>OX439483.1:458516093-459720246 GCA_949320155.1 Melangyna quadrimaculata
TGCGCAATCTACGCTGAAAATCATAAAAATTCTTAATGGAAAAACAATTTTAATTTTTTTTCATCAGTGCACCAGAAGTAGATTGCTGTCACCTCTCTTTTTATCGATTCTTTTACATACAATGATCCAGTGAAAAAGCAAGTAGCATTGCTAGAAATGCCCATCGCCTAAGCCTTAAGGTAAACGACGTTCTGTTGAATACAAATTTTGCCTTCATAAGTCTTCATTTCTTCTCAACGCTCGCACTGCGAAAAAAGTCTCTACGTCACACATAGATACGAGCATCACAAATGCATTTCACTGAGATTCACTAAAACTTCATCTTTTGCCTGATTTAGAAAGCACAGAAGAGCGACCCACGAATGAACGAAAATTAGTCCAATTTGACATTTCGTTCACATGACATTTTGTTTTTATTCGTCGTGAATGTCGAAGAAAACAGAAACTAGAGTTGAATTTCTGAACAACAACTTAAAGGCGCTACCACAAATTGTTTGGCTGGAGATATAGCTATTTCATGCTTTGTCACTTTTGCACTCATCAGTCTCCTTTTTGTGGTGCTGACCTTTAATCCGAATGGGAGGCGGAACAAGATAGCATACTTAAAGGCGCTTATAAAAATGCTGATGCTCCAAATGCATTTGATAAACAAATAACACATCTCGACCACTGACGTCAGTGGTCTAAAGATGTGGAGTGCGTAGTGCACACACTGCTAAGACTGAGCAAACCTGATATGTGTGAGTTTGAATCCTATGGTGTGCATAAAAATTTTTTTTCAAATAAAATTGGATTAAAGCTCAGCACCACAAAAAGGAGACTGAGTGGCAAAGCACGAAGTAGCTATATCTCCAGCCTAACAATTGGTGGTAGCGCCTTTAAGTTGTTGTTCAAAAATTCAATGAAATTGACGGAATAGAGAATGGTCAAGCCTTATAAGCTGACATTCTAGAACGAATGGTACAATAATAACTCTCAATCAGTATTGTAGTTTGATCGACTAGAACTTGAGCTATTAGCAATAAAAACGTATCAATTGTGAATTATCTATACTTTGACGTTTGACAGATTGATTTTTTCAAAGAGCCTGATTATACGGTTCGTTCGTTTCGTCTATCGTCTTTCGTCTTTTTGACATGCACGAACGTTCATGATTACATGGTTCGCGAAAATACGTACGTACTTCCATTCGTTATTTTGACGTTCATGGAACTTGGGGTTGTTTTGTAAGAAAATTATCAGTAGTAATAAAAAAAAATATCTTTTAATCACTTATTTCTCAAATACAACTGTATATTAGGTGTATCCAATTACGAAAAACAATTTTTCAGTTCAATTATTTTTGTTCAAATAATCGTTTTTTGCTAACATCGAGGAGCATTGTGGTTGCCAAATCAGAAACGTCAAAGTTCAACCAGAAAAATTCTTGAAGTTTTCATTCCTGCTTTTGTTATTTCCTTCCCTCTACATTTCTACTCACCTCACCTATTCTGTCAAAAAGACAAAAGACGAACAACCGAAAAAAACGAATCGTGTAATCGGACACAAACTGAACACTGTGTTTATTTAATACTAGCCTAACCATGCTCCTCGCGCTGCCTCTTGATACAACCGAAATCTTTGCATAGCAGCTCTCCGTTGTAGATGAGCTAAAACGAAAATTCAAATTTGTCCTATAGGGATAGGGAATCACATAAAAACCAAATTTACTCCACATTTGAAGCAAATCCGTTCATCTGTTTAGCCTCTAGCTCGATGTACATCAGGACGCACAGACAACCACTTTTTTGGACTTTTCCATCATCGTAATGTTGGGTTTGATTAAAAAATCCCGAAACCAATACTTGTCCTATAGAACAAGAAAACAATGAAAAATTAAACAAAAAAAGAAATAAGAAATAGCCTCATAGACATAAAGAATATTATAAAATTTGTTTCATGTAAATCAGTTATGTAATTACTTTATTGGTTATATGCGGACATGAAAAATAATTTGTTCGTCTTCATAAAATAGTTACTTACTTACTTTTGGTGGCTCTGCAGTCAGGTGTGGACCAGGGCCTCAACCAACAAGCTTTCTTCAGCCAGCTCTGTTCCTAGCTAACTGTTTCTAGTTTCGCACGCCAAGTTGGTTGAGGTCCTCTTCTACTTGCCTGCTCCACCGGTTTCGCGGTCTTTCTTGACTGCGCCGTCCCTCGGGGATGAATTCAAAGCCTTTTCAAGCCGGAGCATTGGTGTCCATCCGCTCTACATGACCCAGCCATCTGAGTCGTTTTATTTTTACTTTTGTGACTAGATCGATGTCTCTGTACAGCCCGTACAGTTCGTTATTGTATCTTCTTCTCCATTCCCCGTCTATGCATACGGGACCGAAGAGCACCCGAAGAATTTTTCTCTCGAATATTCCCAAAAATAGTTAAGATTGCGTAAAGTTGGCAAAAAAATTTTATTTTTATTAAAATTTATCTTAAAATATTTAATAATAAAATCGAAGCGTGGTTAAGTGACACAGAGTTAGAAAAAATGAAACATTAGAACAGAAAACAGCTTCAAATAAGAGATTCTTCTTATCCCTTTGAGTTTGGTAGAACAAATCCACAGCAAGAATTTCCAATCGACAGTTATAATACTGATTCTACAATCTGTCGCTCGTTAGTCGCTTGTTGTCGATTGTCGTCTAGTCAATAAACGATGAAGATGGACCGTCTGGGGTTCTCAAACTTTTTCGCTTCGCGGCTTCCCTGTGCCATCATGAATATCTCCAGGATTAAATCTCCCTCGAACAAAGATCTAATGAAATTACCCAGGAGATTTTACCCTATGAAATGATACCCTATAAATTACTGAATTTTTAAAATCGTTTCCCACGCAAACAAACCACTTTTCGCAATAGAATAAAAGAAGAAATAAATTTGTACGCAATGCATCCCTATTGAAAATATTTAAGTTTTCTAAATGATTTTAAATTATTTCAGGTGATGTACGCTATGCTGGTAGATCGTGTTCTTCAAATGGAAATTGATATAACATCTGGTGATTTGGGAAAGCTCAAAGTAAAAGACCTCGAAAAATGGCGCAACGACATCCAAAATAACACATACGATCCACAAGGCGAGCTCACCTGGGGTGGTGAACTAATAAAAAGACCCTTCAAAGATCCCGGAAAAGGCTTAGGTGAGACATTGGAAATCGATTCCGAAGATAGTGCCGATGAAGGTATATCGCTCCATGATTCCACTTTACTACGGCAATGTGTAAAGAACCTGGCCTCTGCCCTGTTACAAATCGAACAGGGAATTGAGCAGAAATTCATGAAGGAGCCTTACGGTATTAAAAAGGAGACATACGATAAGAAAATGGACCCAGTTTTGGAGAAGGGTCGTGAACGTCTCAAGGAGTGGGAGATTACGTTAATGCATTCGACTAGTTATTCTCAAGTATTCCTGCATTTGAATATTCTTCATGGTGCCATTAAGTGGCAACGATCAACTAATAAGTCGCTGTGTGCGATTTGTCGCCGTGGAACAGATCCTGAAAAGATGTTACTCTGCGATGAGTGCAATGCCGGAACGCATATGTTCTGCATGAAACCCAAAATGAGATCAGTACCTCAGGGTAATTGGTATTGTAACAAATGTTGCAACAATTTGGGCTTATCCAACGAAAAACAGGAACCCAAAAAGAAGAAACAGAAACGAGCCTTCTTGATGGAAGAAGAAGATAACGCCAGTGTTGGTTCATCACAATCAAACAGTCGCAGACAGAGTAAGCAAAGACGAACTATGGAAGAAGAAATCGAAGAAGAACTAGGCAATGATGACGAAGGTTTGGATGATGAGGATGGCGAAGATCAAACTCTAGAAAACGGAGTTGAAGAAGAAGACGAGGACGGCGATGAAGAGCATGAGGAAATGAATGAAACTGGAGATCCCTTGTCAACTTCAAATGTTCAAGAAGAAGACTCCGAGAGCGAGTAAGAAAAATATAAATAATATATTAGGCGTGTTTTGTTGATCTTTGTACTCTGCAAACTCCGAGTACATTGTTGGTACAATTTGGATGCAAAAAATTGCCTTAGTGGCAAATTATGTAGCTCAACAATATTTGACTTTTTATTTGTTATCATATTTTAAATTATGGATGGGCATTCTTATTATGTTTCTATTTCATTACAGGGATGAGGAAATTTGTGCAGTATGTTCATATAATGGCGGAGAGATTGCTTGCACTGGCTGCAAGTCAGTTTACCATTTGGATTGTGCAGATTTGAGAAGAGCCCCTCGCGGTAGCTGGAATTGCAAAACCTGTCGAAATGACCAGAGTAAAAAACGCAAGAGCAAACAAAACGGTGAGTTTGAGAATTAGTAATTAGTTTTATAACGAGAACCGTTTATTTGCTCATCATCTGCGCACATCATTGTCACATACAAAAAATCGTATACGACATACTTAATTAATTAGCTTTTAAAAAAATACATATAATTGTTTATACATTTTTGTTTAAATTATTCATACATATTATTATATTATATGCTCGTAATTTTACAATTTTTACAATCATTTTTAACGTTAATAAAGACACATCAAAAAGGAAAACATATACTGGAAAACTAGACTATATTGGCTTTAAATGTTTCTACAGTTTTGTTTCTTTATATAACACTGCTGTTTGATTATTTTATTATTTTTAATATTATTTTAATTTATGTTATTGTCCTAATCATGGCACAAGTATGGATGTGCAAATTTTCGATTTCATATTTTTTTCTATTTTGTATATACTCGTATTTTTGCTTACTCATGCTTCTGGCATTGTCACTCGATTGCCAGCTGAAGTTTTTACTCATCATCATCAGTGTTCTAGGAAATTTTTTAACAGCTATCTCATCATGTTTGCGGAAAACCTTTATAAGAGGAGTTTCGTGATATTATAAGTCATGTTCAGAAAAAGGAGATCTCAAGGGGCTTAGTGATTTCAAATGCCAGAACAGGATTCCTCAGTAAAAATTCTCAATTTGGCTGTCAAAAATACTGAGGATAGACAATTTGAATTCGCTTGCTTACCTTTAGACGAAGCAAAATCTTCAAGATCTCATTTTCCTGAAAACACCAATTGACGAAAATTTCCGAAAAAGTCCGAAATTTTATAAAACTATTATGAAGCTTTTGTTGTTGAACTTTCAAAAACAAGTTTTTTTGGATTGAAAATTCGGTGTTTTATAAACGTAATTACTTTAATTTTGTTATGTTTTTAAATCTAAAAGACGGGACAGAGGGCAAGACTGTAGACTTTTGGCTGACGGCTAAGCTAAAGCGTTAAAATTCAAAGCCTGTTGTTAACTGTGTTTGAAATAATTTAAATAAAAATTACTTACATTATTACTGTAGATTGTTGGCCGAAACAAGAAACCAATTGTATGGTAGGATGATCTATTTTCTTCCATTCACAAAATTTAATTAAAGTATAAAAGAAATTATTAAAAAAAAAAACGGCTACAATTACAATGTTATAATTTGATTCCTAGGTGGGCTATTTATTATAGGTCTTTATTTTTATTTCCTTATTTCAGTTGCGACAGAATATCAGGTCATAAATCTCATATTAATAATGGCAATGCACAAAAACAGCCTTGGCTTTACATCGTATAGAAGAAGGACCAGATTTTAGTAATGTCGAAGTTTTGGAAATTGAGAAAAATTATAATAAAAGAATGCTAATAGAAATGCTACATATTTTAAATACAGATAACACGGTAAATAGGTGTTCGGATTTGTAGGGACTCAGTAGTATGTATGGTCAGCTTATTAAATAACCATATGTTACTTGGATTACACTTTATATTAGACTTGTTTCATTAATAATATTTTGAAAGAATTTTATATATTTTAAATTAAATCATATTTGAAGTTTAATATTCTTGAAATTCTGAATTATGATAAACATCTTTTTAAAGATATTTAAAAAGAAATTAAAGAATATTTTTGCTAAAAAGAACCACCACAACAATTACAAAAACAGTTCTAATTTATATTTTTAATTTATATTTTTCTAATTTATATTTTTATTTAATTACCAATTGTAAGTATTATTTTAGTATGATATTTTATATTTTTCAATATCTAAAAACCATTTTAACAGTCCTGAAGAAGGACGTAAACACGTCCGAAACGTCGCAACTGAAATAAGGAAATAAAAATAAAGACCTATAGCCCACCTGGGAATAAAATTATATTTATATAAAGGCCACGAAATAGGAACAATTACAATGTTATGCTATCTTGTCTACATTTCGATTGAAATCGATTCTCAATTATATGTATGTAAAATTAAGCTGTGGGAAGCAGTTCGAGAGCCCCAGCGGCATGCAGTCGCCACGGGGCGGCTGGCGTAGCGGTGCAGTCACGTCTCGTTAAATCACTTGGATGTGATTCCGGTTTGTCCCTTCGCCACCCTAAAAGCAAATGTGTTCGCCTGGGCCTCCTGCGCCGGAATTTAATTCCACGTGAAATTGAAAATCGATTTCGATTGAAATGCAGACAATGTGCGATATATAAAAAATGTATTTTTAAAAAATAGCACTTGTATGTACATAGCACCTCCGGTAGGAACAACGACTCAAGTGCTAAAATTTCAATTCTTCAGAATACGCGATTTAAAATAGTTCAAAATTTTAAGATTAAACTGCCATAACTAGCACTTACGTCTTTGTTCAGTCGAAAATTAAGTAAAATCAAACAAAAAAAGGCGGAGTTTGACAGTAAGGATGTTGTCTTACAAATCAGAGTCATGTTTTTTGGAGATACGTATTACAATTTACAACTAGCAGCTAAGGCAAAGAATATCCAAAACATTTAATTTAAAACAGTGTAACGGTTCGAACCCACTTCTGCTCCCTGTAGAGAAAAAATTCTACTGGGACTTTGTTCTATTGGAAAGAAAAACTTTTTTTGCTTCGTTTTGCATAGTTAACTTAGAAAATTGAATTTTTGCACTTGTGTCGTTGTTCCACCGAAAGTGCGCATATGTACTTAGCTACGTAAAATTTTGGAAAAAATTGTTTGAAATTTTTTTTTCCAATGTTTTGAGTTTGGAAATTAATTTATTTCTGAACAACCAAAAAACAAACAAGACTGCAGGAGTGCGTTTTTTTTAATTAAAGTATTTTTTTATTTTTTGGAAAATTGGATCTCCCGGAAAAAGGTTTACCTACCATAATGGAAAGTTATGGATTCGTAAAAAAATCGAACACGAAATATGTCCGCGCACATACTGCCCAAACGGGTGAATGGATTTTCTTCAACCTAATAATAATAAAATAACGGTACCTGTAATATATTTGTTTTTTTTTTTTTTAATAAACGCAAACATTTTTTTTTCTCAAAAAACGGCTCCAGCAATTTTCTTAAAATAAGTTCAAATAATTATTATAATGGTCAAGTGATCCATCGGACCAAACTAAATAAAACATCTATTCGTCGCTCAACAAAATTGTCCAATGTTAATGTTCTCAAGCAGAAGTTATATCGTCACTTGAGTACAAGAACTAGATAACTTTAAATTTTGAAGATGCAACGTTCTTCAGTATTTAGCTAACTGAAAACGATGAACATATTTACTTATCTCATGTTTACTCGTAGCAAATAGCATTAATTTTGCGGTGTCGTAATTTATTGGGCATCTTTGTCGAGAAATATAAAAAGTGGAAAATTACTTAGTTCTTGCATTCAGGGGGCAATATTTTGTTTGGATATCAAAGGAACTGCCGATCTTCCAAAGAAATAACCTTTTTGAAATTTATGTATAGTGCGTGCTGAAACATGAATATTTATATCATTTTGAATGTCCGGATACTTATATCTTGACTTTACTTGGAAAGATGAGTGATCCAACACACCGGACGGTTTGTTTGCATATTTTTCTGTTTGCTCAAATTTTTTTTGTTTGTTCTTTTTAAGCTTAAAAGCATTTTCGACCATTAATTGATCCAAATTCACCCCTTTAAAAAAAAAGTCTTCCCATAACGAAATTTAAAAACTCAATCAAATTTTCCGACGATGAATAAAACTTGTGTACACACGTATTTAAACCGGAAATAACATAACGGTTTTTTTTTAACAATTTTTAACAAACGTCAATTTTCAATAAAAGATGATTGGTGTCCCTATTAATGTGCCAGTGTTCATTCAAGTAAATCCGTAGTTTATTTTAAGTCTTGTGAGTTGTTTTAAAATTCAATTTTTTTTATAAGTTATTACTATAATAGACAATCGAAATAAATTAGTCGTTTAAGAATATTCGGATGCATTTATTTATTTTCCTTAAATTAATTTACTATCCTTAAAAATATAAACAACAATTTATATTACATTGACGTGCCTCAAGGACAAGGTATAGTCATTTATCGCGCGCGCTCGGTTCAAAAAGTTTAAAAGTTTGGGTAAAATCCTTCTAGAAGTGTTCACGAAAGATAACATAAGAAGAGTGATAAAACTAAATAACGAACATTATCAAATTTCGATCTTTGCCCCTCTGCATTTACCTATTATGTCTGCGATATCCCTGTAACCATATCGAAGAATTCTTTGTTTGCGGATGACTTAACATTCTTAAGTTAAGGACATAACAAGCACTGAAAGAACTCAAACCCTAGACCCTGGGCAACAGAGTTTAGAAAATAAGGACTGTATATACTTACGAATTCCTTACAACCATTTGAAGTCGATTTCATTAAAAAAAAATTTCTTGGTAGAAGGAATTTAAAAAAAATTCGATTTTTTTTTGTGAGTGTGTGAGTGCAATTTGACAGGAATTTTGTTGTCGCACAAAAACTAAGAAGTAGTGCGCGCTAAGCAAATATTAAAGTGTATTTTATTTTCGCGTTATTTTGATAATTTAAAAGCAAATATATTTGATAATTGAAAAACATCAAAAACAATTGTGCGCGTAATCAAGTAAAAAAATTACAATCCAAAATTAATCCACACAGCAGCGAGGATATATTCTGAATATTTCACTAGGGGACGAAGAAAAATAATTTTGCAACGTGTTTTCCTCGCGAATTGTATGTTATTTTAATGGGATTTTTTGTTTCTTGAAGATACGCACAATTATCTTAACTTTTTTTCATCATTCACTGAAATATTAAACAATTAAGAACACTTAAACATTTGTTTTCTTTTTTAACTTCGTCACAAAATTGTAATGAGAACATTTAATTCCATCTTGATGCATGAGAAATGTCAAATCTTGATAGTGTGTGTGCGATTTGATGTGAAATCTAGCTAAAAACGCAAGATTTGTTTGACAGCATTAAAATCGATTTTGTTTAGAAAAAATTCGATTTGTTCAGAAAAATTCGAATTTTTTTGGTTGTAAGGAATTCGACATAAGTATGGCAAACACGAAAGTTTGTTTCACATAAAGAAGCAAATTTAAAATGTCATCCATAATGTTCTGTCTAACAGCCTTACACTTAACCGTAGCCGAATCCGAAATGTCCTAGGTTTAACCAATATTTAAGTGTGTTTGTCGTATATTGTATATATGTAAAAAGCTTATGTAGATCATTTTTGTTTCCTAAAACGGCACACATTTTGATAATTTGGTACTAGATTTGATTAAAAAATCGACATCATATAGCTTTTCGTCTTGTGTTATAATGCGTGTCAAATTTCTAAACCTTACTACCTTAAGTTACTGTGTTTTAGAATGTTGTCGTAAAAATGTATGTTAGTTTATTTCATCAACACATTAACAAGTTCGTTTAACTTTGGTTTGACTGAAATATGTATACAATAAAAACATTCACCCTAAAGAAAGATTATCTTCGTTTTTAGATGAATCGACGGAAGATGAAGACTTTGAGCAACCTTTAGTTAAACGTGGTCGTTCATCTATCAGCAGTAGCAAGCGATCCTCAATACGTAATTCAATGCACGACAGCTTTAATGGCAGCGGCGCTGCTGATGATTCAATTCGCTCAAATAACAACAATAATCGCCGTCGACGTGCCGGCGAAAATCTTCCTCTAAACAGCTCCTTACTATACGATCTTCTAGAAGAAATTATAAAAAATGAAAATTCCTGGCCATTCCTAAGACCGGTTACTCATTCTGAAGTTCCTGATTATCATACGATAATAAAAGAACCCATGGACTTTGCCAAAGTAAAATCCAAACTCAACATGGGCAAATACACAATTAATGAAGAGCTTCTCAAAGACATTGAATTGGTATTTAAAAATTGTGACATTTACAACCAGGAAGGCAATGAAATTTATGAGTAAGTAAATTTTGTATTCTTTTTTATGTTAACGGATTTTATTATTTTAATTTAAAATATTTTAGAGCTGGCAGTTCTTTGGAAAAATTCGTCATGCAAAGATGTAAGGAACGAAATCTTCCCTTTCAGCCAAGTGACATGAATCGATTATGAGAAAACGAGATCAGTGATACGGAGCTTACTCCTACCACTGAAAGCCTAAATAATTGCAAGATGATTTTCATTTAATCAGCAATTTTGTATGAGAATCGCATATTTCCTAAAGTGTGCGAATTGGAGTTCTTATACCATCCAAAGCATTTTATTCCATAGATTTCATTATGCTGATTAAATAATATCCATCTAATGTGTAGCAAAAGAAATTAACACACTAAATGTAATATAGTTAATTTTAAAAGTAATATATTCAGTAAATAGTGTGTGCAAAACAAATTTGTATGAGTGCAAACATTACCCTTACCTTACCTTACGAGCAAAATTGATAGGACTAAGTTTTTAAATATAATAAGCTATAGCGCATATAGATAAACGTTAGATCATTATATCCAAGTTTAACCAAAACAAAAAAAAAACGAAATTTCTTCTATTTCATTAAAACAATTGATGTTTTCAATTTTCTTGTTTATATTTTACTCATTAAAAATTGGTTTTCTGTTTAATTTTGACAAAAATATATACACACTCTGATTCTGCTAGTTTATAATTTTGAATATTATTAAATTAAAATCTGTTTTGAGGAATTATATGTATAGTTTGCTACAAACAATTCTTTTATTAGTAGATATATTGTATGTAATATGTTGAACAAGGATAAACGCAAAATAAAAAAATATATAAACTAATTATGAACCTCAATTTTCGTTTTATTCTTTGGTCTCCCGATGTATGTTTTTGTTTATATGTGTAGAAACAACATTTCATGTTATGCATTTGTGGAAATTCACCTCCGATTTTCTCTTCCCTCATGTTTAGACGAGAGAAGCTATTTGCTAAAACATTGACTTCAAATAGAAACAGTTACATTGAGTGCAATTTTCATGTGTTACTTTTTCGAGATATTTCTTGATGTTTAAGAAGCAGGGTAAGGCCTACTTCACACGAGATTACACCGCACGTTTTTTAGCTGGTTACCTACCAACATTTGAGCAGTTTACTATTCTGCCATTCATTCCAAGTAAATGTGGATTTACGTCGGTAATACGGTGTGGTATTCTCTTATGCTGTTTTCCTTTGGTTTCACTCAAGGTTTCACTCAGTCTGAAATCCAATGGAACAGTCCAAGATGCTTCTACTCAATTCTGGGGAATGGTATCTGTATAGGTGAATCGTCAAATAAAAATTATTTGCTACCACACAAAAAGCGAAATGTAAAACACGAGTGTATCAACTCCGAACGTACAAATAATATTTTTTGTAATATTATTTTCCTAATTTGTTTATTAAAATTTACAAATTAAATTAAAATTAAAAGTTAAAAAAAACACGAAGTACATTGCAGTTTGTTGTGACGTTTGAGTTTGAATTATTAGTGCTTCTTGAGTGGATTCTGATTTGAAAAAAATCAAGAATCGAATTTCTCTTCTCAGAATCGTCAGAAGCGTACTTTGTGTGCCAATTGGAATCGTTGTTTTATTTGGACGCTTCCGGACGTCCAAATAAAACGGGCATTATTCACGTGGACAAATCATGAGATGGTTTAAGGCTATTTTTTATTTCTTAATTTGTTTTACTTTTCAGAACATTATTGTTTTTTAAATTTTTGTCACCTTTTTCCTGAGAGTGTGTCCCAAATATTCACTCATACTCTCAAAACGGTTTAATATTTAAAAAAAAAAAAAAATGGCAAACTCAACATTCTTACAAAAATTTTAAGACCTATATCTTTTCTTCATTGAACATACAAGCTGAGGAATAAATAGATAAACTTTTGAAAGATATCAATTTTTTCAAAATTATTTCTATCCATAAATGCTATTCAAGAGCAATCAACGGGTAGCTGCTTTGTTTTTTTTTGTTATTTTTGTTTTGTTTCTTCCGCAAACCGAATTCATGCCTGCTGGCTGAGCACAATGGCGTAGTTGTAGAAAGGTACAATAATAGTATTTATAGCTCCACAATATAAAATTATTTGTGTAATGTGTATCTCATCATCGGCAATCGGCAGCGCAGCCCCAGCTGTCGACGTCGTCCTCATCACTCATCCAAATTTTCTAAAAAGACGGTGTTTCGCGGGCGAAAAAAAAATGATTTGGCTCGAGTAAAAAGCATATAACTTGACTTCTAATAGGCGGAATATTTTAAAAGGGAAAATGTTATGAATAAACTCAAATGAATTCACTCTTAAAAAACGCTTCACATATTACAAATTGCCTACGCTGCCAAAACATTTACTTACTTTACTTTATTCGGTCAATTCATATTTTGCAATGGAATTAACTGAAGTATAAGTATAACGTGTCAACCCGCTTTTTTTTTACTGAAGTGCTGTATGGTAAACAACGTTTTTTCGTTCTATTCTCGGCCGGTACAAAACGGGATGTTTACCGAGACGTGAGCATGAGTACGCCACATACAATTGACCATGTGAGAAACATGGGAATTCAAGATTAATGCCACAAACATCCCGCAATTGTCCTTGCGGCTAATTAATTCTCATAGCGAAAGCAAGACGCTTAGATACGAATGGCAGGTCGCTCGAATGGCAAATTTCGTGAGATAGTTTATGGCTTCGTTCTCATCCATCAAGGATTCGATTGCAATTTCATCTTCTTCTTCTGTCAGCTTTTATGTTGAAATGACAGGCATCCTATGAAGAAAATAAACTGACAGCATAATCATTGCACCACTGAAACGTCTTTCATCATTTCATATACATATACATATGTTGCATGTAGGTTCTTCATTTACTTGCAGATTCAATGTCGATTTCAATGCAGAATGGTTAGACCCCCTTTTTACAATGTAAAATCCCCAAAGAGGCCAATACCAAAGGAATCTCAGATCTGGTACGAATCGTAGTCAAAAACAGTGAAAACAGAGACAAAAAGGCACTGAAAGTATTAAGAAAGAAAATGACACCTTTTCCGTTATCAAATGCTTGCATCAATTTATTGAACATCTTGACTCAATACGACTCGATCAAATCCATTTCTCGGTCGAGTTCTCGATGTCACTTTGATATTTCACTTTGGCAGCTGTCACTTTGACATCTGTCACTTTGGCATCTGTCACTTGTCACTCTGACACCTATCACTTTGATAACTGTCACTTTGACATCTGTCACATGGACATCTATCACTATGATATGTCAATTTGGCATGTCACTTTGACATCTGTCTCTTCGACATCTGTCACTTTGACATGTCACGTTGACATCTGACCTGTCACTTTGATATCTGTCACTTTGACATCTGTCAATTTAACATCTGTCACTTTGACATTTGGAAATTTCCAGAATATTCCTCCATAGTGTCCTTTCTTGGGTCAATACAAATCCATCAAACCCAAAATCGAACGATTCATTCTCGAATTAAACTGCTGAAAAACGAAATGTGCGCATACAGCGCCACCTGTTGAAAATTAAAAAAAAATTGTTTTCCTAAACCTTCGCGGAGCAATTACAAACAAACCCGCAGAAGAATGTATCCAATTTGGTCCAGCCTTTTTTAAGTTTTAAGCAGCCGCATAAACCAAGATTCATTTTATATATACAGGGTGTCCAGTAAAAAATGGAAAACCTTGCAACCGGTTATAGCTGGCCTTAAGACCTTTCAGAAAAAGAATGATTATTATTGTTTTTTTATTTTTATAATATTCTTGAATAATTGTACTAATAGATGTTATACCAAATTTAACACTTGCTGTTGCAGTTTTTTTTATAATATTTTTTTTTAATTTATTTTTGTATGCAAAAATCAAGCTTTTGTGAAAATAAAAAAAACTTGATTTTTGTATAAAAAAAATTAAATAAAAAAAAAAAAATATTCAGCCCCATTCTGCTAAACGGGGGATCTAACGTTCGATTCTCTTCATCCATTCAAGTTGGCTCGTCGTCTATATTCTGCTAAACGTCGGGGAAACTACTTTATCTACTCTTATTTCGAATTTTTTCGAAATACTCAGAGAATTAATTTTTGTGAAATAATTTTTTATCTGTCATATTTTGTAAATTATTTTCTGAAATCTAACTAAATTTTTAAATCATTTGTGGTTATAAATGCATATTTTGCACTGTAAATACAATTTTCGTGTTATGGTAAAGCGCAAAAAACGTGAATAGTTAAAAAATAGCATTTTGTACCTATTTTTTTAAAATTTGTTTGTTCTCTCTCTCTCTGTGCAAAACTGTGTTACTTTATAAGTGAAAATAACCCGAAAGTGTTAAGTAAATTTGTTGCAAAATTTGTTAACAAATTATTGAAATAAAAACGAAAAATACCCAGATGGTCTTAAACAAAACCAGTTTCTCCTCTAAAAGAATCATATTGAATGCTTTACCAAATTTGAAGCAAATCGATCTACCCGTTTAGTCTCTAGCTTGTTGTAGAGTGGAAGCACAGCAACACACAACAATATCGATACACTTCTCCATCATCGTAAAGCATTTTTTATTAATAATCGTCTCTACAATACGACAAACGCAACAAATTAATTGCGGGTGTCAAAGTGAATGTTTTGTATAGGGGTGATCGATTCACTGGTTTATGGGAATCTCGAACTGTACAGCCGACGGGGAATGTGTCCCTTTGATGTATAGTAGAATACAAATTGATGATTTTCGAATCATCATTCCCCCCGTCGTTTAGCAGAATAGGGCTTATTATAAAAAAGCGGTCTTAATGCCAGCTATAACCATTATATTATATCCATTATTTACTGGACACCCTGTATAGATCGGGAAAAAAGTCTAAAACTTTCCATAATTGTTTCTATTTCTTAAAAAAAAAATAATCAACCAAAACAAAATTTATTGAAACTTCTTAAGATTTTCACTTGCACAGGGAACAGCTGTTTACTTGTACTGGCTTGGATAATGTAGTTAGCCCGACGGATAACAGAATGGAAATACAGTGCGAAAGGGAATCGAATCTGTGGCCACGTTCAAGTGGTAAGCAGATACGTATCTGAGATACGTTATAATCTGATATGTTTTCGAACGACCAAAACCGGATACGTAACCAAACCAAACAAAACCAAGAAAATGAACAGATGAGATGTCAGCTGTTAGTATAATCCAAACAAATCCGAACATTTTTGGGATAGCTTTAGATTTCTTTTTGACATCAGCTGTTTGGTTCGTCAGCTGACTTTTCCTTAGGCATAACAGCAACACGAACAAATCCAGATACCTTTGGTTAGGTATCCGAACGCGGCCTATGGTTTAGCCTATGGTTAGTTTACGGGAATGGCAGGGATGGAATCGGCTAAGCTGAAATGAAAGGGCCCTACAATTTTATGCCGAATCCGAACGGCTAGAAGAGAAGCACTTATTCATGACAAGTGATATTCTTGGAGGATTTGTCAATTCGCCACAAGAGGCATTAGCCCTGAAAAAAACTTTTATTTTAGTTTTTTTAGGTGGACGAGGCTGGCAAGTGAACCCAGACCTCCAGGTCACACAGGAATGATTGCGAGTTGTTAGTCACTAGGCCCTGGTTCTTCACGAGCCGTTGCGCCACCCAATTTATTTTATAATCGGCTAAGCTAATTTGATTATCAATTTTTGTTGATTGTCGTTTTTAAAATAGCTGTCTCTGTCAATTCTATAGACAAATATAGAGAGCAATCGTCAAAATGACAGTCAAATATTTGATAATCAACTATCAGCTTAGCCGATTCCACCCCAGAATAGGGCTGTTATATTTGTATGTCCAGCTCATATAATTTTTTATAGAGAACAGAAACAAAATTCTATAAATTAATTTTGTTTATTATTTAACATGTAAAATTTTAGTTGAATTGCTGTAGGTACAGGTACACTCTCTCAAAAAACAGGGCCTATAAAAAAGAATACCTACATATTTTAGCATTGACTGTTTGCCGATGGCAGTGAGTTAGTTTTTATGTTGCTACATTCATCATGCATGAACATTGGGGAGGGTTGACAAATTTCATACCACATGGGGGCTTGAAAAAAGCAGTGATCTTTTATCTTTCCCAAATTTCACTACAAAAATGTGTATTTTATAACTGCAATTTGTAATAGGAAAGGCAGTAAAGGGCACTTTGATAAAATTTCGGATATACATATAAAATCGATGTTCTTTCAACAAGAAAAAAATTGAAAAAGAATGATTTAATTGGCTAATGAAGTTTGAAAACTTCAATTTTGATTATCGGTTCATTAAGTTATTTCTAAAATTGTAAACAAAATTATACATACTTTAAGTATAATTAAGTTTTTTTGTTGTATTTAAACTCAAATAGTCGCCTCTTATAGGCCTGAGTTTTAGTAAAATGAAAATAGCGAAAACACATCTAACGAAAATTTCCGATTTCGATAACGAAATTGCAAAAGATAACAGGCTAATTCCCTCTTTATCTGTTAACAACAACAAAAAAGCCAGAACCCACACCTGTCTCGTGTGTTGTGGAGTTGCGTGTCGCTAAAAATGTGTGAGCTAAAAATTAAGACAAAAATTTTGTATCATACGGGCTTAAATACGATTGTAAAAACATGGTACTATTTTGTATACTTTTGTAAAAAAAATGCTTATCATTGTTAAAAGAAAACAATAAAACTTCAAAAAAAAAAAAAAATATAAACCTTCTAAAAGATTTGTCTTCGGAAATGGAAAGCAGACAAAAGAATTCGACAATAATAATAAATAATGTTTGTTTTTCACAATCGTATGCTTTCAACCACATTTTGAGATAATTTTTCTGTAAACTACTAAACAATGACATTTAAAATTGGAAATTTGTTTACATATTTGATTTACATAAGGTTTTACATAAACTTTTCAAAACTTAAAAATCTAGATTTTGATTAGGTGTGAAAATCCTTCGACGAGTTCTTCCATTACATTAAACAGAAAGCACGAGAGTTGGAATTATTTCCTATAAAGGTTAAAATAATTTCTTCAACTTTCTGGGTACTTCATCTTTTCCAAAATGTCACCTTGGAACTGTTCTTGGAATTAAGTAAATACGGCGGCGGGTCAAAAAAAAAAAAAACACAAACCTTGTTCGAATTACGCTTTTTAATTTTATATTTATTTTTAAAAAGAAATTGTTATGTCATATCTTACAAGTTTCTTTTGTGTTTAAATCTAAAATAATATTCTATGTCTGCGCTTCAGGTGAATTAAAATAATTGTAAATAAATTGATTAATACATGATAAATAAATTTGCTTTTTTCAATTTTTTTCATAAAACAATAATAAACGTAATTGAATATAAAATATAATATAATAGAAATAATAAAATTAAATCATATTTTCTGTATTTAGCAAAAGCAATAGATACATTAACATTATTAATTTATGATTTCAAGAATTTTCTTTTTTTGTATAAGTAATTTTTCTTTTAACTTTTGGTTCATCTATTCAATTTTATTTTACAAAATTTTTTTTCTTAACTTATATATCTAGATAAAAATTTACTTTACATTCAGAGACTTGAAAATTTATTTATTTTTTTTTCTTTTAAAAGACCGTGTGTATTCCGTGACAATTGATAATTCCTGTGAAATTTATTTATATTTTAAGATTATGGTAAGCTTCACGAACGAAGCTTACTTGAATGATGATCATTCAAATATTTCATCGACTGTCTTAAGATGCCAAATTATTGAATCGATTGAATTTATGAATTTAAATTAAATCTGCCCTAGAGAAGAGTCCGTCGGAATGGAAAAGTAAAGATTTTTGCTTCGAGGTATTTTTCAGATAAGCTGGATTTAAACAAAAATCAATCGATTTGTATGAAATCGGTGATTTTTCCTCGCCGACGGATAATTCGCTACGGTAGAATAGCCGTAATCTACATAGGTACTAGCACATTGACAACTTTTATTAAAAGTCTTTAAATGTCTAGACCAGTTTGTTTTAAAGAATTCAGATTTTTCTGAAATCGAACATTCTCAAGCTCAAGCAGGAATGTATTGCTTCCGGGAATAAGCAATTTGTTTTTTTTTTTATTATTGCGGTGAAAATTCACGATATCAGACAAATTTATAAAATGTTTCGTGGGGATACGAAATTTCCAGGTAGATTCTAGAAAGGCAATAAATCAAGAAAGATTAAATATCTGCATTACCTCACACCCCTATTGCGATTGTCAGTTACTGATTGATAGTTGATAAATATTGAACTTTTGAATTTAAAAAGGCAATTTATTCCAAATCTAATCAACAATTCATCGATTTTTGTCAATTTTCTTGTAATTAACGACGGCCTGCATCATTCTCAATGACCAAAACTTTAAGCAGTTGTCTTGTTTAATATCAAATTGCAGTATTTATCAACTACCAATCGACGATCGCAATAGGGATGTTAGTTTAGCCTTGCTCACCGGGTGCAGTTTTACAGCAACGTTCACGATTCAAAAGAATACTAATTCATCGGCTTATATAAGTGTGACATGCAGAGGGAATAGATCCGACTAAACGTCACACTCACACTCCAATTCAGAGGCCTAGGTGTTTTATTTTTAAAACATTAAAAATAAGGATCTAACCACTAGAACAGAGTGGAAGAACACAGTTTAAATTTAGTGGCCTTAACTCTTTCTATACCAAAAATGTGATGATTGTGGTTTAAATACATCCGTTGCTAGCTCTTGGAAAGCTAGCGATCGAATAACTTACATACTTCACTTCATAAAACGTTGAAACTGTGGTCATTTATGGCCATCAAATACAAAAACAACAGTCTGCCACTCTGATTCCATCGATTAGGTCCTTTTTTATTGTTTACAAATTATCAGACCTAACCATCTGAACCGAAGTGCAAAAGTGACGTTTTTGTGAATAACGGCCCACTATTTCTGTAACCAAAGTTTCATCCATGTACCGATGAGCTCCAAAAATATGTTGCTAGCTCTCGGTCTTTAAAGTGTCATTCGAACATGCGTTACTTAAAAATTGAATGTCGTGAAGTACATACTTTTTAAACCACCATTCAAGCACTTTAAAATTCTAAAATATAAATTAATACATTCGAATCTCAATTTTCACAAAAAAAAAATCGAAAGTCCTTTTAATTAATCGGTTTAAAAAAAAGTAAGTCAATGAGCCAGTAAAAATAAATTATTAGATAGCAAATAATTTATAGATTTTCTTCCGAAATACTTAATATTTATAAAAATAAAATAATATTAACAATTCATTTTAAGGATAAATTGATTAACATAAATCTTATTTCTCATTCAAATATAAATTTTTGTTTTATCTGGTAGGACAAAAAAAAAAAACGAAAATATTCTGATAGAACATTATTACTGATTAAACAATTATGCATATTTAATTGTTGTTCCTTTTGTCCATTTAGGAAAATCTAATACAACTATAAAATAAAAATACCTTTAAATGGCTTAAAATAAAATAAAATAAATGATCAAAAAGGAAGTGAAATAAAGACTGTTGTATTTTTTTTAAATTTAAATTAAAATGACACACAACATAAAGCGTCCACGCATCACAGCTTCTGCTCGAACAAATTCTTAACTTAAAATCCATGCTGGTTATTCGCTTAATCACTTTCAGACTCATCGGCGAATTTTTTCCGATAGTTTCTCCGTACCCGCGAAACTTTTTGTTGAAATAAATTTATGTTTACGAGGTTATTATTGCTACTGTTAGCACCGCTGCTGTTGTGATCACAAGGAGTTCGTGTAGGATTGCGACATTCTGGGTCATTGCAATGAGGTGTTAGCGTGGCTTCACTTATCCCACTATCTGGGGTAAGAAGGTGATGTGTTGATTGCACAAGATCTTGTTCATTGCTATTGCTTCTGCTATTATTCGCCTCGGCTTCTATAAAAGATGCCGAAGTGCCAGCGGCTACTAAATCACTGTTAATACTATTGCTAGAAGTTTTGGCTATATCAGTCGATTGGTTACTGTTGTTATTATTACTATTATTATTATTATTTATAATGTTAGCGGTTGTGGTGATGGTAATGGCATCAGCATCAGATGCAACAGGATTGGTTGTTGTATTTGTGAATTTTCTCCGCTTACTTGATAAGTGATGGTTGCAATCGGTAGAGGAACTGGACGTTTCATCTAGGAAACTGCTATTCGATAGGCGAGAATTCGAATGGCTAGAATATATGTCCAAATCGATTCTACGTCGACGATTTACATTGCTGCGTGTTTGTACAGGCGGTGGTGATTGCGGAGAATCATCATGTGCATGACCAAAACCATTTATTTTGACTGCTGGCCTTGGTGGAACGATTGGAATGTGGCTGACATCTGGCACGGGTACTATTGGAACAATAACTTCGTCATCATCATCATCTTCATCAGAATCTTCAACCAATAATTGCTGCTGACGAAGACGAAGAATTGCATCTGAAATGATAAGAGTGTGTTTGTTTATCGATTGTAAATATTCTATAATAATTTAATCGGATTTTCGTGAAGGTTTTTTCGTTGGCCTGGTTAACTGGATAAAAGAAAGAATGAAGTACATTTTGTATTCAATAAATTGTTGCAACAAAATTAAGGATCTGTACCACTCTCTTAAATAAACTGCACAGTCAATTTCGTATCATAATTTGTATTTAGTAATTTAGTAGGCATTAGGATTTATCAAGGATGTAAAATATATTTATGTACATGGATTTTAAATCTTACAGTGCCAACGACTCGTTATCACTGGTTATGGAGTATAAACAATAAAACCTTAGCTAATTCAAACTATTCCTTACCTTTTCCACTTGAAGTAATTCCAGTACTGGTGCTGGGGATGGCTACATTTAAATGATTGCTTGGCAAAGGAACTTGGTCATCATCGTCAGACGACGTAACATTGACAGATATTCTTCTTTGCTTTTTGCTCTTTTTTCTTCTGGAATTGCTAAGACCACTCCCGCTGGGCCCTTGGCCACGATCACGATATCCATAGTGACTCCCTCGTCCGTTACGTTTAGAACTATGGGCTATACGACTGTTTGCCCCAACCCGTTGAGAGGTACTTCTTCCGGCCATATTTAATCGCTGTGGACGTCGATTTGAGTTTGAAGCTCCCTTCAATGCCAACCGCCGCAATGTATTGCGTTTGGTTGCAATAAGGTAAGCTATACGATTTGCATATCTATGTGATTGAATTTTCATTTTGTTCAATATAGAATTCTTACGCTGACGTTCTGAAAAAGTACAAAAAGCAAATTAGCGCTATTTATCTGAATATTCTTATAGGAGAAGTTTGAACTTTTTGTAATTACCTCTTTTGCGAACAAAGTAACGCAACAACTCTTGCTCATCTGAGTCTTCAATCGAGCTATTATTTGGGCTATGCGAGCTTCCGCCACCATCTGATGCCAGTTGGGAGTCGGATGAGTTATTGGTGTCCCAGCCTTCGATTTCCTGTTGAATAAGTGAGTCAAAAAATGCCATCATCCTTGGATCTTCGTTTGTATTGCGACTGCTGTAGTCATGGGGCATGTGGGACCAGCTTTGTGGTGTCAAAGAAGGAAAAGTGAATGGCGAAAAGAGATCTCGAGGATTCTCAGAACATGTTGCTTCTTCCATAAGTGATCCAGTCCATTCTTTTTGATTAAATGGACTCCAAAGCTAAAGACTCAATTAATATTTAATTTGTTTAAATTGACTTAGTTGATTATTTCGTACCTTGACGATTTTTTCAACTCCAGAAGAAGCCAGGATGCACTTCTCACGATTGTATCGCACTTGATTGACTATTGAACGATGACCGTAAAGAACCATTTGTGTTGATTCGATCCATTGGTCAGTCAATTCCACTAAAATGATATAAGTTGTAGTTCCAAATCCACTCACCCTACCTCAGTTTACTTACAATCCGCATCAGATACACGCCATACATACAAATTAAAATCATCTGAGCCTGAGAGCACTAATTCATCGTCTTCGCCAGCGAATGTACAACTTTTCATTGTGCACGAGTTATAGTAGTCCGGATGATAGAATTGGCAAATTGGTTCTGACGAGAATGTGTTATACAAGATCGGTGGTAGACGTCGTCGAAGTGCTAAGATAAGATTGCCAAAACTGTTAAACCGAACGCTCATATAGCTTGGATGACTCTCATCAAATCCATATTGGATGACAGGGCTAAAATTTATAAACAACTTATTAATAAATCTCCTTTGATAGGGGTTTTTGATTTTTACCTGTGCGGCTTCCGGATGTCCCAGAAAGCAGCCCCTCGTTTTGAATTCGCTGTGACGAGAAAATTTCCCCCAAACGGATGAAATTGCACTGCATGAAATGATGCACGATATTTAGCTACCACCAGTGGATCGGCTGGATCAATACGCTGGTCAAATACTAGTATTTGTCCATCTTCACATGCAGTCGCAAAAATATCATCACATGTAGGATCAATCGAAAGACCATAGACCGGTTTTTCATGCTTATATACATTGTGAAGTTTACCGCTGTAAAGACAAAAGCGGATATTGTAAGAAATACAAGAAATTTTAAATATACCGCCAATCTAATGCTACGCCGAAAATTCTAAAACGTATTGAAATTATAAATTAAGGGGCCCTATTAAGACTAGCTAGTCCAATCACGCTTGTGGTTTGACGAAAGGGAGGCTTCGATATTCGAATAAAGGAACACCTCACTTCTATACGAGCCCAAACGCAAAATAGTTGGACTATCTATGATAAAAAACACAAATCTGATGTTTCTTAAATTCCATCGGCAATAAACTCAATATTTTGGTATTTTTCTTTAGATATATTTATTTTAGATATAAATAAGTAACAAAAACAAAATGACTTCAATTAAATAACCAGTCTTAAAAAATAAAATAACGATTGATACATTTTTTTAAACGCAAAATAGTTGGCCTACGCGTCTTAATATTTATTTTACCATGGTGTTACGTCGCCTCTGGCCTTGATAACTGCTTCTATGCGTCGTGGCATTGTGTCAACTAATTTTTGACATTCTTCGGTACCAAAAGATTCCCAATTGTTTATTTTAGCTTTTAGGCCTTGAAGAGTCCGATATGGTTCTTTTCGGAGGTTTTGCTTCATTTTATGACAGACAGTTTCAATTGGCGAAAGGTCAGGGCTGATGGAAGGCCATTCCAGTAAATGAATTGCTTCAGCAGATTACCACGCCTTTGAAGATCTTGCTGTATGGCAGGAAGCACCATCCTGTTGGAAAATGAAATCTCCATCACTAGTTTGAAGTCGTGGTATTGATGGGAGTAGCTCATTTTCCAGAATATCCCGTTACTTGGTAGCATTGACAGTTCCATTTATAAAATGTAAATTGCCCAAACCTCGCCCAGTCATGCATCCCCATATCATTAGAGATGCTGGAAACTTGACTGTTTTTTACAGCAATCTTTGTGAAAAGCCTCTTTGGAGTTTTTTATGACACGTTTTCGTTCGTCGCCTACGCAAACTTCAAACCTCGACTCATTACTCCAAATAACGGACCGCCATTGACTTAAAGTCCAGTTCTTACGTTGCTTGGCCCACTCTAGGCGCCTTTTCTTTTGTTTAGATGTTAAAAGTGGTTTTTCTTTGGCCTATGTTTTAACGAATTAAAATAGCTCTAATATAAATAAATCTAAAACAAACCTTACAAAATTTATATCCAATTTTTTTCATTGTCTGCTTACAAGTGTCGACTGAAGCACTTTTTTGGATTCTTTCTCTACATTGAACAGTTATTGCAGCGGCAGTTTGACGTCGATTTTCCTTTATTATTTTTTTTAAGACTCGGCAATCTCGAGGTTTCGCAATTGGTGGGCGTCCCGTTTTTTTACCAACCTCCACATTTCCACTATTTTTGAACTTTGTGATAATGTTTCGAATTGATGAGCGAGGTAAATTAAATTGGTTTGCTATTTTGTAGCTCGACAATCCCGTTTCTAAGGCTTTAACTATGGATTCCCTAAGGTCTCGTGATAATGCAACACCACGCACCATGATTGACACTAAACTGTTGCTGGCTTACTTAAAACAAGAAATCAATAAACAACAAATCAAGTGCATGTCATTTTTTTAATAACGGTTAACTGAACATCTATTTAAATCGTCATAGGCCAACTTATTTGCATCCCATAGAGAGTAGTCTAACTATTATGCTCTTATCTTTGTTTAACAGAATGCAACCTGAAGCCATGTGTGTTTTCTCAAAATAAGTTCAGTTTGGTCTTATTTACTCATTAAATGTAATTTATTACATTGACAAAAAAAAAATTAATCAATAACTGCTTGGGACAGAAAATGAAGGTATATAAAGAGGATTAATGTGTTAATTGATGAGTAGGCCAACTATTTTGCGTTTGGGTCGAAGGTGCATAGGTTTAGAATTTTAAGCAGTTGGAGAAGCCATACGCTGAGACAATCGTTAGCAAGGGCACAAGGTTCGTGGGGATTTCGAATGGAAAGCTGTCTGCTTATATCGTGAGGGGGTTTATTGAAAATCTCTGCGAACCTTGCGACTGTCCTGACAATTTTCTCAACATGAATGCGTTTAGATTGGGTCGAGACAATAAAAAATCGTAAAAATTATTTAACACAGAAAAAACAAATTTTTAGCTTGGAAATTATTTGTTTAAAAAATGTTCACTAAAATAATATTATTTAAAAATAAAATAAAAGAAGGGATTTCTAGCTTTAAAAAAGGTATATCATGGCATTGTAAGTGCTACCGTTGTTTTTAATATTTTTTTTTCAGTCATTCTTTTAGAAAATTGGCCCTCCTGCTGCCTAATTGAATGGGAATAGACCCCCTCTTTCCATAGGATTTTTGTATAGTCTCGACCCAACCTACACGGTACACGCTTTCTACTAGCTTTTTGTCACAGCTTGTGTCACCCTTTATACAAAATAAATAAATATACAATAAACTTTTTTAATGGCATCTAGTTTTTTATCAGGGATTTTGATCAACCATAACTACGTAGAGTAATGTAGTAGGTCTAATTTATTCACTCAAATTTGAACATAACTTTGAGACTTTTACAGTCAACTTGAGAAACAGGTTTTATTCACTTAAAGTTGACGTTTTGAACTGTTGATTTTCGACTCTAAAGTTGATCAACTTTGAATTTTCTCAACTCCCTGATATAGTAGAAGTTAGCGAGCAAATTTGGGATTTTTCTTTACTTCTGTTTATTCATTCATGCTATTCAGTTGTGTTAAGCTTGTGACTTCGAAAGGAAAAAATCTTATAATAAATAATATTTAAAAAAAAAATAAAGCTCTGTTTTAATTGAAATAATAAAATAAAAAATGTTTCGTGTAAATAACCATCTTCTGGGATAATTGGGCGTCATCTTTTTGGAGCAGCGAAGATGATGCAGAACAAGAAAATTGATCCTTTGAAAGGCGGCAATATAAATTGTTCGCCGTGTTGGAATCAATAAATAGGACGACCAGGATTTCATTTATTGTTTTCGCCTCTCAAAAGCAACGACAGTTATGGTGTTTTTATTTAATAAAGGATTCATTGCCTTGTGACGAAAGACGGTACGGAAAATATCGGTTTACAAACAAAATATCGGTTCTCGTCCGATCACTGAAATCAATCATCTTCGGGCGTGGTTAGTACTTAGATGGAGGACCGCATAAGCATTGAGTTATTTTTATGCTTTGTATTCTTTTGATTCCACGCTTCACATAGATTGAAAAATCTATTCCAATTATTCGGAATAAATAAAAAATCAACAGTTTATCCCGAATATTTTACTGAATAAGCAAACACAAAATTCTTATTCAAAATATTTGGAATATCTAAAATGAATAAAAAAAAACATATTCAAAAGTTGAAAATGACGTTTTGTGTGAAACTGTAGGTTGGTCAACTTTTTAATTTCAACTCTGGAGTTCAAAATCAAAGTAGTGAACAAAAGCATTTTTCAACTCAACTACGTATTTGAAGTCAACTTGTAAGTTGGCCATCTTTGGAGTTTTCAGCAATTTGAGCAATAGTGAATAAATTCAGCCTAAAGCTCCTGCTCTAAAATAAACCGGAACTTGGCAGCATTGATTACCTCATTATAGCCCAGGAACTTTGTGCAAAAATCCTAAATTTTGGTAATAGGAGTGGGATTTTTTTTGGGTTTTTAGAGCTTTTTAATAGGAGTATTTGAGGAATTATGCCCGCTTCTAGCTGTTGAGCAGTTCGCGTAGTCAGCGTTTGAAAAAAAAAGATTGTTGATGACAAAAAAAAATATAACGGGACATTCCACCAACTTCTAAAATATCTCAAAAAATACATAATTAAATTTTGAATCATGACACATTTTTGTTATATACATATGTATATGTACATATGTATAACCCAAAAATGAGTTAACATTTTATTCAAAGTTGGAAAATTAAAATTGTTTGCATTTTATTTGGGGTTTTCCGTTAAAATGCAATTTTTAACACATATACATAAATAAAAACTAAAAATACAGTTTTATTCACCAATTAATTCTGCGTCGTACATATCTTACAAGCTTCTGTTGCGTACCTTGCTTTAAGTAAAAATATTTTCTTTAAAGACAAATCACGAACAAAAAAGGGCGCGTGTCAGAAGTGAAACTTCTTCTGCGATCTAAAAATCTCGATATGTATAGGGATATTAAGCTTATATGCGTAAGACGCAGCTAAGTGTTCTATATCAAGATGATCGATGGGTTGGGGTTGTAAACTTGAAAATTAAATAATAATGGTGAAAATTTAAAGTAAAAAAGGGTGAACATTTAAAAGATATAAATCAGTTTATTTGAGTAGGTTTTCCGACTATTTCCAAAAATTCCTACACCCAAAATCTCTGCAAAATCAAAAATTTGTATATGACAACTTTAATTTGGTTTTATGTATTTTGCAACCAGATATAATTCAAATTTTCAGCGGACTCTCCTGATGTAATTAAATTTTTTGAAATTAGCCTATTTTGTGATAAAATTTTTAAAATAATTTATATCTCCATACTAGTAGGAGATAGACAAAAATCTTAAACTAGTTAGATTCTTAGAATTTCATTATCTATCCACCAAAAAAAATTCAAAACTCTAGCATTCTAATTAACGAAATTAGAAAAAAAGACATAAAAGGACATTTTCCCTTTTATGTGCTACAATAATATAGATTATCAAAAAATGCAAACTTATTGCAATATAAAATATATAAGCCTATCAATAAAAATTATTACTTTTACTCTACCTCCCACCACTTAGCTAATCAATGATCTCAGCGTTGCACATGTGGCGTTACATTTTTCGTTTCACAAAAATTCAACCTTTAAATTTAACTCTCAACGCGCCCAAAGAAGTTTCACTTCAAAAAAATTAAGGTATAAATTAAAAAATGTATAACGGTACATTTAAGAATTAAATTGAGAACAAGACAGTTAAGTGTCTGTATTTTATTATGTACCGTTATAAAAACTTGAAAAGTGAACATTTTAAGTAATTGTTTACAGTACTTACTGTTGAAACTGAATTGTAAACAAAATATAACAAAAAAAAGGGTTTTTTATTAAAAAAAAATAATTTATTTCGTTTATTATTCAACTTCGCATTGTTTAACATATTTGGGCATACATAAAATATTTACCGTTCCAATTTTGTTTGAATTTATTCAAAGGACAACCATGAAAAAAATGATTTTGGTTAAAAAAAAATATAACGGTACATTTTTTCAACTTCCAAAGCATTTTAAGTTATACAACTATAAATGGTTCTTAATATTGCATGTAAACTTGTTTTAAAAGTTAGTAGTGATTTTTTTAGCATATTTGTATACAAATTTCGCTTGCATTAATCACGAATAAAAGAACTTAATTCCAGTACAAAGTTTTGCAGCTAATACTAAGCCGGATGTGTCACCCTTCGTGGTATTGATAATACCATGGTATCCGTAATATGGTATATATGACCTATACGACGAGCAGATTTTATATTTTTTTTTGAACTTTTGTAAATAATTCCTTACCACGGGTGCGGGGAAATTCTTTACGATTTAAACAATGAGAGGAAAAAATGTTTCCTGTTCAAAATCTTTATTGATACTTAATCTTCTTAAAACTATTCTATGCATAATGGAATACAAAATAACAATACGGCCCTCTTTATGAATAGCGAATCGAACTTAAAACTTAGAGAATTCGCTTATTTCGTATTAAGTATAGCGATTCGCTAAAATTAAGTTCGCTTCAAATGTCAAAACTTTAGCGAATTTTATTATCACTGTATTACAAATAGCGAACTTTCGCCAATCTGTTCCCTAAAAGAGTCAAAACTTATCGAACTAAAATTGTATGTGATAACAGCATAGAATTTAGTTCAAGACCTTTTAATTATTTTGTATTGTTTATTTTAGGCTCCGCGTCGAATAAATGGTCGATATATGTAAGGCAAGTTCAGGATCTCAAAAATCTCACTGTAAAAATACTGAACAAAAAAAATTCTTAGCTCGCCTGCTCAAGTCCGTCTGTTCGAAGATAAATTTGAGATCTCATTTTCCTTAACTTGCAAAAAGCCATTTGATTTGAGGAAGGGACACGGAATCACTCACTTTTGTAAGAATAATGAACATAAATGTGGAAATGTTATTTTTCCAATTAAAAAAACACAAATGCGTCCTTGCTATATGCGAAGATAGAACATAAACTTAGAAAAAGATGAAATATGAACCGGCATAGATAATGAAATTGGTTAAACAATTGCAAAATGCAAATAATCTGTGAGCTAAAACTAAAACCACACTAATTAACCACATCGTTTTGGAAACATTTCAGGACAAGAAATTTTATTTTGCAATCTTCACTGTACACTCACATTATACAAGTAGTACCGAATAATAAAATTATTTTAAATTTATTGGAAAATTTAGCCAGCCATTTTATAGCAAATTAATATGTGAGTGATGCTCCATTTGAATATTATTTTCTTTTTTAACAAACAAATAATCACAATTCACAAACAGAAATAAAAAGTCTAGCCATTTGACGTTTAACATGTGTAAATTCATATAAAAACTGTTGGCAGCATTGATTTCTGAAGCGAATTTGCAAGTTCGCTAACCATAATACCGTGATAAGTGAAATTCGCTAAATCGTTCGAATTTAAGCGAACGTTCGATTCGCTATTTATAATGAGGCCATATTGGTGTACATTTACTTTTAGATGATCAAAATTGTGATGTCAAAGATTCTACACCACTGCAAACTGCTGTTTACCGGAGAAATTTAAAAATTATTGAAATGCTTCTAGAGAATGAAGTGGACGTTAACTCAAAGCGAGAAAATGGCGATACAGCTCTTCATGTTGCAGCAAGAATAAACCAGAAAAATGTTGTGAAAATATTGCTTAAAAATGGTGCAGACGTGCATTCTAAGAACAAAGATGGTGCCACGCCACTTCATGTAGCGTTAAAATTATTTAAACTTGAAGTTGTTTCTGTTCTCTTGGAGCATGGCTCTGTTGTTGATTCCAAAACTAAAGATGGTAACACACCTATTGATATAGCTATTAAATATGGAAGTAACGAAGTTATAAAACTACTTCTTGAGTTTGGATCGGATATTTCGAATTGTGAACTATGTTTTGAAAAGTTAAAGACTATCTACGTATTCTATTATTTCAATTAGTTATGTTAAAAACGGCAAATTTATATATATCTGAAAAAAATCAAAATCTCATAAGTTTGGCTGAAAATAATAAATATTTTTATGGACGAATGAAATCCTACCAAGAAGACTGTTAAAATGAAATACAATATTTAAAACTCGAAAACTTTGCAAATAGTCAATTAAATTTGTATGATGCTTTGACGAAAAAAATCCCCTCATTGGCAAGATACGTTAGAGATGAAGATGCAGTGCGAATAAATGTACCCGGTCATTACAAAACCAAGTTTCCAATATATTCTCCCATACTTGAAAGCAATTTGAAAAGAAGTGTATTGTGTGAAAAGGCTCACGAGTTTTTCAATTGCCATTTTGCACTACCGTATGAAATTTCTGAGCAAATTTTACAATACTTAAGTTTTGCTGATATTGACAGCATTATATATAAAAAAAAAAAAAAATTATATAAGTAATTAAAATATAATTTACAAACAAAAGCGGAAATAATTTTAGAAAGAAATAAAAAAATTTAAATAAAAAATAATAATAAATGATTCTTCTTTTAATATGTTTTCATGCCGGAGAGGCAGCAGAAAAGTTTTTATGATGACTCTTCACGAAATTAAGGTATAAAATAGAAGCTGGTATATTTGTCAATGTAGTTGGAAACAATAAAAATCGTTTTCTTGCTTTTCTACTTTCTCGTTATGAACTAAAACGTTTTAAATTTAATTAAATACAAAAATGAGGTTGCTAATGGCACAGTGGATACAGTGTTTGACTGTTTTAAAAAGTATTATGTTATCAAAACTTCTAAATAAATATTTTTTGGATTACAAAAATAATAATCATACATCAACCCTAATCATACATCAAATAATTTCACCTAAGCTCCGCGGGTAGTAAATCAAGTTTTGTTCAGTGTCAGAATATTAAGACCACACAAATTTAACACCAATTTTTCCATTGTGTGTTCTGACTTAAAAGCAAGTGGAACAAATTTGTAAACAGAAAATCATAGCTTTCACAGTGAGTCGTAATGACTTTTTTTGTAAATTAAAATACTACAATTTTGTTGATTACCGAAACAGATTCGACTGTAGTTTACACAAATGAAGCAATAGAAAATCACACAAATTTAGATAGAGTAAAGTAACGGTCCTATAATTTCGGCGCTGCTGATCCGAAACCGAAATTCCACACAATTAAATTATAAACCAGAAATGTCATTCTGGTTTTCGTTCGACAGTACGAGAGAAATTGATAATTATTTTATCTCTCCAACCATTTTCGCATTAAATTAATTTTCCATTAATAGTGTGTGGAAAAAGGACATGTTTCCTTTGTGCTGATTTTACTTGCTCATATGACAAGTTTTTAATCAAAAGTAACATTAACGATAATGGAAAATTCCAAAAAAGTGGTTTTCGACATGTCGTCCGTTGCGTCTGCCTATTTGTCTGTACGTCAGAGGTTAGGTGCACAAATGGGTGAACGGATTTTCTTCAAACTTGGTAGTACAAGCATTTTCATGTGATTCCCTAGAGGAGAAAAAAGGGCTGGATCGCACTAACTTGTTCTTGTAGCTAACAACTAGAATGTAGCTACCCAGTGATGATGGATAATAATGGTTCGAAAATATTTTTATAACGTTAACGAGAAAATAATAAAAAAAAAAGTTAAAATACTGTTCTAAGTACCCTAAGAACCCTTTTCGAGAAAACTTAATAAAACCGAAATCTTTGTATCGGAGCTACCTATTCTCCTCTTGGGAATCACAAAAAAAAATCTTCTCAGCAAATTTTTACCAAATCCATCCTTTCGATTAGGCTCTAGCTTTATATACACGGACCCACAAACAAACAGGCCGACGCTGACAGATATCTTGTCGAAATCACTTTTTTGGAGGTCTCCCTTATCATAATGTTAGTTTTGATTAACACAAACATTTATTTGACACGAAACCAATACTTGCCCACAAGTTAAATTTAGTTTTGGTTATAGAACAATTTTTTCATTTTTGAATTTTTCGTTATATTCACCGCACCAAATTTAAGTACTTATTTTTCAAGCTTCTGATTGGCTAGCTGTAATAAGTAGTAAGATGACTTTCATTGACGTTCAGTGAAGTTTAGTTACGTTTAGTTTAGTGGTCAAGAATTAATTTCATTTAAAGGTGTTTTCTCGTGACAACACTTGCAGTTAGGCTGCATAGCTTTCGCTCCGTCATATTTAACATTGAAGGTTTTGAATGAACAACAACCACACTTGTGTTGGCTACCACCGAGTATTACATTTCGGCTGGAATTATTGCAATTTCATGGCTGCCACACCAATCATCAGATTCCTTTTAGTGGTGCTAAGTCTCTACAGTTCCAATACAATTCCCTCCTTACACATATGAAACGAATTGTTGCGGTGTTAACGGAGAGGAGAAAAAGAAAGAACCCTAATGAATAACATCTAACTTGTGTGTGGCTTGTAAAAATGCTAGTTGTCCAAATGCAATTGTAAATTAGAAAAACCTTCATTAGGATGGGCACGATCAGGTGCGTAGTGAAACGGAATGATTTCTTATAGCCGTGTTTTTCTTATATGCGAGTTTTTTTATACGATCAATTCCAAAGGGAATTTAAAGAAAAAGACACGGTGTTGTGGATTGCATTTCTTATAAGCGAGTTTTTCTTATATGAGTGTTTCTTATATCCGTAAAATACTGAAATAATAATAATACTAATATTACTAATAATAATAATAATAATAATAATAATAATATTAACGATATAATAAAATTATCTAACTTTTATATCGTTAATGTACCTATTATAGGTAATTGTTAATTAGGTACAAGAGCAAGTCGTCAATCCAGTTGTTTTTTTTTTTTGGTTTGCAATTCGTGAAACTCGCTATGAATTATTTTCCGACGGTTTTTTGTAAGCATTTGGTTGATTTGTTAGATATGTACTACCAAAAAATTAAGTTTCGAATAAGCAGCGTACTAAGCTTCATTATTTAATTCCGTATATAGCTCGAAAAGAAGAGACAACTGCTTCTGAATTCGATTTCAGAATTGAAATCGAAGTGTTCCGGGTATCGGATTGTTCTTTGAGATTAATAAAAATACCATTAGTAAAACGATAAAAATCTAGAACATGGATTTGATTTTCGGGGAAAATTGATTTCAAGTTTAATGTAGAACATGATCGTAACTTTTATTTAAAGTGCTTTTAGACTAAAATAAAAAAATATCTTATCAATTCGCTTCCAAAAACCTAGGTCCATCACAAAAATTCAGCATACCTTCCCTACCTATTTAATAAAAATATGAGTTACTTCAAATTCAGTCCCTTATAAAAATTCATATCCTTAAAATTAATTTTGAGTTATACCTATGTACAATGTACAGTACATACATACCTACTTACACATTTCTAAAATTAACTTATCCAAAGGAGTTCTCTCCCATAACTTCCATCTCTTTCTCTTTGACAAAAAACAGGAAGTCTTTCACAAAAAAGGAATTTATTAATTTTATCTCCTGTTCAGCAGAGCTATAACTGTTATATGAATGCAAAGGATAAAATTTAACTTACGTTTCATTATCGTGCACAATAACCAGATCATCATTTCCACCAGAAAAGACTTTTCTATTCAATCGGTCGAATCCCAGGCAAAAAACATTGCTTGTATGTTCTGAGTCCAGTACTCGGGGTTTTTCCACTCCAGCAATAGCTTTTTCCACATCCCATATTAGAATGCGTTTGTCATCGCCACCTAAAATCAAGGTGATAATTTCATAATACATGTAGGTACATAGGTATGTAAGTTAGATTTATAAAAAAAAAAAAAAAAATACGACGGAAAATGTTATCTCACCTGAAGCCAGAAAATCACCACCATTTGAAAACTCGATTGCATTTACACACCCATAGTGGGCAATCAAATCGAATTTATACAAATTTCTGGCTAAACGCAGTCGCTCACGAAACAGATGCGATTGGAAGGCCTGAGGGCTACGCTGTTGAAGCTCTCTAGCCACAATTTGCTTTAGCAGGTTTGGTCCAATTTCCGATGACGACGACGTCGCTGATGGTTTTGACATTGTCAGCGGATTTCAATCAATTCGACGAACGTAGATAAATATAAATTGGTAGGTACTTTCCAATTTTTTTTGTCAAGCACTACAGCTTTACACCTTTTTTTTGGAGGAGCCCGTCCTAAGGTGGAGTCGAATGTCAAATGCGCCGAGCAATATGAAGAAAGGGATTTCGATTTGATAAAAAATTAAATTGATTTTCAAGCTCCTATTCTGACTTTTCCATCGAAGGATGTAATTTTAAATGTTGCCTGATATTCAATTCACATTTTTCTCTTAACTAGGTATATTTAAGTTGAAAACAAATGTCAAAATTTTAAGTAAAACTAAATGCATTTCGTATTCTGTCTTATTTTTTTTTATATTATTTCTAGATACTTTTGTTGCTGCTGCCTTTTCAGCTGATACTTTATTTATGTACTTTCTGTGCACTCTCTTTCGTTCGTTCTTGCTAGTCGTTGTCACCGCACCTCCACCACGACCGAATTTCTGGGAGCACCTTATTCGGTTTGAAAAAAATATATGACTTTCACGATTTTAGGGATTTTCAATTATTGCAATTAAATGCTCATAATGGTATTATCATTTCATTACGAACATAAAATGATAAGGCAAACCAACAGCAGTTCGTAGTACCTAGGTAGCTGAGCTGTGTATATATTTAGGTAAATGTAAATGACGATGACGACGTTCTGAAAAATTATGAACCAACCAGACGGAAAATGAGACTTTTTTTCTTCTCAGATGAGCTGTCGGGTCGGGGAAACTTTAAAGTCTGCACACCGTTTTTGTTCTTGTTTTTCCTTCGCTATCTTAAATCTCAACCATCTTTTTTGGGTTTTCTTTGACTATTGATGGATTTAATATGTTATTTTAATCACTTTTAAAAATAGTTTTCCTAAAACTGGTAGTAGTAAACGATAGTACTGAACTTCTTTGTTCAATTTTCTGGAATTGTTTTTTTTTTTTGTATTTGATTCTATGCTTATTTACTCAAGTATGTGCTATGTTCTCCTCTATGTAGTATCTGCTCTTGTATTTTAACTACTTAGCCGTACGGACCATGGAATTTATTTTATTAAGGTAGCACTTTTTAATAATAGACTATACTATATATGGGGTGCTCATGCTCAGCTCTTAAATTATAAATAAATAACCAGGGCCTATTGACTAACAATTCCCAACCATTCCTGTGTGCGAATATCGACACACAATTTATGCCGAATCCGAACGGCTAGACGAGAAGCACTTATTCAAGACAAGTGAAACTCTTGGAGAATTTGTCAACTCCTTGCAAGAGTCAGTAGCCATGAAAAAAACTTTTGAGTTCTAAGGTGGACGAGACTGGGAACCCAGACCGTCATATTTGAATATGAATAGTGTAGACCTATTTTAAAATAGTAGAATAGTAGAATTTAAAAAATCGCTAACACCCAAAAATAGCTGTGGGCCGAGTCTATAGAAATATTTGAAAATTGAAAATGTTATAGGCGTTTTTTTGTGCACTTTATATAAAAATTAATTGAACGTAAAATACAACAACGGCGGAGTCGTTCACGGCGTTAAATATATCCGCTCATGATCTTTACAAATGTTATAACTATTATAACTGTTTAACATGGGGTAAGAAGCGAAGGCGTTTTTCATTCATTTTTATTTTGAGCGAAGAAGGCACACACAATACCAAATGTTTATTAAATATTTTCAAGAAAAAAAAAAAATTGTAAAACATATTTGTTTAGAACAACACAATACATATACCTATTGCGGATATGGATTTATTGAATATGTTAAAATCTTGTTTTATCAAAAGTCAAATCGTTAACATTCAATCTCGGAAGAAATTTAGTCGAATCTGTTAAAATGTTGTTATATTTATATAAAGTCAAATCAGATCATTCAATCTCGGATGAAATTTAGTCGGAGTTACAGCTTTTTCACTGTTTCTATTCTATTCCTATCGAATATGGAAAATATTGAAACCGACATTAGTTATTATTGAAACCGACATTAATATCAAAACGTGAGCTCCTTGTTATTGGGTGCGTCAGGGTGATTAACAAAGTATATGAATAGGTTTGTGTTGGTAATATATCTTGTGAAAAAAAACAGCTGATATCACCTGATACAACAACTAATAAAAGCCCTTCCGCTCAGTACAAAGTATGAAAGATTCATCTGCCAAATTTGTCTGGAAACAATTATTTTGATATTTTTCTTCCATACTATTTAACTATAGGTACATATAGTTAAAACTATTATTATTATTATTATACTTGCATCGGACAAATCAGTTTCACCATAACCTCAAACCCTCAAGTGTAAAAGAATGTAACACATGTCAAATCGTGTAGAAAGGTCGTGTTACTTAGGATGGGCTGTCATATTGTGTTACCATATTTATTATATACCATTTTGTTCCCACTTATTTGACATGAGTGTTAATACTCAGTTGGGATAATGTCGAAGGCCTTTAATGCTAACAATTTTTGTGTTTGAAAACCATATCTGATTGATTCCTTAATGAGGGATTTTTTTAAATTAATTATTTAATTATTGATTATGTATCTTTTTCAGTTATCAATTAAAGATTCATCTATTGAATACAAACTTCTGAAACCTCATTAATATTCCCACCAAATGAAATTAAAAAACAATGTTCATAATTTTAAATTACTACATAATTTATTTTTCATCATCTTCATCAATTAAAAACGAAGCGTTTTTTTAAATGTGCTAATAAGTACACACTCGATCCGACGAATGATTTCATACGTTTCTTTGCTTGCTATGCGCATATTATTTATTACAGTTCTTTCGTTCTCGATTCTTCACATGCATTTCATACGGGTTATATATTTTGTTTTCTCCTTCCCCACCATATGATTTGGTCAGAGTATTTTTTGTGTACATACGATTGCCACTGATAAATGTCAGCTGATTCTTTGTTTACGTTTTATTTTTCAGGGGAAATGTAGGCATTGATTGCAAAATGTCTGTTCAAATTAGGCATTGTTTGAGGCATGCAATGAGAATGGGAACCAGAAATTGATGTTTGTGACTTGTGATAGTCTTGTTGGATTTACGTTTCATCAACTTTTTGTGTATTGTTTTCAAAGTCATCAATTTTTAATTTCAATCTCTTCAATTTCGAGCAGCGGTTTGAGAAAGCAATGTGGCCGGTTGTGCCATGCACAGCCTGCATTTAAACAGTAAAAAAAATTAGAAAAACAGTTAAATAAAAACAACAGTAAATGATAACTATTTCTAAATAATTTTATCCAAAACCCTGGTAGGAATCCTTTTGGGGAAGGGGATTCTTACTAGGTACACAACACAGGAGACCATTCTCCCGCAACAAAAGTTCCTGAGCCAGAACATAGTTAACGTTTTTCCGTTTCCCGTTCAAATGGACCACCAGGCAGAACCTAGTTCTCCAGCAATGGTTAAGTTCTCGAGCATCATTGCCAGAACTTAGCACGCTTAGCAACCACTTCAGCCTTTACTGATTGACAACTGTATCATGAAGCCCTGCCATGACTAGCAAAGCAACGACTTCATGAATAACCACAATAGACAGCCAAACCACATGAATTCGGCAGGGCCTTCATCTATTGAAGTAAAAATTTGTTCAACCTGCCAGGGTAGAGTATGAAGCTGCATCCCTAGGGGAGATGCCCAACAGATGTTCCTGAGTGTTACACGTGAGTGATGTTTCTGCGTTAACGTGCCCAATGTACCTATACACTCACATGTTTTTTTTTTGCATGAAAGTTTCATTTTCTTTTCAACGCCAATTAATGTTTAAATTTTAATAGAAGTGATTTATGTAAAAAAAAAAATAATTAAAATTTTATTGTAAAATCAATATAAACTAGAGCTAGAGCGCTCTCGCTCTAAAAGAGTTCATCCATTTTTAAGTAAAACAAATAAGTGATCGAGTTCGATACCCATTGTAATCAACCATTTTGTGAACTTTTCAGAACATGAATATTTAACTATAGAGCGTATTCGCTCTTATATACGTGAAAATTTATGTATTTTAAATATTTTATACTTGGCGATTCTTTTATTGTATATTTTATGTAAATATGTTAGTAGTATTGTATTTGGAGTTTTGAATTGCATTTATTGAGACTTTTTAAAACGTGTAACATAGTAGTTTTGTTAAGACCATGCGCGTTAAAAGTAAAAGTAATAGCTCCATGAGCAAGAGCTGTAATAACTCACATATTTAATTTATAGCCTTATTCTGGCAACCTCACTGATGCCTCACAAGTCGTTTTCGATTGGATTTCGGAACAGTACTACTCACCAATCGAATTATTTTTTATTGTTCCGAGACTAATTTTTGATATTGATGTGTGTGGGCGTAAATTGTCTGAATTTGTATGTATATTTTGCATGTTCAGTCGAGTAAAATTAATTTGACAAATAATCCGATGAAAGGTTTTATATGTATATGTGTGTTCCGTGTCTACTCCTTTATTAAACGGGAACAGAAAAATACTCCGAAAACATTACTCGGGACAGCCAATCGAATTATTTTGGAGTAAGTGGAGTCAGAAAGGAGTAACTCCGAACCTCCAACTGAAAACGACATAAGTAATAAAATACCTTCGTATTTTCAAAAGATTAAATGTAAACGACACCTTAAGTCTCAATAAATGAATCTGAATCTCTTCGAATTCTTGATTTGTTGGTGTTGGGGTGGCCATATAGGTATGTGTGAAGTTGGAAACTTGTTGAATTTCGATAAGATTCATAAACCTATGTGTATCTCGGATAGGTTTTAGCCAAAGATCTATCTCGGATGTTTGGTCTTGTAGGGCGTCCGCCATCTTGGAAAGATGGATTTTAATTTTGAGTTTGAAAATTATTTTCTCAAAAACTGTTTGCTCAAACAACTTGATTTAAAAAGTTAATTTAAGAATAGCTTTTTGGCTTTAAAAAAAGCTATAACATAATATTTTGAGTGTTGCCGTTGATTTTTAATAATTTTTTTTAAATTATATGTCATTTTTTTCGAAAATTGCCCCTTCTGCCTAAACGGGGGCAAATAGACCCCCCTCCCCATACGATTTTTTTCTTATCTTAACTCAACCTACACGCCCTAGCCTTTTGTTACACCTTTAATTTAAAACTTTTTTTATAAAAGTAATAGTTTGGGAGTTATTCGATAACTAAGCCCTTAAATTAGAACTAAAAAAATATACATATTTTTTTTCATAAAAAACGCAATTTATCAAAAGAAGTCATTTTTCCAAGATGGCGGACGCCCCACAAGACCAAAAATCCCGCAAATCGAGATTTATGCTAATAGCAACCCCTCTTAACAACTGCATTCAAACTTTTTAGACGTCAAAACTTTTTTTCAGATTTTTCCCATTGCCTGTACTAATAAGAATAAATAATCAAAAGAGTATATATAACTGGTGACGTGAAATAAGGCCCAACGAAATAAGACCAAATCTCAAATTTGGCCTAATTTCGCTTTGAAAATAGAAATAAGGCCAAATTGGCTTTATTTCTATTTCCAAAACGAAATAAGGCCAAATATCATATAGAAATAAGACCAAATTTGTTTTTACGAATACATTTAGTGATAACAGAAGCTTTGAAAGCAGACCAACTGACAACATAGTCCCGGTCTACATTGAACGATATTTTTAGTGCCGACAAAAAATTGTTGTTGTAATCGTGTGCGATTGAGAGGTACAGCCGACATGATCCTTCCAGTTTCGGCCGATTTTTCCATTCAGCACGGGAAAAATCGTTCAATGTAGACCGGGACATAGGCGCCTGCCAGGCGACTGAGCATACCCATACCTGAGCGGAGCGATAGTCGCGTGAGTGGGACAGAGGACCCGAAAAGGGATTTAAAATCCTTGAACCCGCGAAGCGGGCCACCCAAAGTACTGTTTAGTTCAAAAACTTTAAAGCATAGGTGCCTGCCAGTTGGGGGATTAGTTCCCCAAAAAAAAAGGAATCAAACCCCATCTGGCAGGCACATATGTTATCAGATAGTCCGTTTTAAAAGTTTTTGTACTAAATAGTACTTTGAGTGGCCCGCTTCGCGGGATCAAGGATTTTAACTCCCTTTTCGGGTCCTCTTGCGAGTTGTTAGTCACTAGGCCCTGGTTCTTTATGAGCCGTTGTGCCATCCGATTTTTTTTTTTTTTTCGGGTCCTCTGTCCCGCTCACGCGACTCCGTTGCTCCGCTTAGGGTATGCTCAGTCGTCTGGCAGGCGCCTATGTTGTCAGTCAATCTGTAATCAAAGTTTTTTTTACTAAACATTACTTTGGGTGGCCCGCTTCGCCAATTCTCAGCTGCGGGTCTTAGTTCTTTTTTTGTAGTGGAATTAACCCACGCGGGTTCCCTTTTGGGAAATAACAACCGCGGTGGCTATGAACAACATAACGGCGATTTGTTTTGCAGTTTTCTGAAAAAAATCATGAAAACGAAATAAAGTCAAATTGGCCTTATTTCGTTTTCTAAAGCGAAGTAAAGCCAAACCTAAAATTTGGCGTTATTTCCATTTTAAAAGCGAAATAAGGCCAAATTTTTGATGTCTTTTTTGGAGGGGGAAAGGGGGTCGGTATAAACTTATCGAAATTAAAAAAAAATTATATTGTTTACAGAGATGGTTTTGGGCGCAAATTGGAGACAAATAGGTTACTTTAAAATCGTAGAACAATGTTTTCCTTTCACACAAGGAAACTGAGTTGCCGGCGATTTTTAGTGTGTCGGCGAGAAGGGCGTAAAAGGAAGACAAAAAATCTCCCCTCACACCCTTCTCGCCTCCAAATTAGCCAGTTTCTGGAAACTCAGTTTCCTTGTGTGAAAGCCGTCTCAGGACTAAAATCGGCAATAACTGAAAAAAGCGCGAAGAAATCGAAGCGGTCGCCGCTCGCGGTCGATAACTAATGCCGGATTTACATGAATGGCAAAGATGCCAATATTTCTGCCAAAAAAAATGGTAAAATAATGGCAGAAATAATATTTTTATGACATGCATTTACACGAGTTCAAATAATGGCAGATTTCAAAATACTGGCAACATGCCGTAAAAGAATGAGCAAGTTCATTCTTATCTAGAATGGCATAATTTCGGAAAATGGCGTCAGTAAAGTGTTTACACATAGCCATATTAATGACAGCATTTTATGCCAAATTATCTGTGCCATTTTATTTTGGCAAAAATATTGCCAGTATTTATAGCGTTTACACGGTGAAAAGAAAAATGGCTATAATTTGACAGATATAATGGCATTTTGCAACTCGTGTAAATGCAGCATAAGGTTATTTACTAGGCCAATATCCTGAACAATTCAGCAAAAAATCAGAAATACCAAATTTGACGCATATGTGAAAGTATATAGTTACTGTGCTATTTTTACTGATGTTATTAAAAAAATATAGTAAGGTGTCGCTTACATTTGCAGTATTCTATAAAACACATTTTTACAGGATGCAGTTCTAATTATGCAAAGCTCTGTATTTTATTAAATTTAGCTTTATAGGGCGAAATGGGCTTAAAACAAAAACAATGATAGGTATTCCATTTCAAATATGTTTTTTTTTTTTTTGAAATCAAAATTTTTACTGGGCCAATTTTTCAACAGTCACTTAAACCTCAGATAGTACTTATTCTTCGAATAAAACAAAATTTTATTCCTGTTGCTATAGCATTTATTCCTCTGATAGTTTAAATGATGATTGAAAAATCGGCTCTAAGTAGTTTTGTTTACGAAATTCGATGCCTTTATCAATATTTAGTCAAATACTGAAAACCGTATAGTTCTGCGTAAAAACAAGAAAAAACGAGGTTAATGATAATCAAACGGTTGCCGGAATTATCATTAAGCCGGATTCTTCTCAGTTTTATGAGAAAGTCGGTTTATTTAACTTTTCAAACTTTTTATTATTTATGTGATTTGAATAAAATGGTGTGAATAAATTGTTAACCGCAAGTTTCTTCGTACGACTTAAAACTGGAAGTGAAGTTTATTAAAACAAAGATGAACATTGACCCGCAAGCAGAACCAGCTTGCGAAACGGCTCCTAGCCACACCAGAGACTTTCCTCCTTGAGCACGAACCACCGATGTTATGCATACCTTGACATAGCTTATGATTCCGATCAGGAGGATCCATATAATTATCTGAAAAGCACGATTTAAAAGCATAATATAAATTATAAAATGTTAGATATACTTCTACTTACAACTAACGCACTCCCCCAAGAACTTTCCATTAAAAATGGATTAGGACTCATGATAGCCGTCACAAAGACGTAAATTGTGCACAAGCAACCAATGCTCATAAGCGAAAGAATGGATTTTAAACTAGTGTGAGGCAGGAAGACAGCCAGAAAACATGCCACGGGATTGGCTATTAAACTTAGAGTTGCTGTCAAATGGTAGGCTTGATTTCCATAAGGCATGGTTGAAAACGGTTGAATTCCTTTAAGCAACAACATGCTATTAAACTGAATAGATGAGATCTGTGGCAGCTCTTCAACGACTCCAGTATTTTTATCATCTTTCTCATAAGTATACGAGTTGCCAGTTGTCACTGTCACATTAGCATATTGTTTCTTAGCTAATTTGAGACGATCCAGTAGTAAGAAACAAATAAAACAGCATATCATCAATGAAAAAGTAATTATGAAGAAGTCTCTAGTTCCGAATAACAGCGGAGAAGTGTACTCCTTCCAAACTGCTCGTGATGAATTAGTCTGATTAAGACTACATTGCGTGCCGCCATTAACTCCTTGAATCAGAGCTACCACACTTAGTAATAGTCCACTCAGTCCCTCACCACACAAATATGTTATCATATAAATCTCCTTAAAGCGTCCCATGTATGGAATGAATAACACCGAACTCGTACATCCAGTCAGCGCGGCACAGAATGTAAATATGAAAAGTGCAACACTGTATTCCTTATCGAGTATAGTTGTTGTCCAGTCATAGAAAAATGCAGCCAGTATTGTTGAAACAGCTCCAAATGCAAGGAATATGTAGATAGCTATCGACTCGTTTATTTTGTTGCTTGAGATCTTCTGAAGGATGGTGTAAATAAGAGGTCCTAGGTTTCCTGCCTGCACAGCAATGGTTATATACGAGGGAAGACTCCATGATTCGGGGGCTGTTTTTACTAGAAGCGGAAGTTGAAGAACGATTCCCTCCACACCAAGCCATGCTCCAACGCCGAAAAAAATTACCAACAAATCGACAACTATGCGTCGATTTTTGATAATATCACGGCATTTCCAAAGTTTCTCTCGCATGTTTAAAACGGGGATAGGTGGATATTCTCGTTTGATCTGTCGTTGTCAAAAGGTTTGGAATGGAAACAATAACCAAAAGAAATTATTTTAATAATAATTTATCAGCACTTAAGCTAAATTAAATAATTCATCTTCATTAGAAATACAACATCACTAACTATTCCTGTTTATTAAAATTATATGACTGCTTCGTGGGCTATAGATATTGTGTTTATTTTTATTTGTTTAAAAATTTAATCAAAGGCGACGTTTTGAGTGTGATTATACTCTTCTTCAGGCCTGTCAAAATTTAGTTTTTAATACAAAAATGCTAAATGTTCAGATCATTCAGAAACAACTCCCCTCTTTGCATGCTATGGTCCCTGTGGTAAACTTTATCATGCCAAACGTGTTGGTGCAACTAATGCATTTATTGACAAGATTAATCCCTCAGCTACTGGTTTTTGGTATTGCGCCAATTGTAGTTTTCATTGTCAAATCTTGCTTTCAAAATGTCTGCTTTAAAGGTTGACATTCTTAGGATTTCCGATGTTTTTGAGGAGCTGTCCCTTAACTTCTCTAATGTGGTTCCAAAGTTAATAAGTTCTCGTTCCCAAGTACTTTGGTAGACAATTCATCTTCTACGAGTGATTTGGGAATACCTCAATCAGATTTAATAATGGAGTCTAACGTTGGGGAAAATGTAGCTGGGGTAGTCCCTACTACAACTTCCGCAACGGATTCAATTATTATTTCTAAAAAATGCAAAAAGAGAGGGCGTTATGGTGCAACCTCATCTAAGAACATGGGTCCTGCTCCTAAAAAAAGTAACTAAAAAAGCAACCAAAGCAATCAGACTTAAGATAAATTCGTACCAGATCTTAATCAAGCCGAGAACTTGCTTGCCCTGAATAATTTCCACTATTAAGTGGATCTTACTGAAGTGCCTAACATTATTTCGGGTCCCAATCCTGTTGGTACTGCTCCTATTTCACTATTATCTGATTCCATCCCTTTAAATTCCTTGCCAATGATTACTCCCAGTCCTCTTGTTTCTGAAATAATAAATCCAACCCCTTCAAATTATTTAGTTGCTCCTAGAACTTTAGAAGCGGTGTCCAAACCTACAAAATCAATCTTTATTTCGCGCCTTCTGCCTGAACTCTCAAGCTTTTCCTTGCGATCTTCTGGTATTCACTAAAACTTGGCTAACCGCCTCGATCATTGACACCGAACTTTTTGATCAAGAGTTCTTAGATTTCAGGAAAGACCGTCATGTAGACAATGAGAATATAGTAGGTGGAGGAGTCTAAGTTGCTATTCGTAATAATTTCAGTGCGACACTTGTAACATTCCACTTTAGTCTAGCTATAGAACTTATTTGTATTAAAATATCCCTTCAATCGAAAGATGTATACGTTTTAAATGTCTACATTCCTCCTAAAAGCTCACTTTCAGTCTTTGTAGAGCTTTCTTTTGCCCTTGATTATCTTACCGACATCGCGGGCTTGGATTCCTCTATTCTTCTATTAGGCGATTTCCACACATTGATTGGATGACATCAGAAGACGAGTCCTACTTTGAAGCATCTCTGCATTCATCCCAGCAGGAACTTCAATTGTTGGACAACATAACCTCTACAGACTTACAGCAAGTTAGCTGTATCAAAAATTGTAAAAATCCATTTCTCGATTTAGTTTTTTCTTCCGACGCTGTAAGTACAGTAGTGGTAGAATCTACTTCTTTATATATCTTACATATATAGGTATCATCCTCCTTTGAACATCTTTCTTGACTTGAGCGGTCAGTAATACTCAAGACTACTCATATGTTTTTGTTTTCGTAAGGCAAATTTTCAGTTGCTATCTGATAGATTACGTACTTCTGGTATTGATAACATACCAATCTCAGGTGGAATTGACGATGCAGTTTCTCATTTTTATCTAGTTTTGAAAAACTGTTTAAATGACATAGTTCCACAAAAATTATCCAAATACTCAGGCATAAGCCATCCATGGTATACAAAAGAGCCCAAAATTCTCCGCAACAAAAGAAATAGGGCTTGGAAAAATTACATAAAAAGTTTGTCTTTGCAAAACTATGAAATTTATATTTCACTTTTTGAAGAATTTAAAAACTTCTCCAATCATTTATACAACGAATACCTGAAAATTATGGAAAATTCAATAAAGCTTGAACCCAAAACTTTTTGGAAATTTGTTAACGTAAAAAAGAAATCTGATGGATATCCTCAATTTTAATTTTAATAATAATATTTTAAAGAGTACCCCAGAAATTTGTTAGGCATTTGCTAATAATTTTGTATCAATTTTTTTTAATTCTGTATAATTATTTATAATTTTCGTCAATCATTTTTCATCAATAGGCGTGTTTTTTTGTGCCCTCTATGTTATCTTTAGAAATAATGGCACAAAAAACGCTCTTCATTGCTTCAGAAAATCATTTGGCAGCACTGATATAACAATGACATTTTCTGACATTTTGAATGTCAACTCTGTTTGTGAACAGAAAAAAAATTAAACTAAATTTTATTAAAATTTTGATAAATTAAAAGAAACGTCTCCTCCCTGAACTTGTTTTTATTTATTGGAAAGTAACATTTATTTTAAATTATTAATTTTTTTTTAACAAATAAAAAAATGTTTGGTTTTTACCTATTTTCTGTCATCTTTTTCTCGATCATTCGACTCGAGCTACAAGATAAATCTGCCAAATTAATGAATTTTTGGATGAATTTTTGACATTTGTTGAGAATTCATCCGATAAACGTAGAAAATAGTATATGGAAGCACTGTTTTTATTTTAGCTTAATTCTTAAGCAGAGATGTTTATCGACGCGAATTAAACATATTTGGTGTTGTATTTGACATACAAAATTTTTTTAAGCTAACATAGAGGGCACTAAAAAACACGCCTAATGTTGATGAGGATTACTTCCGTTAGTTACACAATTTTCCGCAGGCTACATTTAACAATATTAATAATTTAATATTAAGATATTGACATAGTTTTACATTATCTCTCTATACTTCATGAAGATTTCTAACCAGGAACAGACGGTATCCCTACAATTGTTTTGAAAAAATGTAAATCAATCTTAGCATCCCCCCTTCTAAATATCCTTGACCTGTCTCTAACATCAGGAAAATTTCCCAGTATTTGGAAGAAGGCATTCATCACCCCAGTTTTTAAAAAAGGTGACAAATCAGATATTGATAACTACAGGCCAATCTCTAAACTATCTTGCATTCCGAAGCTTTTTGAGCAAGTGGTGTGCGATAGTTTGACATTCAACTGTAAAAATATCATTTGCAAACAACAACATGGTTTTATGCAGAAGCGATCGACGGTGACAAATTTGCTTGTATTTATGCACAGGTGCTCAAATACTTTAGAACGTGGTCAAGAGCTCGACTGTATCTATACAGACTACTCCAAGGCTTTTGATCAACTATCCCATGAAATTATGACGTTTAAACTTAAAGCGTTTGGATTTCCTCATGGATTCATCGCTTGGATTTCATCATATCTCCAAAATAGATCTTACCAGGTTAAATTTAGAGTCATTCTCTAACCCTTTTATTGCTAAACCGAGGGTTCCTCAGGGTAGTCATTTAAGACCTCTCCTTTTTATATTATTAATGATGTCCCTTTGTGTATACCTACGTAATAGCGAAATTCTTATATTTGCAGACGATATGAACATTTTCAAAAGCATTGCATCTGCCAGTGATCGATTGCTTCTGCAAGACAATATTAGCAATTTCGTTTTATGGTGTCATAAAAACGGTTTGAATCTGAACCCAATTAAATGTCAAGCCATGACTTTTTCTAAAAAAAGGATTCCAAGTTCATATAATTATAAAATTTCCGAACATGTTTTACTTCGTGTTCAATGTTTTAAAGAGCTTGGAGTTCATTTTACTTCTACGCTTGATTTTTCGGAACACATCAATTTTATTGTTAAAAAAGCTAACTCCATGTTGGGATTTGTAAAGCGATGGGCTAAGGAATTTCAAGATCCTTACGTAACCCTCGCTCTTTACAACTGCTTAGTTCGACCCCACCTTGAATGCATCTCAGATATGGACTCCTTTCTACGAAGTTCATAAAAAAAGTATAGAAGCAGTACAGCGAAATTTTATTCGTTTCGCGTTGAAGGGATTACAAGGGCAGATCCTTATAACCTTCCGCCTAACGAGCATCGAATAAATCTTCTTCAGATCCAAACTTTGTCTCAACGGTGGTGTTATTGAAGCGCCCGATTTATTAAATTGTTTAAGTTTCAACTTTCGTGGAGGGGGCCACAGCCTTCACAGTCTGGATTTGATCAACTTACCCCAGCATCGTACTAATTATGGAATGCATAAACCGTTAACCCGTATGTACAAGCTATTAAATTTAAATGAAAGTATTTTTGACTTCAATATTAATAAAATTAAACTTAAAAGTGTATTGAAGACCAGTATACCACACTCATAAATGTTTGTATAAGTCACAATTTTTGTGTTATTATTGTTTTATGTTTTTGTTCTTGATTGTCTCATTTTGTGTTGAGAATCCGTTATCCTTAGTATTTTTTTTGTAGTCTGTCAAAAAAAAAGAAAAAAAAACATCTTTTCTCAGTGTTAAGATATTCAGTTTTAACCCTGTTCCATTTTTCCTGCCCATGCTAATTTTTTGACTTTGGGGTCAATTTTCTCCAAAAAATGCGTAAATAGCATGATGTTTTAATAATTTTTTTGAATGTATGTAACAATACTTAATATTATATTCAGCAACAAGTTTGCCGAAAAACACATAGATTTTATGATAATTTGGAAAAACAGCGGCAGGTAAAGTTAAAAAAAAAGTTTTTTTAGCTATGAATAAAAATTATTTGTGTGGTTTAAGATAATTATTTGAGTATGTTTTCGTACTAAAACAGTTATAACGGGTGCACTTTGACATTCCTTGGTTTGAATACATGTTAATTTAAGTAGCCACTGAAGTTGAATTCTACAAACTATCTGCAGTTGTTGCAAAATGATTTATCAGTACTATTGGAGGACATTCCAAAAGTTCAACTAGCTTCATCTCATCCATAACTTGATGGTGCTTCCGCCCACTTTGCTCGAGAGGTTAAAAATTGACAAGATGAATAGTAAGCGGTAATCGTTGGAAAAGGAAAAAGTTGGAGCAGTTCAATGGCCTGCAAGAACTCCTGACCCTACAATATTGGATGTTTTTGAATGGGGAAGAATGAAATAAATCTTTTATTCAACCAAAACAGTAACTTAAAGTGAATTAGAACAGCGCATGCTCAAAGCGTTCTCCGAAGTGAGGCAGTAGCTAGGATCATTAATATCAATCAATATCAGTGAAACTCGAAAACTGGCTATAGCATGCATACAAAATCAAAGAGGACTTATTTTTACACCGGCTATAACAGTTTTAGTTCACACATAAAATAAAAATTATCGATAACCACACATATCATTTTTTATTCATACCCATTCGAGCGTTAAGCGAAAAAAAACCTTTTTATTAAATTTTACCTGCCGCTGGTTTTCCAAGTCACCATAAAATCTATGGGTTTTCCCGCAAACTTGTAAGTGACTTTTATTTTAAGTATTGTTACATACTTTCAAAAAAATTATTAAAACATTATGTTGATAACACATACATACATACATACATTCAAAAAAAAAAATATTAAAACATCATGTTGATTACGCATTTTTTGGAGAAAATTGAGCCCAAAGTCAAAAAATTAGGATGGCCAAGAAAAATGAAACAAGCTAAAAACTGAATATCTTAAGACTGAGACAAGGTATCAAATTTATTTAAACGCAACTACAAAGGCTGGTATTTCTTCTAAAAATGAAGGCATATATATCATAAGTACTTACGGCGCAATTACCGGTAACATGGATCAGGGTACCCCAAGGTAAGTCTTTTCTTAAATTCCCGGTAAATGATATCAAAATTGGAGATAGGCCCTAACTGTAGATACATTTTTTTCTTAGAATATACCCCAGAATCATACCCTTTAATACTCTTGACGAATTAAGGGACACCCTGTATACAAATGTAGGTACAAACATTACATAAGGAATATAAGAGCATTTGTAGATTAAACAAAATATTAGGGGTATTCATGCAAACGCAGAAAACCCATAGAAAGCTTAGAAAAGATAGAATTTTCTATCGGTAGAAATGAACTGTCAAAATTTGTATGGGAAAAATTTTCTGCAAAATATAGAATTTTATCTCACAAATTTGAAGCGGAAAGCGTAGAAAAAAAACCCTTAGAAACTTTGTGACTTTTAATTTGACATTTGACTTAACTTAGCTGGTTGTTTCTATCGTTTACGCAAACATTTCTAATGGGGTGTTCATGTAACCTTTTGCGTAAAATTATATTTTTCTACAAAGCGAACAATTATCTCGTTACATGAATACCCTTATTTGCAATTTATATTTTAAAGCGAATTAACGGTGAGGAAAATCAAATCAAACATTTCTGAAATACGATTTGTTTCCCTGACACAGCGAGTTATCGGTTCATTGAGTGCGTAGTTCACTCTATGTTCGTCTTCACGAAAAAGTACACGCTCCCTTATCAGTCGAGATGGTGCATACAAATTAATCAAAGACAACAAAAATGGACAATTAATATGATGAAACAAAATATGTATCACTAAAAAACATAATTGAGAAAATTTCACGAAGGTTTTCGAGTGATTGGATGCCAATAAGCTAGAGAGGGCATTTCAATGTTCCAACCATGTTTCCAAATGACAAACCTAGTGAACTTTTTTTGAATACTTTCTATTCTAATGGAATGAATGCGATAATAAGGATTCCATATTATGCAACAATATTCTAACACAGATCTGACATAGACACAATACAGCGATTTAAGAGTATAAGGATCTTTAAAATGATTGGAGTTACTCTTGATGAAAGCTAGCATAGAAGTAGCTTTGGAAGCAATGTATTCAACATGCTTGATGAAATTTAATTCCAATACAACATCTAGATCCTTTTTTTTTCAAAAACTCTTTCTATAACAATATTTCGGATTATATAATCAAAGTTATTTGGCAAAGAGTTACGGCAAAAAGAAAAACATTGACATTTAGAAACATTTAAAAACAAATCATTAATTGTACACCATTCAGTTAGTTTTTTAAGGTCCTCTTGTAGAAGAAGCCACTCGTTAACAGTTTTAATGCATCTAAAAAAATTAAGATCATCTGCATAAAGAAAGCGAAGCGAATTCAAGAAAACATCGGGCACATCGTTAATAAAAATTAGGAAAAGGAGGGGTCCGAGGTGACTACCTTGTGGCCTTGTGGGACACCCGAAGATACAGAAACTGGTCTTCAAAGGATATTGCCAATTGGAACAAACTAAACACGTCCTTTAAGATAGGACACCAGCCATTTAAAAATATTAGAATGAAAACCTAATCATTCCTATTTCCTTATTTAAATTGAGTGGTTAACCCTATCGACTGTTTTCGTGAAATCCGTATATATAATATCAATTTGATATCCTTCCTCAAGTTTATTAAGAATTAAGTTAGAGAATAGCGCGAGGTTATTAGTTGTTAATCTGCTAGAAACAAAGCCATGTTGCAAAGGCGAGATGAATTCCTCAAGTATAAATTCAAATTTATCATTATACTATCTTTTCAAAAAGTTTCGGAATAGTTGACAATTAGCAAATCGGTCGATAGTTTGATACTTCTTGCTTAGAACCTGGTTTATGAATCGGGATGATAAAAGATTTTTTCCACTCAGAAAGAAATACAACTTGGGAGAGAGAGCTATTGAAAATATAGGACAAAGATTCTGAGAGCACCACAGCACACTTTTTAAGAATTATTGGAGGAATTCCGTCAGAGTTTGGACACAGCGATCTTTGCGAAATACACTGTAAAGTTTATCACACCAAGAACATAAATTCTAAAAAAGTAGCCAAGTTCTTCTATATACAAAAAGCTTTGCGTAACAAGTCGGCCGTAAAAAGTAGTGAGATCTAAAAGAACACCAAGTTCTAATTAAATAATGTTAAATATCAAATATTTTAAGTAGAGTTATATGAAAGAACCTCGAAATTTTCAGAGAAATCTGTTATCTTATGATAACTGACTTAAATTGAGTTATTTTACTTGGCAAGTTTTTTTTTTATTACCTAATTACTCAATTTTAAAATGAAAACTTGACTAGTAAACCAACTCAATTTAAGTTAGTTATCATTAGATAACAGATTTCTCTGATAATTTTGAGGTTCTTCCACATAACTCTACTTAAAATATTTGATATTTAACATTAATAAACTTAGAACTTGGCGTACTTTTAGATCTCACTACTTTTTACGGCCGACTTGTTACGCAAAGGTTTTTGTATATAGAAGAGCTTGGCTCCTTTTTTAACATTTATGTATTTGTTGTGATATTAATTTCGGGATGTCGCCTCAATTTCCAGCAAATATTTTATTAAAAAAAATCAAATAAAGATCTCAAATAATTTTGTAGCAATTTTGAATCCAAAAAATTCGTATTCCATGGTGTATTTTTCCTAAACACGGGAGCTGGAAATTACTATTTTTTATTTATAAATAAGAGGGACAATAGTTTATAGTTACTCTTACTAGTGTATTAGCATTTATTAGTGTAGTATTAGTGCTTTAGCTTTTAATATTAAAGCCCGTACGATACCAAATTTTTTTTCTCATTTTTAATGCATTTAAAATGAAACTAGAGTAGATCAAACAATTTATAATTTAAAATACCGATATGAGTGAGCGCGTACACAATAACCACATTAATGTAAAAAAGTCACAACAAATGAATTAAAAATGAATATATTTCAGATTCTGGCAGCTCTTTTTTGACTTTTCAGATATTGAAAATTAAAAATTATTTCAAAGTACACTGTGACTACAAAAAAAGTATACACTTGGCTCATGAGAACATTAGCTTTTTGGTGTATATTTACTTTTGTGGACATTGTAATTGTCAAAACATAATGTCGTTCTTTTCATAAAAAAATACTAATTTCTCTTTTCCTCTTTGCTGACAATATGTCATGATTTAATGAATTAAAAATGAGAAAAAAATGTAGTATCATACGGGCTTAAACATTTTGAAATTATTTTGATTGAAAATAAAATAAAAAATTATTGATTCTTAACGCCTTTTTCAAGATATTTAGAGATTTTAAAGAAAACAAAAGCCAAATTATTTGATAAAAAAACAGATAAAATATATAATATTATATTATATATTATTTGGTAAACGTCATTTGTAAGTATTAATCTTAATTCAAATAAATGATTTTTGTATCAAAAACCGTGCAAAAAAAAAAATCGGGATACTAATTTTCCCTAACATTACGATGATAGAGAACGCGAATTCTGTCTGTCTGTCTGTCCGTCTCTCCGTCTGTCTGTACCTTGACCTGCAGCCTAAACGGCTGAAGTGATTTTCTTCAAACTTTGGACTTAAGGTTCTTATGTGATTCCCTAAAGGGGAAATTGCATTTTTTTTAGCTCAAAAAATAACTGTACCTGTCATACAACGAATATACAAAAACTGATTTATTTCAAAAACGGCTCTAACGATTTTCAAAAAAAAATTGCGAGGTTCTAAAATTATTAAAATAAATATTTTGGTAGAAAAAAAATGTATAACGGTTATTAACGGTACCTGTCATACAACCGATTTTTAGGTTTTCAAATTACTCGTAAACTACTACACCGATTTCAACTAAAATTTTTATACAAATGGTCGCTTACAATTTCAACAGTTTTGCATATAAAAATTTCCGAAAAAATAATTTTTGGATTAAAAAAAAAAATTGAATTTTTTTTTTGAAAATTCAATATTTTAAAAACGGGCTAATGAATTTTTTTTTTAATTTTGTGAAAAATTGTATTTTATTAAATACTAAAAGTTGGCATACCAAATTTTATTTTAAAAAATGTTCAAGATTTGTTATATATAAAGAATTAATTAAAAAAAAACCGCTCTAACAATTTTTGATTTTTTTTTTTTTTCATAAATTCATATTTATTAAGCAAATCAGATGGCATACTTTCTCTTTCTGTTTTAGCTATCAAATAAATAGTTTATAATAAGTCAAAGTATAATCATTTATATTTTAAATCGTTTTTAAAACTTTTTTTTAATGATATCATAATGTTATGGAACCAATAAATATGAACATTGTCTATTTCAAGCTACGTTAAAGTTGTAAGCTACGAGCGCAAGTTTTGTGCGATCCAGTCGTGCCCATTTTTTTTTTTTGGAAATCCTTCGTTTATTTTTTAAAAAATAATAAATAAGTCGAAAACAAAGTGGTTCTATGGTAAGTACTGTTTATAAATAAGAAAAATAAGAAGAAAAAAAGTATCAATTCATTTTCAAAATATGGCGTTTTCAAAAAAAAAAAAAAAAAAAATGGTTCTACTAAAACATATTTTGGCTTTCCCTTTTAAGAAATATTTGAATATTTAAAAAAAAAATCCTCGGAGCCGTTTTTGAGAAAAATAATATTTTCCTTTTTGTCTAAATAATTTATTTATATAAGTCTTTATCCCGATTTTGAAGTTCATCAAATAGTGGATGTAATCGAGTGACCTCCTATGTACAATGTTAACGAAGCGTATTAATAGGAAATTGTTTCTTGCCAAAACTGTTTGACCGATTTCGATCAAGTTTTCGAATTTCGTCTTGTAATATTCTAGACTATTACTTAGTTAATGCATGGTTAGATAGTAACACAAATATAACTTGCATGAATTTAAAACTAATATTGTATTGTAAAAAATCTTATAACAAACAAGTTTAGGTATAGTGGTTGGTTTTTTCCTAAGTTGCATATATTTCCAAAGCTATAAGGGAAATGTCGGAAAAAATGGTATGATTTTAGGGTTTTTTTTTTTTTGAATTGTTGCATTTTTCCTGCACAGGTTTTTCGAAGATTTAAACTTAGCTACAGACTGCTCTTACATGCCCCAAAAATATATTAAAAATGCAGAACTAAATCGTGCTTTGCGGTTTTACTGTCATCAGTCAAAATAAAGAAAAAATCGCAAGGATATTTGTGATTTATGTAGTTAAAACAACACAATACACAACCCAGTTTTTAATGGATTGTGTATAAATTGGCCCTTAATGTTTACAAAACGGTTGAGTTCAAAAATGCAGAATGTTGCATGATTGCAAAATACAATTGTAAAAAATAGGTTACATTTATGCAAGTTTTTAGTAAAATTTGATGTCATTGTTGAGAGGAAACATTAAAGGCTCTCCCAAACCAATGCGAAACATTCGTTGCGGAGAAGAAACATTCGCATGTCAAAATTTATTTACATGGTGATATATGAGAGTGCCCATGCCCACACCAACGCGGCGGAGAAACATATGAATTAATTTTGAATGACGAAAGTTTCTTCGCCGCAACGAATGTTTCGCATTGGTTTGGGAGAGCCATAATTCTTCTCAGACAGTAGAAATATTTTTTAGCGGACAGTATTTGTCTGCAGAAATGGAAAGTCAATTTTGCAGTTTTACTGATTTCCTGCATTTTTGAACTCGGGGAAGTTTCCACGAATAGTTGGAATTTAACATAAAATTAAGATTTCCTGACCTCAGAAAGTCTTTAGTACTTTATAGCAATACCAAAAAAAAACTTGAGGTATAGGTACTTCACTTTGTGCCAAAACAAATTTTATTCAAGCTAATTACCTTATTCAGCGATATTAACCTAGACGAACACCGGTTCGGACGAATACTTTCGATTTTGCAATGTTATGGAGACTGGCGAATGTTAGGCTCACTATGAAATACATATTAAATTTACTGTTGAAAATTGATATCAGCTTTACCCCTACTTAATAAGAAACTTTTTATGATTAAAAGATTATGTTTTGTTGATAACACCAAACTATTAATACAAGCGGTGTTCAAAGATAACCTACATAAATGCATATATACGAAATTATAATAAGAAAAATAGTTACAATATTTTGTTTGCATATTTTTTTCTTAGTTGCAGTTATCTGGAAATCTAAAAGTACCTATGTACATATATGTGCCTATGTACATACCTAATATTCTTATTAAAACACATAAAAACCCTAATATTAAGGGCATTAAGGGCATATTTAAGGGCAAACCTTGCACTTCTTCCTGACGGGATGAGATTTGGTACACCAATAGTCGACAATCGACATCTTATATTTACTTTTAAAAAGTGTTGCCACGGTAGAAACACATGCAGACCGGAGATATAAGGGTTGCCTCCTTACATAAATGGCATTTAAATCGAGAACCAGACATCGGACGATGACGTGTCTCATAGGATTCAGAAGCTATAGGGAAATATTTTGACCTCTCCCGCACCTTTGCGCGCTGGGGGTGCAAAATACCCTCGGCTGATAATTTGTTTTGTTTTGTCAGAAAACAACAGTAATTATGTACATATGTATTTATAAAATCAAAAGATTGGTGTCTTCGCAGAATTTCACACTCTACAGCATATTTGAAGCCTACCTTAATCCATGCATTTGCGTGTTTTGCATAATCGCTTTCAAGTGGGTGAGATAGGGATGTGGAAGTACATATATGTATGTCAAACCGATATATGTATATTTAACTACGTATCTAAGCATATGATATACATGAATTTAAGATAGTTTTTAGTGCCCAATCTTACGAAAACAAAATAAATGCAATACAATATCCCTGGAAAAAGTAATGTTACTTTTATAAACTGATGACTGCAATTTTAGTGCAACTAGCATTAGCATAACAGAGTTCCAACGGTATGGTGATCAAATTTGGAACACATTGTTCATTTGTCATTATAAGAGTCAATAGAGTCCAACAAAATATTTGGGGTTAAAGGGTGATTTTTTGGGTGAAAGGGATTTCCCTTTCTGAAAAAAGTAATTTTAAAGGAAAAATTACTATTTTTTATGAATATAATAGATAAAACATTTTCCCTCAAAAACCACCCTTTAACCATTGATATTTAATTTTTTTTTTTTATTCTTGGTTATAATACAAAATAAAACAGTCCAACCTTTCATCAACGTAATACTTCTGGGAGGGGGGGTTACACTCTTCCCTTTTACTGAAAAAAGCACCCTTTCACACCAAATATTTTTATGAACTCCTTTGATTCGTGTTTCTTACGACAGATGACATTGAAACTTGGTAGTATTATGCTCGTTTCACTGGAAATTGAAAAAAAAACGGAATACAACTTTTTCTAGGAAAGTTGTATTGTATTTATTATTTTGATTGCATAAGATTGAGCATTAAAAACTATCCTAAGCTCAAGTGACATATGCTTAGATTATACCAAGACAAATATATAGTGGTATGATATACTTCCACCATCCCCTCTCCCATTTTGAAAGCGATTACACAAACAAAAAAAATGCTTGAATTAAAATCGACTTGGATATCTTGTATAGTATGAAATTCTGCTTCAAAACTCATCTTAAAATTGTATGAATATTTATATAATTACCATTATTTTCTGACCAATAAAAACCATTATCCGCCGAGGGTATTTTGCGCCCCCAGCTAGAAAGATTGGGGAAGGGACGAACAAAATGATATGTTTCTATGACTTTAAGTATTCTGAATCTAATGAGATATTACACGTCAGCGTCCGTTGTCTGGTTCTCGATTTATAAGCCATTTATGTGGAATTTCGTCATTATAACCTGGTAAGGAGGCAACCCTTATATCTCCGGTCTACCAGTGTTGCCATAGTGCCAAAACTTCTTAAAAGTAAATTTAGGATGGGGACTATTATTAGGTCCGTTCCTGTACTCAATAATTTGACAGTTTTTGACAAAAGACAACGCTCACGAGAGAGTAAATAATTTCCCCTACCCGTGATTTTCTGTCCGAGAAATTTCTTCGGACAGAAAATCACAGCACATCACAATGTCATTTTGAGAGTAAAAGAATGAAAACCAAACATCGTGCCGTACTTGTCTGGCACATTAGGTAATACGGAATTTGGTTGAATTTGCGTTCCCGTACTTTTGCACAGTTTTGATATTTTTGAGAATATTTCAACGATGCTCTCCAAAATCTGACAGTTTGTGATTTTCTGTGCACAAAGTAAAGGATCGGACCTATTGTATCAAAGCTCATCCAGTCAGGATGAAGTATAAGGTTGATGTCTTAACGCCCTACCTATAAAGTAATCCCGCTTAAATTTCAACAAAACATCTGATGTCATTAATTTAGAAGAGATTAGGGAAATAAATGTGGGCTTATTGCTCTTTTAAATTTTTCAGCACATTATTAGTATAAAATCTGTTGCTAACATGAACATCCTGACATTTTATTTTTAGATAAACTCACTTGTTAAAGGAAATTCTTTTATCCGCCTTCTTGTGAAGATTTTCACTGAACGGATGGATCGATTTGTATAAAAATTTGTATTTTCTGATTTTTTACGGTGTGTTTTATATATTCAATTGAAATTTGTGGCTTGGACCAAAAATAAAGGTAGCTTGCATAGAATCATTTGTTTCGTTGCCGTCTTACGAGCTAACCGCGTTGCCGAACTGATTAACCTTAGTAATATGAGAAAATTACCAGTGTGACCATTCTCTCAGAAACGCATAGGTGAATTTAAGCGAATTTTGTCTTTAAGTAAGCTTAAGTTCCACACAGTATATTCAATAATAAAAACCCGTGAACGCAATAATTGTTCCTTACTAAAAGGTTTATCTAATAGTCTATTGTAAAATAAGAGAAAGCTGAAAGAACGTAGGTGAATTAATTGGCCAATTATTAAAGACTTAGAAGTTCAAGAGGTGAAGTAGAACTTTGCAATTATTTTCTTTTAACTCTCAGATTCGAGCGTTTTTATAATTCCTTAAGCTAAGTGTTTTGTACAAGGAACTAAAATACACTGCCGGTATCAATTTTGTATTTATATTTAATTTCAAAGCCAAAGACAACAAAGCAAGTTAAATTCTCATAATGCATGTTTGCAGTACAAACAATATTTCCTGGAAACCAGCTGGCAATTATCTGGAAATTTTAGAAGTATAATTTACGACTCGCTTCGAATTCGATAAATGATCAAAACGAGGCAAGTTGAAAAGGAGACATCTAATTGAAAACGATTCGCTTTTTTATTTCCTAATCAGGCCCCATATTAACCTTAGAATTAATAAACTATGTTGATACAATGAATTTACATTCTGCGTTTTTTTTTTTTTAATTGAGTCATTAAAGGTCTTACTGTTTACTGTAAGATTATAAGACTTTTTGAATGAGTTCAGAAAGATTAAATCTTTGAGTGCGCCTTGCAGTCATTTGGCCCTATGGAAAACGTCTTGGTCCCATATTCTTGTCCAGGGCACTCAGGTCTTTTATTAAATGTTTATTTATATGGGCTCAAATAGAAGCATTTTTAATGCAGCATTACCTACAAAGGCTCCAACCACGTAATGCAAGACTTTCATATTTTCATATAAAAAGTTAATTTATATGTATCTTTAAATAGCATTGATTTTTTGCTCATCAACCTACGAATATCTTAATCAAATGAAAATAATTCAACCTCTGAATAAATGAAAAAAATCGAAATTACCTTTAAATAGATACTCCTAAAAACTCTACAAAACTAGTAATCTGTTAAACAAAATAACCAAAGGATTTACAAAGGTATTGGAGTTTTTAAATCTTTTTTTATTTCATTAAATGAAGTTAGATTTAGGTGGTGTTTAATTGTATTTTCTTTGTAAGAAAACGTCGTTATTATTTTTTTAACATTTAAAAATATAATATTTAATATTATATTACAGTACTAACATGTGTTTGAACTAGTTTAAGTTTCTATCAAAAAAATATTTAAGTACAATATTTTAAATATAATTTTTTAGATCATTTTGTATGTACATAATAATATGTACTTTGAACAATCAATTTCGATAGTCCACTCCTGTTATTATCATTTTCATTTATGCACATTGTGAACATAGCAACAAAAAAAAATATGTAATTATATGAACTTAACAAAATTTGAAGATTTAGGGAGTATCACACATTTTGTTATTAATCTGATTTGAATAAAAAATGTATTTTGTTAACCACAAGTTTCTTCGTATGACTTAAAACTAGAAGTGTAGTTTATCAGCATAAATATTAACACTGATCCAACAGCAGAGCCAATTTGTGAAACGGCTCCCGTCCACACCAGGGACTTGCCTCCTTGAGCACGCATCACCGATGTTATGCATAACTTGACATAGCTTACGATTCCTATCAGGAGGGTCCATATAATTATCTGAAAAGCAAGAATTTAATATTAAAAAAATATATATGGAATATTTTAGATGTATTTCTACTTACAACTAACGTACTACCCCAAGTGCTTTCCATCAAAAATGGATGAGGACTCATGATAGCGGTCACAAAGACGTAAATTGTACACAAGCAACCAATGCTGATCAGTGAAAGAATAGACTTTAAACTAGTGTGAGGCAGGAAGACAGCCAAAAAGCATGCCACGGGATTGGCTATTACACTTAGAGTTGCTGTCAAATGGTATGCTTGATTTCCGTAAGGCATCGTTGAATACGATTGAATGCTATTGAACATTCCATTGGAAAAAAAGCCGATCAGTCCCATAAGCAACAACATCCAGTTATACTGAGTAGATGAGATTTGTGGCAGCTCTTCATCGACTCTGGCATTTTTATCATCTTTCTCATAGGTATACGCGTTGGCTGTTGTCATGGTCACATTTGCGTATTGTTTTTTGGCCAATTTGAGACGATCCAACAAGAAGAAACCAATACAACTGCATAGCATCAATGCAAAACTTATTATGTAGAAGTCCCTAGTTCCGAAAAGCGGTGGGGAAGTGTGCTTCTCCCAAACTGGTCCTGATTCAGTCTGATTTAGGATACATTCGCTGCTGCCGCCAACTCCTTGAATTAGAGATACCACACTGGGTAACAGTCCACTCAGTCCTTCACCACAAAAATATGTAATTAAATAAATCTCCTTAAAGCGTCCCATGTAGGGCATGAATAACACCGAACTCGTGCATCCTGTTAGGGCAAAGCAGAAAGTAAATATGAAAAGTGCCACACTGTATTCCCGATCAAATATTGTTGCTGTCCGATCATAGAAAAATGCAGCTAATATTGTTGAAATGGTTCCAGTTACAAGGAGCAGGTAAATTGCAATCGATTCATTTATTCTGTCTCTTGTGATCTTCTGTAGGAGGGTGTAAATTAATGGTCCCAGGTTTCCTATTTGCACAACGACACTGAGATATGATGGAAGACTCCAAAATTCGGGAGCAGTTTTTACCAGAAGCGGAAGTTGAAGGAATGTTCCATTCACACCAATCCATGTTCCAATGCCGAAAAATATTGCCAGCAAATCGACGATTAGGCTTCGATTCTTGATGATATCACGGTATTTCCATAGTTTCTCACGCATGTTTGGATAGAGGAGGGAACTATTCTCGTTTGGTCTGTCGTTGTCGGAAGGTCTACAAATAATAATCAAAGAGAAATTATTTTTAGTGTTTTGTTAATTTACTTGTGTTATCGTTGGCAAAAAATATAATTATATTATTATACGCTTATCAGATAATTTGTATTGGTTTATTGATAACGTTTAATTTAAACAAAAAAGGAAATAAAGCGGCTTCTTTAATGCAACAAAGTAATAGACATGCACTATAAATGTTTCAACACCGGTAACATAAACATATCTTGTCGGTTTATTTTAAAATTAACTATTTTTAGTATTGATGTGTGAGTCAAATATGAAAGACAAAGCAAGAAAAGAATTCATTGAACCCCATAGTGCATAATTTCTCTCCGAAGTCAAATCAGAACATGATAAAAGAATGCCAAAAATGTATGAACAAATAACGCAGAATCGACAAGAATGACATACCCCGGAATGGGACATCACCAAAACCGGAGGATATAGAAGCTATTACCTATAAGTAGCTTTTTATAACAGATCGAATACTCAACTTAATGCACGAGTATTAATATTTTTAAATTGATTTATAGGCCAATTGTTGGTTTCGTGTCAAACTAGTTTTTCGAGGTTTTAATCAAAACTAACAATTCTATGATGGCGAAGCCCAAAAAAGTGATTTTCGAAATGACGTCTGTCGGTCTTTTTGTCTGGGCGCCTTGATGTACATATTTACATCGAGCTTGTCTGAACAAATGGACGGATTGGCTTCAAATTTATTGTAAAGAATTTGTATGTGATTCTTTAGACTAGAAATTCAAGTTTTTTTGTATAGTTCATCTAAAATGGGTAGCTGTCATACAATGATTTTGGTTGTATTTTCTCGCAAACGATTTCATTCAACTTCGAAAATGTAATCTCTAGAAAATTTTTCTTGGCATATTCACGAGTATCTCGTCAATGTCTTGATTGTTTTTGTCATGATCCTGGAGTCCAGAGCTTACTTCAAAATTTGAACATATACTCGCGAGCTAATTCTGTGTTTTTTGAAACCCAGGGTCGCCCTGAATTCGCTATTAATAAAGTATATCTAAGTTTTTTCGTGGAGCGAGTTGAGGTAACGAATAAACTGTCATGAATTGTGAAGCATTTATTTATTTTGTTGTGGACTTGCGTTCTGTTGGAAATTGTTTACTTTTTAAAGTTTTTTAACGAAGGAACCTAAAGTTGCCTTTAAAATTGGTATAAATATTTTTTTTTTTTTGAATAAATAAATTGGGTGGCGCTACGGCTCCTGTAGAACTCGCAACCGTTCCTGTGTGCGAGTGTCGACAGGAATGGAAGGGACCAACAATTTTATGCCGAGTCCGAATGGCTAGACGAGAAGCACTTATTCATGACAAGTCATACTCTTGAAGGATTTTTCAATTCCTCGCAAGAGTAAAAAACAGTTTAGTTTTGAGGTGGATTAGGCTGGAAAGTGAACACAGAACTCCAGCGTGACAGTCCAACGCACTAATCATTACGCTACGGGCTACTAAAAATAATTTTTTACGAGCAAATAAAATCAATGTCAATTTTTGTTTTATTTTATTGGATCCAATCGATGATACGATGAAAAATTGATGTGAAAGCAAATACGATATTTTGTTTATCATTTCACAAATAGAGAATCGACACTCACTCCAGGAATGGTTCGTCATAGGTTAATCATTTAATTAAATTATTTGTCTACGAACAAAGCCAGATGATTGCGACGTCACACAACGATGTTACCTTATCTATGTGTTTGGTTTAGATAAAATTATTGAAATTCATGGATTGTCATATTTGAAGAAAATAATTTGATCCGAATTGATTCAAAAAATAGAAAAATTTGATTTTCATAGAAAATTCGATTGACTTGATCGCTGGAACTTGTTTTTGTTATTCAAGGCTATAACGGGGATAAGCATTAAGAAGCATTGTATAATAACTGAGTAGGTATATCAGTTTCTATTTATAAAATTGCATTGTGTTAGTGGAAAAAAAGGACAACAAATTCCTTATGTTTCGTCGAATTTTTCCGACTATTTAAGCAGTTTTTTTTTATATTAAATATGAAAAAGCTACTTTGGAATCATGCGAAAATTTAACGCTGTGATAATTTTTGTTAAAATTGTTTATTATTAAATTTGCAATAGTCAATTAAACCTCAGATAGAAACAAATTTGTTCCTGTCGTTATGTTAATTATACCCCTGATAGTTTAACTGATGAGTGAAAAATCGGCTCTTAAATGTATTAAATAGATTTTTTTATTTTATAAAAACTAAGGCTGACGAAGTCGGAAAAATCTGAGGAAACATAGGGAAAAGTTGCGGCATAACTTGTTATTTGCATACAAAAGACAAGTAACTTAAAAAGCCCGATTCCACATTGAAAGTAAAAAAAGAATAAATTTGGTCGACCATTAATGAGGTATACGGGTATCGAACCGACAAACTCAATTTCCGTTATATGAGTTTTCCCATTTACGATGCGAATATCATTGAAGGCTGCAAAATACGACTATGCACTTGCACATAAAGGTTATCATTAAATCCGACAGACGGCTTATTAAGACTTGCTTTGTTAATTTTTTAATAAAAAAAATGTATTTTTCATATTAAAATAAAGATATTAACCTAAATCTTAAATCTTATTATTAAAACAACATCCTATAACTTCATGCCATATCATAATGTATGTAATGTAGTATAATTATAATCAATCTGATATTAGGCCACGGGAAATGGGCAAGACTTTGATCAATTATAAATCTTAGAATAACAAAAATTAGTCGTTGTTTAGCAATTTGTTTGATAACATTCTTACCAAACGAATCTCAAGTTGTACCTAACGTAATAAGTCAAGTTGATTTATGGATATAATCTAAGAAAAATTAAATTGAATTTGAAGGTACTTAAATAAAGGAAGTCTTTGGTTTTGTTTCTAATTGCATTTGATTTATCGATATAATCTAAGAAAAATTAAATTAAGTTTGAAGAAACTTACATAAATAAAAGAAGTCTATTTCTGATATTAAATCCAAAGCATTTACCCTCTTTTCAGGAGAAGAACTATTATTTTATGGGGTTTGGAAGGCTGGAATCATATACATATGTATCTCACAAAATAATGCATAACCGGAAGTTATTTGACGATTTTTGAAAAAAATAAATAAATATTTTTTTGTGCTTTTGACTCTTCTATTTTTTTTGTTTCTTTTTACCATTGCATTATTAAATATTGAGAAGCATAATGTAGTTCTTCAATGTGTAGCTACTAGCTACATTATAATTGCTAGCCGTAAGATCTCATATTGAAATCCAATGATAGATTTATAACATGAAACAAATATAAGGCCAAATACAAGGACACCTAAAACTACTTTTTAAATTAGAATTTAAAAGAAAAAACCTTGGTCTCGCAACAGGTCTACACATAATAATCTATTTTTTTCTTTCTTTTTTGTTTTACTTAATTTTAGATGATTGTAAGTTCAAAAAAATTTCAGAAAGATGAACACATTTATGTATACTAGTAACCCCCCTACTAGGGCCAGTAGGTTAGTTGTAAGATATTGATAAGTAGGCTTGTTGTTATGAATTTTTGTCTAGCGTTAAGATAGTTTTAAGTTGAACATAAAAATAAAAATGAATTTAAAAAAAAAGAAAAAAAAACTAGTAACCCCCAGTGGTCGAAATTCGACCATTTATACCTATATGAAAGCCGTTCAATAAAGCTTCCCGATTTTCTGCACAAAATCGGCACAAAGCTTATGACTGTTAACAAATGCGATGTTACGAGTGCTAACACTTTACCATAATTGGGGTTCATCACATTTTTTTTTAAGTATTTTCAAATACAATTATTATAACTTATCGTCGACACTTTCAAACTTGATTTGCGGGTGAATTAAGCGTCCTAAAAATTTTAAAAATACATATTCCTAATCCAGCAGGTGTCATCAAAACTAGCGGCAAAACTGAGTGTCCTAGTGACTAAAAAATGTATATTCGTGATCTAGGAAGTCAAACTTTTCAACCGATGTAGCGCACGATATGAAAAACCGACTTTTATCTTTAAACGCTATTTGCGTCTAAACTAAACGTCCTAGAGGCATAAAAGGTGACACATTTTCTCACTTTAAACTCGATTTGTGGCTAAACTACTAAAAAGTGGCATTTTCGTGATACAGAAATTGCCATACCTTTCCACCGATTTATTGCACGATACGAACAACCGAAAAATAAAAGTTAAAATAAGAGATAATTTCTACAAAAGTACAAAAGTGAGAAATAAATATCTAAGGAAAAATGGCAATCTGCCATTCGTGTAATGCAGCATACCTAAAATTAATTCGTGTAGGTGCAGCATAATATTGACATAAATTCGTGTGTACGGCACCTAAAATTAACCAAATATGGAAACAAAAAGAGATATTGATATTGCCGATATTGCAAAGGGTCCTTCCAGAAACTTTCTTTGGCTGTCAGTTATTAGAAGAGAAGCAAAGGAGTACACCAACTGATCAATACATGCATATATACGGTGTGGAACTTTAACATATTACTCACAGTATAGATACATTTTGAGCACACAACAAGTGTGGCCTCGTTCGTGACCAAAAATTAAATGGAAATCTTGTTGTAAATGAAATGACAATAGTCATAGTACCAATAAGGGAATTTGTATGAACAGGGAACAATTTTCGCGCGAAACTCACAATAAGGGAAGTAAAATATAATTTTTTTTTTCATTCACGCGGAACTCAAAATAGGGCTGGGGCCGAACCGCGTCCTCCGTTCACAGAATGTGGTAGTTTAGGATCGCGACTTACGTGAACGTATGTTTGTAAACGTCCTACGTTAACGAGGGCGCGATCGTGTACGTTCACTTGATTTGTCACCCGTCAAGTCTGGAGTTGACGGAATTTTATTTTAGATGATTTTATTTTTGAAGAATGTGAGTAAAAATTTCAATTTTGAACAAAATACTATACATTTAGAATTTGACAAATAAATTTACATAAGCCAGGTGTGGGCATGTGCAGAATATAACTGAGACACGCATTTACACCGTGTTGGTCATTTTTGTTTTTGTGCCGATCACTGTATAATAAAAAAGAATAAAATCTAAAAAAAAATATTTTTTGATTTAATTTTCAAACAAATTTCTTGACTCTAGAGTCTGTGAGTTTGAGTTTTTCGTGATTGAATTTCGGCCAGTGGGCGATACTAGTAATAATTATTATGGGACAAATTACAACAAAATAAATCAGACCCAAAAGTCTATTTTGGCGGAGTATATGAGGGAGCGGTTGAAGGTCTCGCAGGTGTGTAAACGTTTGAAAATTTCCAAATTAACGATGCTCCAAATAAAACGTCAACCCCAGAGAATCAGTGATGTCGATAATTCATTAATACTTTCATCCAAACATCAAATCAAAACAATTAAAATGACAGAATATGAGTGCGTTCAGAACTTGATTTGTTACAATTTTGAACATTAATCCAAATAAAACGTCAACCCCAGAGAACCCGTAAATCAAATTTACTTCAAACTGCAAAATTTTCTGTTGAAGATTCACTTTGTTGTCTGTTTGAAGATAATTGTGTAACATCAAAACAAAGAAAATAAACAATCGACATCAGTGAAGTTTGCAAAAACTGAGTTGTTTACGAAAACAATTTTTATTTAATTCATTAATAATTTCATCCAAACTTTAAACATCAAATCAAAACAATTAAAATGACAGAATATGAGTGCGTTCAGAACTTGATTTGTTACAATTTTGAACATTAATCCAAATAAAACGTCAACCCCAGAGAACCCGTAAATCAAATTTACTTCAAACTGCAAAATTTTCTGTTGAAGATTCACTTTGTTGTCTGTTTGAAGATAATTGTGTAACATCAAAACAAAGAAAATAAACAATCGACATCAGTGAAGTTTGCAAAAACTGAGTTGTTTACGAAAACAATTTTTATTTAATTCATTAATAATTTCATCCAAACTTTAAACATCAAATCAAAACAATTAAAATGACAGAATATGAGTGCGTTCAGAACTTGATTTGTTACAATTTTGAACATTAATCTACTACACTAATTTTTTTCATTTTATAGATTACGTTCCGTCAGCTAACGTAGCTCGCGATCCCAATAAGTTCACTCGATTGACGAGTGACATAATTTTCATTTGAATAGCGTCCTCATTGAACGAATGAGCGATCGTCATTCGTTCAATGAGGACGCTATTCGGCTCCTTGATTATTACCTATAAGAATTTTTTTTCCAAAAAATTTTACTGTACATATTTTCAAAAAATAAACATCAAAACTTAAAGTGGTATCTAGGAATATTCAATGAAATTTCACGGGTGTTATGCTTTCAAAGAACTATGACTATCAGGACAAAAAATCAAGGAAACTGAAAATAAGTTACATAGTTGTTAACGACTACTATGTCCGAAAGGTTACTTAATTTTCATAAAAGCTCAATTGATTTCAGTAATTGGTCAGTCATAGATATTCTTATAAGGTTTTTCTAATTTTTTTTATTTAAGTCTTATAAAAATATTAAATATTATGACGCAACAGCTCGTGGAGAATAAAGGCCTAGTGACTTACATCTATCAATCATTCCTATGTGCGCGTGTGAACAGAAATAGAAGGGACCTACAATTTGAATGCCGAATCCGAACGGCTAGACGAGAAGCACTTTTTTATGACAAGTAATACTCTTGGAGGGTCTGTCAATTCCTCGCAAGAGGCAGTAGCCCTAAAACGGGGGGGGGGGGGGGTGGACGTGGCTGAGAATTTAACCCAGACCTCAAGCGTGACAGTCAAACCCACTATCAATTACGTTACGGGCTACTACAAAAGATCATGATTTATAAATGAGGCTGTGAGTACAAAAGTGGCGTAACCCTATTTTAAAAAATTGATTCCTTTGACGCTCATTTTTTGTCTTAGGGAGATAAATTATTTTAAACATAGCTTTAGATTCTTGAATATCCAAGCAACATGATATAGTACTATTTTAAAAGCATATGTGCTTCTTTGAGCCAATTTAAAGCCAATGAAAAAAAAGAGTTACGCCTCAAATATAAGAAGAGAGTCGGAGACAAAACGGAGCCCTGGGGCAAACCAGCATTTATTTTATGAATTTAATTATCTACAACTTTGGCGAAAACTATTTTTTGTCTAAGATTGATAGTTTTCGATATAATCCGGAAATTGTGATTCCGATCGGTTATTTATAGGTTATCCGCAATAAAGGATATTTTTGTTTAAAAACAAAAGGATAAAGTATTTGTTTTTTTCAATAATCAAGGGGGCCGTAAGGAGTAATAAAAAATTTCGACCTCCATCTTTTCAACTTTGGCCGCCATCTTGAATTTAAAGCAAGTTTGTCAAACACATCATTTACGAACTAGCTTTTTGTGACTTATTCGTAATTACTCTTGATTAAAATTGATAATTTTCGACTTCAGTTGAGAATCAAGTTATCTGAACTTAGACTAGAACTCTTTTCCACACCACTGCTTGGAAAGGTGGTGTCCCCAGGAGGCCCCACAGATTATATATAGCAATTTCTTTTGTTTCGTTTTTTGATTATTTTTTATTTACCTTTTTTTTAAGTTTATTTTTTTTGAAGATGGACCTGTTCTTACTTCAAAATTTTCGTTTAAATTAAGTTGTCATCATTACAATATGATCGTGTAGGTCTCGAATTTCGGTTATGTTTTCACAAGTCTCTCCACTGCAGTTTTGACATAAAACGGAACATTTCAGTCTGGATTTTCGACATCCACACATTTTCCCACAATTTGCCTTACATTCCACACACATTCCACCTTAATCGAAAATTATGAACTAAGTGTAGGTCCAACTTAAGAAAAAAGAATAATCCTGATTACAATCTAGAAAAAAAAAACTAATATATAAACTTAAAAACCCAGCGGTGATGCGGAAACGAATTCTAGTCTTAGTTCGGATAACTTGATTTTCAACCGAAGTCAAAAATTATTAATTTTAATCAAGAGGTATTACGCATAAGTCACAGAAAGCTAGTTCGTAAATGATTTGTTTAACCAAAACCAACTTGCTTTAACTTCAAGATGGCGGCCAAAGTTGAAGAGATAGGAGATCGAATTTTTTTATTTAGAAAAAAAAATTATCCTTTTGTTTTTATACAAAACTATTCTTTATTGCAGATAACGTATAAATAACCGATCGGAATCACAATTTCCGGATTATATCAAAAACTATCAATCACAGAAAAAAAATTGTTTTCACCAAAGTTGTAGATAATTAAATTTTAAACAACTTTTGTTAAGGCATTTTTAGTGAAAAGTCGAAAACAAACGAGTTATTTTACATAAACCGACTTTTTCGAAAATTCAAAATGGCGGCTAACGCAAAAAAGCTAGGCGGTCGAAAACCGTACTGAACACTCTTTATGAACCCCTCTAACGCTTAAAAGAAAAAAAATCCACTATTTAATTTTTGTAATTAAAAATTACATTTCGACTGGCCTAATATATCCCACCTTGACCTACCTACCGCACTTCAAACTGCTGAGCAGACTGCTGCTTGTGTGCCTTCTCATGCAATCAACCCACATTGTGTGTAAGCACAACGAATGACAGTTGCCATTGGCACGTTGATGCATATCATTATGGCTTCTGCTTTGGTTGTTGGTAGGGAGCTTTGAGGATTTATGCTTTTGTAGAGCTTTTGAGAGCAATAATTTATCTTAATGAAAAAAGGCGTCGCCAACTGCCGTTTTTCTGTTTCCATGTTTACTTTTATTTGTGGAAAATATAACATAAAATCCTTCGAAGAAGTCACCAAACGTTTCTAAAATTGTCGTATCTCAATATGCAAACCATCCATTTACTATGAACTTTTCTTCTATATTGGTTATGTATACTAACTTACTGTTTGGGATCATATGTACGCAGGGTGTTCCACCATCACCTTCAGGCTTAACGTATGGGCGTCAACCCCAAATATAATATTTTATTGTCTTGGAGTCATGGCGGTCATGAACCTCAGACCGACGCAACGGACATCTTGTCGAAAACCTTGAATTTTGTTGACAGGAAACCAATAATGAAACTCAAAACTCATTAACTATAAGTCTGCATCGAACGACTTTGCTTTTGTTGTTGTCGGTACCAGTCACTTTTACAAATCGCAGTCTTTCATCTCTGTTGCCCTGCCCACCCAATCGCATATCATGGAGAGCGATAATACCTGCTGTGCAGTAGCTTATGCCCTTTCCAACTAATTATTATTATCTTTAAGTGATCGGAAATTAATTTGGGACTCTAATGTACCTATATTTACAAAATTGGCACATCGAACAATTAAAATAAACTTCAATTCAATAAAAAGTTTTTAAGCGACCTTTAGTCCAATGCGTTTCGGTCCTGATAACAACTGAATTTCATTCAATACAGTCCACTAAAATAAAAACAAAAACAATATAACTTCTATTGTTAAGGTTCTTTCTTTCTTTATTAAACTTCAATTCTACTATTTACGAATTAGATATCTCTTCTGGAACTTTCAGAAGATTCTAAAAAAGATTATTGTTCATAAAAGCTGTCAGTCGACAAGTAAACATCACCTATTAACTAATCACAAAGTTAAATGCAATGTCATTTATATAAAATCTAAAACATGCTCTTACCTACATACATATGTATGCTTACGTATACACACAAAATCAAATACAAAAACTAATATACCATATTATGAACAACAACAAAGAACACATTGTTTATAATCACTTTAATCACCTTATTCTGTACTCGGCTTCCGACGAATACGTTCGATTGTGCGGTGTAATGTAGACTGTTTCATGTTGACCAATCTCAGGATCGCTACCATCATTTAGCTTCATTATTGAGATTCTTTATCGGCGTGACGGGGCGATCCAATGTTGAGCTTTTTTTACGATTTGTTTATATCAATAAGTTATTAACAATATTCAAAGATTATCTGAAAAAAAAAACGAAATAAGAAAAAAGTTAGTCTTATTTTTGCAATTGTGTACGTTGTTAGAAAAGAAAGCTTGATTGCAACTAGTAGATTGAAAACATTTTTGTTAACTTAAAAGCTTAGCAAGCTTCGGTCAGTGGTTGAATGGCTGAATGAGTTGACCGTTACCGTTACGTTTAAGTATTCTATTTGAATAATTAATCTAGTAAAGAAAAAAAGTTATATTATACCCATTTAAGATACTGTCGATAGGCATATGATTAAGATTAAAAAGGCCATTACAATGTAACTGTAGGAAATATTGTAATTTTAATAAACACTTAAATAATTGTTCAAGGAATTGGAAATAGCAATTTTGTATGGTAATTACAATTTTTTAATAAGTTGTTTACACAATTTAACACTGTTTTCACAAAGTTGCTGTTTTACTATTTGTTAGGCATTATATTGTATACAGGGTGATTTCTGCAGATGGTATGCACTGACTACATTACACCCCGTTTAGACTTTCACAAACCGTTCTCGGTCGCCTTTCCTAGTAGAGAGGATTGGCAAACCAAAGAACCATCAACCTGCGAATCGATGATAGCAATATATACCGACGGTTCCAAGATGGATACTGGTGTTGGTGCAGGCTTCTTTTCGGGAACCCTTGGACTAGCCAGCTCATTCAGACTACCTAATTACAACAGTGTCTTCCAAGCTAAGGTCCTGGCAGTGACGAAAGCTGCTAGACAGGTCTCAATGATGGCAATACCACAAGCGGATATCACCTTTTAAATTGACAGCCAAGCGGCAATAAAAGCAATTTCTGCCATTGAAATAAAATCGAAGATTGTGACATGCTGTCGCGAAGTGCTAAGGGTTCTTGGTACACAGCACAACATAAGAGGATACTCCACACTACATTTGTCACTGCCCTGCACTATGTCATATAAAAAATAGGCTCCTCGGGAGACATTTCTTCAACGACTGGAGGAACAATCTGACATTACAAGCAATAACATGTTAAAATTTATTGACGCTACAAAATGGCTTGACAATTCTAAAATACAACTAAACAATTCAGTCACATACACCAACCCACTGATCTATCAAACTCAACCACCAGACGTTGCATGGAGCCATTGCTCCTACGGGCCTGGTGGTGGGGATGATTTAAACAGTGGAGGTAAAGAGAAGGGACCACACCCTTAAAAAGACGATGGTGCGTTGGCCTCTCCTCAACCTGGTGATTGTGCTTACGGACACTTCTGCAGTAACCTGAAGACTAATCTGACTGAACGGGGCAGACGCATGCACCAACCACTGATCTATCAAGCTCGCCCAGCGGACGTTGCATGGAGCCACTGCTCCTATGGGCCCGTAGGAGAGATGATCTTTCCGGTGGGGGTAAATGAGGGGATCACGCCCTAAGATGACAATGGTGCCTTAAACTCTCCTCAACCCGGCGTTAATATGCCGTCAGACAATTCTTCAATACCTTGATAGCTTCATCGAGTTAACTAGGCAGGCACATACACCAACCACTGATCTATCAAACTCATCCACCAGACGTTGCACGGAGCCACTGCTCCTACGGGCCTGGTGGGGGGATGATTTAACCGTTGGGGGTAGGGGGGATCACGCCCTTAAAGGACAGTGATACGTTGGTCTCTCCTAAACCCGGTGATTGTGCCGACGACGTAGGTTAATATGACAGAACGGGGTAGACGCAGACACCAACCACTAATATATCAAACTCACTCACCAGACGTTGAATGGAGCCACTTATCCTACGGGCCTGGTAAATGGATGATCTTTTCAGAGGGGGTAGTGGTAGAGATCACGCCCTTAAAAGACAACGGTGCGTTAACCTCTCTTAACTAAACAAAGTTAGCACATACACCAATCACTGATTTATCAAACTTACCCGCCAGACGTTGCATGGAGCCACTGTTCCTACGGGCCTGGTGGAGGAATGATTTACCTGGTGGGGGTAAGGGAGAGGTTTACGCTCTAAAAACACTATGGTGGGCTGGCTTCTCCTTTGCCCGGTTATTGTGTCGACGGACTCTCCTTATCTGACCGAACTGGGCAGTCGCTGGCACCAACCACTGATTTATCGAACCCAGCGCCAGACGTTGCATGGAGCCACTGCTCCTACGGGTCTGGTGTGGGGTTGATCAATCCAGTGAGGGTAAAGAAAAGGGACACGCCCTTAAAAGACAATGGTGCGTCAACCTATCCTCAACCCGGTATTTACGCAGCGACTGACACTCCTTCAACCAATTTGTAAACGACTTTTCCAAGCTTCAGCTTGATAGAACTTAATCGACGCCCTCTAGGGGCTTTGTCATAGGATTTATCAAGGTTTATTTTATGGGGATAAATCCCCAGGGTATCACAATGGATCTACACTGATCTAAGTGTGACGGTAACAAGATCAACTGTCAGCCCACTAACCTAACCTAAAAGGGTGATTCGTATAAAATAATGTGACAAAAAACTAGAGCATGTAGGTTAGGAAGAGAAAATAATAACTATCGAAAAATTGCCTCTTAGAATAAAAAATAAGTAAATACGAGTAGTTTTTGAAAAATTTATTTTCAATCTCAATCATTTTGGAAAAAAAAAATCAGGCATTTTGTAAAAAAGGAACATTTTGCAAAATAAAAGGCAAAGAAATGTCAAATATGAAGTTATCGCCGGAACTGACTATTACAATTTATTTAATTTTTATAGCAAATATTTTTACAAATATAAAAAACGGGATCTGTTGAAATACATATACACTCCTCGTCAACTGAATACGCACAAACATTTTTGAATATATTTTATCCATTTTTTCCAAACAGTGATGGTTATTATGCCATCTGTTGATGGTAAAAATTTTCGTAACATATAAATAACAGAATTTCAAAGTTTTATCGAAAAACAACCGTGAGTTTTTCCTTTAACCACTTCCAAAGTGTAACTTATGCAAAGTAGAAGTTTTTTTTTTGAGTCAACTGAATAGGTACAAAAATTAAAATTGGTATTGGAATGGAATGAAACAAGTTTTTGTTTAAGTTTAGTAGTGGGTACTTCCACCTTTATTTTTAATTACTTCGTAAATTCGATCCGGCATGGAATCGTATAGCTTTTTAATGTAATTTAACGAAATTTCGCTCCACGCTAATTTGATTGCAGAAATTAAGGTTTCTTTGTCTTCGAACTGACGACCACCCTCATAAACTTTGCGTACTAACCATCCCCAGACATTTTCTATGATGTTTAGATCAGGTGAGTACGGCGGCCATTGAAGCAACTGCACTTGTTGCTCCTCTATCCATGTTTTTATTATGCGCGCTGAGTGAATAGGCGCATTATCATGTTGGTAGGTCCAGTTTATGGATCCAAAGATGTTAGAAAATTTAGGAAAATTTCTTTCCAAAATTACTTTATACCCAGCTGCTGTCATTCTTGATGTTACAACCTCGAGCTCAACTGTTCCATAATAACTGACTGCTCCCCATATCATGACACCTCCTTCACGACTATGATGGCGCTTTAAAAATCTTTTTTCTTTTCTTAAGTCGTGAAAATAGAAGTTGAACCCATCAGGGCCATCGAAATTAAACTTTTTTTCATCTGAAAAAACCACGTGATACCATTCTTTTTTCCAACTCATGTGAAGTCTTGAAAAATCTAATCGCAACATTTTCCGTCTCTCGTCAAGTGGTGGTTTTTTCTTAAGTTTCATTCGTTTAAGATGGCTTGAGTTGTTGATTACTCTTAATACTGTTGAGCAACTTGCGTTTACGCCGACTTTTTGTTTTATTTTTGCCACAGAATCAGAAGAATTTGATGCACATCTTAAAATTCTTCGTCTCTCAGCTGCTGTTGTTGCTGTTTTCTTACCTCCCTTCATGTTTTTGCCGTATGGATCTTTATTTTTCAAGTAAGAATAAACTACATTAAAACTTCGGCCAACTTTATCAGCTATTGCACGTCCAGTTAGGCCTTGGTCTCTAAGTAAATCGATTTTAGCTTTTTCAACACTGTTAAGACACGTAGATCTACCCATTTTTCTTAAAATTTGAAATCAAAAATTAAATTTTACTGAAAACACTAAAATCGTTAATTTAAACTGTCAAGCACTCCAAAAAACTTATAAACAACGAAGAAAATGGCGTTGTACCTATTCAGTTGACTAAAAAAAAAAACTTCTACTTTGCATATAAAACACTTTGCAAGTGGTTGAAGAAAAACTCACGGTTGTTTTTGGATAATTCTTTCGGAATTATCTGCTTAACATCTTAAGGGAATAGTTAGCATCAACAGATGGCATAATAACCATCACTGTTTGGAAAAAATGGATAAAGTATATTAAAAAATGTTTGTGCGTATTCAGTTGACGAGGAGTGTATATCTAATGGGAATGAACGCAGGAGTTTCAAAAAACAAAGTGTCGAAGGACAATGTTTTGAAAACAAAGTTTTGAAAAAAAAAAAAAATAAATAAGTTTCAAAGAGGTAAAGGTCCAGAACACATAGTTTCAAAAATAAATTGTTATAAGCGTGGCGGAACTTATATTTTCCTTTGGAATTGGGAGTAGCAGTATATTAAAATTACGCTTGTTGAGGAAATCAGTGAAAAAATCCTGGAGTAGATTATGAACATAAAACTTTCTGGGATTTTACAATTGTAATTGAAAAATTCTTAAAAAAATTAATACCTTGCAAAAAAAAAAATTAATTTTGGAGGAAAATGAACAGAAGAAAATAAATGGACAGTTTGGAAAAAATACGAACATTTAGAAAAAAAAACTGAAAATTTTGGACATTTTTTGTTGAATGATTTTTTTTTTACATTTAAAATAGAGTATATGTATATCTTTTAGTTTTTTTTAGGTAGACCGTGTAGGTAGGGTGAGAAAAAAGCTAGACCGTGTAGGTTGGGTTGAGACAAGAAAAATATCGTATATGGGGTCTATTCTTCCCCCGTTTAGGCGCGAGAGGCAATTTTCTAAAAAGTGGACTCAAAACAGAAATAAATATAAAAATATTAACAAGTAATGGTATATCCCATACATCTCCTAGATCCGTGCACCTGCATATTCCCTTATTTATTTTAAATTGTTTCTATTATATTAAATAGTATGCCAAGTACAGTATTACATGTCAAATATAATGGAGCATATTAATAGTCATTTTAGACCTGGTTCTAAATTAAACATAGCTTTGGTTGAATTTTCGGACGTTGATTCTATTTGTTTAAGGTTATCATTTCAAAATATTTGAAAAGCTATTTGTGTAGTACACCAAGTTAGTTATCTTATAAAAATATAAAACCAACAATTTGTAATTAAAATCAGTCTGTATTAATTGAGCCAAAATTGTCTTAAACTGTAGTTTAGTTAAACATGGGTCTATCTGCGACTATGAATTTGCCCCAATATATTTAATAATATTATTATACCAGAAGACCCGTGCGAAAATTTCGCACATTTAATAAGGGTTAAAGTTTTCAAATAGATTGTTTAAACAAAATAAATAAATTCTTTTTATTATTGATATGAACATATTGGAAGAATTTAATTTAAATATTTAACATATGCATTTAAGTGATCATAATATTTTTTCTAATAAAATTTGATGCAATAAAAAATTTTCTTTGATTATTTTTATTCTAAATGTGTCAACCCCTTTTGATTGACATACCAACAATATTTCTAACATTGATCGTTCCTAAACGAAATGTTACACAGTGTTACACTTTTAACAATGACATTTAATTTTTTTTTGACACAACAATAGTTAATATTTTATAGAAAAATAACGCAACACTGTCATTTTGCCGAGCTAGAGGAAAGTGTTTAGAGATTTCAAAACGTTAAAATAGTGAAAACACTAAATAAAAAAGTAAAATAAAAGTTAACATAGTGAGTATTTGCAATACTTTATTTTAAAAAAATATGGTTAAAATCGTGTAAAAACACCTATAAATGGAGTTTAAAATGTTTGTATCAAACGGGCAGATTGTGTCTCATATTCCACATGATGTGGTTACAGGATTTAACGCAGCACCGCGTATGTTGTTTATTTTTTTTTCAATGAAGTATTGCATGTATTATATACTATATTCACATTTATTTCACTTTTTTATTTAGTTTTATAAGTTTTTTTTACTATTAAACTTAGATCTCAAAAATATACCTCTCAAAAACGCAGCTACGAATTCTTTTGGGGGCCCCAGCATTTAGCTATTTCACTGCATTCCGACCCTGTGTGAATGCATATGTGTTTGTGTAACTCACACTATTTAAAAAAAAACTCACTTTTTCCTCGATATGCCCGTTCCTCTATTTCTTCTTCTAAGATTTTAAATTAATAAATTAATAAATATTTTTCTTTCATTCATGCAATAAAGTAATACCTAATAAATGCTTCGGCTTTTTATAGTAAGAAAAAACAACAGAAGTAAGTAACAAATATGTGTCTCCACCACTCACTCAATAGGGCTTTTTAGAAAAAAAGCAATATATCTCTGTCTCATAGCTTCTAAACGTCAAATCGAAATTTTGGGTTAATGACGTTTAAGTGTTTGGCGTTTTTTTGTCTTAGTGGTGCGTTCTTTTTTGTTGCTATGATCAAAAACAAGAGTTGCAATGTCAAAGTTAAAAAAGTTACTTTTTATTTAAGAACGATCAAAGTTAAAAAATTGGGAAGGGGTTGAAAAAAATTCGAAAAAAAACAAGAAATAATAAACAAAAGACAACATTTTGATTGCGTTAAATTTATTGATAAATAAATCACTACCAAAAATGCATGTATTGTTCAGATAAAATCACTATCAACTTAATTTTTGCATGAAATCGAATCGTAATATAAAACATTTGTAATTTGTTTTTGCTTTTTTTGTTAATTTCTTATGAGCAACATATTTCTTTATTAAAAAATTGATTCAGAAAACAATTCCAAATATCAAAATCAATAATAAAACAATTAAATTTATAATAAATTATTACAAAATTGAAAACAATTACAAATCGGAAGACGAAAAGCAAACACAATCAAACCACAAAATGAAAACTCAAAGTAACTTTTTCTTATTAAAAGAACGATGAAGGTTAAATAGTTATAAACAAAAAGAACGCACAAATGTCATTAACCCAAAATTTTGGCTGTCAGTTTTGAGTTTGACAATTTGGTAAAAGTCCCCATTTGCATCAAAAAAGGGGATTATACATTACAAAAGTAATAAATACGTTTCTTTCATTCATGCATGTACGCATGGTGTAACTAAAGAATGTTTCTCCCCCAATCACTCAAGGTGCAGCGAAAAAAAAAGGATTTTAAATTACAGTAGTAATTCACATTTTTTCTCTTTCACTCATTCAATGGGTTAAAAGCTTAGAAGAAGTAATAGAGAAAGAGGTGTTTGTCACATATACAGTGAACGTGAGTGAAGAAATTTTTGAGAACCAGAAGTGTCAAATCGCTAGCGTGTGATTAGAAATAACAATTACTTTGAAAAAAACAAATAATTTAAAGTGCATTAATTGGACATTGTGGTGATTTTCTTATAAATTAAAAATAAACATTGCATTGTTCAGGGGTATGGAAATCAACAAAACAAGGTGGGTAAAAGCATTTCCTTTAACAGGTGAGTTTTATTATATTTTTCTCAAAAAAAGTGCTGTAAAGTTTTTGTAGGCTGAACTTTCCTTTAAGGGCGCACGAATTTTAACACGCGAATACTTTTATTTAATAGATTTATGACTAAAAGTAATAAATATCACAATTTTAAAGTGAGGAATCTTTTATTTATATTTTTAATTAATTTTTAAAGTTTCAATTTTTCATACAAAATGTATGCAATTGACGACCACGAAGCACTGTTTTTTTTTTCTTTTGACAGTTCTTTACCATCAGGGTATATACATGTGTAGTATGTGTACTGTGCTTTGCCATCACACAAGTAAGAGTATGTTACTGTGCTATGGTAAGTGTTGGGATATGTGGTTTTTTTTGGGAGCCACCCAAGGTATTGTTTACTACAAAAAACTTTGATAATAGATCGACTGACAACATAGGCGCCTGCCAGACGACTGAGCATACCCTAAGCGGAGCGACGGAGTCGCGTGAGCGGGACTGAGGACCCGAAAAGGGGGTTAAAATCCTTAAACCCGCGAAGCGGGCCACCCAAGGTACTGTTTACTACAAAAAACTTTGATAATAGATCGACTGACAACATAGGCGCCTGCCAGACGACTGAGCATACCCTAAGCGGAGCGACGGAGTCGCGTGAGTGGGACTGAGGACCCGAAAAGGGGGTTAAAATCCTTAAACCCGCGAAGCGGGCCACCCAAGGTACTGTTTACTACAAAAAACTTTGATAATAGATCGACTGACAACATAGGCGCCTGCCAGACGACTGAGCATACCCTAAGCGGAGCGACGGAGTCGCGTGAGCGGGACTGAGGACCAGAAAAGGGAGTTAAAATCTCTAAACCTGCGAAGCGGGCCACCCAAACCTACTTTTTATCGAAAAAAAAAAAATATCCTAATTCGCAAAAAACTTCCCAACAAAAAATCCCAAAATAAAATCTCACACGCCGTTCAACACTTATAATAGCAAAGTTGTTGAATAGTAGAACTGTCAAAATAATTGTGTAATTTTTTTTATTTAGTGGCCTCAGATTTCATGAATTTTATAACTTTAAATGTTTATTAAAAACTGAAATAAAAGTTTATTGATATTTAAATTATTGAATTAAATTATTTAATCTACCCAAAAAAAAGTATTCGCATGTGAAAATGTGTGCTATCTTAAGGGAAACTTGAGTAGTGTGAAAAAAGTGCCAAAATCGAAAAATTTAAACATTTTTTAATCATATTTAGGGGGTTTTCCTCACCGTAATATTTTAAAGCTGTTCTTTAGAGACCCCTAGCTCACTGTAAAAAAAAAATCAAAATTCTAGCCGTGCGCCCTTAATGGAAAGTCGCCCCGTTTTTGTATTTAGATTGATAAACTATTAAACAACATATTTAGAATGGAATACACTTTAAATTAAGTCAAGAATATTATTATTTAGTTGAAAATGTTCACATAATTTTTTTGTTAGAATTCAAGAACCAGAAATGTCAAACTGAAATTCAAGTTAACAGGGGCGCATGAAATTATATCGGAGTTTGAAAGTCGAAACTATCTGTTAAGCGCCCTTATGAGAAATTTGTTTTCTTATTAAATCGATTTTTTTTCGTCAACTTATTAGTTCATGTTTCAATGTTACTTTGTCTTTTCAGTAAGGTGTCTATCAGTTCATGTTTGGTTATTCATGGATCATGGCTCATGTTTAAAGTTTAGTCCATTATAAATAATATGTTCTTCGATAGTTAATTAATCTACATAAATACAAACAGTTAACAGAACTTGCTTTAAGAAAAATATAATAAAACATACATGTGAGGAAATGATCTTACCGCTTTTTTTCGTCGTTTTTCACACGATTTACCAACGCACTTAATGTTTCTTTTTGTTTATTGATAGATAACCACAATGTCTATTTTATTCACTTAAAAAGTTTTGTTTTTTTTTTTCAAAGTTCTTATTTTTTTTTTTTATATATACATATATGCGTCTTAATTTGTAACACTTTTTTATTGTTCTTTTTTAAAGTCACACTAGCGATTTGATATTTCATATTGACAAAAATTTGCTTCACGCACGTACTCTTTCTTTTTCTAAGACCATTCTACTAAAACAACTTTGGAAAATAACTAAAATGATTATTCTGATGGCGCCCTAGTGAGTTGCCGTCAAAGAGCACTCCGTCCATTCTGTAATGCATTTGTGTTTGTGGGATCTCACACCATTTAAAAAACTGCTTCACCTTTTTACAACAAGGGCAGTTCCTCTATTTCTTCTTCCAAGGTTAAAAGTGAGGTATTCTTTATATCAAATTTTTCATTTATTGAATTATTTGAAATTTACGAAATTTATAGAAAATAGTGTGGTAAAACAAAGTTTTTGTGCAATGTCATGAGTATGTGTAAATTCCAATTCAGTGATACCTATTTTAGTGGATTTGACTATTTTATAAATGAGAAAAAAGGAGTTTGACAACAGAAATAATATATAGGTATGATTATTTAATTATTATTTATTTTTTAAATTAACTGGAATAAACATTTCAAAAATATACATATAACATAGGTACATACTTGTAAATCAAATTTTACGATTATAGTTCACGATATTTTTGTTTTTAGTTTACGTTACGTGCAGGGTCACTTAAATTAAACAAAAAAGTAAAACAAAATGTAGGCATAGCTACAAGTTTGTAACGTATGTAGTTCGTAGACACGCTTTAATATTATGGGTAATCACTTAACAACTGTTCTCAATTCGTACTTAAACCGATACCCAAACCAAACTTTTATTCGCCGAACATTAGATGAAATGCGATCGTGGCACGATATCGTTAGACAATAAAAAAATGCATATGTGTAAAAAAGAGATAAATTTACAAAAATAATAACTGCCAAAACACAATACATGAGAAATGTCAGGGGATGCATGATAATAAACCAATATTTACACTATAAAGCGACCGTGAATATGATTGGGATGTGATCAATTAAGATCAATTTCCAATTTAAAAACAAGAAAAAAAAAACATAAATCAACATACGCCATCAATGGAACGAAATTCTATCGATTTAAATGTGTCGCTGAGAGTTTAAATTGTTTACTGAAATGAGTCTCAATTAAACGGACTGCGGCACAATTATTGTTTTCCATTTTGACTTGAGCAAATTTTACTTGTATCAGCAAATTTTATTTGTTGTGTGACACCAATGTTTCATTTTTTTTTATCATGAAATTGTTTGCCGAGCAAAAATATCTAAAGTAAATTTGAGAATTTGTTTTTGTTTTGTAAAATGCATTCATGTATGTACCTACTACAATACATACCTACTTAATTGAGTTTTGGTAACCAAAATCAATAAACACTCCATGTCACTAAATTGAGGTTAATGATTTTTGTGGTATTTTGTGGTTGGGATCAACTCGTGTTTGATTCGTAAAATACGTATATACAGGGTGTCCCTTGATACGTCAATAGTATTTTAGGGCATGATTATTGGGTATATTATAAGAAAAAAATTATTCTACAGTAAGGGCCTATCTCCCAATTTTGATATCATTTATCGGGGATTTAAGAAAAGTCTTATTTTGGTGTACCCTGACCCATGTTAACGGTACTTGCGCTGTTAGTAATTATGACAGAAACTTCGTTTAGGCGTTTATTTTTAAAAGAAATACCAGCCTTTGTAGCTACGTTTATATAAATTTTATGTTTTCTGAGTCTCAAGATATTTAGTTTCTAGCCTGTTCCATTTTTCCCTGACCATGCTAATTTTTTGACTTTGGGCCAATTTTCTCCAAAAAATGCGTAATCAATATGATGTTTTAATAATTGTTTTGAATGTATGTAACAATACTTAAAATAAAAGTCAATAACAAGTTTGCCGAAAAACTCATAGATATAATGATAATTTGGAAAAACAGCGGCAGGTAAAATTTAAAATAAATGTTTTTTTTAGCGTTAAGCTCGAAAAGCAACGAATAAAAAATTATATGGTTATCGATAATTTTTATTTTATGTGTAAACTTAAACAGTTATAACAGGTGTTCGAATTAGTCCTCTTTGATTTTGTATGCATTCTAGAGCCCGTTTTGGTATTTCACTGATATTGATATTAATGACTTTAGCTACTGCCTCACTTCTGAGGACGCTTTGAGCATGCGCTCTTCTAATTCACTTTTAGTTGCTATTTTGGTTGAATAAATGATTTATTTCATTCTTCCCCATACAAAAACATCCAATATTGTAGGATCAGGTGATCTCGCAGAGCATTGAACTGCTCTAAATTTTTCCTATCCAACGATTACCGCTTACTCTTCATCTTGTCAATTTTTAACCAATAGTTCTGATAAGTAATTTCGCAACAACTGCAGATAGTTTGTAGAATTCAACTTAAGTGGCTACTAAAATTAGCATGTATTCAAACTAAAGAATGTCTGAGTGCACCCGTTATAACTGTTTTAGTAAAAAACATACTTAAAAAATTATCTCAAACCACACAAATAATTTGTATTCATAGCTTTTCGAGCTTAAAGCTAAAAAAAACATTTTTTTTTAATTTTACCTGCCGCTGTTTTTCCAAATTATCATAAAATCTATGGGGTTTTCGGCAGACTTGTAATTGACTTTTATTTTTAGTATTGTTACATACATTCAAAAAAAAAATATTAAAACATCATGTTGATTACGCATTTTTTGGAGAAAATTGACCCCAAAGTCAAAAAATTAGCATGGGCAGGAAAAATGGAACAGGAAACTGAATATCTTAAGACTGAGAAAAGATATAAAATTTATTTAAACACAGTTACAAAGGCTGGTATTTCTTCTAAAAATAAAGGCCTAAACGAAGTTTCTATCATTTTTAATAACAGCGCTACTATCGTAAACATGGGTCAGGATACACCAAAATAAGACTTTTCTTAAATCCCCCATAAATGATATCAAATTGGAGATAGGCCCTTACTGTAGAACAATTTTTTTCTTAGAATACACCCAAGAATCATGCCCTAAAATACTATTGACGAATTAAGGGACACCCTGTATATGTAATTCGCCAAGATCGATTTTGGATTTTTCTGCTTGGCATTTCAATTAACTGTTACATAGCTACCTATTTTATTAACTAGTGATGTTTTATTTGGCAAATTTGTATGCTGTATACTTGTGTGAACTCATCAAGCCTTACCACAAGAGCTCTAATAGCTGATCGTGTTTATGACTGTCTATCTACTCTTATTACCAAACTGCGCATGTTTTATTTCATTCGACCTAAGTTTTTTTTTAACCTTATATTAAGTTTACTCATTCAAGATACATATTGTTTTTTTTTTTTTTTAGTGTTGCCAACATCAGAAGGGAATTTTTCGTTCGACTTCAAAATGCCAAGTTTCTGTCTAGTTTGGGCAAGGATACAAAGGGAAAAATTTTCAGTGGGAAACATCTAGACGAGGAAAATTTGTCAAATAATTTTATAAGCGCATGCAATTCCAATACCACACTTTTTCTCTCTTTTCTTTGTCTTCTTTTTCATAACACAGTTTTTCCTATAGGTGTGAGACAACTGTATTTTATATATATATTTGTTATGCAATATGGTATGAAACATTAGAGTATGAAACTTATTACTTTTTGACATTGAGTTTTTCTATAGCGAGTGTGTAGAGCATTGGACTGACAAGTAGAAGTCTTAAAACTCAAAAATTTCCAGGTATACAAAATTAAAATTAAAAAAAAAAAAATATTTAAAATTAAAAAAACAAATTGTTTTGAAAACTCAACGACTTGGTCAATTCTGTTGAAACAATCAATTGGAACCTTTTTTGTTTTTAATATTCCTGTTTTTAAATAACACTCGTAGATCATAAGACCAAGTACAGTCCAAGATGCTTCTACTTTATTTTGGGATTTGGTATCTGTATATGTGAATCTTCAAATAAAATTATTTGCTACCACACAAAAAGTGAAATGTGAAACACGAGTTTATCAACTCAAATTCTAAATAATATTTTTTGTTTAATTTTTCTTAATTTTTTTATTAAAAATTTTGGATGCCAAATAATTTAAAATGGAAAGTTAAAAAAAAAAATGGAGTACATTGCAGTTTGTTGTGAGTTACAAAAAAAAAATTAAGTACATTGCAGTCTGTTATGACGTTTGTGTTTGAATGTTTTAGTGCTTTTTGAGTGAATTCTGATTTGAAATCAAGAATCGAATTTCTCTTCTCAGAACCATCAGAAGCGTATTTTGTGTGCCAATGGAATGTATTCAGAAGACTTCTGTGCGCTTCCGGACGTGCAATGAAAAATGGCATAAAAGAACGACATTATGTTCTCGCAATCAGATTAATTCTCATCTTTACTACATTTTGTTTGTGAAATTTTCACGTTATGGGGTTGATGTGTACGCGGTCACTAATTTCAGAATTGTTGGTACTAAATTGTTCGTACTTCTCTAGTTTTTATTTATAATGAGCTAAAAATGAGGTGTGTCATACGGGCTTAAATCTTAACGATATGAAAACACTACCGGGTTTGGTTCTCTAGCCTATAGCTTCACATAAGTTGTTAACTATAGAAGCAGGTTCGTGCGATGTAGCAATGCATATTTTATTTCTTTAAATGGATATGATTCCCCTCTCCTTTACGTGTGACGTTATTTATGGAAGGTCCCTAATTGACATAAAATGAAAATCTAAAATCCAAATAGTGTGTACACAAAGCGCGGTGGCTTAAATATTTATAAAATAGCAAAAAAAGCGAAAAAGGTCGACAATGCATTTCGACAATGTTTCGAAGTAAAGTCTGAAAGCTGGTCTAACGACTGAGTGTAAAGCTGGCTATACACCTCAATCCCGTCAATAAAATTGGAACGATCCCTGAACATTGTAGGTTATTGAAATGTGTGCAATTGATTGTAAATTACGCGCAGTTTTGTCTATAACGATACGCTACGGGATGCTTCGGGTGCAGAATACCTACAAATTCATCTTGTAGCAGTAGCGAGCAAGTATAACTCACCCTGTCCTGGAAAGTTTGTCAATTTGCGTCTTTTCAATGACAAGTGGAAACCTAGCATATGTTCAATAATTACATGCATTTTTACGACTGGCGACCAACACTACTGTAAGCTAGACAGTTTGCAGCTTGTGTGCCGTTAAGCTTACACCTCGTTTGATAGAGCGGTTGTCTATTTCAGAAAGTGAGCTACACACACGCCGGAAATAAGCGTACAAGTATCTATCGTGCTTCGTATGCACAAAGCATATTTCGAATCTTCTATCCGATATTATTAAGGGTCATAAGTCCGCACACAAAAATTCTACAATTGCACTTCGGCTCACCGAGTGGATTTTAAATCCACAATTTAATTACTTTTCCTTTTTGCCTTTGGACGCATGGCCCTCCGCTAAAATATTTTTTCCAAATAACTTAAATCAGACATTTTATAATTGAACTCACCTCGTAGAATGTATGTATACATAAAGAATAAGAAATATTATTCGATTTTTTTTTTTTTGCAATATGTGTCCTATAATTTCACTAAACAAATATTTTAAAAGTTAAATCTTAATTGAGATACGCGTGTAAAAACTTTTTATACTATACTCGTAGATAAATGTTTTTGTTTATTCATATGTTTTAAATTAACTTTATTCTCGTATATTGATTGCAGATGTTAACGAAGTTGGGTCTTGACACAGTTGTATATTTTACTCGAATGATGAAAAGTAAAAATTTAAGCTCTAAGGGAAACTTGAGTATAAGTGTAGGCTGAAGTGCATTTGATGACGTGCTGGTCACAGCATTTATGCACGTAGATATAAATTACATTATTTAAACCCATTTTATTTCACAGGATGTTCCAAATAATTTTCAAGAAATTCTATTTGTTATTAAAAAATTTGTTTATAAACAAAATATCAACTAGGTTATATTACATTTTGAATCTTGACTTAAGTCTTATTACTTATCTCAATCAGTTTCTTCTACAGAAAAACAAACACCTTACAAAAATGAAGGAATCAAGACCTTTTTCTAAGTATCCCTGAATTCGTAAAACTAAATGTGCCGAATCACTGCTAAAAACAATTGCAAGCATATGGTACCATTTATTTATATTTTGGGTACATTTTTTAACGAACTCGGGAAATATATTGTATACTTATTTACACACTTCCCAGCCTCGTCCACCTAAAAACTAAAAGTTTTTTTTTTCAGGGATACTGCCTCTTGCGAGGAATTGACAAATCCTCTAAGAGTATCACTTGTCATGAATAAGTGCTTTTCGTTTAGCCGTTCGGATTCGGCATACAATTGTAGGTCCCTTCCATTCTTGTGCACACAGGGATGGGTGCGAGTTGTTAGTCACTATGCCCTTGTTCTTCATGAGCCGTTGCGCCACCCAATTTATTTTATTTTGTATACCTATTTACAGACATATTGGTCTGATTCCAGACGCCCGTGCCCCAAGAATAAGGAATTGGATCCAAAATATACTATGAAGACTGTTAAGACTGTTAAGAGCACAGGATGAAACTAATTTTTTTTGGGATCCATGGTCTTGGCATTGGTTTGGTCAATAAATTAGAAAAAAAAAGACGTCAATTGGGTCAAACGTGTATATATACATCACGGAAGAATATTTTATACAGTGTTATTTATTTCCACCCATGCTTAAAAGATTTGTTTTCCAGGACGATAACGATCCAAACTGTGACTGCGTTTACAATAACTAATTTTTTAGATTGGCCGCCCAAAGTTCAAACCTTAATTTTGTGAAGAGACGTCATGGGAGGATTAAAGTAAAAAGAAAACAACAAAATCTGATCAGTTTTTTAAAAAAAATATTAGGAAATCTGAAAGGGTACTGTCAAGATGCCGAGCCTTGGTAATTCGAGATTTAAAAAAAGTGCTGGGATACACGAGCGCAAAAAAGAATTAATTCCTGAAAGAGAACGCATGCATTTTAGAAAGAAAGAAAGGGATGTCATTTTTTTCCGTTTCTTTCTTTCCTTCTAAAAATCATCCGTTCTCTTTTGTGAATTAATTCTTTTTTGCACTCGTGTATCCCAGCACAAGGAAAGTATCAAAGTTACTTAAAATTTAATTTGAAATGTAAAATTCCAGTTTTTTCTCCCAAAAAGAAAAAAAAAATGGAATTCCAGTTAAAATAGCTTCGTTCATTGAACTTGACCCAACGTTGATCTAGGTTTTCTTGACAACCCCAAAAGTTGTCAAACAAATCTGGGTTTTTCGGTTTTCAAAAAACACCCTCGCAGCCGACTCTGAAGTGCATGTGAGTTGGAAGGATTCGCCAATTGCACAAACTACATCTTCAAACAATTGCATTTTCTATTTCTATATATACTTATTAAAATAAATTTGTGTATTCTTTCTCTTTTTCAAAAATAAACAGTTTAATACAAAACACAAGTCCAGAATAATAGGGTTTTCAAATGGTAAAAGAAGAATTTTATGCGGAATTTGATTTTTTTTCGTGACGAATAAAATGATATTTGAATTGATTTTTTTTTGTTATGGTATTGGTGTATTTTTGTGCTTATGAATCTGTAAATGGCATCAGCTGACGAATACAACAAATCAGCCAGCAGTTCTAAACATTCGAGTTTGTTTTTCATTTCATGAAATTTAAATTTTTATAAAAATAAATAATAGGGATATTTCTCAACAAATTTCTTTCTCTACTGAAATAAATTAATAAAAATAAGCATTTCTCAATTGAATATACCAGCTGGAAATTGCATTGGCGTTAGTAAAAGTAGGGGTAGATCCACCGAAAAATATGGATCTGCACAATTGATTAAGAATCAAAAAAAAATAATATTTTTTTCCCAATACAAGGATTTATTTGTCAGAATCGGCGTTTTGACAGATATGTATCAAAAAATATTGAAACTTTTTACCCATGGAAAACTTCACAACTAACGTCCGTTTGACTGTTTATTAGTTAACTCAACTCGTCCCATCAAAAAATCTAAATCTACTACATGGCAAGTTCAGGGGGACCTCAGGTTTCAAAACAACCCAGTATTTGGTCGCCAAAGTGAGCACAGGTTTTCGAAAACATATTGGGGCGGCCCTAGAGTGACTTCAGGCCTCAAAAACCAGACATAATATCAAATAATGAAAATAACATCTAATTTATCACATATTTTACCAAACATCAGCCTTATCGGGAACAAAAGTTCCCTCGGATTTTTTTCCAGGTGTCCAGGTATCTACCAATCGTTAACTATTTTCGAAAAAAATAGAAGGTTAATCTATTTCTCGGGGCGAAATTAATGGCATTTGCCTGGAAAGAAAAAACGCTTTTCGACTCTTGTGAATAAGACAAAATCCCAGGGAGAAATCTCCCCTTTAATTGGCGATAAGGCTGATTATTTTCATTTAGTTTTTTTTTTTTACTTAAAATACGCATTCCTTGAAAATCTTACGCGAATAAAACAAAGCTTAAACTTAACAAGCCAATACATCCAGCACTAGGCCACAAAAATATAAGTCCCTTTGTATTCCATGTTAAAACAGAAAGAGTATAAACAACCCAAAGATTAACGATTTTTAATATCCAACCTTTTTAGTTGATCGTTGTGAAATTATTCGCTTTTTGTTATTTAGAAGTATACCTATCGCTACTTGCAAACTAAGGCTGAAGCAAGATGCTATAAGAAGAACAAACCTTAGGTGGAACAACATCACCACTTGTCTAGCGACTAAAAAGATCTGGTCAATGGAATGGTTGCGAGTTGTAAGGCACTAGGCCCTGGTTCTTCATTAGCCGTTGTGCCACCCGATTTATTTATTTGTACAACCTAACCTATTTAGAAACACCCTGCTAAGAACTCTCTTGATAACGAAGTGGTACGCACTTATCGATTGTTTTAAGATTGCAATAATTTCAATTATATACTTCAAATACCGAACGTGACTATTTTATAGTCTATTCGGTAACTGACCGATTGTGTAGCAATTTAAGAAGCGATATAGTATAAGTAGGTATCCATCTGCGGCACTTGAGATTTTAATCAAACACAATATCAGTCCTATAAATCTGTGTGTATATGTTTCTATCTCTCCCATAAGGTGTACCTACTTAATGATTAAACGCAACGTCTTAATACATAAATATGTGTACATTACGATCTTTTGACAACGAAAAATTTAAGAGATGGGTTCAAAATAGCCTCCCTAATCAACGGCGTAAACAGGGGGGGGGGGTTCACGGGGTCATGTCCCCATAACAAACTTCTCATATGATAGATAATACAAAAGAACATTTTATATTTCTGAAAATTCAGATTGGGATGTGGATTACTTTTACAAAGTGATCTATAAATCCCATAATGCAAATGCCAATAGATATGGTAAAGCCGATTTTTTGGAACTATTTGCGGTATCAGAAAGGCTAACTGGTAAGAAAGATAAAAAGATTGTGTATATTTAATGTAAATATTAATTTTGGAAAGTGCATTTCACTTTGCCATCGTGGCAGTAGTCTTAGAGATATACATTTTTTTGCAATTCAGAAGCATATAAAAATCACTCCTGAACTTTTTTCACACTTCTATTGAAAAGCAACGAAAACAAATCTTTGTATTCAACCAAAATACGAATTTGTAATGTATTTTAGTTTTGCCATTATTGTATAAAAAGAGCATTTTTGAAAATCAGAACAATTGTTTTCATTTTCAGTACCTAGTGAATATTTATATTTAACAATTTTTTTTCTTTCAGAAACAGAAAACAGTGCTCAGTTCCTAATGATATTTTACTAATTTTTCCTGCAACTTCAATTCGAATTAGAACTAGCTGAAATAAAAACTTTGATAGGAATAAAATAAATTCTGAATAAAATTTAAAACAAGTGATTAAACGAATCCAAAATTTTTTTTTCCTCAGTATTTTGACAGATAAACTGAGATTTCAGTTAACTGGAGATTGCTGTATGCTGTTGCTGAGACCCTCCGAAACAAAAAATGTAATATCACTCGTTCAGCTAATAAAGGTTCGTTCGACGACTCAGTTGTTTATTTTACATTTCTTTGGAACCAATAATGAGGTAACTCCGAAAAAGTGTTTTCGTCTCAAATTTGTTAATTTTTTTGTATAGCTCATTTCATTTTGAATTGGCTTTGGCAGTTAGATACAACTTGTTTTCTATTTCTTTGTTCATACTAATGATTTCCAAAGCTTTTAAAATGGATTCCAATCGAGTGCGTTTGTAAAATCTTTACCTATTTTCGTGCAAATTTGTTTTAAATTATCTTATTTCGAAATACATATTTTCAACGAAATTGCCTAACTTGTCGTGGTGAAAATGTAGTATAACATTCGTAGTGTTACTTCACGTCGACTATTGATTCTTGGATGTTTTTGAAATTAAATGAGTTAAGGTAAGATATCTTTTTCCCGGATGATTGATTTTAATTAATTTTAACTTATTTTTAACATAGGCAATGCATTATAGTAAAGTTAATTTAGACTTTTTCCCTTCCCTTTTCTTTTTTATACCCCACAGTAAAATATGAAAAAAAATAAGGCACTTGACTTATTGTAAATAATAGTTTGCGTGACATCCAACCCACCCCCCTCCCCCCATAAATGTAAAGCCGTATACGCCTCTGTCCCTAATGGCAACTACTATGTATTATAAGTAAATAGGGTCAATAACGAATCTTTTATCTATTTATGTTTTTCTGTGCAGATTAACATATCACATAATGTAGACTAATACATTGATTGGCAAACTTCATCATATTTAATACATTGTTTTTTTTTATTGTGCTTTCACTCTTATTTCCATTTTGATTGAGTCAGCTCGAACAGTTAAAAATTTAAAGTCAAACTTATTATTTTCGTTTGTTTGCAAAAAAAAACCTGTTTTAATACATACAAACCTAGCAGAATGTGATAACTGTACAAAAATAAAAATAAAATAACAGACATTTAAGTAAATTGCAAATACACATCAAAAGATCGTAAATAACAAATTATACGTTTTATAGCCCAAAGCCAGTTCAGAGGTTCGTTGCCACAAATAATTCAAACTTCTATACCTACCTAACCTACATACATGTACAACGGTGGTAGATTGTCATAAATCAAGTTTATATATATTTTGTTCAATACATACATTAAAACTCATTTAAATATAAAGGTTTCGAAAGTTATTTTATATTTTATGTCTCTAAAAATATATTTAAATAAAACGCATTCTTCTTAATCATAAGAAATTTTTTCATCTTCAAAGACATACCTATCTAACGCCTGTCTAATCTTATACAAACTACAGATAAAACTACTGACAATAATCCTGTTGTGGGTAATTCTCTTATACAAACTAGCACAACAAACAAGATACAAAAAATTAGGTTCCGAGAGAAGAATCAGGTACGAGATAAACCAAATCTCATGTAAACATATAGGTATAATTGAAGCGTTTAGAGGTTTAGTTTTTCTGACAGATAAAAGTCCTATATGAAAACTTACATTTATGACGCATCTGTACTTTTCTATTGTCTCTAAAACCTTATTTAGTAATAGATAAAGGTGTTATAGCAACGAACGGCTTGGTCTATAAACTTATGGGAGGAATCTGATAAACGTTCTTAAGCTAAATGCACTTACTTGCTCTTCTAACTAACAACTAGAATCAAGCTAGATATTGGCGGTGTATAGTAATGGTTCGATAATATTTTTTATCGTTAACGAGAAACTAAAGCCACAACCATACCTGTGTCGTGTGTTGTGTTGTGGAGTCGTGTGTCGCTATCGCTACAATGTATTTCATATACGTAGAACCATATTTGTCTCGTGTATTGTGTTGCAGTGTGGCGCATAAAATATATGGAATGACAGCGACACACGACTCAACAACGCAACACACGACACAGATGTGGATACGGCTTAATACATTCAAGTTAAAATAGCAATTTTGAAGTTTTTTGATTTAATATAAACAAATGACAAATGATTTTATTTTTTCGTAAAAAAGAAGATGAAAAATCAACCAAGCAAATGACGAGATATTCGTCAAGAAAAAAAAAAACAAAACGTTTTTTTCCATTATTATTTTTTGACAAAAACCTGAAATATACATTATTATTAACTCTTCTAGAAATATGATGTACTAAAAAGTTTCATTTACCATTAGAATGAAGAATCAAAAGAGTCTGTACAAATATGCATAGAAATAATCTATGCATATGGAACATGATTTCAGGTAATTGTGAATCCAAGAACAACCCAATAAATGTTATAGTTCTTTTTAGGTAAGTATGACTATATTTTCAGTGCAACAGGTAAATATTGCCGAAAGCCCTTTGAAAACAATCGTTCGTTGATGAAATTTGGTATAAGTGATCCATTTCTCATGAAAGCCAAGAAAAAGAAGAGTCCATACAAATAGGTTCAGTTCCAGTTGACACCACTAATTTATAAAATTAAAATTTAACATAATGACTAGCACCACTAGAATCTAATGATCGGTGTGGCAGCCAAATGCAATGGATGTTGCCCACTCAAGTGGTTGCTGTTTTATTCAAACATTTAATTAGTGCTGTAGTGCGCGGTTTTGATACCATAACTCGTTTGACCTGTGGATAAAAGGTTGTGAAAGAAATAAAAGAAAAGAAGGGGATTTGGTGATAGACCTTCGATTGTATAATCGCCTACGCCCTGAGTTCGACTGCAGTATGCTAAGTTAAGCAATTTGCTGATTTTCCCAAGACGCATACGATCTGATCCCTTTTTAGGGTGATCATATAGTCTCACGTTCGGATGTAGTAATCTCTGTAAACCTCCGTCTGCTTACTCAGCATGACGTGTGTTCACCACAACAAATACCCCCACTCGAAGGACGAGACATTTTTCTTGGATTAGGATATAGGACAAACACTCAATAGTATCGAAGTTAGCATCTAAAAAACCATCTACAATGTGCCAACTAGGCAGCTTATTTACTAGTAATTGAAGCGAAAATCGACCCAAATGTTTCATCGTCCGGCCCTCGTTAATATGGTTTAAGGGAGCTATTTTGAGGGGGAGGGGAAGGTGGTGTGATAATACAAAAACACTCTTAAACAAAATGCTACGCTCATCAAAACAAGGGTGTTTGGTTTGTCGTATCATCTTATATTTAGATTATTATATTCGCAATTAAAATAACCCTGAAATCATGTGGCATTTTAGATGTGAGATGCATAGATTGCACCAAAAAATTTTGTATCCTTTGATGCACAACATCCTCACTCCCAAGAAAAATGTAACGTTTTCACCAACTTTTATGAAGGTATGATTTTTTGTTTTATTTGTCGAAATTTTTTTGACACGAAACCAAAACCAATTGCCTCATAGAGCAAGTAAAAAGAATTTTATTACTGAACGTTTCAAAAATTGGACTAGAGTTATTACTGTTGGATTACTGTTAAAATTATTGTAAATTAATGCCGTGGTCAAAACTATAAGAACCTTTTTTTTATTTATTTTTATAATTCCTCGCACACAAGGGGTTATGACTACCCTTTATATGTTGAAATTAAAGACATTTAGGAAACAGAGGGAGGATTGAAAAGGAGATGACGATGAACATACATTTGTTTTGAACGCTTGAATATTAAAATGGGAAGGAAAAAAAGAGTTGGGTAGGGAATTCCACATACGGCTAAAAAAAGAAACTCTGTATTTGACGGTACGACCGAAATTTGGCTCAAAGGTATACTGATGGGCATTCCTATTGGAGCGGGGGTTACGGGTAAAATGTTTAAGTGGAGGAATGCAGCTGGCAATTTCACTAGAGTAAGTTTGGAAAAGAAGCGATAAAACAGTGATAGGCAAGAGACATTTCGACCATGTTCAAGCGAAACAAATGTTTCCGAAACTGATATCTCGCCTATCAATCTTAAAGCTCTATTCTAGCCAGTAGGTGCAATTATGTTTTAGATGCACCCGACCATATATGGGAGTAATATTTTAGCTTAGGGCGTATGTACGTTTTATAAATTGTTGCCAGATCAGAAGGAGAGAAATAGTTCTTGCATAGTCTAAGGAAGTCCAAACATTTTGCTGTAGTATCTAAAATGTGATCGTTCCACAAAACGTGGTCAGTAACGCACATACCTAGAATCGAATGCTTTTCGGTTTCCTCAATGCAAGAACCATTCATGTATAATGGCAAAGGGGGTATATTCCACTTTAACGACAGTAAACAGCTTTGGGTTTTGGATGCATTGAATTCCACTTTATTATTAATACCCCATTTAACGATGCTATTGAGTATATTTTAGAGCCACTGTTGCCAAAAACTAATGAACATTTACCACACAAAGTAAAGGTTGGATTTTGGTACGATCATACATTATAAAGAACCGTTAGAATAAGGTAAGGCGAAGGTTGGCTTCAAGGCACAATTTGAAAATAAAAATATGCCTTTCGAAAAAGGTAGCCTAGGATGCACAATAAATGACAATCAAAGTTATAATTGACATTGATGGGTACAAAATGTTCATTATTGTGTAGAATAAATCGTTACCAATATTTTAACATACCAGCATTGGTGTTAGTACATATAGGGGTAAATATGCCAAAAAATTTAGTTCTGCAAGGTTGATTTGAAATCAAAAAATAAGTTTACTTACCAATGTAAGGACAAAATTGTAAATTTTAGTATTTTGACGGGTACAAATAAAACATAAATTGAACAATGGACTCAACCATACCTTTGTGCCGTTTTCCATTGGTTTCATTCAAGGTTCAACTCATTCTGAAATCCAATGGAACAGTTTGTAATGCTTCTGCTCAATTCTGACGTTTTATCTTTGCATATTGGTGAATCGTCAAAAGATGTAATGATCGATGTTACCATCGATAAGTCAACATTGAAGAACCAAACTCGATGTCAAAAATTATCGAATCAGAAACACCGATTTTTTTTTTAACATCGATGTTTTTAATACATTTTTATGCAAAATAAAAATGCAATACATTACAAATTCAAAATACATTCATTGTTTTGAAAATAATAACCATGTTCTTTAACGTTATTTTCTTCTATAACATCGATGAGTTCAAAATATTAAGGTACAGACCAAATTTTCCATACAAAAATACATTGAAAACATTGCAATGATTTCTCTATTTCTCTGATTTTAATGTTTGAAAATCGTTCTTAAACTATTAAGCATGAATGAACATCTAACGAGTCGTATATACAAAAAAATCCTGTGTAGACGATGCCTTAGCTTTCTGAACATTGATGATTTTAATGCTTGAACATCTAACGAGTCGTATATACAAACAAATCCTGTGTAAACGATGCCTTAGCTTTCTGAACATTGATGGTTTTAATGCTTTAACATCGACCCTAAGTTATTATGCATGAATGAACATCTAACATGTCGTAGGTAAGAAAAATCTTTTGTAAACTGTGTCTATACTTTCTGAACATCGATGATTTAAATGTTCGAACATCGATATTAAATTATTTAGCATGAATGAACATCTAACAAGTCCTTTATACAAAAAATCATTTGTAATTCGTGGCTTGACTTGACTTCAAAAGCATTAAAGCTAATATATAAATTTTTCGCTCAACATCAATGTTCAAACATCGATGTTTTTTTCGTCTAACATCGATGTTTTGCCAACATCGATGAACATCTTAATAATTTTTGTTCGTCTTTCACAATTTGCTGTCAAAACGCTTGAGTGAGTTTGTACCTAATGTACCTATTAGTGCTTCTTAGTAGATTCTGTTTTGAAATCAAGAATCGAATTTCTGTTTTCAGAATCTTCAGAAGCGTACTTTTTGTGCCAATGGATTGGTTTCAGAAGATTCCCGGACACTTCTGGACGCTTCCGGATGTCCAAAGGAAAACGGCATTTAGTAAACCTTCCAGCTATACAAATTTATAAAGTTTTTGAAGGCACCAGTTATATGTTGAAAACTCATCATTCAAAATTGTAGGTTTTAAATTTTTTGAATGCCCTTGCTAAGCATAATCAATCAGTCCAATCACGAATTCCATCGTAATCGGAAACTTGTTACGAATAGGATCCATCGTAGTGGAAAATCCCATACAAATTGCCACTTCGAACGAACTCGGTGATAGTTTTTTTTCGGGATTCGTAAAAAATTTCCGACTACGATGGAATTTTTAGATAGGGCTTAATATAGCTTATGGCTCAATTATAAATTTAACTTTGGACCAAATTTGTAAGTATGTATGGCCTTAAATATTTACATAAGTACCTAAAACATAAACGGGTGTTTTACTTTTTCCTCCTGGATCTGCATTTAAAGTCAAGTTGCGACTATTAAAGGTAAAACTTATTTGGTTTTCCTGGCAGCGGATATACAAATAGGTGCATGACTAGCTAGGAGAAGGATTAGGTTTAAAAAATAAAATAAAATGCCTAGTCAATTGCCATCAATATAAATTGTTTATACGCATAGGTAGGTATAAACACAATAGGTGTGCCACTTTTTTTAATAACTAGAGTTGCGGATGGATACAACAGCTCCATTGCGTTCACTTACACTCACGATTTACAGGAATTTAGATAAGTACATACCAGAAACGTGTTGTATTTTTACTTAAAGTGTTCCGCAGACTTTGGCGCGTCTGATGTGGTTAAGCTCTAAAATAAATCAAATTTTACACAAATGATGTTTTTACAATTCCAAAAATAAATTGCGCTAATGTTTTACACTCGACTCTTGAAGCAGAATATTTTAAGAAGAAATTGGCAAGCACATTGATTCAATTGAATAGAAAACTTCGATCGAATGGCAGAATAAAGAAAAAGAGGAACTTATATCAAAAGCTAACCCCAACCCCGAAATCTTTTATATAGCAACGTTTTTTATGACTAGGACAGGTAGGTATGCTTTTATAAGACTCCCATAATGTTGTTTTTTATTGCAAAGTCAACGCCAATTAATAGCCAATATTAAATACTGATTGATATATTCTGTTATCTAATATGCGCTTTCAACCTCCTCCAGTTGCTAATTGTTATCATATTATTATTTAGTATGTCATTGAAAAACCGCAAAAAACTTTGTTCTAATTTATAAAACTGCACTGATATGATAATTTTCCATAAATACTAAAGCATAACAATCTTTTGATACTTTGACCATTGGTGGTTATTTATAAATTATAAACATTTAAGGCTTTGACTCACCTTTCTCCTGATAATAGATTGCAAATATTTGTTGATTGCATTAACTAATTTAAATTTTACACATAAATCGAACTAAATTTCAATTGAATTGAAGGTTTTTACGTAATCCACTGCAATTAGCAAAAAGTTAATCGAACAATCAAAAAATAGACGATAATTTCACAAAACAAAATAATCTACACAAAAGAATTTACTAATTGATATGAACCTAGTAATATATTAAAGGAAGATTTCATTAAATCAATGAATGAGATTCCAAATTCCACTATGAGATAGATTATTATGGGGAAACACTACGCCGCGCCGACGACAGCAATTTTTTCTACATTTCTATTTTGACAGTAGCGAAAGAGAAAATGCAGTAATGAAATGGCTAAAAAAAATTATGTGTTCATTTTCTTGTTTTCTTACGTCATTCGTCGTTTATCACGTGAGAATGAAAGAGATAAACTGTAAAAGAAGAAAAGGGAAAACCGTAGTGCCTATATGACGTCATATACATGTGCTCAATGAATCAGCTGATTCAGGCGATGTTTTTTTGCTTCAACAGAAACGTAGTGAATATGAAACATGGTACATTACTAAACAAAAATATTAGCTCAGTACAGCAAACCTTTTCAAGGTTTAAATTTTCAAATATTTAGGCAATGGCGTTTATTTTATAAATATGTTCATAATCCTGCCATCATTTATTGGCCAGTGGATGCAGCACGTAAGCCGAAAAAAATACTAATGTAATCATTCATACAGTAACATATCTGAAAACATTTGTCCGACCCGACAACCGTCTGCACCACAACTAATGTCGTTTACCATTGGTCACTCCTTTTTCACTCTTTTGGCGTTTTTCTTTTAAGCTCTGAGCAGATCACGAAACTGTCAAACAAAAATTCTATGTTTTTTTTTTAGCTCAGACATATCAGAGCTCAAAAAGTGCGTTTCTTTTTTCCATCTGAGCTAGCTCAGAGCTTGATCGATTAGCTCAGAATAAAATAACCGAGCAAATCGAGCGAAACGCTGAGCGAAGCCAACTTCACTTTTTTTTTCAGTGATTTGACAGACGAAAAAAATATAAAAAATTAAAAATGGATTCCCAGGACAGTCGTCCGTCCAAATCAGGAAAACAAAAATGTATTTTAGTAACACACCTATGAAATGACAGTTCAGTGCTCAAATGTGTTTCATAAATAAGTCTGAGGGCTCTGATCATAATCTGCTCAGAGCTCTGTTCTGATCGCTCAGCCTCTGCTCAGAGGTTTATTTAGAGCCAAAAAAGAAAAACGCTATTTGTAAAATGTAGCCGAGCGAAATAAAATAATGCACAAAGTGTTATTTTAGTTTAATTAAAAAGATAGATTTATTTTCTTAGCACGTTACAATAAGTAGTTGATTTCGCGTTGGCTGCCCTTTCAAATCTGTCTTCTCTCTTTCTAGCTAATCTTATATCTATTACCCCGTTTACATGAGGTATTCGAGCGAGCTTCAAGCTCGCTTGGCCCCTTTGTATATCTGCGTTGACTTGAAATGAGCTTCAACCGACTCGATTCCACTTCAGGAGCGGAGTCGAGTCGAAATTGTGGAAAAAAAACCTGGGTCGAAGAGTCGGTCTTGAGGATGTGTTCACCAAAGTGTTTTTGCACATGTTCGAGTAAAATTATTAATTTGTTTTGATAGCTATGTGAAGTATGTACTTAAATTCATTAAATTTGAACTGTTTTTGTGTAAAATAAATATATTGTTGCCATTCCATTAGATGTAATCTCAACACCATATCAACTCAACTTCAAATGGGGCTCTCAACTCACGTGACGAAACACGTGGGTAGAAAATCCGACCCTAAACCAACTCGAGCTCTAGATTCTGTTTGTCCCAATCTACATTGCCCGATTTTTCCACGAAGATTTTTCCAGAAATCGTGTGAAATGTACACACAGAACGATTTTTTCCATAAGATTTTTTCCTTGTATTCTTCATTTTTGTATTGATGTGCTCTTCATGTTTCATTGAGATGCACACACACCATCAAACGAACGGCACACTGACACCGAACACAACAAAAAGATGGAAAGAAGACGAGAGAGAACATAAACAGACTGGAAAAATCTTTCGAGTTTTGTGGTACAAACGATTTGATCCCTACCCCTCACTTTTCACTCCCTTCACCAACGAACAAAAGATCGGCACTGGAACGATAGTTCAATGTAGACCGGGACTTTGTAAACGGGGTATATGTATATTGTATCTTAACTTAAACCTCACCCAACTTAAGCATTTAATGGTTAGCTTATGCTTTATATGCCGTTTTCACTGGGCCAAATGAGTTAATTTCGTTGCAAATTTCCAAATGAGATCCGAAATTACCTAATTTCCCATACAAAATCACATTTCGAAATGAGGTAATTTCAATCTCATTTGCACGAAATAAGGTTGGAAATTAGGTGAATGCGTCCAGCGGGAATCAGTTTCAAAAGCTCTTAAAAACTTTTGTATGAAAATATCAATACACTATACTCAACAGTATAAAACAGAAAGAGAAAACAAAACAAAAAAACGGCTAACTGCCATTCCATATTCAAAATGAAATGAGATGTCAAATGAAATTAGATAATTTGATAATGAAAACACTTTTTTGCCTAATTTCGAAATTACCTCATTTCGGCTCCAATGAAAACGTAGTATTAAGTTGGATGAGTTCACATGTATGTTACACTCTTTATACTAAACTTTGTCCCGGTCTACATTGAACGATTTTTCCCGTGCTGAATGGAAAAATCGGCCGAAACTGGAAGGATTATGTCAGCTGTACCTCTCAGTCGCACACGATTACAACAAAAATTTTTGGTCGGCACTGGAAAAATCGTTCAATGTAGACCGGGACTTTCCATATTCAAAAGGAATGGAATAACAGAAAAGAAAAAGGAGTGCTAGAAGTGACCATCTCAAATCTACATTAGGTTAAGTCCCGGTCTACATTGAACGATTTTTCCCGTGCTGAATGGAAAAATCGGCCGAAACTGGAAGGAACTTGTCGGTTGTACCTCTCAATCGCACATGATTACAACAACAATTTTTTGTCGGCAGTGGAAAAATCGTTCAATGTAGACCGGGACTAACTTGAAACTTCGTACAAATTTGCATTTACTACGATATTTGGGACAATTTTTTTTTTATATACATATGTACCTATCTGACAACCTCTGTACTTAGCTATTCAGTAGGCCTGTTCTGAACACTGGCTGAACACAATAGAGTGCCGCAGCAAGAACTGCTGTTGCAAGAAGAAAAGTTGTCAAAAATATCGTACTCTATTTTCTATGTGTCCACAACGCAGCAGTACAGCTTGATCAATTTTGTTGATAAATTCCAAAATATATACCTCTTATTTATTGCTAAATAATTGTAATTCATTCACTATTTTTATAACCAAATACAACACAAAAACGATGAAAACCGAAATAATTTTCTTTCCTCGCAGTAGATTGTTTTTTTTTCTATTAAGAATGTGAAAGCGTGCAGCCAGGCGCGAACGCAGGGGGGGGGGGTTGGGGGTTCAAACCCCCACCACCCCCCGAAATGTATGAATTTAACATCCTCGCCATACAATTTCAGCCCCCCGCCTGCGTTCGCGCCTGCGTGCAGCAAAAGTTAAAAGTTGACCAACTTGTGCGATGATGCGATAGCAGCCGCGTCGCATTGTGTTCGCAACATTGAATTTGTGTGTATTAAATATTTTGACAAATACTGCAGCACCGATAGCAAATGCGGCTACGTCTTCATTGTGTTCAGCCAGTAACGCTCCAAAATCAAGAAAAAGAAATAGAATAGAAGAATAACGAAGCGGTGTTTGGCACATACAGTGTATACGTGAGTGCAGCATTTTTCGCATCGACATAATTCGGCTTATCCCACAAATGTCAGTGGCAAAGGGAGTTAAAAAAAAACACAAAAGACAAAAAAAGCTCTAAATTAAGGGTAACAAACAGCGTTACCACAATGTAAAAAAAGTGTTACACTATTTTTAAATTGTATTTCGTTGTTAGAATAGGGGTATTCATGCAAAACGCAGAAAACCCATAGAAAGCTTGTAAGCCATAGACTTTTATATCGGTAGAAATGAACTGTAAAAATTTGTATAATAAATAATCTGCAAAACATAGAATTTTATCTCACAAAATTTAAGCGAGAAGCGTAGAAATTAAAACGAGCCGAATTCTTGTAACCCGTATCTTAAAGCATATGAGTGTTTTTTATAATACAAATTCTATATACTACTGAAATACATCAGCCAAGTAGAAGACTTAGCATTATTTAATTGGACTTGTTGAATTATTGATTCAATATAGCTTTTAACGGCCTTTAGTCCATAAAAATTGGCGTTTCGTCCCGGCGTTCTCACTTGGACTCTTCAGTTGACAGTGAGGGCCTTGTCAAGACGCAATTTTTATTAAGTTCAGTCCAGCTTCAACAATTTTACAGCGAAAATCGAATGTGAACTATATCCAACCCAATTAGAATTTCTAATCAAGAATTGTTGGAAATTTTGTTACCCGTGGCCTGGCATTGTTAAAATATGAGTGTTTTTTATAATACAAATTCTATATACTACTGAAATACATCAGCCAAGTAGAAGACTTAGCATTATTTAATTGGACTTGTTGAATTATTGATTCAATATAGCTTTTAACGGCCTTTAGCCCATAAAAATTGGCGTTTCGTCCCGGCGTTCTCACTTGGACTCTTCAGTTGACAGTTAGGGCCTTGTCAAGACGCAATTTTTATTAAGTTCAGTCCAGCTTACATCAATTTTACAGCGAAAATCGAATGTGAACTATATCCAACCCAATTAGAATTTCTAATCAAGAATTGTTGGAAATTTTGTTACCCGTGGCCTGGCATTGTTAACATATGAGTGTTTTTTATAATACAAATTCTATATACTACTGAAATACATCAGCCAAGTAGAAGACTTAGCATTATTTAATTGGACTTGTTGAATTATTGATTCAATATAGCTTTTAACGGCCTTTAGCCCATAAAAATTGGCGTTTCGTCCCGGCGTTCTCACTTGGACTCTTCAGTTGACAGTTAGGGCCTTGTCAAGACGCAATTTTTATTAAGTTCAGTCCAGCTTACATCAATTTTACAGCGAAAATCGAATGTGAACTATATCCAACCCAATTAGAATTTCTAATCAAGAATTGTTGGAAATTTTGTTACCCGTGGCCTGGCATTGTTAACATATGAGTGTTTTTTATAATACAAATTCTATATACTACTGAAATACATCAGCCAAGTAGAAGACTTAGCATTATTTAATTGGACTTGTTGAATTATTGATTCAATATAGCTTTTAACGGCCTTTAGCCCATAAAAATTGGCGTTTCGTCCCGGCGTTCTCACTTGGACTCTTCAGTTGACAGTTAGGGCCTTGTCAAGACGCAATTTTTATTAAGTTCAGTCCAGCTTACATCAATTTTACAGCGAAAATCGAATGTGAACTATATCCAACCCAATTAGAATTTCTAATCAAGAATTGTTGGAAATTTTGTTACCCGTGGCCTGGCATTGTTAACATATGAGTGTTTTTTATAATACAAATTCTATATACTACTGAAATACATCAGCCAAGTAGAAGACTTAGCATTATTTAATTGGACTTGTTGAATTATTGATTCAATATAGCTTTTAACGGCCTTTAGCCCATAAAAATTGGCGTTTCGTCCCGGCGTTCTCACTTGGACTCTTCAGTTGACAGTTAGGGCCTTGTCAAGACGCAATTTTTATTAAGTTCAGTCCAGCTTACATCAATTTTACAGCGAAAATCGAATGTGAACTATATCCAACCCAATTGTTCGTCAGTTAAAAACTTAAGTATAGTGGTAACGCTGATCCCTTGATTTAGATATTTTGCTTTTATTATATACTTAGGTACCTACCTACCCACATATTAAGGATTTAGGACGCGCATAGCTGGCACAAAATAATAACGGATTTTTGTAGAGGGACCATTGTATATAAATATCTATAGTAGTATCAAAAAACCAAAACGACGGTGGCGGTGCCACTGGCCTGGGAGGGCATTTGCTCTGTAGGAAAAATACATTGAAAATCTCATTAAATCTCTCTAGTGATAATACACCACCTATATGCGTAGACTAGGATAGTGTATTCGAAAGGAAATTATTTTTTGTTTATTTATTTCTATAAGTTTCTATGGAAACGATGTTGTGTTGGTATTGAATTAAATTCAGAATTTGTATGTTTCTACATATGGAAACATATGTAGTTGTGTATTGCAGAGATTCAGAATTTATTTTGAATTATTTGTGGATAAAATCAATTTCCTTCAATTCGAATTAAAATTCAAAACAGGGGCTACCTAGGTATGTTGTATAGATGTTTAGAAAAAGAAAGCTGAATTGCTAAGATATGTTAATGTTAGTATACCGCTAACTTGAGTTAATGTTATAGGTATTATATGTATATACAAAGATGCACTCGACACTTCTCATAGAACAACAGAGTGTATCTTTTCTTCAATTTTTTCTTTTTTAACTGGAAAACACTTAGGTACTATTATTGATAATATTATGTGATTTTATTTTATTATATGACTTATGTTTACAAATTGAATATGAAAAAATAAAATTAAACTGATTAAAAAAAAAATGTTTGGCTCATCTGATCTTTGAGGTTAAGGTCTTAAAATGCGGAGTATGAGGCTATATTTAACAAATAATTTTTTTTTCTGGACCTAGGGGTAAGGGGAGACTAGTCGTTGTAAAAAGTTTTCAATCGCTGAGACTGAAGGAGTAATAAACAATTATAACTTTTTATAGTAAATTTTAATAAAATAAAATTTTAAATAAAATAAAACAAAAACTATACAATAACTTTAAATATCTTTAAATTTAAGGTCTTCAAATATGTATTATTGATTACGTAACCGTATAAAGAGAAAGATTGTTGTATATATGTAGTTATGTAGCCGCAAACATTAATTTGTTTGCTAGGCGTTTCATCGAATACAGCAAACCAAGCAGCTTCTTAAAGGGGATGTGGAATCTGGAGCAGGCAGCTGAATTACTATATCCTAGCAAAACCTTGACAATCATTTATTCGGGGGAGCATCCGCCATTCTGCACTAGAGTGGTCGAAAACACTTATCAAGTGCTTTGATGTTAAATAAAAATGTTGATTAGTTTTTTTTTTTTAACTTAGTGGCCAAGGGCAATTGAAAATTGGCTGAAATTATTATTTTTTTTGGTTATATTTAGCGCGTGCTGAAAGGGTTGTGACAACCCTTAAAATGTTAATACTAAGCACGAGCGATTAGGTAGGTTGGAGGGGATTTAAAAGGAGATACCGATGCACATTGGTTTTGAGTGTCTGTAAATCACAATGGGAGGGGAAAATTGGCCTGGGTAGAGCATTCCACATTCGTGTAGTGCGACTAAAGAAAGAATCGCTGTACTTAAAATAACGTCCGAAGTTGGGCTCAAGGGTAAACTGATGGGCATTTTTTTATATTATACATACTTATATTTTTTATATTTTTATATTTTTAAGGAAATATCTAATAACAAATGCACTAATTGCAACCAACAAAATATTTAATGGTTTTGTTAAAGCCCAATTGGAGAGGTATAACTCAAAACAACCTTAAAAATTTAACCGTTTTTTGCACTTTGTTGACATTTTTAGTAATGTTGCACTCGGCCCTAGAAGTTAAAAGCTTGGATTTATCATAAGGACAATATCATAAAAACAGGCAATCAATCAAAAATCTACCATGTTCAGCGCATTACATTTTTTTACACGTTTACTGTGCCAATTTTTAAAACTTTTGTTGTTAGATTGCCTCTAGTATTGCAGGTTTTTACCAATAACTTGCTATTGACTCTATTTACAATAACAAGCTATACCAATTTAAAATTCGCATTTTACGCGCATATTTTTGAAAAAGTTTGCTACTTAGGTATTCATGCATTTTTTTATACCGGAGATGATTTAACTTTTTCAAAAAGTATTTTCTTTTACATTTTGCATTGAAAATCAAAGTTAAATAATTTTTTTCTCTAAGAAGTCCAACAGTTATTATAATTTTCTTCTACTAATGTTCTGGCACAAATAATGTTAAATATTGCTACGAAACAAAAACGGTGGAATTCATTCACTTGTAGTCGTGGTATTCAAAAATATAAAGTAAGGCAAAAAATAATGCACTGAACATAAAAATGCATTTATCTTTTGTTGTGGTTGGGATAGAACTTATTTTTATCAGTTTTCAGGACGGCCATAAAGTCTACTATGAGGCATTTTAGGGTTATCTATTCTTTACGGGGAACCCGGTATGTAGATGTATTGTACAAGTACATGTACAATTGAACATATATAGTTATATAACAGAAAACGAATTTTGACATTCCCACTTTTCCTTTAATAATAGCAGTTTTTTTGTACCTTTATATCCGCTCCTGATATCGCGCTTTAAAATGTTTTGAGTATAAAGTACAATAACAATTTTTAATATTTGCCAATAAAAGGCGCACCAAAAGATGGTATAGTACAGTAATAGACTACGTACAGTATAGACTATACGTGCAGTAATAGACTACTTATAATCATAGCTTATTCTCTTAGTTAAATTTAAAGCCATATAGCCCTAAACTACACGAACAAATTCGTTAATTTATGTTGTTTAAAAATGTATTAAGTATCTGTCTTATCTAGGTATATTTTTAAAATTGCTGTGGGTATGTTTTAAACTTCATATTTTTGACAAGATTTGAAAACTGTTTATAGTTGGCTAATCAGAAAAATGTAAATGATATTTTAGTGGTCTTGTTGCAAAAGCTCATATATGTGCTTTGACAGTATCATGAGTTCTCTGAGATCTTATTTTGCTGGATAAGCCAAATCAACGAGTAGAGTACCTACCTGTTTTTTTCAAACTGTCACTGTAATGCCCAGAAAAGCCGCTGGAAAAATAAAATATAAAAACATCAAGACTTTTAGTCGAACATAAGAGAAAGCTGCTCAAAAAATGACCTGCGGCCCACTTCTGCAAGCGTGAATGAATTTTCGGGTACGCTGCATATACCCTTTCCATTGCTACTCAAAAAATTGTGTCCATAAATTTGCACGTCACTCTAGAGTCTATATAGGGATTGCAAATATTCCTGTGCACGTGCACCTGCATGATTTTCTGAGTCCACAGAGAAAACTCACGCTTTTGGAATTTGGTTCATTGACTAGAGAATTTGTATGTAACTGCTTAGTCCAAAAAATGTTTTGTATGTACAATAATTGTCTTGGAACTTTGAAATTTTGAAAACTAAGCCCCGATACTCTCTAACCCAAAGCCGTAAGAAACAATTCCTGTTGTATTAAACACATTTAGCTTGACACCCCTTTTTTATTGTTTTAGCCTCAACTGTGTTTCTTTTGTTAAATTAGCTTAGTTTTTGGTGTAAACTGTTGTTGAATTTGATATGTTAATGTTAAGCCCCAACCATGTTTTTTTAAATTATTTCTTCAAGCTTTAGCCCCAACTTCGGACTTTGACAGTCCCCAGACTTAAGCACCGAAGACTCTCTAGAATAAGAATGTTAGTTTTTAGGGAGTTATTTGTTTAACCCTGGCGTCGTTTTTGTCCAATATTCTCAGACCTTAATAGTCACAAGCTGTTTTTTCAACCCAATTTTCTGAGTTTTGTCTTAAGGGGAAATTGTCGTTGGATGAAACATGTCCATTATTCATAGCCCCAACTTGATTTGTTGTCCAATTCGCTTCAGGCTTTAGCCCCAACCTTAGGGCTTAGAAAAAATTAACATAAAATGTAAACTGTTCAGCCCCAACCACGTTACTTTGTTCATAAAATTTCATGTCTTAACAATATTTTAGACGAATATAAAAATCTACACGTTCAAACATTGTGCTCCTGTATGAATTGCAGTAATAAACCGTTACAGAACTTATTATACTGCATTAGTATCGATACTTAAATACCTACATATCTGAAAGCAAAAATATCTTTTTCAGAAAATATGCAAAAAAGAAAACAAAACTGAACTTCTATTTTAGATAAGAATAATCATAATCGACAAACCATCTCTAGACTAACAACTAATATAGTCCTTTTCCGATTTTACACATTAAATCAACAAACTTATCCTTGAACAGTTTTCTCTATATTTTAATATGTAAAAAAACATCTTCAGCGTAGCTTGAAAATCATGTATAGATATATGTCAACAAAAATAAAAATACAACCCATACCACTAAAGAAAAATACATACCTAAAAAAATTTTTCAAATCAACACGAAATAATGAAAATTGTCATGGTTACTCAATAACAAAAAGGAATAATATAATAAATAAATATCCTTTAAGAAATTGGTTTGTGCACACAAAAAGCCGACATCCATTAAATCTCTCTAGCGATAATACACCACCTATAGGCGTAGACTGTTGTCCTGAAAATCGACTCATTAATAGTACTATAGGTTTTATATACAATGAGAGGGACTAAATACAATTATTTTTCACCATTGAGGTAGGGGGTCTATCTTCTTCCGTATACGTGGGAGGGGAACTTTAAAAAAAAACTTAAAAATGAAAATCAATCACTTAAAAACATTTCACATTAATACTGTAATGAGCTGGGCAACCGTCGTGTTGATACCACGTTGACTGTATTATGACAAGTGGCACATCTTCCAAAAAAAAAAATAGCCTATTTTGCAGAAAATCTAAATTAATTTCAATCACCCCTATTGCGATTTTCGATTTTTGATTGATAGTTGATAAATATTGAAATTCGATATCAAACAACTCAACCAAAAAAAGTTTTGGTCAGTGGAAATAATACAGACCGTTGTGAATTATAAGAAAATTGACAGATATTTATGAATAGTTGATCAGATTTTCAGTAAATTGAGATTGAAGATCCAAAATATCAATATTTATCAAATATCAATCAACAATCGCAAATCGCAATAGGGGTGACTATTTAGTGTATCCGGCAGTTCAATGGGTCCTATTATGTGGCCATTCAAAATCCCAGTCCACAAATTTATTTTAATTGGTATTGGGAATTTCCTTCTCGCACCAAATGCGGATTTTCCAATTGCCAACTATGGAGGTTATGCAAGTTGAAAAATCTTTCTTTTTTGCAAGATGGACCGACGAGTGGTCCACAATATCTTATCGAAAAAATCCGGATCCTCTTGGTTTTTTCGGAGCATCGTTCGACAAGATTCAACTCTTTGTGTACAGTCCCTTGGAAGTACAATTTGAACAATGCAAATGAAAGGGATGAAGGTTGTTCCTTTTCAACACTCTTTGGATGGTTGTTTTTGAGACCCCTGTTGCCCTTTCGATGGCTCTAACAGATGTATAAGGGTCGTTCTCGACGGCACGAAAACTGCCTCTACCTCATCATGATGGCGTTGACTTCTTCCTTGTCCTAGACTTCTCCCTGTTGTTCTGCCCTCAAAATATGAATCCGTATGAAAAGTCGATGGTCAGGATGGGCAGCATTTGCGTACCACACAGCATATGTTCTGGCTGCTGCTCTGGCGTTTCCTCCACATTATTCTCCATTAATGTAATGCATTGAAGCATATTCCCGTGGCGTGTAAGGCATTTTAAATTATTTTTCCTTTCATTCAAAAACGTTTTAGAAAAACCAAAAAAAAAGACAATTTTCTCACTTTGAATAAGCGTCATTACTTTTCAACGTTTTGAAATTCTTACCAGGCATACAATTTCCGGTAAAAATAAATAAAACATTAGTACAAGGACCAAGCGTGGCATCGCAAAGTTCAAGAACGCCATTGTTAGTAAAATTAAGTTTGAGGATGAAATTATTTGTTGAAATTGATATAAGATGTAGCTAAATAACGAAAAATATGGGTTAAAGTGTTGACAGTAAAAAAAAAAAAAAATAAAAAGAAAAAAAAAACACCTAGAAAAACCAAAAACAAAACAAAAAAATCATAAAGTAAACAACAAACCAACAAAAAGAAAAACAAAAAAAAGGAATTTATTTTAATTTTTCTTAAAACCACGACTGATTGAGTTTAAATGGTTGTAACTTCTGATTAAGAGTCTGCATTGGTAAGATTTATACATTTTTAGAAAGCTTAAAGGCAAGCCAATTTTTTTAAAAGTAAGAACCAGTATTGAGTCATTCGATTTTTTTTCAGTACGCTCTTTTAAAGATTGAAGTATAATAATTATAATTAAATAATTTTGATCAAACTTTGACTTTATCTAGTGGTGTATAAAATCAAAATTATTTGAATGCACAAAAAAAGTCTTATTATTGGTCAATATTTTAGTTTAAAAATAAAAAATCAATTTTGGACGGGGTGAGCAAAACAGTGGTCCAAAGTAGGGGTTCGGGCAAATTTCAAAAAACCGGCCGTTACTCGAAAACCGTTATGGTTCGGGATAAACACAAGTTACCAAATTCTGAAAAGCCATGACCTGGCCTATTACCATATTCATTTTGGACCATACTTTACGGGACACTCTGTATATTTATTTAATTTAAATACAAAAGAAGCATATAAAATTAATTTACAAACTCGAAGAATTAAGGCATAAGGGTTCTCCCAAGCACACGGGAAACTCTCGGTGCGACGGAGAGACATTCGCCAGTCAAAGTTGGTGTCGACATTTTGACTTAAATTATGGCCCAAATTCTTCTTACAAAATTCTACTTTTCAAAACTCTGATTTACATAATTCTGTTCTTACAAAATTCTGCAATTAATAAAAGAAAAGTTTTCTTTCATTAAAAATCAAATTTAGTTGAACTTTCTTCACTGTATCTTTGGAAAAATCCGTAACCAATATTTCTTCAATAATTTAGGCCGGATTCCCTGGTGAAATCCGTAAATAATATTTCGATTTTGTTAACGATTTTTTATTGAACAAAAATTTTAGTATTTACAATTTGCTTAACGTTAGTTATCTTAAAGTATACATTGGTATTACTTAATAATATGTTGGCACAGGAGGGGCCTAACTTTTTTACATTGTTAATTATTTTAAGCTTAATTTACGTTTAGTTTTTTAAAAATATATTTTAAGGATATATTGGCAGCTACTTCTCTCTGGTTGGTCAGGTCCGTTTGTCATGTTGGTGGATGGTTGGGGGATGTGGTTTAAGCCACGGTAGTGAGCTGACTCTGGGTCAGCGTAGAACGGGATGTTCCCTTCGTCGATCGTTGATATCAGTTCCTCATCCAGAAGTTCCATTGCTGTGAGGTACCGCTGGTCAGGATGTATCTGTTGGTTTATCAGTCTTTCTATCAGAGGGTTCGGGTGGTTGGTTGTTTTCTGCAGGCATCTTCCGCTGGATTTAATGAGGTATCTATCCAGTTGAATTATCTTGGCTTCTTCATAGAGTCGAATATTGCTGACGTGTTTCCTACGTATCCTGCCTTAATGCAATCCTATACATAACCGCAAGATCTTCCTCTCGAATACTGCCAGTTTGTTGATATGATGGGGAAGCAGTAGGTGATGATCGGCCTAATTAGCTGTTTGTAGAGGAGAAGCTTTGTCTTCTGACTAAGTCCGTTCTGCTTTCGTATGAGCTAATGAATGCGGTGGAAGGCGAAGTTTGCTTTTTTAAGGACAGTTTCTGATGCGTGAGGATTGAACCGCAGCAGTTCGTTAAACTGTATTCGCAAGTATTTTACATTTTTGCTGGCTACAAACTGTGTTCCGTCAGGTAGGCTGCGATCATCGTGTTTCTGCATTTAGTGGCTGAGCGTCCTCTTGCATTTCCGGAGCTGCTAGTTAGTCTGAAACATATCAGTTCAGATTTGGCTGAGTTTATTTTGAAGCCCCAGCGCTGGTAGAACTCGTAGAGTCGTCCAATGTGGGCTTCAACTCTTCTTGCAGCAAGTATTGGAGAGATGGACTTGGCGTATTTCAGGGAGTCATCGGCAAACAGGAGAGTCTGTGCGTTTCCCGGCTGTGGCTGGTCTGCTGTAAAGATGTTGAAGAGGAATGGCCTAAGTTTGGATCCTTGAGCAACTCCAGCTCTTATTGTCCTTGTTGTAGATTGGCAGCTTCCTATTTGGACGCAAAATGACCTCGAAAGAAGAAAGTTATAAGTTATTTTTATAAGATTGGCTGGAAAATGGAAAAGGTTGAGCTTATGAATAAGTCCTTGTATCCAGTGTCGAATGCTTTTTCGATATCTAGAAAGCATCCGACAGTTACCTGGTGGCAGTTGAGAGAGAACGCAATATCATGCTGCAGTTTCAGTAGAGGATGAAGGGTGGAGTGCTTCTGCCGGAATCCGAACTGCATATCGGGGACTATGCCGTTATTGTTGGAGAAAGTTTTGAATCAGTTCTTCCAGGATCTTGCTCAAGTTGCACAGGAGAGAGATTGGCCTGTATCCAGAGACGTCATTGTTGATGCCCTTTTTCGGGATAGCGACAATTTTTGCCAGTTTCCATTTTCTGGGGAAATAGCAGTTGTTGATGCAGTTGTTGAGGAGAATCGCCACTAAGATAACAACCGACTGTGGAAGCCTTTTAAGGACGAAATTTGAGATGTTGTCTGGTCCTGAAGACTTCTTCGGTAGATTCCTGAGGATGATGTTACTGACTTCCTCCGGAGTAGTGAACTCAGTGTTGTCAACGGGATCACTAGCTGGATTTCTGTTATTTCTAGTGGAAGCTGTGCACGTTGTATGGATGAGTTCACCTCCTCTAGGAAATCTGGGTCGACGGGTGGATTACGCTTGAAGTGGTCTTCGAAGTAGTCCGCAAAGGCTTTGGCCTTATCTTCGTTGGTTGTAGCCTCAGTGTTAGCGACTGTGATTGGAGGCTTCTTCCCGATGACGATGTTGATCTTCTTGAAAGCATCGGTTCCAGGTTTGATGGCTTGGAGTCTCTTCTGTAGCTGAACATCGTTGTAGTGCTGTAAATAATATTTCTTCAATAATTGAGCCATTCCCCCGTGTCTGAATTTTTAGGATCATAAAATCGAATAATTATTTTCTTAGACTATCAGTGTGTAATATAACGAACTTTTCGCAAAATAAAATAATCCATGGATTTGGATTTGGATTTGAACAGTAAAGTGATCTCATTGTTAAAGTTGGTTGATTTTTATGAGAAGTCGGAAGTTCTGGATATTCAGTGCAGGTTTTATTGACTATTGAGGTTATAGATTCTTTTTCTTATACTGTCTGTCTGGCAGGCAGGAATCTTCTTGACATCGTTTTGAAGGTATCTGTAATAAATCTGGACTCACATACTTTCAAAAAATAATGTCTTGTTTAATTTTTGCAACCAATTACAATTCAATTTATAAAACAAAACTTCCGAAATAAGTATCATTTCAAGAAATGCCCAAGTCTTTTTTTTTCTGGTTACAGTTCCACTACATCAAGAAAGAGGTAGCTACTTAGTAAAAATTGAAAATTCAAATGCAAAAACAAATCTTTATCTTCTGTTGTTTTCGTAAAAAATGTTCACGACTGGATCACACAAACTTGCTCTCGTAGCTTACAAATTTAACGTAGTTAGATATTTAAGATGTACAAGTTCCAAAATATTATGAAAGCATTAAACAAAAATAAGTAAATTAATACTATAAATAACTATAAATTTATTATTTTAATAGCCTTGAGAGTAAGATCTCAAAATTAAGTATGCCATCTGCTTTGTTTGATAAATATAAATTTATGAAAAAAAATAAAAAATCGTTGGAGCGGTTTTCTTAAAAATTAATTTTTTTTATATATAAAATGTGTCGCTAATTTTTAAAAATAAAATCTAGTATGCCAACATTTGGTATTTAATAAAATACAATTTTACACAAAATAAAAAAAAAATCAATAGCCCGTTTTCAAGATACTGAATAAAAAAAAAAATCGATGTTTTTAAAAATCCAAAAACTATTTTTTTGAGAATTTGCATATGCAAAATTATTTAAAGTGTAAAGGAGCTTATACAAATTTTGGTTGCAATCGCAGCAGCCGTCAACGAGAAATTTGAAAACATGGTTCTATGACAGGTACCGTTATTAAAAGTTATTGGTAAAATTTGTTTTCGTCAAAATATTCACCATACCTTAAATAGTAAACGCACATCTTTTTATCAAAATTCTTGAAGCCGTTTTCGAGAAAAAGAATTTTTTTCTTAACGATTTTTCAACATTTGTATGGAAGGTACCATTATTTTTGAATTAAGAAAGGTGATTTTTTTCAAGTGTTCTACAAAATAATAAAAAAAAAAACTATCTTACACCTAGTTTTGAAAATATTGACATCAAAATATTTAGTTTTCAAAAAAAATTAGAATTTTTTTTTTATTTAATTTTTATTTATTTTATTTTGGTTCACAGTAATGTTTATATTTTTTAGAAGATTTACCATAAAAGAATGAAAATTTTCAACTTAACTGTTTTCGAGAAAATCAAAAACCAAAAAAATGGTTGTACTGGAGGTAGGTACCCAAAATATTCAATTTATGAAAATACAAAATTTATAAAAAAGTAGCATTTCCTTGTTTAATTTATTTGAATTTTTTAACAAAATCCTCGGGCCCGTTTTTGATAAAAATATTTTTTTCCTTTTTGGCGAAAAAAAAATTGTTTGGCAGGTACTGTTATTTTTGTTAAAAAAAAAATTAAAAAAAACGTCTGGGCATATTAGTCAAAAAACACTATATACCTACAAAGTTTGAAGAAAATCCCTCCAGCCGTTTAGGCTGTACGGGCGACGACAGACATACAGAATTGTGGGACCCACTTTTTTCGCGTTCTCTATCATCGTTATTTTATGGAAAATTAATCTGTGGTGTTTGGTATGAACATGATAACTCCATGAACGCATTTTCAAAACAAATTCATTAAAATTAGTATTAAAATGTTGGAAAATCTCTTTTCTTATTTCATTTATTTTCAATTAGATGCATATTTGACGCAAATCGGTCAGTTTTACTCGGCTACAAGAATTGCTTTAATATACATAACACTATATATAGCATTGATACACACTTCAACACCTCTTAATCGGTTTTTCGAAACACCCACCTCTCCCATCTATTCAACTAGCTTTAAAGTTAAAGTTCAGATCTCTGGGCAAAAGTACAAACAGGCGGTAGGTATCTCAAAGCCAGTATTTGTTTTAAAGATCTTTAATGATTTGTTATGTCTGGTTAAAACCTGAATTATGTATCTAAAAAGAAAGTAAAAATAATTATTGCTATTTTAATCCTTTTTTTTTTGCATCTAAGCTTTTCGAATTATGGGTTTTTATTTTTTAAATTTCTAGTAGACAATCAAAAAAGAAGGGTCATTAAGCTAGATCACTCTGCTTTGCTAACCAAACAAAAATCATTTGTGAGTTCGAATCCGGGGGATTTTATTTTATTTGGTTTTTGTGTTTCCACTTCCCAAACAAGTTTCCGCAAACAAGTTATATTAAATCGATAGCCATACACAGCCGACCCATTGTTCACTAGTTTTTTGGTATTCAATCGTCAGTCTATTGTATACCATTCGAGAGGTAAGAGCTAGCAATTTTGACCAGCAAAACATGAAATCGTTGTGTTTATTATGGACGTGTTTAACATGTGCCGTCGTTATTAATGGTCTACCTGCCAACTATAATAGTCAAGGGACATTAATTTCTCAACGTATGTTTGTATTTATTTGATTTTTGTTTGCATAAAATAATCTTTGTCATAAAAGCGACGTCTTAGGTTTAGTCTAAAAGGGACTTAGCTAACCGTCATCATTTTTTTTTTATTAATTAAAAAACTTGAACGCATTTAATCAACAACCATTTGTCTAATTATACCCTTTTAATGAAGCCAATTTCAATTTGTGTTTTCTAAATATGGTATGAGTTCTAAGTTCGATTATCAAAACAAAAAAAATTGGTAGACAGGTTTGCCTGTCTTAAAAAACTAAGTTATTAATAAAAAAAAAATGTAACTCAAGACAATGCAGTTATTTTTAAAAATACCTGTTGACTGATTTTTTTTAAAAATCTAATTTGATTATTTTTATAGCCAAACCTGGTTCTCCTCTAGATGAGGTCATTGTCGAATCTTCTTTACACATCACAAATAAAAAAAATCAAGGTAGACGAACAAGGGACACACAAGATCTAAGTATCGAGAATCCAAGTGATGTTAGGGTGAAGCGACAAGGACGACAATCACAAACAGATCAGTCTAGCGCCAATGCTGCAGCCAATGCTAATTTCTTTGGACCAGATGGATTTGGAGCATCGGCAGCAAATGCACAAGCTCAAGCATTTAATAGTGAGGGCAAATCTGCAAAATTTGGAGCAAATTCAGCTAATACACAAACACAAAGCTTTAGCGTTGGTCCAAATGGACTTCAATCTACTGCAGGTGCTTCGTTGAGCCAAGTCTATCATTTGCCCAATGGTAAAACAATTAATGTTAACCTTTCGAATACTGCTGCTTCTGACCCAAATTCAACTGCCGACAGTCAGGCAGATGCTATTACTATAACCTAAAAACTTCAATTTAGTGCCAATGTAAAACAAAAATGTAAATAAAAACAAAAATAAATAAATAAATTTCAATAAACAGCCGTATTTTGTTTTATTGCAAATTATAGGAGTGACTTATTCATTTTAAAAAAGCCAAAGATTTTATTACTTAAAATTATGAACAAATTTGCTTATACCACTTCTTGCTTTCTTTGCAACGTGGATTCACACACATTGGACATTGCATTAAGAATTTTGGATTAATTTGCATATCACTTTTTAAATGATCCGCAACGATGCTGCTGAGAGCGTTAATAAAGAGGGGATGATCGTTAGGTGCAGCTGCACGTCGCATTTCTTCCACACCGATCTGTAATGAAAGAGAATCATAAATGAGAGTACTTTTATTTTTAAAATCTATAAAATTTGAGAAAAATAATCTGAATTATTTGTCAAATTATTGTATTTAAATTAACGTTAGATTTAAAAATAAACAGTGACCTTGAGGAAAGAATCTTGCTTTCACTCCAATTAATGTGAAACTCGCTTAAGATAAAAAAAACCCACTTAACTTAGCAGATAAAATGAAAACAGAATTAACAAGTATAATCAAATATGCATATGTAACTAAATACATATCAGGCTCGAGGCGTGACTTTTTTGGAAGCGGAAGCACTCAAAGTTAAACTTAAAATTAAAAGTCCTTTATTCAAGATAATATCGCTTTAATGGGACTTTATTATTTATAAAAGCAAAAAATAATAATATAATTCAAAGGTTGTTAAGTTTTGAACATAAAATGTATACTTCTTTTTTTTAAGCAAATGTATTTATGATCATAGAATATTTCTTTGTCTCGAGATCATTTCGCTTTAATTGCACATATAAAAGAAAATGTTCATAAAAGAAAATCATAATTAAGCACAAAACTCACGAAGTCCTCAACTTTTAATTCGTAAACGAAACACCACCCACCTCCTGATGCATAAACATTTACAGTTGACAATGCGATTTGCAGAAACACAGACAAAAAAGCACAACACGGAACACACAAGTGCATGGTGTCCACTATTTTTCAAAATAAATTTCCCTGACTTTCCCTGACCAATTTCAAAATTTTCCCTGACCAAAAAATCAACAATTTTTTTTCATGAGTAGGTACGGATTAATATTGCACAAAGTGGTAGAAAATGTACGTATTTGAATGGAGTTAATTAAACCTTAGGCAAAAAGAACTCACCTTGTATTTTTCAAAGATCTCTCTGAAGGTATACATAACGGATTGCATTTAAAATGAAAAATAATAACTGCATGAATTAAAAAAAAATTGTTTTGCTTAACAAAAGGGACGACTTTACATATGCAATGTTGTTCATAGTAATGAATGACCATTTAAATAAAATGATTTTAAATCATATGTATATATCTTTGCGATATTAAAATTTAATAGTATTTTTTTTAAATAAATCAAAATGTAATTCAGTTATGCAGAAACAGTGTGAAGAAATAAGTAAAAAGAAATAATCGTACTTGAAACTTGAACAAGTTGGTTGAACCTCACAGTCAAAGGACAATGGACAATTTTGGCCCAGCACCAATAAGAACGGCCTTCATATCATATATAGGTATTTATTTATGAATTCCTTATCCGTTAACCGTTTGTCCAAATTCGCTGTGTAACAAAAGTTCAAATCCTTTTTTCCTTAGTTTTTCTTTAATATTTTGTGTATTTTTCGCTCGATTTAGCAATTTTTGGAATTAAGTTCTTTGAACCCATGATAGAATACATGAATTTTTAAAGTTATGTTTAGGGGTCGCAAGCATCAATTTTATGCAAAAAGCAGTTTTTGGAGCATTTAATTTGTAAAAAAAAACAAATATTAGTTTTTAAATAATATTTTTGGTGTCAAAACCATCTCTGGAAAAAATCAAAAAATATCAATTTTTATCTCATTTATCAGAATAAAAATAGGATTTGTTTTTAATCTTTTGCATTTCGTAAAAGTAAAACAAAACAACTTACAAAACGACCCTCAAAATCACCATTATATATTGAATATTATTATAAGGGGTTGAAATATTTTAAGCTTATTCATTATTTAGTAACGAAAAAATTGGTTATACATTTATAACGGGCTGACGGGCACAAAATATTAAAAAAAAAATTATAAACAAAAAATTAAATATTTTGTTCGTTTGGTACCTACTAAAAGATTTTTAACTCAGTCAGTTTCTTACCTATTTTAAGTTACTTTTAAGTTAGTCTCTTTTTTATCATATACAAAAATCACAAATCCAGGTCCTTGTTTTACACAAAAATCACTTAATAGTCCAAAATCAAAGCCAGGTCGTCGTTTTTGAACGAGTAGACAAAAAAACTATGTTTGCACTAAATCTTCGTTTTCATTATCGTTATTTTAGATAAACTGTTAAACTTGTACTTGATTTTGTAGCTTGAGCAAAAAATGTTCTTTTTCTGAAATGTTATTCTTCTTTGAAAAACCACAGACACTTAAAATCGGTAAAAAACTGACTGAGATAAAAATATTTTAGTACCATAAAAAAGAAAAAAAAATGTTCTATTTTTTGTTAATATTTTTTTGTTTGATCTATTTAGGAATCATTTCGTAAAAAATGTACAACCATTATATTCGTTCCTAAATAAGGAATAAGTTAAAAAAAATTGAACCCCTAATAACATATAAGGGTGGTTTGTGGGTGGTTTTGTGGGTTGTTTTGTCCAATTATTACGAATTGCAATTTAAAACCTTGAACATAATACCCATTTTTACTACGTTAAATGAGATACAAATTGATGTTTGTTTGTTGTTTTCCAGTGATGATTTTGACATAAAAACTTTTATTCAAAAGCCAATATTTGTATTTTTTACAAATAAAATACTCCAAAAAATGCTTTTTACATAAAATTGATGCTTGCCGTAAACATAATTTTAAAAAACTGAAAAATGTCAGGTAGTGTATCATGCGTTCAAAGAACTTAATTCCAAGAAATGGCTTAAATCGAGCGAAAAATACACAAAATATTAAAAAAAAAACTATGGAAAAAAATAATTGTGACCCTAAAACTCATTTTATTCAAAATTACATAACACACAGCGAATTTGGACAAATGGTTAACGGATAATGAATGCATAAACATGTTCCTATATACGATATGAAGGCCGTTCGTGGGCCCAGCACCAGCCCACGCTCCATACATCTTTGCCCATTGTCCTTTAACAGTGCCTCTTACCTCTTATTGGCCGCGATCGGAAACCTACGTGATAGCCTATCTAAAGGTCGATTCACAATGGAACGAGTTAACGCGACGAGACCGTGACTTTATTCGCTGTCATTTTTTTTTTTTTCTAGTTATAAAATCGTTTCCCAAATCACAATGCGACGAGTTTCTTGACGACGAGTTTTTTGGTAGCGTTAAATTATGTATTCTTTTTTTTCTTGCTGAGCAGTGTGCGTTCAAAATAATGAAAAAATCAAACTGAAATTACTTTTATTATTTAAATATTATGTAATTATAATTTGAATATTATAAACTGTCCCCCTTATTTATAAAGAAAAATAGTTATTTAAGCTTCCGTGTTTAGGAAAACTACACCATGGAATTAGAATGTTCCGGACTCAAATGGAGCAGTAAGCAATTGCCTTTAATTTGAGTCCACAAAATTCTTATTCCATGGTGTAGTTTTCCTAAACACGGGAGCTGAAATAACTATTTTTTTTTTTCGTCGCATTGTAAATCGATCTTAATATAGTTTCGTATCCATATAGGTTTTCGAACGGATTGGTTCTTTTTGACACTTCGTTTGGGATAGAAGCGTACATTTATCTACCAAAATATTTCAGCTAACATGGATAGCTATCCAACAGCAAAAGCTGTTTTGTCAGCAGCTGTTTTTCACACGGGATTCCAAAAACACAAACCTATCTGGATAGCTCTACATACATAGGTTTCCGATCGCGGCCATTACTATACGAAATAACACAGTGCAGTTAGTAGCGTTTCACTAATTTTTTTTTTGACATATTCACAGGTAAGGCAAAAGATACGAAATGAATAATTTTAAACAGAGATGTAATCAAAACGAAATGTTCGATCAGAAAAAAGTTTCTTATGAGAGAAAATGAAAAAGGAGTTCAGTGAATTTTTAAAAATTGATATGGACAAAATTTTCCCTGACCGCTTCCCGAATTCCCTGACTTTCCCTGACCAAATTTTGTTCCCTGACTTTCCAGTTTAGCGGACACCATGAAGTGTTATTATGAACTTTGCTGCCCCTTTTTGCAATGAAACTGAAACATATCTCTCCTTACCTGCTCTACTTTTGTTCTTACAAATTTTCATAATGAATTCACTCAATTCATTCTTCACTTTTTATGTGAACGACAAGAAATTAAAAAAAAATACTTCCAATGATATGGAGTGCGAGTTGAGAATATGCGATATACAAGAATGCCTAGCTGGTATGCATTTCAAATATTTGTTAGCAAGCACTTTCGTGCGTGTACCTATAATGGAGTGATATTGTGCATTCCCAGTGCTTGGAATTGAAGGGATATTATGAGCTTTTGTAGTTTTAGTTATCATTTTTTTCTGAATGACTTTTACAATGAGAGTTTATTAATTTACAGTAGAGATTAAATGAATTTCGATTAGGTCAATTTCGAGTTAATAATTCTTTGCTAAAATAATTTTTTGAATTGTTTAACGGAAGCATTCATTCCACTCAATATATGGACGCTTCGTCCCTGATACATATGTATATAATATTGTAAACGAAAATCCGAAGTCGGGGCTAAGCAATTCTACGCTAAAAACTAACACAAAGAGCAAAAAAAGAAACGTTCGCAGTCAAATAGGATTCTTCTGAAACCATATTCCATTGGCACAACAAAAACACTTGCGACGATTCTAACATTGGTCTTGTATGCTTTGAGATTAAATGAGTGGGAAATATCGAGGTAAGGTAAAGTATTCCATATGCGTGTGGTGCGGCTTAATTCAATGGGATCAGTTGAGCTCATTGATGGCTTTCCTTGACTTGGCTTAACGGGTGTTGCGTAAAAATTATCAAGATCATTGTATGTTAATTTGAAATGAGTAATGTAAGTTAATCCACCGCTTAACTTACTTACCACACATGGGTGAAATTTTTGTCACAGAAAAAAGCATGGCTATAAAATATATTTAAAAAAAAAAGTCTTATACTACGTTTTCATTAGAGCCCAAATGAGGTAAATCCTAAAATTACCAATAATGTGTTTTCATTATCAAATTTGCTAATTTCGTTTGGAATCTCATTTCATTTTGAATTTGGAATGGTAGTTAAACGTTTATTTTTGTTGTTTTCTCTTTCTGTTTTATGTTGTTGAGTATAGTGTATTGATATTTTGATACAAAAGCTGTTCAAAGCTTTTGAAACTGATTCCCGCTGGATGCATTCACCTTATTTCCAATCTAATTTCGTTCAAATTTGGTTGAAATTAACTCATTTGGAAACAAGAATTTGTATGGGAAATGAGGTAATTTCGGATCTCATTTGGAAATTTTCAACGAAATTACTTCATTTGGCCCAGTGAAAACGTAGTATTAAACTCAGATTCGAACGATTAGGGGTCTATATTCAATGTTTTCAATTAAAATGGACCTCTTTGAGCGAAAGAGAGTGTAACTCTGGTGTTTTTGTATTTCATGATCATAAATCTTTCTATGATCAAAATTTCATTCTTGTTAGAATGAGAGGTGATCAAATTCGTTACTAGCTATCAGTGAGATGGTGTGAAAAGGCTTTTAGGAATAATTTATTTTTCTTGAAAACTAATTGTGTAATTCACTGTGCTCGAAATAAATAAACACTTTTTTCCGACAGACTGCATTCATACCCACAAAATATAATATAGTCTGCGCTAGTACGAAAGTAAAATCAGAAATTTGTATATAATGCTTCACGATCGCAACATAGTGGGACACTTCGGTTTTTTAAAAAAAAAAAAACAAAATTATTTAAATCGTTTTATAAATACATTCGCAGTTAGCAAATAAAATAGCATTTTTAAGCACTAAAATCGTATTCTAGACCATAGTGTAACAGTTTAATCGATTTCGATACATTTTTGTGTGTAGTCAAATTTAGAATAGCCGCGTTTATTGAGAGAGTGACTAGCAACTCAGCAAAATGTTTACACGCAAAACAATAACAAAACAAATTATTAAAGAGAATTTTGTTTGTGTTTTCCGAGTAAAACTTTCACTGAGTGGCTAGTCACTCTTTCAAAAAACACGACTAATGTTAAATATAAAGACCTAGAGCCCACAATTATTTTTGGGTGTGAGATAGCAAAAATTCTTACTATTTTAAGAAATGTGAGTACTTTTTATATGTAAATATGAAAGTCTTGCATCTTGGGGTTGGCCCTTGTACGTAATGCTGCATTGAAATTGCGTTTAGTCTTAAAGCCCAGGTACCAAGTGTAGGAACATACAAAATGTATTTAATTAAAGACCTGAGCGCCCTAGATATTAATATGAGTTAAATACCGTTAAATACAAAGATTGAATATTTGACTGCGTCTTGCAGACTTTTGGCTCTACGGAAAACAACTTGGACCCCATAGCCATGGCTCTATTGGTAAATATGATTTTGAAGTTGCTACACTGCCGTTTTTCTTTATTAATACTATGCGTGTCCACCGGCCACAACGGCAACTCTGGGCCCTACGGGACCGCATAAAAAGCATTTTTATAACCAGAACTATAAGGCGTGTACCACAAACTGAGCGCTCAATGAGCTCTCAATGTCAGATTAACGGAGGCAGAATCATTTGGTGGGACAACATTCTCCGCTCGTTTACAAAAAAAAAAACATGTGTTATTATTCTCATACAAGTTTAGAAATAAAATTTCAACTTTTCTTTAAATATTTAATTGTTAAAGCAAAAAAATTATTGAAATTGATGAAAATGATTATAGCTTATTCAATAAGTTTGAGTTTTCATCAACATTACGTCTTTATTTTGTATTTATTTACCACTTTCTTATTTGCACACCCTCAAAAAATTATAACTTGGTTGTCAAACAAACAGCTGTTCCGACTGAGAAAAAAAAAATTGAGTAATGAATCCAAGATATTTTTGGATCAGAAATCTCCGCAAAAAATCTCAGTGCTCAGTTGAGATTTTTTGTCTCACTTAAAAAATCCTTGAGCGCTCGGAGCGCGCAGTTGATGGTACACGCCTATTTTTAATTGGCCACACAGTCACACTATTCTAAATATATATAGATATTTTATAAAAACATTTTAGATTACATACATACATAAATAAAATCCTAATTTGTTTTTGAAAACTAAATCGGAAACAGCTGTTTTTTTTTTTACTAAAAATTCTCAGGGTCAAAATGTAACTTTTAACAAATCGTTAAAGAAAATATTATTTATCTCAAAAAAGAATTCACTCCAGATTTACCTCAAACGCAAGATCTTGGCCCCATGAGAGCGAATATATGTATGTATACATGACAGACGTCTAAGCGGTCCCAAAACCCCCGACAGCCCCGATCAAAATCGCGGATTATTTTTTATAGAAATTTGGTGGCAGGTCACCAAGATATATCACAATTGGAAGGTCTTGACTACTAGAGTATTAATACATATAAAGGGTAGTCCAACCATTTTGCACGATGTTAATTGTGAGTCATACCTTAACGTCAAGTTTTTTGCCCAACTTAATTTGACATTTCTTTGTTTCAGTGTTTGAAAGGGCGTTCTGATTGTTGGAGCCTTTTACGAAAATGGGCGTTCAAATCAAAATGTATTTAGTGCTCTTCGTGATTTTGTTCTTTCTTTACTTTCACCTCAGTGGATTCGTTAACAAGCAGAATGTCGCATTTGGACAAATGAGATTCCAGTGAGTGACTGTTTAGTGCGGTTTATGGGCTGGCAGCGTCATCGGGTTTACTTCTTCGAAAATGGGGTCGGCCAAGCAGTTACCGTGAATGGTGTTCGCTACCGCGAGATGTAACGGACTTCTTGTGGCCAGAAATTGAGGATATGGGATTCCAACAGGATGGTGCCACTTGCGCGAGAATTCAATGGCCGTGTTATTTCACGTCGTGGCGACATTAATTGGCTGCCACGATAATGTGATTTGACACCAATGGGCTTCTTTATTTGGGGATATTTAAGCTAGAGGATGAGATAATTCGGCACATTAACGACATTGAACCTCTATTATGTCTCAGAGTCATTGAAAATATGGACCATCGGATAGAGGTATGGTACCGAAGCCGTGACGAGCACTTGGCCCATATTTTGTTTCACACATAATTTTCATAGATCCTTCTATCATAATAAAAAAATTAAGATAATTCTCTGCAAGCACGTTTGTTTTATTTACAATTAACATCGTGCGTTTTCGTTGAACCACCCTCAAGAAAGACGTTTTGAGTTGCACTCACAGCTGGAAGACGCGACATTAATCTAGGATTTAGTATTTTATTTTTTTTTTAAGGGGAATTTTCGAGGAAACCACTTGAAATGGATTGGAAAATTATGTATATGAAGGTAGGTAACAGATATTTGATATTTAAGTGGCCCAAACTGATAACTGTCGCGATATAATACGCGGACGTTATTATTGTTTTAACTTCTTCAAATGTATACCAATTAAAAGCTTTACTAAATTATTATTTTATATTTTTTTAACTAAATTATCATCAACTGGATTCTGATATTGAATCTCTTGAAATTTATAGGTAATTGACACTCTGAGTTGGAAAATGTAAGTGACAGATGTTTTGAGTTACGCAAACAGCGATATACAGTGTCGGACAAAACAAAAGCACTCAATTTCACTTGGTTACATTTTGCTTAGCTAAATTTCTAAACTTGAATATATTTAAATGAATTTTATTTGGTTAATGTAGGTATGCATTAGCTCTTCAATCGCAAAGAAAAAACATATATTACTTACACAGTTATGGAATTACAACAAAAAATTTTAAAAAATATTAAAAGCAATTGCGACAAAACTAAATCACATAGGTAATTAAATTCTGTAGTTGTTTTCCAATATTTTGTTATGTAGCCACTATTTTTGATAACTGATGCTTGACAATTACCAGCCATTGACTCAATCGAGTTCTTTATGATTTCCTGTGGGATACTTCCAATCAATTTCGGTTAGAACAATAAGAAAATCCTTGTTTTTGCAGATATCACGTTGAATCTGGCGATCTTCAATCTCCAATAGGTTTCTTATGGGGATGAGATCTGGTGACTGAGCCCGCCACTTCAAAACGTTGATTTTATTTTCCAAAAACCAATTTTGCACTAATTTAGCGGTATGTTTTGGATGGATGTCATATTGAAATGACCATTTGAAGGGCATTTCTACTTCTGCGTGTGGCAGCATGATGTTTTGAAGGACGTCATCATACACAAAAGGATCCATTATACCATCTATGAGTTGGGCCGATTCTTTGACTAAAAAAACTTCCCCAGACCAAAACATTTCCTGCTCCGTGGTTTATTGTGTCTTTGTGAAACGTGGGTTTAGGCTTTTACGTCATTCCATCAGAACATTGCAGATTAAACTTCTGTATTCGTCCGAAAATAAGACTGCTTTCAATTTGACAACAGTCCAGTCTATGGGTCCGTCGGAATAAAGCAAGTCCGCAGATCGAAAGGCAAAATGCTAAGCCAACGTTTCACAAAGGCACAATAAACCACGGAGGAGGATATGTTTTGGCCAAGGGATGTCTTTCTAGTCAAAGAATCGGCCCAACTCATAGAACAGATGGTATAATGGATCGTTTTGTGTATGATGACGTCGTTCAAAACATAATATGCTGCCACACGCAGAAGTAGAAATCCCCTTCAAATGGACATTCCAATATGACATCCATCCAAAACATACCGCTAAATTAGTGCAAAATTGTTTTTTGTAAAATAAAATCAATGTTTTGAAGTGGCCGGCACAGTCAACAGACCTCATTCTCATAAAAAAACCTATTGGATATTGAAGATCGCCAGATTCAACGTGATATCTGCAAAAACAAGGATTTTCTTGTTGTTCTAACCGAAATTGCTTGGAAGTATCCCCAGGACATCATAAAGCACTTGATTGAGTCAATGGCTGGTAGTTGTCAAGCATCAGTTATCAAAAATAGTGGCTACATAACAAAATATTGGAAAACAACTACAGAATTTAATTATGTGCTTTAGTTTTTTCGCAATTGCTTTTAATATTTTTTTTAAATTTTCGTTGTATTTCCTTAACTGTGCAAGTAAATTATTTTTTTTCCTTTCCGATTGAAGAGCTAATGCATACTTTTATTAAACAAATAAAATTCATTTAAATATATTCAAGTTTAGAAATTTAGCTAGGCAAAATGTAACCAAGTGAAATTGAGTGCTTTTGTTTTATCCGACACTGTATGTAAGTCGTGTAAATGCATATAAAGGAGTTGGCCAAAAATGTATGGATAAAAAAACCAGAATCGACAAAAAGGAAATGCTTACTTATGAGTTAGGTATCATAAGCATATGACGTCATAAAAAGGGCAACTCCGAAATCCATAGGGTATAGGATCTATGACCAATTTTGTAGAACGTAACGAGCACCAAATACGACTATTATTTTATTTGTATTGTGTTTAGAAATTGTAGAACGGAGAGTGAGCGTTAAGTTAGCTTTTGCATGTAAGCTGTCGAAAAAGAGAGTACCAACTGATTCCTTAAGTCAAAAGAAAACAAAACCACTGGTAGGAGAAGTTTTTTTTTTTCAATTTGTTTGGGTTAGAAAATGCACTTCTTCAGTTGCATTTTGATACCCCATGGTTTATCGATGTCACGATTATGCTAGGTTTCCACTAGTCATTGAATTGACACAGTTCAGTTTGACAGCTGTCAATTTGTTCTTTGGACGACACAATTGCCAATATATTTCCACTTGTGTCTTTAATTGACACAAACTACTAGACAAAGAATTTTTGACAGATGCCTTTGTCAGTTCATTGACAAGTATTTCCACTTGGAGCCTGATTATACGGTTCGTTTTCTCGTTCGTTTCGTCTTTCGTGTTTTTGACAGGCAAGAACGTTCATGATTACATGGTTCGCGAAAATACGTACGTACTTCCATTCGTTATTTTGACGTTCATGGAATTGGGGGATGTTTTGTAGAAAATAATCAGTAGTAATAAATAAAAATATTTTTTAATCACTTATTTCGCAAATACAAACGCATATTAGGTGTATCCAATTAAGAACAACTATTTTTCAATTCAATAATTTTTGTTCAAATCGTTTTTTGCTAACATCGAGGAGAATTGTGGTTGCCAAATCAGAAACGTCAAAGTTCAACCAGAAAAAGTCTTGAAATCTTCATTCCTGCTTTCGTTACTTCCTTCCCTCTACATTTCTACTCTTCTCACCCAAGCTGTCAAAAAGACGAAAGACGAAACAACCGACAAAACGAATCGTGTAATCGGGCACTTGGAATGGTCTTTTCCGAACTGACACTCATGGTCAATGAGATCTTCGATGAAATTTGTGTATAGATGTGTGCAGAAGGATTTTTTTTTTAACAGATAGATAAATGTTTCATAAAGAATAAAAGTTAATTGCAGTTTTGCAATTTATTTAAAAAAAAAAAATATTTTTTTTATCAAAAATTAAGAAATGCAAATTTCTCTTCGAATTTTCATTTTCACCCGCTAACCGCTTTCATTAAAAAAATTAATATATAGTAAAAAAAAACTTTTCTAAAAAAAAAATATGTTCTATGCTAAATCAAAAATTAGTGTATGACACCTGAAATTTATATTCGTCTGTTTTCTAACCATTTTAATTTAACATTTCTAGCGCGCTATCCTGATTAATTGAATTAATTGAAAAAGTGCTGCAACTTTTTAAATTAAAAATCGGGTCATCTTCGTTTTCCACTCCAGGAGTAGACTACCTAATTCTTCTTTTTTAAGCTTCTACAAAATTTTATGAATTGAAATAACTTACTTTACATGTATTCTGGTCACTCATTTACGGAATTAATTTTCTTTTACCCACCAAATTACAAAAAAAACCTTCAATTTAAAACAATATTCACTTCTGTTTAGACTTTATAGCTGTCAAATCAGTGTCTTTCATTGACAAAGAATAAAACAAGTTGGACAAAAATTGTCTTTGTCTTTCAAAGAGAAAGTGACATTTCGTTGGTCGATTCATGTCGAATTCCTTACAGTCAAAAAAATTCGAATTTTTCTGAACAAATCGAATTTTTTCTAAACAAAATCGACTTTTATGCTGTCAAACAAATCTTGCGTTTTTAGCTAGATTTCACATCAAATCGCACACACACTATCAAGATTTGACATTTCTCATGCATCAAGATGGAATTAAATGTTCTCATTACAATTTTGTGACGAAGTTAAAAAAGAAAACAAATGTTTAAGTGTTCTTAATTGTTTAATATTTCAGTGATTGATGAAAAAAAGTAAAGATAGTATCTTCAAGAAACAAAAAATCCCATTAAAATAACATACAATTCGCGAGGAAATCACGTTGCAAAATTATTTTTCTTCGTCTAGTGAAATATTCAGAATAGGTCCTCGCTGCTGTGTGTGGATTAATTTTGGATTGTAATTTTTTTACTTGATTACGCGCACAATTGTTTTTGATGTTTTTCAATTATCAGACGAAATATATTTGTTTTTAAATTATCAAAACAACGCGAAAATAAAATACACTTTAATATTTGCTTTGCGCGCACTACTTCTTAGTTTTTGTGCGACAACAAAATTCCTGTCAAATTGCACTCACACAATCACAAAAAAAAAATCGACTTTTTTATGAATTCCTTACAAAAAGAAAAAAATTTGAATGAAATCGACTTCAAATGGTTGTAAGGAATGCGACATCAGTTATTTTCACTTGTCTTTGAAATCCGTTGTCTTTCATTGACCGTTCAAAGACAAGCAATTTTAGGGTATTTCCACTTGTCATTTTGTTAAAAGACGCAAAAATAGGTCTTTCGTCAGTTGGTAAATGACAAGTGTACACCTAGCATTATGCTAGGTTTCCATTTGTCATTGAAAGACACAGTTTGACAAGACAGACTGGGTTATACCCGTAGTAGCCCGTAGCGTAATGGTTAGTGCGTTCGACTGTCACGCTGGAGGTCTGGGATCGCTTCCCAGCCTCGTCCACAGAGGGCTACTGCCTCTTGCGAGGAATTGACAAACCCTCCAAGAGTATCACTTGTCACGAATAAGTGCTTCTCGTCTAGCCGTTCGGATTCGGCATACAATTGTAGGTCCCTTCCATTCCTGTCGAAAGGCGCACACAATGGTTGCGAGTTGTTAGTCACTAGGCCCTGGTTCTTCATGAGCCGTTGTGCCACCCGATTTATTTTTTTTTTTTTTTACTGGGTTATACCTACTACTATTATCTTAGCTTTTTTTGTTGATCCTACCTACCCTGTCTTGTCAAAGTGTGTCAATTTGCGTCTTTCAATGACAAGTGGAAATCTTGCATAACATATTGTTGAAGTAATAATTAAGCCTTCAAAATCAACATATACATTTTTCTTGTCTACTCTGGGTTTTTTCTTGGCCATCTCCTTTAAGTACCTACGCCTCTTCTAAGACCTACGCCAATTAATTTTTGTTCTTTTAATTTGTATATTAAAAGAAATTTAACCATTTTAATTTCTAATAAGCCTAAATAAGTTTTAATAATATTGCATACTTGTTTTTCCTTTGTTTTTAAAATTCGGATTTTCAAAAGGGTTTTTCTTTTTAAATTAGATTTTTAGAGTCCAAAAGGATTATGTATTTGGCATGTTCTATTCATTAAATGTGTACCTTGCAACTTGATTTATAAAAGCAAGTACATGCATTTCATTTTGTTTACTTTTTTATATTGTTGTATTTGTTTACTTTTTTTATTATAATAAGTACACGCGGAATTTTAGTACACATCCTGCGATACCCTTTCGTACTAATTTGATAAGACTGTAATAACTTGAAACTTTCCATTACTTTTTAGCTTTTTTGGTTATAGAAAAAAAAGACTCCTTTTTAAGTGTCGAGGGGTTATTGGTCAACTTAGATTAACGAACCTCGTGATTCTCATTAAATCAAAAATAGCAGTTCATGTGCTTGAAGCTTGATAAGAAGTGTTTTTGTGTTTCTATTTTATGAATCCATTAAAAGCACATGTGCATACATAATACATGGATTGTATTGAATAGTAGGTTTGACCACTAGACAAAAATAAACCACTTATTGTCTGATTGCACTTTCACTGGCCCAACTTATCGGTTACGTATCCATCGTTAATAGTTTGTTTAATCACAAGTCGATTTGATTTAATATGGAAGGCCGAAGAACAATCTCTAAGGACAAGTGAAATCAGGAAATAGCTTTTACTTTTAACAATTTTTTTGATAATTGCGCTTAAAAGAAATTGATGCAACTTCGTTTATACTCTTACCTCATTTGCTAGTTCATCACAGTATTCGATGTCCAGTTCATGCAAAGTCTCAATGTGTTCGTTGACAAACGCAATTGGTACTAGAATAAAATTCTTTCTTCCTTGTTTCACGTAGCCCTGTCAAATGTATCTTTTCATCATAGTTTTCCTAAGCAATCTAAAATAAGATAAAAAAAACTTACCTTGATAGCATCATCTGTTGCAGGAGCTAACCACGGCAATGGACCAACCTTCGACTGCCATGCAAGTGCATATGGATTTGATGAGCCCAACTCATTCATAACCATATGCACAGAAGCACCTATCTCCGATGGATATGGATCACCACGATTTACAGCCTTTAAAGGCAAAGAATGGGCTGTGAAAAGGATGACCACATCATTTCGCTTGGTCTCGTCAAATTTATTGAGTTCGTCACGAATTCTTTCCGCGAATGTCTTTATCAGTAGTGGATTGGAGCCCCATCTGTCGATGATGCTCCATTTTATATTGGATGGAAATGCTCTGTAAAATGAAGACATACATTTGTAAAGTGGAAATGTCCCTAAATCTGCAAAAATAATCTCACTTATTCTTATAATGATAGAAAATGGAATTAAAACTAGACCCAGACGTTGCACAACTGTACTGAGGGTATTGTGAAAATAGCACGATCCTCTCTGGAGCATCTCTGCAATGAAAATTTTATATATAGTTTCCAGATAGGATATAATATATTCGGACAAGTACTTTTCGATTTGTTCCAATGTGTTCTCAGTCAATGGATTCACATATCGGAAGCCAACATAGTGCTTGTGGGGAGCAGTTTCTGGTGAGATTTTGTCCAATTCTTTGCACATAAGTTCACCTTGTAGATTGGTCCATTTCAAAATAGGCGATCCACCACCGATTTCATTGTATTTTTTCTGAACCTCTGGTGTTCTCCGTTTGGCAATCCATGGTCCTAGTTTACTCTGCACTGGCAATTGAATCATATCCCTGTCAGTCATGATCCGATAGAGATAATCATGGACCTGATCAGTTGTCTGGGGACCACCCATGTTTAACATCAGTATCGCGGTTTTTGGTGAGGCATTCTGACAGCCGGTTGTTGCAAAGTTACGAAATAAGTTAGCAGCTAAAAATTGATTTTCTTTGGAAAATTCTACATTGAATATGTGTTTGCAAGATTACCTGAAAGGCGAGCACATTTCTGCAAATGCATTTTATAAATGTTATATATTTTAATTGGATTATGTTAATTGCAATTAGAATTTAATTAATTTTTAATCTTTAAATGCCTTGTCATGAGAAAAAATGCAAATGAAAAGTGAACGTCTGGACTAGAAAAGTGACAATTGGGTGACATCCGAATTCAAAATAGAAGTGGAATCTATGAAATTGGAATTTCGATATGAATTGAAAATGGAGAAAATGACAACTACTCGCGTTGCCAGGCGTTATTTAAATGGATTGCATTCAAGAGGTACTCACAAGAAGTGTAATAAAATAAGACGTAGAATATTTTCATTTGTCTTTGTCCCGGTCTACATTGAACGATTTTTCCCGTGCTGAATGGAGAAATAGGCCGAAACTGGGAGGATCATGTCAGCTGTACCTCTCAATCGCACACGATTACAACAACAATTTTTTTGTCGGCACTGGAAAAATCGTTCAATGTAGACCGGGACTTTCTTTCTATTTTGGTCGTTTTGAGGTAGAGCAAAAATGCTAAATTTATGACGAATTCTTTACAACCAAAAAAATTCGAATTTTTCTGAAAAATTGAATTTTTTTCCAAACAAAATCGATTTTATGCTGTCAAACAAAAATCTTCCGTTTTTAGCTAGATTTCACATCAAATCGCACACACACTATCAAGATTTGACATTTCTCATGCATCAAGATGGAATTAAATGTTCTCATTACAATTTTGTGACGATGTTAAAAAAAAGAAAACAAATGTTAAAATGTTCTAAATTGTTTAATATTTCAGTGAATAATTAAAATAAGTTAAGATAATTGTGCGTATCTTCAAGAAACAAAAATCCCATTAAAATAACATGCAATTCGCGAGGAAAACACGTTGGAAAATTATCTTTCTTCGTCCCCCAGTGAAATATTCAGAATAGATCTTCGCCGCTGCTGTGTGTGGATGAATTTTGGATTGTAATTTTTTTACTTAAATACGCGCACAATTGTTTTTGTTGTTTTTCAATTATCAGACGAAATATATTTGGTTTTAAATTATCAAAACAACGCGAAAAATAAAATAAACTTCATTTTGTTTAGCGCGCACCACTTTTTTGTTTTTGTGCGACAACAAAATTCCTGTCAAATTGCACTCTCACACTCGCAAAAAAAAGCGATTTTTTTTTAAATTCCTTCTACCAAGAACAAATTTTTAATGAAATCGACTTCAAATGGTTGTTAGGAATTCGACAATAATAATTATGTGGATTCTGTGATCTGTGACGCAAAATTTTATTTTTGGGGAGTTGACTCGAGAAGCAATGACTTTGGTGCGGATTTAAAATGTCAAAAAGTTATATGGAATGGGGATAGGCTATTCAAATTAAGTTACCAACATTCCTTCAATTTTTTGGAGCGGATTATAATAGAAAAAACTGAACAAAATTGTCGGAAGCCGACTGCAGACCGTTCATCGGATTCTGTAATCGGTTGAATAGTAATTGTTTTTGCAGAATTTTTCTGAAAAATTGAATTTTTTTCCAAACAAAATCGATTTTATGCTGTCAAACAAAAATCTTCCGTTTTTAGCTAGATTTCACATCAAATCGCACACACACTATCAAGATTTGACATTTCTCATGCATCAAGATGGAATTAAATGTTCTCATTACAATTTTGTGACGATGTTAAAAAAAAAGAAAACAAATGTTAAAATGTTCTAAATTGTTTAATATTTCAGTGAATAATTAAAATAAGTTAAGATAATTGTGCGTATCTTCAAGAAACAAAAATCCCATTAAAATAACATGCAATTCGCGAGGAAAACACGTTGGAAAATTATCTTTCTTCGTCCCCTAGTGAAATATTCAGAATAGATCTTCGCCGCTGCTGTGTGTGGATGAATTTTGGATTGTAATTTTTTTACTTAAATACGCGCACAATTGTTTTTGTTGTTTTTCAATTATCAGACGAAATATATTTGGTTTTAAATTATCAAAACAACGCGAAAAATAAAATAAACTTCATTTTGTTTAGCGCGCACCACTTTTTTGTTTTTGTGCGACAACAAAATTCCTGTCAAATTGCACTCTCACACTCGCAAAAAAAAGCGATTTTTTTTTAAATTCCTTCTACCAAGAACAAATTTTTAATGAAATCGACTTCAAATGGTTGTTAGGAATTCGACAATAATAATTATGTGGATTCTGTGATCTGTGACGCAAAATTTTATTTTTGGGGAGTTGACTCGAGAAGCAATAACTTTGGTGCGGATTTAAAATGTCAAAAAGTTATATGGAATGGGGATAAGCTATTCAAATTAAGTTACCAACATTCCTTCAATTTTTTGGAGCGGATTATAATAGAAAAAACTGAACAAAATTGTCGGAAGCCGACTGCAGACCGTTCATCGGATTCTGTAATCGGTTGAATAGTAATTGTTTTTGCAGAATTTTTCTGAAAAATTGAATTTTTTTCCAAACAAAATCGATTTTATGCTGTCAAACAAAAATCTTCCGTTTTTAGCTAGATTTCACATCAAATCGCACACACACTATCAAGATTTGACATTTCTCATGCATCAAGATGGAATTAAATGTTCTCATTACAATTTTGTGACGATGTTAAAAAAAAGAAAACAAATGTTAAAATGTTCTAAATTGTTTAATATTTCAGTGAATAATTAAAATAAGTTAAGATAATTGTGCGTATCTTCAAGAAACAAAAATCCCATTAAAATAACATGCAATTCGCGAGGAAAACACGTTGGAAAATTATCTTTCTTCGTCCCCTAGTGAAATATTCAGAATAGATCTTCGCCGCTGCTGTGTGTGGATGAATTTTGGATTGTAATTTTTTTACTTAAATACGCGCACAATTGTTTTTGTTGTTTTTCAATTATCAGACGAAATTTTGTTTAGCGCGCACCACTTTTTTGTTTTTGTGCGACAACAAAATTCCTGTCAAATTGCACTCTCACACTCGCAAAAAAAAACGATTTTTTTTTAAATTCCTTCTACCAAGAACAAATTTTTAATGAAATCGACTTCAAATGGTTGTTAGGAATTCGACAATAATAATTATGTGGATTCTGTGATCTGTGACGCAAAATTTTATTTTTGGGGAGTTGACTCGAGAAGCAATAACTTTGGTGCGGATTTAAAATGTCAAAAAGTTATATGGAATGGGGATAAGCTATTCAAATTAAGTTACCAACATTCCTTCAATTTTTTGGAGCGGATTATAATAGAAAAAACTGAACAAAATTGTCGGAAGCCGACTGCAGACCGTTCATCGGATTCTGTAATCGGTTGAATAGTAATTGTTTGAATAAATAGCCCCGATTATCCATTTCAAAATAAAATTGCCGTTGCATCATTGATAGAAATAATTCCAACCCGTTCAGTAGGATTGCCACATCCATATGCAGCAGGTGTATATTGGCTCTGGGTATCTATCAAAGCTCCCCCAAACCGACGCAAAACATTCGCTGACACGTTTTTTTGTTGTTATTAAGCATTACTGTGATTCCTTCATTTTGTCTTTCGTTGCAGCTGTTTAGCTCCGCTTTCGCATTCGCTTGGAATATCTTTTAGCTGGCCATACACCAGTGAGACGAGCGGCTCGGAACCAATTCGGTTCGTTTTCCGATCCAAATGGTTCGGCGCCGAACCTCTTTGACATTTGAACAGTATAAAATGCCTACAGCCAATTGGCTTTAAGCCGTTTGGCCACTGATCTGTATATATAATGCATTTTATAGATTAGTGCGTTTGGCATTTGGCTCGCTCTTGTATCACCAGCTTAAAGGCTCTCCCAAAAAAAATCTCGAAGAACGAAAGCTTCTTATTGACCGGACGTACAGCTTTCGTGGCAATAGGTCCACGGGAGATCTGTTAGTATATCTCACCGAACAGTGTAACAAATCTTTACATCGTTTCGCAGAAATTAAGAAAAGCTTACCTCAGTTTGTGTATCACAGTTCCCAGACCACCAACTTTGTGTGAAACGATCAAGTATTCCAAACCGCCAAAAATGTTGCTAATTGTTTAGGATTCCTTCTGATCTGGTTTTTCTAGTAATGCACATCAGTTCACCCTCGAGCGCAATTTCGGACGTACTGTCCAGCAGAGAGATATTTTTTTTAGCCGCACTATCCGAATGTGGAATACTTTACCCGGCTCTATTTTTTCCTCCCCTTAGGATATTCAAATGTTCAAATCCAACGCGCATCGGTATCTCTTCTTTAATCATTTCCTATTTTCCTAACGTTCACACTGTGTTTAATTGAAAATTTTAATGGTATCAAAAAACACCTTGAGTACGCGTACAGTATAAAAAAACCATTTCAATTCAATTTCCTAAAAACTTAAAAATGGCGTATATACAACGGCACTTAATTACTAGGATGACGATTGGTTTTTTGGTGCACTCAGCGAACCAAACTAAACATACCGAAAACTATATGTATGTATGTAATTTAAATATTAAGGCATACAAAAAAAATACCTAGCCACAATAGTTATGTCGTCTATTGTTCACAACCGAAATGAATTTTATCAATTTATAATCAGTTTTCCAAATGAATCGATTATAATGAATTTTAATATATTTGTTATTAATTGAGAAACTTACCTTTGATACAGATTATTATGCAGTTAGTTAACTTATTTCAAAATACTTGTCAGAAACTACCTATGATCTTAAAATACATAATCAGCCTCAGCCCTATTCTGCTAAACAGGGGATCGAACGTTCGATTCACTTCATGGATTTACGTTCGCTCGTAGTTTCAATTCTGCTAAACGTCGGGGAAACTACTTTACCAGCACTTAATTCGAATATTCATATTTTAAGGAAATGTCAAACTCATATTTCAAAAATCATTTTGAAAAAAAAGAAACGCAAACACCCCTGTTCTGATTTGCGTTTCACATCGGTTTACGAAATTCATTTCCATACGGATTTAAAAAAAGTGTTCCTAATTTCACTTCGTATAGTAGCCAATATCCAAACCTATTTTCTTCCGAAAACTGAAAAAAAAACTTTATTAAAACAAAGAACACAAGAAAAAACACGGTTCCACTTTGGGTTTTAACTGTTTTTTTTTGATTTTAGGATTATTAACTGTAAGAAAACACAGATTGTTACACTTTTTCAGTTTCAATTCGGGCAACAAAATTAAAATAATTTTCAAATAAATTTTCAGTTCGATCGAAAAACAAAACACACTCGTTCCTTAAGTATTGAAAACAAAAAGTATTTCAAAACACCCAGCACCCAGAGTTTGAAAACGAAAGGATGTTACAAACAATCGGAATTCAGTCAGGGTTGAAATTAAAATCGAAATGAAGTTTAAATCTATAGTGTTGCGATAATCTTTGAGATTCCAACTAAAAGAACACAGGGCTTTGAAAAAGCTGGAAGACACGGACATAAATATTTAAATGAAATCTCATCATAAATTCTGTATTTATAGTACAAATTAATCTTTTGTAGGTTTGTCCAATTTGGAACCCGGTGCATGTACATGTACATGTACATTAGGGTGTCCGTTATTTCCCAAACTCATTTTTTTGGATAGCACATTCCGTCAATCGAAAGTTTATGCCGAAAGAAAAAATTATTGACCAACAAAAATTTTTTCCGAGATCATTAACCCGTGCCTCTAAGGTCAAACTTTTCCCATACAAATTTGTGTGGGAACTTTACACTTTTCACATTTTATTTTTTTTCTCTAGAACTAAAACAGTTATTCCATTTTTTTTTTGGGAATTCTGATTGATTTATCGGTCCTTTAAAAAACTTTTGTTGATAAGAAAAAAAAAAAAAATAAATACATAAAAAAAATAAAAATATTTAATATTTTGAAAAATCGAAATAAATTATTTCTAATTTGTTTTCATTATATTTTTTATTGCAATTTTTTAAAATAACTTATTATTTTATGATAATTAATAAAAAAAAAACAATAAAATCTGCTGAGGATCGAGAGAGAAAAATATATAATATTAAAGTATTTTTTAACTTAAAAAATCGAAATAAATTATAATTTAAACTTTTTTAATACATTTTTAAATGCAGTTTTTTAAAGGACCGATAAGTCGATCAGAATTTCCAAAAAAAAAATTAGAAAAACTGTTATAGTTCTAGAGAAAAAAAATAAAATGTGAAAAGTCTAAAGTTCCCATACAAATTTGTATGGGAAAAGTATGGCCTTAGAGGCACGGGTTAATGACCTCGGAAAAAAAATTTTTGGTCAATAATTGACGGGGTGACTCTAATGTACATACATATGTACCTATAATTCTAAGAGCACTGAGCACCTCATCTCAACAAAATAAAAACTATGTAGATTCCAGTTATGAAATAAAATCAAAGCAAAATTCTTAAGCAGGATTCAAAAAGTTGGATAAATAAAAAGTATTTTTTGAGAAAAATGTGTATTTTTGTGTTAAATGTGTTATTAAAAAAGCGAAATATGGTTCAATTGGTGCTATCCACTATTATTCTTGTTTCAAAGAAAATTCCTTTCCCAACATAATTGCATGTACAAACAAAATTGAAATTATTAACATTTTTACTGGCATTCTTGTACATAATCGTCCTTGCAAAACGACAAACCCAATAATTTAGCTCCGGATTTAAAAGTGAATGTTTTGTATGGGGCTGTTCGAGACACTCGTTTATGGGAATGTCGAACTGTATTACCGACGGGGAACGTTTCCCTTCGAAAGTATAGCAGAATCTTAATAATTGTTGACTTTCGATTAATCATTCCTCCGAACGTTTAGCAGAATAGGGCTGAATATAGACAACAATTTACTAGACAAATTCCTTTTTTCTTGTACGAATTATAACGAAGCACACCTAAACTTTTTGTTTAAACCCAAATAATTATTGTGTTCAACACTTTTACGACAAAAACTATTTTTTTAGTATACATTTGTACATAGATATATTTCTTATGAATGAAAAATAATCTTTATTTTGAAATCTAAAGCAACAATGAGTCTGGGGTCGACCCACACTAGTAACTTCCCATTGGTCCACTTGAAAACCATATACATTTATGTAAGTTTTTACCTAATTGGTGGGTGGAAGGTAGAGTATTTATTATATTATTATATATTTTATAGTCTATTAACTTTTGGTTTTTGGATAATCAGTATAAAGGTATAGATATAGAGATAAAGGGAAAAATACCTATATTTTGTACTTTAGCTCCTCTCAGTATGGAGGTATTAATTATTTAAGCCAATTATTTCAAAACAGATTATTGGCTAAAAAAAATACCAAAAGTCAGGGGAGTGTACTTACAAAAAAAAAACACATGGTTTCAAAGAATATAAAAAGGCAAATTAATTGTCATATGCAAAATTTCGATTTTCAAGCGATTTTGAGTGTAAGAATTTTTCGAATTAAAACATTTTTGAAAAGTTTTTTTTGCAACATTTCGATTTTTAGCTTTTTAAAGGCTCGTTTTAAAAATCTCAAAATTACACAAATTTTAGATGGTATAGGTATATATATTTGGTAGAAATTTGAAATCGATATCATTGTTTTTTTTTTTTCAAAATATTTGAGTTGAAATCATTTGTTAAGAATTTTTAATAGTTTTTTTTTCAGTATTTTTGCTCAAAAAAAAAAACTGTTTATTGAATTAAAAAAAAAAAAAAATTATCAGTTGTTAACTACTTCGGGTTCGGAATCATTTTTTGTTGTTGAAATATTTGACACGAAAATTATTTTTCAACTGTTTTATTAGTTTAAATAAAGTGTCTGTTGAATTTTTTTTTTAATATTTACCAATTTGATATTGTGTAATAATGTGTAAAATAAAATTAGTCTGAAGTGCATATCTTATTCCGTTCTCGAGATATTCCAGATAAATGACATTTTACAGCTCCTTTTTAAATTGCTGTAGTAAAAAAACGGTTTATTGAATTAGTTAGACAACCTTTTCAGCACGTTATGACACTATTGTCTGTAAAATAAAATTTATCCGAGGTCAATATCCTTATTCGTTCTCGAGATATGGTGGACGAAAAAAGTACCCCGAACGTACGCACATACACACATACAGACATCTTGCTAAAAACGACGGATTCTGATTCTAGAGACCTAAAAACGTGTGAAGATATGTCAAAATTTTCAATTCGACAAATCGCATACCAATTACAATAACTTCCAATGGGAAGTTAAAAATACAACTATATTTTGTATTTGTATATATTTTACTAATGACACACCTACTAGCGAATATCGGTAATAAACATTAACAATATGTTCCTCCGTAATCATTTTAATTGCCCCCATATTTACAATCAAAACGAATCTGTTCATTTAATGTCATCACTCGAAATTAACTTGAAAACCATAAAGACCAATTAAAATCAATAAAATAAATATTCAAATTCTTTTCTTCACGGGTTCTTATTAATTTCTCCAATAGAATTGAATTCTTAAATGCCATGCACCCGAAAGTGTGAAGAAGTATTTATAATAAATAAATATAAACATTTGATATAAGATGGCCTTATCAAAGAATAAACACGAATTCATTAGGTTGTCAAGATTCATATGATATACATATAAATACACACGTATACGTACGGGCTGGATTAATTCAAAGTAATTATTTGTGAATCGGTATGCACCCTTATGAAAAAATACAAGATTAATATGTATGTCATGTCTGCATTTACTTACTGGACATTTATGTACCTACCTATCTACTCATTTCAATAATTTTGGCGCCACGTGATGAAGTGATGCTGAGCAAAAGGCAAATAGACAATTATTTTCTTCTCTTGGTGAAAAACTTTTAACCATATAAGATTTACCATGTTTATAAAATTGAATGGCGATAAGATTGAGGTCCAGGTCCAATGCAAATAAAAAAATGGCAAGGACGGGATCGCACAAACTTGCTTTCGTAGCTAAAAACTTTAGCGTAGCTAGAAATTGATGATGCACAAGTACATAGGTATTGGTTCCAAAACAATTATGATATCATTAAAAAAAAATTAAATAAATTGTTACTATAAATTACCAGGGTTGACAGGTTTTAAAAAGCGAAATCGCCAAAATGAAAATTATATTTATTAATTTCAAAATTTTCAACCAAATCACCAAATTTAAAAATTACATTTTTTGTGTCGAGTCACTTTCTTGGCGTTTAAGAGTCGGTATTACGTTCCTTAAACGCCATTCACACACGTCCCACTATAATGACAGTTTGATATTTACAATAGAAATTAATTCTTTCAAACTAAAAATAATTTGCTTTTAAACTTTTGATTCCTACAAAAGGACGCCAAAAAGTATCGTTTTGCTAATCGTATTATTGAACTTAAACGACAGCTACTTACTTTACTTTACTTTTGATGGCGCTCACAGCCCAGGATGGGCTTCGGCCTCAACTAACAAGCCCCTCCAGCCAGCTCTGTCCCTAGCTAGCCGCTTCCAGTTGCGCACACCGAGTGCTTTGATGTCGTCATTCACTTGATTGCGCCACCTGTTACGGGTTCTTCCTCTGCTGCGCACCCCATCGGGGTTGGATTCGAAGACTCGTCGGGAAGGTGCGTTGCTGTCCATACGCTCCACGTGCCCCAGCCATCTCAGCCGCTGTATTTTCAGCTTTTTGACCAGGTCAACGTCGCTGTATAGCCCGTATAGCTCGTCGTTGAATCTTCTCCTCCATACTCCTTCGATACACACCGGACCGAAAATCACACGAAGAATCTTCCTCTCAAAGCACCCTAGCAGATTTTTATCCGAATCTTTCAGTGTCCATGCTTCTGACCCATAAAGCAGGACCGGGATGATTAGGGTTTTGTATAAAGTCTCCTTGGTTCTCTGAGAGAGGGCCTTACTACTTAAATGCCTTTTTAGACCGAAGAAACAGCGGTTGGCAAGAGTAATTCTTCGCTTGATCTCTGCACTGATGTCATTCTGCGATGTAATAGTGGAGCCCAGGTAGACAAAGTCCTTGACAACTTCGAAGTTATATCTGTCCATCGTGATATTTTGCCCGAGTCGACGATGTTGAGATTCCTCTCTCGATGACAGCATATACTTCGTCTTGTCCTCATTAACCGCCAATCCCATTCTAGCCGCCTCCGATTCAATGCTCGCAAATGCCCCTGCCACAGCTCGCTTCGTTCTGCCGACAATGTCTATGTCATCCGCATACGCAAGCAATTGAACGGACTTTTGATAGATTGTGCCGCTGGTGTTGACATGTGTGTTGCGTACAATGGCTTCAAGAACGATGTTGAATAGGTTGAATGATAACGCGTCGCCTTGCCTCAATCCTTTCTCAACATCAAAGGAATCGGGGGTGTTCTTACCAATTTTGACGAAACATCGAGATTTCTCCATCGTCATCCTGCACAGGCGGACGAGTTTGGCAGGGATGCCGAGACTCGACATGGCTCTGTATAATTCGTCCCTTTTCACGCTATCATACGCGACTTTAAAATCGATAAAAAGGTGGTGTGTATCGATCTGGAATTCCCGGGATTTTTCTAAAATCTGTCGGAGTGTGAACATTTGATCGACGGTTGACTTGCCTGGCCTAAAACCGCACTGATAAGGGCCGATCAGATCGTTGACAAAAGGTTTTAAGCGGTCACACAGGATGGCCGACAAGATTTTATAAGCGACGTTTAGGAGACTAATTCCTCTGTAGTTGGTACATTTCAGAACATCTCCCTTTTTATGGATGGGGCACACTATACCGAGGTTCCATTCATCGGGCATACTTTCCTCCGACCAAATTTTGCAGATGAGCTGGTGTATGCTCCTAGCCAATTCATCTCCCGCTGATTTAAATAGTTCGGCTTGTAAGCCATCCGCACCTGCAGCCTTGTACGACTTAAGTTTGGATATCGCCAGCCGAACTTCGGTTAGGTCGGGTGGACGGAACTCTTGGCCATCATCGTCCAAGTTGAATGGAGCGTTCTGCCTATTAGCGGCATCTTGGCTGTCTTCGCCATTAAGCAGTCTAGAGAACGACAGCTATAATACCATTTTTGTCGAACAAAATTTACATTCCACCTAACGCCAGACGTCAAATGGCGTAACACCAACTAAAACGACTCCAAAACGACTTTCGTAATACCAATTTCATGAAGTGACATTTGTCGTTTAAATAAAACGCCTGTCTATAATAAGGGTGAATATCAAAACAAATCATATTAAAAAAAAAAATAAATAAACAAAACAAAACAAAGCCAAATAAAAATTCTACATAAAAACTGAAAAAAATACTCTTTTGTAATTAGTCGTCTTCAATATATTCTTTGTATTTTTACATAATGTATCCATAGTATTTTATCAATGGGATCCTTTTTATAGCCTTTGCAACATGGCAAGAAATTACAGCATGCCGGCCGTTCTAAGTCTGTTTTGACTAAACGTACATGTATCGCAGTCGCAAATTTTGCAATGTGCCAATCCATCTACAACCATGTGCCAACCACTAACAAAGTTGTTTGTTTTGACATACGTCATTTATTTTAGGGATAGAAGTGAAATCGAATTTCAGCTTTGGGGTGCGTTCAGCGCAAATAGCGATGAAAAAGATGTAAGGTTAAAGTGAACATTTGAGAAAAGAATATTAGAATTTCTATTCAAACAATTAAAATCGCCAAAAAACTAAAACTATCGCCTTTTTTGTGGTACATCGCCAAACCGATTTTCTTGTCGCCAAATTAAATTTCAAATCGCACAATCTGACAACCCTGTAAATTACTATAAATTTATTATTTTAATGGCTTTGAAAGTAAGAGCTCAAAATCAAGGATGCCTTCTGATTTGTTTGACAATGAATTTATGAAACAAAAAATAATAAAATAAAAAATCGTTGGAGCAGTTTTCTTAAAATTAATTTTTGTATATAAAAAATTTTTCGCTCATTTGCAAAAATAAAATCTGGTATGCCAACATTACAAACAATTTTACACATAATAAAAAAAAAATATTCATTAGCCCGTTTTCATGTTAAAAAATCGGTTTTATGACCGGTACCGTTTTTAACCGTTATTGGTAAAATTTGTTTTCATCAAAATATTGACGATACCTTAAATAGTAAACGCACATCTTTTTATCAAAATTCTTGGAGCCGTTTTCAAAAAAAAAAAGTTTTTTCTTAACGGGTTTTCAACATTTTTATGCAAGGTAGGTACCGTTATATATATGTAGGGGCGAGTACACTTTTTTTGCGTTCTCTATATACTGTAATGTTAAAAAAAAAATTAATATCTCGAGTTCGATTTTCTTACGAATCCATAACTTACTAATATATTTGCGAAAACTGAGAGATAATAGTAGAGGTAGGGAAGAGTAGATACAAAACTTAATTTGGCATAGTCTTGTATTTTCACTCAATAATTACTTCTTAACTTTACTTACCATTGACAGAATTAAACTAAATATTTTTATGAGCGTCGTTCGTTAAATAAATATCGACTATTTTAAATGGCGAACAATTTAAGGTATGTTTTTTTGTGCTCTTTAAAATGTTAGCTTAAAAATTATGTTCATGTAAAATTTAATAATAATTCCAATTAGTTTCGAGCGATAAACATTCCTGCTTATGAAATAACAAAAATACAACTTTTATAATATTGCTATACAAAGGGTAAGCGGAGATAGCGTTTTTGTGTGCTACGGCACAAATATTATACCTAATATAGTGCCCGATTACATGATTTTTTTTTTCGGTTGTCTTGTCTTTTTGACTTATTGGGTGACGGCTGGAGATATGTCGAGGGAAGGAAGTAACAAAAGCAGGAATGAAAATGTCAAGACTTTTCATGGTTGAACTTTGATGTTTCTGATTTGACAACCACCATGCTCCTCGATGTTAGCAAAAAACGATTTGAACAAAAATGAATTAATGGGAAAATTGTCTTTGCCTTTTTTTGCGTGATCGTAAGAAAGTATCGATTTTATACAAACACGATTCATGTCCTCCTGATTTCAAATATACATATGTATTTTATTTTGCCTTTTTTACCCGTTATAAAAAAAAAAAATAAATCGGGTGGCACAAAACGGCTCATGAAGAACCAGGGCCTAGTGACTAACAACTCGCAACCATTCCTGTGTGCGCCTTTTCGACAGGAATGGAAGGGACCTACAATTTTATGCCGAATCCGAACGGCTAGACGAGAAGCACTTATTCGTGACAAGTGATACTCTTGGAGGATTTGTCAATTCCTCGCAAGAGGCAGTAGCCCTGAAAAAAAACTTTTTAGTTTTTAGGTGGACGAGGCTGGGAAGCGAACCCAGACCTCCAGCGTGATAGTAGAACGCACTAACCATTACGCTACGGGCTACTACTTTGTTACCCGTTGGTGCTTTTTTTTGCCATTTTTAACCCGTTAGTGTCTTTTTGTCAATTTTGACTTGCTTGTCTTTTTTTATCAGTTAGTTGTTTTTTTTTTTAAACGAAAAATCTTCAAAAAAATTCTACAAATAAAAACTGCATGTAGTTTTTCCATTGCCAGTTGAGATTATTTCACTAAAAAACATGATCCTATCACAATCTAAAGCGCACAGAAAACAAATTTGCTTGTCCTCAATATACAAGAAAAAGAAAGCAGGTAGTGTAGACTGCAGATAGAGTTACAATGATCTTTTCTCAATAAAATTTCTTTTCCTTTTTTTGTTTTTTTACTCATAAAAACTAGATCTTTGCATTTCTCTATGAATCATCTTGCATTTCCTTGCACTGCAAATATCAATGCAAATTTGGAAATAGCGAAAGGGCCAATATTTGCAAATGAAGTGTTGAAAAAGTTCACTACTGTTTTTAATGTAAATCGTAGACTTAAAACTGTTGAGCAAATGCTGCGATAAGTGGCGACGTCAATTCCACACTTTCCGAAAACGTTGAAGTGAATGATGTAGAGTTTAAAATGGGCTTCACTCGTTTCTGCTCAAGTAGAAAGGTCGTTTAGATGCTTCTAAGAGACAATATTAGAAGGCTGTTCCCTGAGAACTTCAAAAAGCTGTTGGTAGATCAATGATATTATAAATAGATGTTAAATTATGTTTATATTCTCTTTGTTTACATTTACATTTTTTTCTCATTTTTAATGCAGTAAAAATGAAACTAGAGTAGTTCAAACAATTTATAATTGAAAATACCGATATGAGTGAGCGCGTACACAATAACCACATTAATGTAAAAAAGCCTTTTAAGCCTTTTTAAGAATTTTTGTTTGCCTTTTTTGATTTTTTAGGTCAAAAAATCCTTTCCCTGGTTATCATGAACGTTTGTGCCTGTCAAAAAGACGAACGAAAAAACGAACCGTAGGTATGATCAAGCTCATAGCCAGAAACTTCAAAGTTCAACGAGAAAAAGTCTTTAAATTTTCTTTCCTGCCTACTTCCTTTTGTTATTTTGCACCCCATTTAATTTTGGGTTGTTTTGTGGGAAAATACTCAGTAAAAACAATTACAAATATTTTTTCAATCACTTCTTTCTCAAACATACTCGTATAAAACGTTTATTAAATTACGGAAAATAATTTTGCAATTCAATCATTTTTGTTTAAATAGTTTTTAGCTAACGTCAAAGTTCAACCAGAAAAGTTTTAAAATTTTCATAATTGCTTTCTTTACATCGCTCCACATTTCTTCATCCCTCACCCGCCCACACCTCATCTGTCAAAAAGACGAAACAACCGAAAAAGCGAATCGTGTAGGTAATCTGTGTGCTTGAACACAATAGTCTTGATAAAGGGCCGCGCTTTAAAAATTTGCATTGTCAAAATTAAGGGCAAAAATCGAACCTTTTGACGTTTATTTGAATGCTGAATATTTCAAAATGTGTTTGTTTTGTTCGTCTGGAAATTACAAATAGTTGTCGATATGTTTTATTTAAAACTCTTTGTTCAGCTTAGAAACACTTGTATTTTAACAAAAATTTGCGGGAAACTTTTGTTTTTGAGATAGATTTTGCATCAAATCCTTTCGCGAAAACAATATTTTGGGTTCTGTGCGAAAAAGCTATAAAATAATCATTTGATAGGTACATATAGATTAAGGTTCTTCAATCATTGAAATTGAAATAATTAAAGTAATTTTATGTGGAAGGCTGGCTAATTAAGTAATAAGATTTATGTTGGAATCACTAATTTTATCTTCTATATCTATACACCTCAAAATTAACAATTTACTTTTTAATACCAATTTTTTTTATTTTTTTAACCATTTTAACGATTTTTATTGAACAAAAAATTAGTATTTACAATTTGCTTAACGCTATATATCTTAGAGTTTACATTAGTTTTTCTTAATAATATGTTGGCACAGAAGGAGCCTAACTTTTTTTACATTGTTTATTTTTTAAAGCTTAATTTACATTTAGTTGTCATTGGGTTTTAATAATACATTTAAGGATAAATTAGCAGCTACTTGTCTCGGGTGGTTTGGGTCCGAATGTCGTTCTGGTGGATGGTTGGGGTTGGGGGGGATGTGGTTTTCAGCCACGGTAGTGAGCTGACCCTGGGTCAGCGTAGAAGGGGATGTTCCCTTCGTCGTTTGTCGATATCTGATCCTCATCCAGAAGTTCCATAGCTGTGAGGTACCGCTGGTCAGGATGTCTCTGTTAGTTTATCACTCTTTCTATCAGAGGGTTCGGATGGTTGGTTGTATTCTGCAGGCATCTTCGGCTGGATTGGATGAGGTATCTGTCCAGTTGAATTATCTTGGCTTTTTCATAGAGTCGCAAGTTGCTCACGTGTTTCCTCCGTATCCTGTCGTAATGCAAGCCTGTACACATAGGGATTTTGTCCCCGTATACCAGATAGGGAAACAGTAGGTGATGATCATCTTTAATAACAATTCAGTAATAAGGTTCAATGTAAGCAAAAGTGCAACCTAAAAATTTTATAAAATCAAAGGAGAATGGGCATTTTGGTCTACCTATTGCCCACGAATGATATATATATCGTTGGATAGCTTATGGATGCAAATCTGTAAACCATGGGGTTTAGCCAGTATATTGCAACAAAGAATGCAATTCGAGCTAAAATTAATCAATTAATAATTAATTGAAATGACAGTATAAGTCACTTTCGATGAACTGAATACACCCCAAAATAAAGGAATTTTTATATTAATCGCCAAAACCAGCGAATAAAATCATAAATAAATAAATAAATCGGGTGGCACAACGGTTCATGAAGAACCCGGGCCTAGTGACTAACAACTCGCAACCATTCCTGTGTGCGCTTTTCGACAGGAATGGAAGGGACCTACAATTTTATGCCGAATCCGAACGGCTAGACGAGAAGCACTTATTCGTGACAAGTGATACTCTTGGAGGATTTGTTAATTCCTCGCAAGAGGCAGTAGCCCTGAAAAAAAACTTTTTTTTTTTAGTTTTTAGGTGGACGAGGCTGGGAAGCGATCCCAGACCTCCAGCGTGACAGTCGAACGCACTAACCATTACGCTCCGAGCTACTACAAATAATAAAATCATGGTCGGCGAATAATTCACTTAACAGTATGAAAATTCTACTTTTTTAATTCGATTTAGCGAATTTAATGAATGGGTATAACTGTGGCGTGCGTCTAGTGCCAACAATTTGGATATACTACGTTGGAAAGCTTAGTTCAAGATCATCATTTTTTAATATGGACAGAGAACTGTAAACCATGGGGTTAAGGCAGTATATTACAAAATATAAAACAATTCGTCTATGTTTATTTGAATTTGCTAAGTGTTTTTCTTCTTTTTTGGTCACTTGTTTTTGCCAACTCCCATTGCTAAGGACACAAAAAATACTCGTACGTTGGTACACCCCATAGTACCTAAGCATTTTCAAAGGTCTTGTTTCTGGGCACTTGGTAGACCAGGTCCCATATATTTTTGCCCATTCTCCTTTTTTTTAATTTTTGAGTTTGAAAACTACATAATTTTTTTAAAACTTGTTCACTTTAACAAATTAATTTTTATAAATAAAATAAAATAAAATAAAATAAAATACAATGAAATAAAATAAAGTAAACAAAATAAAATAAATTAAAATAAAAGAAGATATATCTGTCTTTACCAAAAGGTATAATAGAGCACTGTAAGAGTGTTAGGTACTGTTTTTTTTTTTATTAATTTTTTTTCTGTTTTAAGTATTTTTTTTTAGAAAATTGTCGCTCTCAACTAAACAGGTGGAATATACCTAACCTCTTATTCGACTTTTTTTTATTGTCTCAACCCAACCTACACCTCTCATCAACTTTCATAATTGTCAGTTTGACATTTGAAAGAAATTCTTGTGTCGATTTTGATTCAAAAAAAAAAAAAAAATCAAAACATTTTCAATTTTTTTTTATCTTTTCCAGAGTTCACTTTCTATTCAAAAAAAAAAATGACTTTTTTGGGGGTCTGATTTGATTTAAGATCGATTTTTCAAGTCCACACACTACCAAATTAAAGTTATGTCTAAATTAGTAGGGAAATGGCAGTCACACAATTACAAACATAAATCAAATCACGTTTTCAGTTCTATTTGCCACGATTGATCTGTTGTCTGACCGCTGAATCCGAAATGAGTGAATGGAAATCGATATAAATTTGATATTTTTGGGGATACAAAATGCTTTTATTTTTAATATTTAAAAATGAATTATATTTATGTACAAGTACATGCTAAGCTAGCACTATTTATGTTTTCTCAACTTTTAAGTTAAAGTCTAGAAATCACTTATAACTTCGACAACAAAATCACTCAAACAAAACATACGATTTTCTCGATTGAGTCAGTGTTATTACACTCATTCTTATTATTAAACTCGCAAGTCACAATCAGTAGAGTAGATAAGGGTACCTAGAGTACAACCATCTCTTGGAGGAATGACCTACTAACCATTATTCCTATTATTTACCATAAAATACACCGATACCAACCCCTCTGAAACTAAACAATTGAACCTGAACCCTTAAGAGTGTAAATTCATGGTTTTTGCTTAATATCCTACATATGCACAATGTACATAGCTATGTATGTGCGTTTTTTTATTACAAACATCAAACTAAGCATAGGAGCAGAATCTTGTCATCTTCAGCCGACTGATTGCGCCAACTCGTGAATAAATTTTGTACAACGTGGACATCAGGCCAGATGCCAGGCAAAGCAATATGAAAATTGAACACACAATTTTACTCAGTCAGTCACTCAGTCAGTAGCGAATATGAAGTTTGTCAGAAAGGTTGGTAGATAAATCGTGTCGCTATTTATAGATCGGTTTAAAAAAAAAACAAAGGCGAACTTAATAACACATTCATTCATAAGTATAAGTGGGTTATAACTGTTTTTTTTTTTTTTAATTAAAAATTCATCAAAATACTATAAATAAATACAAACAAAAATTCAAACCAACAGTTACAGAACTGCAAAGAATTGTAAAAGTATGTCATTGAATCTACAATTCCGTGAATTATTATATATTTTTTAACATTTGTAAGCATAATTTGAATGTTCGCTCTTTCTCTCAATTCGCGTATACCAACTGAAAATGACGTGTTTTTGAATGAGAAAATAAATTAAAACGCCGAGCCGAGCCGCGCCGGTCTGTTTAGTGACGTTTCCAAAAATTTGCATAGTCGCATTTTTAAGAGATAAACAAAAAATAAAAACGTGACAATCTGACAAGTGTATTTTAATCCCTCTATTTCTCGGCCTTTGCACCTCTATAGCTAGTATTAAATAATAAGATGGGCTACGACGATGTCATCACTCATTTGGGGGAATTCGGGAAATACCAGAAGCGTATTTATTTTTTAGTTTGTTTACCTGCAATATCGTGTGCCTTTCATAAGCTCGCCGGAGTGTTTTTACTGGCAAAACCGGATTTCCGTTGCGAGTTGCCTTTTGAATTCGGGGCCAACAATCTCACCTATGAATTGCCAGAACATGTGTGGGATTTAGCATATCCTAAAGATCCGTTAACCGGCAAATACCTCACTTGTCAATATTATGATGTTAGCTATACACAAGACTATCTTAACGGTTCTTCACCGCCATCTGAAGAAGATTCATTAGTGTATTGCGATAAGTATATCTATGACAGGTCAAAGTGGAAAAACAGTGCTGTCACCGAATGGGACATGGTTTGTGGACGGAGTTTTCTTACTGCGACATCCGACTCATTGTTTATGCTCGGCGTGCTTCTGGGTAGCATAATTTTTGGTCAAATGTCGGACAAATATGGACGGAAACCAATATTTTTTGCCTCGCTTGTCATACAATTGATATTTGGCGTTCTAGCCGCTGTAGCTCCAGAATTTGTAACCTATACAATTGCACGAATAATAATTGGTGCGACAACGTCAGGTGTATTTTTGGTGGCCTATGTGATAGCCATGGAAATGGTTGGGCCAACTTATCGTATGTTTGCTGGGGTCGTGTGTATGATGTTCTTTTCTGTGGGATTCATGTTGACAGCAGCATTTGCGTATTTCATAACTGACTGGCGATGGTTGCAAATTGGTTTGACATTGCCAGGAGTGCTGTTTATGTCATATTACTGGTTTATACCGGAATCGGCTAGATGGTTGTTGTCGAAAAATAGGAAACAAGATGCGATTGCAAATATTGAAAAAGCAGCCAGGGTGAATAAGGTGAAAATTCCCGATGATGTGTTGGATAACCTTTTGGAGGACAGCAATGAAAAGAAGGTGCCCCTGGACACACCTAAAAAAGAACCATCAGTCTTTGATTTACTTAGGTACCCGAATCTGCGACGGAAAACACTACTGATATTCTTTGATTGGTTCGTGAACAGCGGAACTTATTATGGTCTCTCGTGGAATACCAACAATCTAGGCGGAAATGTCCTACTTAATTTCGTCATATCAGGAGCTGTTGAAATTCCAGCGTATACATTTTTGCTGTTTACCTTGGATCGATGGGGTCGGCGGTCGATTCTATGTGGTTGCATGTTAACAGCTGGAACTGCCCTGCTTATGACCGTCTTTGTTCCAGACGACATGAATTGGCTAATTGTAGTTTGTGCTATGATCGGGAAACTAGCTATAACATCCAGTTATGGTACCGTGTATATTTTCTCAGCCGAACAATTTCCAACTGTCATTCGAAATGTTGGTTTGGGAGCTTCATCAATGGTGGCTCGTGTTGGTGGAATTTTAGCGCCTTATTTCAATTTACTGGCTGAAATTTGGACGCCATTGCCTTTGATAATTTTCGGAGCGATGGCATTTATTGGTGGCTTACTGTCTCTGCTGCTACCCGAAACGCACAACAAACCAATGCTGGAGACTATTGAAGATGGCGAAAGATTCGGTAAGAAAGTACGCATCGAAGATCTTCTTGAGCAGGGTGTAGAATTGAAAGACGTTAATAAGGAAATACAGGCTAATGCAATTAAAACAAATAATGAAAATGGAAGAGCCAAAGATAGTTAAATTCAGTTTTAAGAATAGGTATAATAAATATAGTTATGTTAGTTCTATCAGATGATAGCTATCATGCATTTTATTCATTTGAATTTTTTCAAAGCTAAACTTTAGTCATGTAATGTATGTATGTGTATTATTGTGTTGAACGTATTTTTTTTTTCAAATTTGATCGCAATGCAATTCAAGATTGCTTTTTCATCTTTGTATTTTGTAAATTAAGTTTATAGGCAGAAAAATATTGAATTATAATTTGTTTTTATCATTATTTGTTAAAGAAAAAAAAAAATGTATTTAATAATTTTTTTCGAAGACCTCTTTGATAAAAAAACAAATGTTTGATAAAATTCGGTAAAGACGTTAACGAGCAAGTCAAAAATTAAAAATTGTGTTGGTTCCGTTTAGCAAAATATTATTTTAGCCAAACCTAGATAATACCTTAAAAAAAATATATATATATATGTATATAAGAAATGTATAGAAGTAGTTGCTAACGGTTATTTTAGACGATTAAGGACCAATTTTCCAATACCCCCAATAACCTCAGATAGTACTTATTCTTCGAATAAATCCTTGCCTAGCAACTAATTAGGTATAACAAAACGAAAAAATAACAAAAAGGCCAGTTGGCAGTTTTTTTTTTTTTTGCCAAAAACACCACTCGAATTTTATGCTTGAAATTGGTAGATGGGTTATTTAAGAGTATACAAACAAATCGGCGTAGGTGTTTGTTTTATGCTTTAGCCGCCATTTTGAAGTATGCCATGAAGAAAAATTCATCGCAAAATTATTGTTTAATATAAATATGTTAATATAGAAAACGAAATTATCTTACTTTTCTTCATACAAATTTAGCTTGTAAACTGAAAAACATACTTCTTGACGCTTTAACTCTCAATGTATACGTCACACAAAAAAACTTTATATGAAAATATTTAAGATAATTTAGTTTTTTATTTATATATATATAAAAGATTTTACAATAAGTCATTCTCGAGATATAAGCTAAATCGCATTTTTCAAAATTTTGGCTGACGCACAACAATTAAGGCCGCGCCGTTTTTTCTTCTATACTCAGAGAAAACCCATTTACCAATTTCAATCATAAAATTCGAGGGTTATTTTTTTTGCAAAAAAAAAAAACTTGCCAACTGGCCTTTTTGTTATTTTTTCGTTTTGTCATACCTAATTAGTTGCTGGGCAAGGCAAAATAAATGGTTTAAGAACATGATTAAAAAAAATAAAAAATATCGCCTCTAGAGCTTGGAAAACTAAATTTTTCTGTGTACTTTGTTTTTTTACGTAGCATTCGTTGATCCTAAGTTATAAGGGCTTAAAGGTAATGTGTTCTTTTTTTATGTTACACTGTTAAAAACGCTAAATAAAATAACAAAAAAAAAAAAACTAAAGAACATCGCCTCTAGAAAAAGGTCTGTTCTACACAGCGCCATTTGTTTTTTTTTTGTTAACCGTTAGTTTGGTCTATCTGCACGTTTAAAAAAAAGATAATTTTAAAGTCTTAAAATAAAAACTAATTAAAAAAAAAATATCGGGATGCAAATTTGAAAAATTAACGGACATCGCCCCGGGAAAATTATTTGCACAACATTTTGGTATTTGAAATTTTCCAATATCATTGATACTTTTCGAGGTCTGCAACTTTCAAAGAAAAAAAAAACTCGGATGCAGCGATCTTCAGCTTCATGCCCTAAGAAAGTTATACTAATCTTGTTTCCTATTTTCTTTTAAAATTAATTTTGTTTTCCTTTGTTTTAACGAAGTGTTGAGTGAATATAAAATTCGTCGTCCTAAATTTACACATACGTTAGCCGTGTTCTGAATATTTGTTGTCTTTTACGAGGTTAGAAGTGGATATAAAGTCACTCAAAAAAACAAAAACACGGCTTTTAATTTTACAAGTTATCCCACGAAAAAGATCTTATGTATGGATGTTTACATTATGTCTGTTAAGAATGGACTCCTGAATGTGACTCTGAACAGTAAATGGAAGACTTTTTTAAAATAATGAAATTGCAAAAAAGAATTGAACGGGAGCATTAAAATAGAAGTGACAAACGGAAAACGACATAAGTAACTAATTAATTAATAAATTAAAAAATGATTTCACAAAATTAAAAGTCAAATTTAAATCATTTCCAAAGATTGTTTAATACAAACAAATTAATTTAAACTATTTTAAACTTCTTATTGCCTCACCTTGAATGCATTGAAATATAAGTACCTTTATTCCATCATCAGAAAACACGATCATTAAACAAAATTATTCATGGTCGATGCCATCTCTGTTGTAATTTGGATGAAGAACATTAAAAGCACCACAAAAACATAAGTAACAGTTCCTTATAATTGACTATTCCTGTTTATGTGACCTTTTTAATTAATTAAAATTTTCGCAGTAAAATGCTGATTATTTGTTCGAATACACAATAAATATTCCAATACATCATAAAATGTGTTTAACCAAGGAAAAACCTAAAGCGATTTAGGGGAACAACCGCGATAACAAAATGGACCACGCTAGAGTAAATCAATGCAAAAACAATATTTTGATATCGCGATAAGCCACTGAGATGACACATATATGTATGTATGTATATAGGTTTCCGCAAAGCTTAACATCAGCAAAAATGGTAATGAATTTCAAAAATCCCCATTTTTTTAAAGTTTTAAATTACAAAATCCCAAATATGTCGAACCTTGAAATTAATTTTTGGGTGAATACAAAATTTAAGCTTCTTTAACACCAAAATAGCAGATAATATTAATTTTTGTTGAATCTCATTCTTTTGAAATATATTTTCCAATTGACATTTTTGTTATAATTCACTTTAATTGGTTAGTTCACATGATTTTAATTTTAAAAAGAGAAGTTTCAGTCCAGTCAAACTGGACAATAAAATCGCAAAAGGCGATGTAATTCTGTGTTCCAAATTATCATAAAATCTATGGGTTTTTCGGCAAATTTGTTACTAACTTTTATTTTGAGTACTGGCACATACATTCAAAAAAAATATTAAAACATCATGTTGATTACGCATTTTTTTGAGAAAATTGACCCTAAAGTCAAAAAATTAGCATGGGCAGGAAAAATGGAACAGGCTAAAAACTGAATATCTTAAGACTGAGAAAAGATATAAAATGTATTTAAACGCAGTTACAAAGGCTGGCATTTCTTCTAAAAATAAAACTCTAAACGAAGTTTCTATCATTATTATTAACAGCGCAATTACCGTATACATGGGTCAGGGTACACCAAAGTAAGACTTTTCTTGAATCCCCGATAAATGATATCAAAATTGGAGATAGGCCCCTACTTTATAACAATTTTTTTCTTAGAATACACCCAAGAATCATGCCCTTAAATTAAGGCACGAATTAAGGGACACCCTGTATATACACACTCTCAGAAAACACGGCTATTAAAAAAACAACGGGGTATTTCTCCAGAAATCCATTCTTTTGTTCCATTTCTAAGGGGCAATTTATTCATAGTCCATTAAAAAAAAAACTGGATTGTGTCGTTTTAACTAATATAATAATAGTGTGATTCGAATACTTTTTTCAATCATTCACTCGCATGTAGTCAACTTGTTTGCTTTAAATTAATCCTTTGGATTTTTTCTTAATTGTGACTGACGTAGATGAACTATCAATTTAACACTAAATCCTAATACTTTGCTGATGTAAAACGGAAAATCCCATACAAAAATGAAAATGACCAAACAGTAAACGAAAAATTTCGTTGTGCCTTTCGTTCTGCGGTACGATGTCCGACCCGACCAGCGAAATTGATGATTAAACCAAATTATTTTGAGAAGTCTCCAAACTCTGTTCGCACAGAATTAATTGCCTGGATCATTAACTGTGTCCGGGAAAATGACATTTGGGTTTGTTTTTGTTTTTATTTGTTGTTTCTATCACTTCAGTATGGCTTTCTTAGTTTTTGTTCGTTAAATTTTATTTTATGTGTTTGCAATTTGTGAAACTATCCGAGAATATTTTCCCGCTGTGTTTTTGTAAATATTTTGATGTCTTCTTGGAGACCAGAGGAATATTTCGTTTCACATGAGCAGCGCAATAGGCTTAAGCAAAACAATGTTTCAAATTTCTCTTCTTGGGAATCACACAAAATGCTTCACACCAAATTTGAAGTAAAATCTTTTTTTTACCTTATTCGAATCACCCTGTATAGATAGTGCTTGAATATTAGCTTTTATAGCATTCGTAGAAATAGATTTGTGTTCAGTTGGCTGTAGATAGCATGGAGTGCCAAATAACAATTAATAGAAACGCAAATTTTATTTTTGAGTTAGCAATTTCAAAAAAAATCAACTAAAATTATACAATTTAAAACAGGCCCTGGTATCTACTTGTACATTATGTAGGTACTAGGTACTTACATATTTAGAAATCGTTTGTATTGTACGAGTATGTACTGTACAGTGTACATACATACATAATTAACTAAAAGAAAAACGTAATGACAAAGCTCATTCAGTTAATTAATTAATTGACATATTATATAAACCACACAAATTACAATAATATCACTACTCTTTTGACTTTTTGACGACACGTGTAATTTCAAACTCGTACAACAACTTCATATCAAAATAATGACGTTTTCCATTGATAAACAAAATATTAATTTATTTTCAATTTGTGTCTGTTAAAATATTGACAGCATTTTTGCATTCTTTGACGTTGGTCACGTTCAAGGTTTTCTTTTGAGATGTCAAAAAAGTGGGAGCAGTCAGTCGAATGTGAACGATGTCAATTGTTGGACATGTAAATTAATTTATTTGTTGATTTAAAATCAATTCTGAAGATCTAAATTTGTCAGCAGATTTACACCCAATTTTTGGCTATAAGTTTTCAAATGTAATTTTTGATAGATTTTAACTTATTTTGGTTTTGGAAAATTGTGTCCAAAATATACTAAATGAAACAATTTATGTACCCAATTACAAAATGGATGCAGTTTTATATGAATCGGTAAATTCATTGGGGCATATTCATAGTCGAAGATAGAGCCGGGTTTAACTTAACTACAGTTCAATACAATTTTGGCTCAATGAATACAGACCGATTTTAATTACAAATTGTTGGTTTTATATTTTTATAAGATAGTTAACTTGGTATATACTACACAAATAGCTTTAAATATTTTGAAATGATAAACATACAAAAATAGAATCAACGACCGAAAATTCAACTAAAGCTATGTTTAACTTAGACCCAGGTCTAAAATGACTATGAATACGCCCCATTTTATTTTTTTTTTATTTTGAAAGTGCATCAAGAGATGAAACATTTTTTAGGTAATGATACAGATATAAGACTACTCGACAAAAATTACAATGACAAAAAAATCGATTTGAATACGCATTCACAAATGCCACAAAAAAATATAAATATTTCTATTGAAATTTGAATGTGCCAATGGAAACTCCATATTATGATGACAATATGTGTTATGGCTGTTTAGGCTGCACAAAAATTGAAGCAGGTAACATGAAAAAAAAAACAACAATTTTGCTGAAAATGTCTTTTTATACTTTCTCAAACTTACACTAATAGGCTCAGAAAAATTTTAATCTTAATATGCATTTCGAGAAAACCTTATTTTTAAAAAAAGATTTTTTATGAAAAGTTTATAATCTTAAAATGCAAGTATGCAAATAAATAAATAAATAACCTGTCCAGAACAGGTTTCTTTTTAAATTTAATGTATGGCTCTCTTGTTAATGTACCTTGATTCAATTTCTTATGATCAATAACTAAAGTAAACACAAGTATTTTTTCATAAGCAATAAATAATGTATTCTCATTTTGTTTTAAGTAATATATTTTTGATTAAATTATAAAAATCGGCTATAGCTCAAAAACATATAACTTCTATTTAGCTCAGTTATAATTAAATCGATGTGAATAATATGAACACTTAATTGAATAGCATATGAGTACAATATCTTAAAAAACAAAACCAAAGTCAAAAATAAAGAAAATATTGTAAAATTATTTATCTTTTTATTAAAAAATTATTTTAATTTAACATTTTAATTTTTTTTTTCTTTAATTTTAAATTGTATATGTACTTTTAGCTTATACTTTAAACACTTTTCTATTTATATAATTTCTAACTCTCTTATATTGATCATTTAATAATATTTTTTGTCTATTAAACCACATTGCATTTCTATATAATTATTTTTTTTAGATTTAAGATTACCTTAATTTAGATAGATTTTTACAAAAATTTAAGCACAACAAGTAAATAAAATTGGTGAAATATAAAACATAAAATTATTGTTTCATGAATTGCATTTTCTTAGTTGAAAAGGACCAAAATACTTAAAATAAAACAAATAAAGTAAGTAAGTATACATACGTATGCTGTTTAAAATAATACAACTAACAAACACTGACAAAGGTAAGGTCCACAACAAGAAATTGAAGAAAAATCATTAAAAAATCAGTATAATAAAAAAAGTGCGCATACGCCGTGGTGAACAATACACATTTTTCTTGAGTGTTTTCGAAGAGGTGTATCTCTGTAGAAGATGGTCATATTGGCATAAAATAAAACACATTCTAAAGATAAATAATACCAGATTTGATATGTTTTAGAAAATATTATTTCTTAGATACCGTTATTGCGCAACGATAGGAAACAGTAGTAGCCCGTAGCGTAATGGTTAGTGCGTTCGTCTGTCACGCTGGAGGTCTGGGATCGCTTCCCAGCCTCGTCCACCTAAAAAACTAAAAAGAATTTTTTTCAGGGCTACTGCCTCTTGCGAGGAATTGACAAATCCTCCAAGAGTATCACTTGTCACGAATAAGTTCTTCTCGTCAGCCGTTCGTATTCGGCATAAAATTGTAGGTCCCTTCCATTCTTGTCGAAAGGCGCACACAGGAATGGTTGCGAGTCGTTAGTCACTAGGCCCTGGTTCCGATTTATTTTATTTTTTTAGGAAACAGTAAAAGTCAAAAATATTCATTTTTCTTCATTTACTTGGAAATTTATATTTTAATCGATCAATCAATTTTATTGCTCAACTAACTTATTCATTCGGCTTTAATTTTTTTTTGTTGAGTAATCAGACTTTGATTTAAAAAAAAGTTTATATATGTAATGTATCATTAAATACTGTATATGCACCGAATTCTATATACGAAATGTTAAATGGATATGACAAAAAATTGAACTTTGGACCGTCATAACTTATGAACGAATTGACGGACGGAGGTCGTTAACATGTTATTTGGTGCAAAAAATAAACTTTTTAATTAAATGGGTTTGATAATAAAAACTGTTAGGTGCGCTTGTGTTAATACAAACAAAAAAAAAAAAAGAATCGGATGTATTAGTCGAAAAGGAAGCAAAAACAAGAAAATTACCTCTAAATCGACTTAAAATCACCTCAGGAGTCAGGAACTCATGGTTTTCTTCTGGGCCAGTGACGTTGGGATACCCTGTATATATAATGTTTAGAAGCAGTACGGTTTGTACCTTTATGATGTGTGCAACTTTGATCATACGATATGGGTAAACGGTTAAATGAATCATTGCTTTGAAAATTTACAAGAACAAGAATATTAATAATTCGTTTATCTACACAATCTCATACCAACTAGGCGACCACCTTTCACAAGGATTGAACGCAATCAGCAGCCATCGAAAATCATTGGTGTGCTGTGAAAAATGTGTTCATATCCGGTGCTGAAAGTATAGTCGGACGGGCGCAAGGAAGAAATAGTGCTTGGCTTTCCGACAAAACTTGGGCAAGGATCGATGAAAAGAAAGACCTTAAAGCTTGCATCGCAGCAACCCCAGCAGCAGGGAGAAACGAGCTTGAGTCTAAGTAACGCATGAATATGAGGGAAGTTCACCGTAGTGTGCGACATGATAAGCGTAACTGCATCAACGCATTGGCTACAGAAGTAGAAGGAGCCGTTAGTAGGTGTGACAGTAGGACCGTCTACAGAATTACCAAAGAGCTCACTGGTGTCCAGAGCTCTAAACAACAGCTGGTTAAAGACACAAACGGATCCCTGCTAATTTCGGATGAGGATCAGCTCATAAAGTGGAGGGACCACTTTTCTGCAGTTTTAAACCGCGTTTTCGCCAGTGAAGTGAACCCTATTCCCACTGAGCCACCCGAAGTAACAATTTCCCGAATACGCACCGTACCCCCCAGTAAAGAAGAAATTATCACCGCCATCAAAGCACTGAAGAACAACAAAGCGGTTGGACTTGACGGTATTCCTGTAGAGCTCTTGGAAGCAGCCCCAACGACATCGAGCGAGCTACTGCACCCACTTATTTTTTATTGAGCTTGGAAAACAGAGAGCTTTCCTGAAGAGTGGAAAAAAGGAATGATTGTCAAGCTCCCAAAGAAAGGAGATCTCACACAGTGCGAAAACTGGAGAGGAATATGCGTTCTGCCTGCAGTAGCCAAGATAATAGAAGGGATAGTATTGGACCGAATTAAAGACCACCTCGAGGCACACTCGACGCCGAACAAGCAGGGAAATTTTCAAACAGAGTTAAGTAACAAGGCAGAGTGTGTAGGCGAAACAACGAAGTACAATCTTAAAGCAAACGCCATCAAATGGTATACTGATGGATCAAAAACGTCTGAAGGGACTGGGGCGTGTATATTTGGGCCAAGAACCAAACTATCTGTACCGATGGGACAGTTCACAAGCATTTTCCAGGCGGAAGTAAACGCCATAGGTAAATGTGCAGAACGTAACCTTGAAAGAAACTACCGAAATCGGAACATTGCAATGCATGTCCGATAGCCAAGCCGCGCTTAAAGCTTTAAGCTCCTTTGCCATAAGCTGAAAACTGGTATGGGAATGCTTGCGGAGGTTAAATTAACTGGACAAAAAAACAATGTCTCACTTTATTGGGTACCGGTGCACGTGGGTATCAATAGTTATGAAGAGGCAGACTCCTTAGCCAAAATAGGAGCAACAACCCCCCTAACAGGGCCTGAGCCCTTTTGCGGATTAGGTGAAAATGTGATCAAAAACAAGATCAAATGAGAAGAGGAGGCAAAAAGATCCAAAATTTGGAAAGAACTCCCAAAACTGAGGCAGGCCTAATTACTACTTAGGATCTTGGGAAATAAAACCAAGAACGCTACAAAATCAGCAGTAACAGACTAAGAATAAAAACAGGTTTATTCACTGGACACTGCAAGCCAAAGAGACATCTCAGCATTCTTGGCTTAGCGAGCAGTGAAACATGTAGATTCTGCAACATCCAGGACGAAACACCTGACCACATATTAGGCAAATGCCACACACTTGTACATCAAAGGCACATATATCTGGGAAATCACCAGATAGAGCAGAGGGACCTACTCTCACTGAAAATACTCCAAATACTTAAGTTTATAAAAGAACTAAATTTGGAGGATTAGCTTTAAGTGAGCAATCTCTTTCAGCTCTAGATGGGGGCACAATAGATCAAAGGTCGCAGTGCATCAAACCCCGAATTGATTGATTCATTCATTCATACTGTCACTTGCAAGTTGATATTTTTTAACAAACATTGTGGCTCTTTGTGCTTTTACTTTGGTAACAAACAAATAAATATTAAAAAACAATAGGTACAAATTAAATTAAATCATGTTAAGTCAAAAATCTTTTTTTTTTTAATAATTCCAACTCCATTTCCAATTATTGTTTTTAATAAAAAATATTTCTTAGTTATCACCATTACATCTTCTGTCAGACAGCTGCCTCTGTTCTATCTTTTTATATGGTTGGGAAGCCATAGGTGCGGAGATGTTTAGAATATACCTGTGACACGTATTTACACACTTTCACTGTGCATATTAAAAAAAAAAAACAGTGACAACACTAAAATTTGCAATTGTAGTGACACTTAAATAACTTTTCTGGAACCACTTCCACTAGTTTCCTAGCCACTATAAAATCCAAGATGGTGGCAGTTTTTTCAAGATTTTGACGAATAACACCACCTCGGTATGTTTGGTAATATTCTGATATAATCAAGGGCACTGTATATTAGAGTGGGCCGAAAAACACTTTGTTTCGAATTTCAAATCGTAATACCGCGGAAAACTTGCGAATTGGCAAAACTAAGAGTGATTTAAAAAAGAATCAAAATCGGTTCATATCTTCCGATCGCGCAAGCGCTCTGAAGTTTGGAACATTTTTGAAAAATGGTATTTAAAAAAAAAAAAAATATTTGAACTACCCCAACGTCTTAATTTTTGAATATAATAGTTCCAGGTGGCTTGTTTATGAACCATATATTAAGTAGAAAAAAGAATGGTTCAAATATTTTGAGGACTTCCGATCGCGCATGCGTTTCGAAATTTGTCGAATATACTGCAAAATTCCTATTCTTACGATATATTTTTTCTACAGGGTGATTCACGAGCGGTGTGCCAAAAAGCTAGATCGTCGAGACAAAAAAAAAATCGTTTAGAAGGGGGGGTCTATTCCCCTCCGTAAAGCCGGGAGGTTCAATTTCCTAAAAAAATTCACTTAAATTGGAAAAAAAAAATATTAAAAAATAACGGTAATTCCTACAATGTCATGCAATACGTTCTTGTAAAGCCATAAGTCTCCTCTTTTATTGTATTTTTTAAGAAAGTTATTTAAGTGAACAGTTTTTGAGAAATTAGTTTTAAAACTCAAAATTTTGAAAACAATAATTTAAAAAAAAAAAAAATTGAACTAATTTTTTTCAAAATTTTACTCAATTAAGTGCTATTTTTGTTGTCCAAAGGCAATGCTCTTATTAATTTTCAATCAAACATTAAAAACCGGATGATTTTAGGACTTCTCTTTTTCAAGATACTAAAAAATAAAGAAACCAATATCTTATTTAAACAAGAAAAAAATCAAAAATTTTAGTTTGAAAATTAATTTTTCAAAAACTATTTACTAAAATAATTGTATTTAAAATAACAATAAAAGAAGAGATTTCTGGCTTTACAAGGTGGTATTGCATGACATTGTAGGAATTACCGCTATTTTTTAATATTTTTTTTTTTCAATTTAAGTTATTTTTTTATGAAATTGCCCCTCCCGGTTTAACGAAGGGGAATAGACCCCCCTTCTGAACGATTTTTTTTCTTGTCTCGACGCAACCTACATGCTCTAGATTTTTGGCACACCGCTCGTGAATTACCCTATAGAATAAATATATCGTTCAAAAAGGAATTTTGCAGTATATTTGACAAGTTTCGAAACGCATGCGCGATCGGAAGTCCTTAAAATATTTGAACCATTCTTTTTTCTACTTAATATTTGGTTCATAAACAAGCGACTTGGAGCTAGTATATTCAAAAATTAAGACGTTGGGGTAGTTCAAATATTATTTTTTTTAAATACCATTTTTTCAAAAATGTTCCGAACTTCAGAGCGCATGCGCGATCGGAAGATATGAACCGATTTTGATTATTTTTCAAATCTCTCTTGTTTTGCCAATTCGCAAGTTTTACGCGGTATTACGATTTGAAATTCGAAAAAAGTGTTTTTCGGCCCACTCTACTGTATATCCAGCAAAAATCAACTTGTAAAAATTGCTTTCCGTATCAGGGGTAGTTTCTTGTCTAATTGCACTGGACTAATACATTGGGGCATATTCATAGTCGCAGATAGACCCAGGATTAATTAAACTACAGTTTAAGACAATTTAGGCTCAATGAATATAGACCGATTTTAATTACAAATTGTTGGTTTTATATTTTTATAAGATAATTAACTTGGTATACTACACAAATAGCTTCGAATATTTTGAAATGATAAACTTAAAAAAATAGAATCAACGTCCGAAAATTCAACCAAAGCTATGTTTAACTTAGACCCAGGTCTAAAATGACTATGAATAAACCCCATTATGTACGTATGACCAACAAATTGTAGACTCGTTCAATTTTCTAAAAAGGGAAAATACTAGAACATTTTAAGGTCTCTATCAACTGTTGATAATTATTGTCAAAATTTCCATTTTGAAACATAAAAAACTTGGTTTCCTCTGATTGTTGTTATTAATTGCACTGTTAAATCGCACAGCTTCTCCCCCCTCAAAAAAATTCTGTGTATACCACTACCACCTATACCTACTGAACCTAATCAGTAATAAATAGATGAAAGATAATTTATATTATCTCAGTAATAAAAGTTCAATAAACTTTGTCGCCTGGCAATTCCATTTTTGATTTAGTTTTAGTTTGCGATTGTTGGGATTCTATAGTTGGTAAACAAGTGTTTTTTCTTTCTATTCTACTCTACGAAATCTATTCAACAAAAATAATGACGCTGCTACAACTAAATACAAAAAAAAAATGCTAAATTAAAGAATTACATTTTTTGACAAAAAATATAAGTTTATATGTTCATTAAATGTCAAGATAACAATTACAACAACAGCATTCATCAACAAAATATTAGTTAAGTTTTGTTTCGGTTGTGGGTGGCCCACGGGGGTGGTTCGATTGATAAATCGATTTAATTTTAACTGTGTAAGTTGAGTTTATTTATCATTTATATTTGTTTAAATTTTCTTTCCATTCGAATCAATACTAATCTAATTTCATAGTAATTAATTGAGAAAATTATTTAGAATTGTTTAATCGCGGTGTTGGAAGTTCAATATTTTAAAATACTCGTAACTTATATCAGTGCGAGAATGCAAGCCACACAAATCAGCTATCAGACCCGAACCGTGGTGATTGATATATTCTCAACAATAAAATAAATTCTAAATCAGCTGGTAGCTATTTTGATATGTGCTTACTAAGAAATCAATCCAGGATTGTTGACAAACAAATATACATAGGTACCTACCTACTATATACATTTTTGCAAAAATTAACACAACGAAATCTTCAACGACAAATTCGTTCTTGGTTTGTTAAAAATACGCAGTTCAAGTATACAGTAAGCGAAACTGATCCATTTGATTTGTTGGAAAAATGTGAATCTATATACAAAAATGACAGAGTGGTTTTAAAAAAAAACCTTTGGGGTACCATTTGCTCAAATAGTATCCAACCGATTTCGATAAATTTTATATAGTTGGAAAGACTTAAAGTGTCGGCCGAAACTAATGCAACTATTTGCTTAAAAAAATGTTTACAGGTTTACTTCGTACTTATCAGCCAGAATTTTAAAATATTTTTTTTCTTATAGCTATGAATGTTATTTATTTATTTTGTAAAGTCCATAAGCTCTGGTCAGTTGTTCATATGAAAATTAAGAAGTTTAGTTGAATTTACTTCAATTAACCGTTGGTCAAAACTAAAGCAACTTTAGAAATCTCTTTTTTTTTGTGAGTAATTTGATGACATGAGATGAAAAAAACTGTTAGTTTGAATTGGTTAACGTGTCACAATGAAAAACAATAAAGTTGACTCATTCATTCAAAACAAATTACCAATTTTTATAAAATGGCGCGAAATAAATACTCTACTGAGTTTAAATTACAATTAATAAATGAAATTAAAAGTGGATCTTCTCAAGTCGAATTATCAAAAAAATATTGCATTCCCAAATCAGTGATATCCCGTTTAATTAAATTTTATACTTTCAACTATTCCGTGAAAATGATTCATAGAGTTAGAAGGCCAAGGACCACAACATTGCGGGAGGACAAAATGTTGATAAGAACAATAAAAAAAAATCCCTTCATATCCTCAAGAGAATTAAAGAGTGAACTAAAGCTAGAAGCGAGTGAAAGAACAATAAGTATAAGAGTGCTGTCGATGGCGGGTTATCATCTTACAAGGCTGTAAACAAGCCTTTTATTTCTATAAAGAATAGAAGGGCACGGTTGAAATTTGCCAGAGATCAATCAATTGGACAGTGTCAAAATAGAAGACGGTGTTATTTTCCGATGAGTCTAAATTTAATTTGAAAGGATCGGACGGACACCAACGTGTTCGCCGCTCAATCAACCAAGCCTCGGTATACATCAAAAGGCACTCTAAGACATGGAGAAGGGAATACAATGGTCTAGGGATGTTTCTCTGGACACGGAGTGGGACCCATTCATAAAATTGATGGCATCATGGATCGATTCATGTACCGAGACACCTTGGAGAACGTTATGCTTCCACATGCTGAGGAGGATGTTCCGCTCAAATGGACATTCCAACACGACAACGTCCCGAAACATACTTTTAAAATAGTCAAGGAATGGTTCGAAGTTAAAAAAATTGATGTCATGAAATGGCCGGCGGCGCAGTCCAGATCTCAACCCCATAGAAAATCTATGGGAGATCGTAATTCTAATTCTAGAAATGTGGACGACCTCTCTATCCAGGTCAAAGCGGCTTGGAACGGCGTTTCCAAGTTCAATTATTTCAAATTTAATAGAGAGAATGCCATAAGGAGATGCAGAGCTGTTATTGTTAAAAACAATGATTTAGCAACAAAATATTGATTTATTTGATAAAAAGTATTAAGTTTTAAAGAAGTTGCTTTATTTTTGGCCATGTCAAAAGATAAACATACAAATTTATCGTTGCTACTTTTTTATTTTATTTTTAGTTATGAAATATTGTTTTTAATAAGAAAAAAATTTGTGTCTTAGTAGGGTATAACAGACTGACTGAAGAGCCCACTGTTATACCTTGGGCGAAACACAATTATTTCTGGAGTTGAGGTCACTTGTAGTAGTAGCCCGTAGCGTAATGGTTAGTGCGTTCGACTGTCACGCTGGAGGTCTGTGGTTCGCTTCCCAGCCTCGTCCACCTAAAAACTAAATAGTTTTTTTCAGGGCTACTGCCTCTTGCGAGGAATTGACAAATCCTCCAAGAGTATCACTTGTCACGAATAAGTGCTTCTCGTCTAGCCGTTCGGATTCGGCATAGGTCCCTTCCATTCCTGTCGACAGGCGCACACAGGAATGGTTGCGAGTTGTTAGTCACTAGGCCTTGGTTCTTCATGAGCCGTTGTGCCACCCGATTTATTTATTTTTTTGAGGTCACTTGTACTTCTGTTATTTTTATGTCTATCATGTGGACAGTCTAAAAAATATGATTTAATTCACCCGGGGCTGAGACAAGCGAGTAGAACTAGTAGCGTATATATGTGTTAGTGTATCTGAACACGAGAGAGTCGACTAGCAGGGCAAATAGTATAATATTTTTGCCTGCGAATAGCTTACCAGTTATCCTGCTAGTTTCCATTATTTGTATATTTTTTGTATGAAATATTTAAAAAAAATCATACTAGTTTACAAAACGCGCAGAGAGCTACTAGTCACACATACAACCATAAAACTAGCACTATGACACAAATGCTACTAGTTCTACTCGCTTGTCTAAACCCCGGGTCAAATATAATAAAATTTATTCAAATTTAATCATTTGCACACGCAATTTCTTGTTTATTCAATGAGTTGCTTTAGCTTTGGCCGACACCGACACAGGTCCGGAGATATGCAGAATATACCTGAGGTACGCATTTAAACACTGTGGATCAATTTTGTGTTTGCACTGCATGCCGGCCGGTCACTGTGCATATAAAAAAAAAAAATTAAAAAAAAATGTTTTTTGATTTAATTTTCAAACAAATTGTTTGACTCTAGAATCTGTGAATGTGAGTTTTTGGTGGCCAAATTTCGGTCAGTGGGCGATACTAGTAAGTATTATTAGTGGCAAAAATTCACCACTAAAAACCGACACATTGACACACTTTGAAGTTAAAAACTTTTTTTGGGAAATTAATGCATACAAAATTGGTTTTTAGTTTTAAAATAAGATTTTTTTAAATATGCACAGTGATCGGCAGTTGAAAAACAAATATGACCCAAGGTGTGTAGGTGCGTGTCTTAGGTACATATATTCTGCACACTTCCGCAAATACAATCATATAATATATATCGAAATCTTGAGAAAATGATACCACACAATTTTGTTAATATAAAAATTAGCTTTTAAAGTATTTTTGTTTTCCCCTTAAACGGCCAAGAAAAAACCCAGATTCGACAAGAAAATTGTATAAGTGGTTTCTGATGGCTCAATTAGTACCTCAATAATATGTAATCGTTAAATCGATAAACCATGCTGCTTTCGCTTTGCAAACAGTTTCACGTCCGAGTTTTGGAACTTATGACTATGCATCAAATGCGCATCTGATGCATTTCGGAACACAGTCAAGTACATTTTCAACCCAAGGAAGCTGAAAAAACTTCTTCTAATGGTTTTGTTATTCTTTTGACTAAAGAAAGGTATCGGCTGGTACTCTCTTTTTTCAACAGCCGCTATGCAAAACCTTATCATACACTTAGGGGCAAGTGTACAAAAACAAATAAATAAAAAACAAAACACATGGTAAGAAAATAATAATAATAGTCGTATTTGGTGATCGTTATGTTCTACAAAATGGCTCATAGCTCCTATACCCTATGTATTTCGGGGTTGCCCTTTTGATGACGTCATATGCTTATTACACCTAACTTATTAGTAAGCATTTTGTTCTTGTCGATTCAGGGTTTCTCGTCCATACATATTTGACCGCCTTCTTTGATTATTTAATTTTACTATCTAAACATGAACACACTATTATAACGTCAAAAACGTATGTACATACATACATAAATAAATAAATAAATAAACAAAATTATGTAAAACGATAAGCATTTCATTCATTTTTGACTATAAGATACAACAATGTGGTTATGGCAACATTTTGTGTGGCTATGCATGCATATACATACATTAATAATGTACATATGTACAGTGGTGGAGGCAAGGGGTGGATAGGAGGGCTAAAGCCCCCCCTACACAGCCGATTCCTAAAATAATTTGAAATATAAAATATATATACATACATATATAATTATATTACAACGTAATTGATTTTTATATTCGTCTAAAATATTGTTAAGATGTGAAATTCGATGGACATAATAACGTGGTTGGGGTTGAAAAATTTGCGTTATGTAACTTTTTTTTTCTAAGCCCTAAGGTTGGTACTAAAGCCTGAAGCGAATTTGACAAAAACCAAGTTGGGGGCTATGAAAAATGGGCATGTTGCATGTTACTACAATTTTTCTCTTAAAACAAAACCCAGAGAATTGGAACGAGGAAACACACTAGGGACTAATAACGTCTGAGAATATTGATCAAAAAACGAAGTCAGCTCAGAACTAACCTTTTTCCAGAGAGTTTTTGGGACTTAAGTCTAGGGACGGACAACGTCCAAAGTTGGGGCCCTATAAGACCTCAGGTCTTTTAAATGCAATGCACGGCACTAGTTAGAAGGAATAGAAGGAAAGGAAAGATTTTTGTGGGCAACAGTGGATTGAGAATAAGATGTTTATTATCTCATGAAATTCCACGGGTGGCATCCAGATGAAACTGGGGATGGGGAATATAGAAAAGAATGCTACCTAGACTGGGGCTCGAACCCACACGCCCAGGTTAGCAGTCAAATACTATATCAACTGTGCCAGTGCCACTGAATATTTGCAATCCCTGGTAGACTCTAGAGTGACGTTCAAATTTCTCGACACAGCACGAAAAGAAAGTATATGCAGCGTACACGAAATTTCATTCTGGCTTTCAGAATTGCGCCGCAGGTTATTTTTTAAAGCAGCTCATTCGGAAAAATATTATTTTCTGTGCTTTGCAGTGACAGTTTGAACAAAACAGGAAGAAATCTACTCGTTAATTTGGATAATTCAGAAAAATGAGATCTTGGAGTACTGATACTGTCACTTAAATATATCATTTTTCTGAGCTAGCCAATTAGAAACAATTTTTAAATCTTATCAAAAAGGTAAAGTTCAACACATACCTTTAACTCACATAAGCCAATACTTACATAACATAATGTCGGTAGGTACCATATCAATTATTAAATAAACAAATTTGTTCGCGTGGTTCGAGGCTATAACGTGGCTAAAAATTTAAGTTATAAAATTAGTTATGATTATAGGTCTATTTATACAACCATGTTTTGCTGAGCCCTTATATTCGCTTCTATCTATTGTACTTTATATTGAATGCATTTTAAAACGCGATAGGAGCGGATATAGGGGCACAAAATACACGGCTATTATTAAAGGAAAAGTGATAATATCGCAATTCGTTTTCTGTTATATAACTTCATATGTAACGAGTAGTGTATCTCGAGAACCAAGCATGCTAGAGACTTGAAGTAATGTCCCAAATTTGGAGTTTATTTTGTATGTATTTCATGAAATTTTAGTTACAAGTTTTGAAGTCCTCAATTTAAAAAAAAAAATCATACTGCCCTGCTTACTTCACAGTGAAGCTAATATAAAATAATAGTGTATCTTGAGAACTTAGCATGCTAGAAATTTGCAGAAAAGCTACACATTTGCAGTTTCAATGAAATTAATCCGAACATTACGACGGGATTTTGTATCATGTCCAGGATTTTCAAGAAATGAAATGGTTAGCAGTTACCTGTAACCCTGGACCACACGAGCAAGTGCTGGCATTGGCAGGCAATTTGGCTACATACAATACATAACCCTTGTTTTTTTGGCCTTCTATAAATAGTACAGTAGAAAATTACCAAAAAAACGCATCCGCAGTAGCCTGGTTCTTGTATTTCAAAATTGGTTTAACTGAAAGAACACCTGTCAGAATATTGAAAAAAAATATATATTTGTGAGAATCAGAAGCAGTCAAAATTAACTTCACGAAAAATCTAATAGTCACCAACATTTGAGAATGAAATCACCAAAAATCCATTCGAGACTCGGAAAACTATCCGCAGTATGATTCTAATTTAACTTTTATGGGCAGTATTCATACTGTATGCCTTTTTTATTGGTAAGTGTATACGCAGCGCAGTAAAACTTTACACTGTAAAGAACAACAAAGGAAAAGTGCGGGTGCTACACAACGTGTTATTACTTTGGTTTGTGATGTTTAAAAAATATCTATTATTTTTTAAACAGCACAAAACAAAGTAATAACACGTTATGTAGTATCCGCACTTTTAATTTGTTGTTGCTTACAGTGTAAAATTTTGCTGCGCTGCGTATACACTTACCAATAAAAAAGGCCTTATATTTGTTATATTTGTTATTCATGTAAAATCCTACTATGGATAGCTACTATGGAATACTACTGTTTATAGCTTTTCCAATAAAACACGGGTATACATTAACTGTAAAATTCCTATAACTGAATATGCTGTGACGAAGGCGGCACGCAACTTGTAATCAAGTTGCTTTCAAGTTGCATACTGGCCGGGATAGTCTTTCTAGGATTCTAAATACACATTTTTATTAAAATTAAAAAAAACTTTGGCAAATCGAACTTCGATGACAAAAATGCAAATAGAAACGAAAAGTCTGTCTCAAGTCTGTCAAGTCGTGCGATCGTCAAAGCAAAATACTGTGAATGCGTTAACAGGCTTTTTCGTTGCGTCAAAGTCGCATGGGTTGGTCTTCATCTGAATCATAAATTTCGTTTATTGTTAATAATAATTTTAAAAAAATCGAATATTTTAGGGTTTTTATTTTAATCTATCATCATCGTAGCCATCCTTAAATGGATTTTAAAGTTCATACCTTGAAAGATAGATAACCAACTACATTTTGGGGTTTACATAATATTTTGTTCTAGATGTCACTTAGAAACCTTAAAATGACCTCTTGTCGACCAAAGAATTTATTCTTAAAAAAATTCAGATCCTTATAAGATTTTTCAATTATACACATCATTTTGGCTTGACAAATCGGTAACAGAATGTTTCGTTCCATATGTCAGCTAAAATCGTTTTTTTTCGCAAGAAAAAAATGTATGCTCCAAAATTTAGGATTCTTAAGTAGATATAGTTTTTCAATCCATCGAAATCATAACTCTTAACCATCCTTTAATTCTCTCATAAAAAGTTGTGGCTGAAAAAATGCAAAAAATTTCAGCTTAAGCTATCTGGACCGCGTTAGATACAAGTCTGAACAAGCCCACTTACTTCTCTACTGGCTTCACAACTGGCTTGGAGAAGGCAAGCCAGTTGACGAGCAAGTTGCTTAGGTTTGTATGTGTTCATAAAAAAATTAGAGTGTATTGTGACTTGTTACGTCAGTATACTGACTCGTGTGACCTCCACCTCAGGGTAACAGAAGTCATTCTAAGTTTGAAATAATATAACATGTGAACAAAGGTCGTACCACACGAATGTGGAATGCTTTACCCGGCTCTACTTTGCCCTCTCATTTCGCTATGCAAACATTCAAAACCAATGTTAATTTATTTTTTCTCTTTATAATTAAATAAAGTATTAAATTAAGCTTGTACATGTGTTCAAAAGATTTATATCTTATATGTACCAAGAATTATACTGAATTAACCAAATCAAATCAAAAAAAAAAAAACGAAAAATACAGATTATGGTACTTTTTTTTTTAAATGGTGGTCTAACCCCAGCGCCAGCATCAGGGATTTTTTGGTAGCTTACACATATGATTGTTGGTACTGTTCTGAACATGTCCACAAAAATTTCAGCTTTATAACAAATATTTATGGGGCATGGGTAATTGTTTCGAATTTGCACTGCAATTTAGTCTGTTAAATTCATTTAATTTAAAACAGTAGCCAGTAACTAGTTTGTATATTTACTTTCCTGATTTAGGCTATCTAAGCCCGTATAGCCACAAAAAAAAAAAGAGTGCAAGATGGCTGCATTTTTTCAAGATTGTGGTTGTACGCCAACGCGGATTGCTTGGGATTGCTTTTCCCAGTTGATTAAGGACACTTTTCTGAACATTTCCACTACAAAATATACCTGTAAAAAATGTTGTCCAAGTCAATGCCTAATTTGACTGGGCTATACCTTTATTTATTTCAAATTCAAAGTTATTGTAATATGTAACAACATTGCAAATGTAAACTACAATCATAATGTATTTGCTTGATAATATAAAAATAATAAATTATTAGCAGGAAGATAAACCTTAAGTGTATAATAGCACACTTCAAATTTATTGCTGAATAAACAAACATAATATTATATATAAAGCTTCCATGAAGTGCGGTTTTATAAACATATTAAATTACAAAAAAAAAAGATGTTTGGAAATATAAAATGCATTTAATGTGTTGTTTTAATGCGATCAATCTGTGTAAACATTGCTGATAAGCAAACTACATATACAAAAGGCCAAGGACGTACACAGGGGGAGCCCCCTAAATTTTTAAACTAGTTTGAAATAAATATCGATCTTTTATATAAATCCTTTTATTTTTATCAAAATGCATGAGAGCAGACCTGTATAATTTAAGCTTAATTACAAGTTTAACTACAAGGAATACAATTCCTTGGTTCTTAAAATTTTTAAGTACAAGTACAATTCCTCGGTACTCGTACTTAAAATTTTCAAGTACAAGTACCGAGGAATTGTACTTGTACTTACAAATTTTAAGTACCAAGGAATTGTACTTAAGTAGTACTTAAGTCACAAAATATTTAATTACTTTACAGCTCTGCATGAGAGCAATATACAAACATAGGTATGCACATTATGTATATTTCATAATTAATATTGCAAAACAAAAATTAATTTGTGGGGAGCTTTCAATCGAAGGAAACTCTACAACGAAAACAGCAGCTTTTCAGGTGCATTGTGCTATTACACAAACAACTTTTATAATGTCTTGTCCTCCTGATTGCAAAATATTCATCTTGAGCCAGTTGTAAATATTCTTCAGATTAACAACTCGCAACCATTCCTGTGTGCGTGTGTCGACAGGAATGGAAGGGACCTACAATTTTACCCCGATTCCGAACGGCTAGACGAGAAGCACTTATTCATGACAAGTAATTCTCCTGGAGGATTTGTCAGCTTCTCGCAAGAGGCAGTCACCCTGAAAAAAAACTTTTTAGTTTTTTAGGTGGCCGAGGCTGGGAAGTGAACCCAACCCTCCAACGTGACAGGCCATCGCACTAACCATTACGATACGGGCTACAAATTGTAGCACTTGCAAAAGATCATAGTGCAAATGTGGACTTGGGAATAGATGGACTTATGGCTGGCTCGAAATCTATTTAAGAAGAAATTGAAGTAGAACTTCTAAAACCTTGGACAGTACACCGTCAGACATATCGCTCCAATCGTCCTTCGCCAAATGCAGATGAATTTTGGAAGAGATCGCTCCTGATTCCTTACTAAGATTCTTTAATTGCAGCACTTGAACGTTACGGACAAAAACTTACCAGCATATCCGTTATTCCTGATACATCCAGCGAATATGTTAAAAATGTGCATACATGATTTAAAATAAAATCCCAGAGTTTTTCCGAGTTCTACAATTTCCAAAACTTTATTGGAGAGGCTGAATCGTGGTATATTCCTTGGAGAATAACAATAAAATATCCACAGTAGAACTCCAAAAACTAGACATGTTAGATCTCCTAACTGTACCGAAGTTAGTTGAGTACTTAAAAGTAGATTTTATTTTAAAATTAATTAAAATTAACTAATAGTTATTTATTTTTATTTTCCTATTTGTTTATTTATGCTAACAAATTTTGTCCCAGTATTGGAATTAACGAAAAAAATCAATACTTAAAAAAAATCATCTTAATTGTTTATTGAACGAGTTTGCCCCCTCTGATCCTGTTTCCTGTTGAACATACTGTTTCACAGTATGAACACTTACCAGAAAAAGCTGCACTTAAGTTTTGCCTAATGGTACTTTTTGGTAATTTTCTCAGTCTGGGTTAGTGACACTTTAGTGCCAAACACGGGATACTTAAGTGCAACTTATTCAGGTAAAATTGGCATTTTGTATATCATAAATTTACACTTAAGTCAAGTGCCACTAAAGTAAATGTGAAACTAGTAAATGTGATTATTAGTAAATTTTCAATGACAAGGAAATATTACAGAAAATTTGAAAACTACAGACTGCATATAAATATAAAAACGCGGCGGGGGGATCTAAGACCCATCAGTGTCACAAAAGGGGGAAAGTACGATAACTTTCGCCCCAAAAATTGATAACGGTTTTTAGGAGAGGAGTTAAAAACAAGCATTTTGTACTATATGAGGGGGCTCTATATCACCTCGCTTAGGAGGTAGGAGAAATTTAAAAAAAAAATACCTAAAATGGATAAAAATTGTTAAAAAACCACGGCAACACTTACAATAAAGTACTATACCGGTTTTGAATGCCAGAAAACTGTTCTTTAATCCTAAATTTAAATTAAGTTATTTATTTCAATAAATTCTGAAAATCTCGCATGCAAACTCAATTTTTTTATAACAAAAATGAAAAAAAAAGTTTATATCAATTTTTTTTTCAAAATTCTGAAATTCAGTGCTCAATTGGATTTTTGTGGTCAATGTTAACATTTTATTCTAAATCAAATACATAAAACTAAATGATTTTACGTCTTATTGTTTTTGAGAAAACTGAAAATAACTAAAACTACTTTTTTATTATATTGTTTTTTTTTTGTTTTTTTGTCTTTATATGATAAATTCAAAGTTTCTTTAAATCCAGATTTTTTAAATGCAAAAGAAACTTTACATACACCTAACCTCGCACCTTCCCCAAATCCGACGTTAGGCAATAACGCCCAAGGAAAAAAATGTCCAAAATTTGAAATTGAATTGGAAAACTGCAAATAAGACCCAAAAAAAGTAAATATTGTCAAAAAAATATTTTGCTGAAATTATATTTTTATGAAGCTACACGAATTCATCTATTTCTGGAAAAAATACTATTGCTCAAGAAAACTGTTTAGATAGGCACCTGCCTGGCGACTAAAAATACTCTAAGTGGAGCGACGGAGACGCGTGAGCGGGACAGAGAACCCAAAAAGGGAGTTAAAATCCTTAAGCATGTGATCTTGGCCACCCAACATACTATTGTTAAAGAAAACTATTTTTTTTGAAACAATCGCCCAAAGTTAAGGAAAGTGCCCCCAAATTTTACAAAAACTATTAACATTCAAAATATTTGGCGACATTTCCATTTTAATATTTGGAGCAAAAGTTATTTTGGCCTTATTTCCTATTTCTTCTTTGTTTTTTAGGCCATGGAAAATATTTGGGCGGTAATTCAAATTCTATTTGAGCTGTTTTTCCTTGGGCGTTATTGCCTAACGACTCCAAATCGTATAGTGTACTCAAGCTGGGGGGTTTTGCAGGGGGCAACATGCCTCCCCATAGATTCCTCACCGTTTTTACGCCGCCGGCCGTAGTGCTGGGTGCTTGCACTATATTTATGTAAGCAAGCAAAAAAAAAAAAAAAAATTAAAAAAAAGTAGGTAAAACACACACAACAAAAAAAAGTAGTTATATTAATTTCCTCAAAACATAGAAGACATTTTTTATATTCGATTCAGAAATAATAAAAGCATTGACCACAAAAAGCCAAAAAACAGCACTCCATTTCACAATTTTGAAAAAAAATTTTTTTTTTAAATTGTGTTTATCAAAATTTTGAGTTTGCATGCGAATTTTTCAAAAACTATTAAATAAACTTAAATAATAAAATTTAAATTTAGGATTAAAGAACAGTTTCTGGCTTTCAAAATCGGTATAGGATACTTTATTGTAAGTGTGGCTTTCTTTTTTTTATATTTTTTTCCATTTTAAGTAATTTTTATCCGTTGTCAAACTTAGGCGCTAAAGTTATCGTACTCGTGGCCATAACACTAAAATACATTTATCTATACATATTCAGTTATGTAAAACCTTCTGGTTTATAAATGTGTTCAATATAAAAGTACTAGGTATTGGATGTTTAGCCATAATTTTCTTATCACTATTAGCTATCCAATGACGTATCTACCTAAATTAGTACCACAATTATTTTAATGCATAGTAATGCATAGGTATTATAATCTAAATTAAAAATAACAATATTCCCTATAGCAGTATCTATCAATAAGGCTTAGTAGATATGGCGGACACGAGCTAACTAAGTTAGCGAGGGTGACGCAATTAACGCTCTTTAGACAGAGCTTCATATTCGAAAAGATTTTCAGTTGTTAGCTAGTTCTATTTACATTTACCTATACTTTCGTAATAATAATTAACGTTCAATAAAGATTAAATTCCGGGGCAACGCGATTTTGTTTTTCGGAAATGTTTTGGAACGGCCAGGAAGTTGTTGAGTAAGCGTAATGTAATTGCTGATATAAAACGGAAATTTCCGAATCTGTGAATTTAACATCGAAAGTAACATTGACAGTGTGAAAAACTTACAAACGGAAAATTGACAAGTGGCAATAAAAAGCGGTTATAGAACTTTAAGAAGTTTGTGCTCAGTTTTGGTATTAAAAGTGAAATTTTTATGACAATAATCTTGCTATTTCCATATAATGTATTTTAATTTTGCAATTTGCACACAGTGGTGATTTTAAAGTTTGTGACTGAAGAGCTGTATACGGATACTCTTTTTTTTTAATTCTTTTTTTTTTTTAATTTTTGTTGCATATTTATAGGATACGTTTTTGAATGTAGGTACACTAAAAATCAAAGTTTTCAAAATTTAAAATTTGAATCTTTGTCTGGGCATACTGACTAGAGTGTCCGTTATTTCCCAAATTCACACAGCACACAGTTAATCGAAAGTTTATGCCGAACGAAAAAAATTATTGACCAAACTAATTTTTTTCCGTGCTTTTAAGGTCATACTTTTCCCATAAAAAAATGTATGGGAATTTTACACTCTTTTTTTTTTGATTAAGCACGCATTAAAGGGGTTCTTACTATCCTTAAAATGTTTAAACACAGTGCGAGCGTTAGGAAATTAGGGAAGGATTTAAGAGGAGATGCCGGTGGACATTGGTTTTGAAATTTGAACCTTTGAATATCAAATTGGCAGGGAAAAATAGTGCCGGGTAAAGCATTCCACATTCTTGTAGTGCGACTAAAGAAAGAATCTCCAGACTTAAAAGTACGTCTGAAATTGGGCTCAAGGGTAAACTGATGTGCATTCCTAGAAATACGAGTATTACGGTTGAATTGTTTTAGGGGAGGAATGCAACTGGCTATTTCACTAGAGCACTGTTTATGAAAATAATGGTAAAATATTGAAAGAAATGAAACATTGCGGCGGTGTTCTAGAGGTGCAAATGCTTCCGTTATATTTCAATCACCTATCATTTTCATAACTCTTCTTTGAATTGTATCCAACAGTATCAAGTGGGTTATCCACCTGCCCATAAATGAGGATTGTACTCGAGTTTTGGACGAATAAAGGTTTTATAGATAACAGCCAGATCAGAAGGGTTGAAAAACTTCTTACATCGCCGAACGAAATACTTAGCAGCATTTTTGGCAACATCAAATATGTGATCGTTCCACAGAAGGTGATCTGTGATATACATACCGAGGATTGAAAGCTTTTCGGTTTCTTAAATGCAAGAGCCACTCATGGATAGTGGCATGGAGGGTGAGTTTCGTTTAGAATCTAGATGACACTAGACAGTATTGAGTTTTTGAAGCATTAAATTCTGCGCGACTTTTGATTCCCGATTGGACAATGCTGTCGAGATCAGAATTCAGTGAGCTTATCATACGCTGTCGTTCAAGTTCCACATCTGAAGGACATGGATGTGAACCTGGAAACGAATATGAGAAGCTGAGGGTACTGTCGTCAGCGAAACAGTTTAATGGATTAGAAGTCTCAGACAAAAGATCATTTATGAATATAAGGAAAAAAGTCGGAGACAGAAGGGAGCTCTGGCGCACACCAGCACTTTTGCAGACCACGTCTCTCTTAACCTCTCAGCAAGCCCGTCACCAGCATCATCTGCAGAAGACCAGTGGAAACACTGCCAAAGTGCCATCAGGAGCGCCGCAACTGAGGTGCTGAGTTTCACTAGGCCACCACAACGAAACCCCTGGTTCGATGAAGAATGCAGGCTGGCGCATGCAGCAAAGAATGAGGCCTACCCATCAATGCTGCAAACTAGAACCAGAGCTGCTGAGAGAGCAGCCCGGGAGCTCTACTGGCAAAAACGAAGGGAGGAACGCCGACTTCTCAGGAGAAAAAAGAGAGAGCATGCCAAGCAGGCGGTCGAGTCTATTGAAGACTGTAGCGGCAGGGGGGATGTCCGCAAAGGGTAGGGCAATCTACTCAGGGTTACAAGGCTAGAACGAAAGCCTGCCGAGATGAGAATGGGAATATGGTTGTAGACACGCAGTCCGTGCTAAGGATCTGGAAACAACACTTTTCTAGGCTGCTAAACGGCGAACATGACCAAAACTCCGCTGTTTCAATTCAACCTGGACGATGATGGTCAGCATTTCCATCCACCCGACCTAAATGAAGTGCGGTTAGCGATTTTCAAGCTTAAAGCGTACAAGGCTGCTGGTGCGGATAGCCTGCCAGCCGAGCTATTCAAAGCAGGGGGAGATGACTTGGTAGGGAGTGTACACCAACTTATCTCCAAAATTTGGTCGGATGAAAGTATGGCCGATGAATGGAACCTTGGTTTAGTGTGCCCCATCCACAAGAAAGGAAATGCTCTGACCTGTGCCAACTACAGAGGTATAAGTCTCTTAAACGTCGCATACAAAATCTTGTCATCTGTACTGTAAGATCGCTTAAAACCGTTTGTCAACGATCTGATCGGCCCCTATCAGTGTGGTTTTAGGCCCGGCAAATCAACCGTCGAACAAATGTTCACACTCTGACAGATTTTGGAAAAAACCCAGGAGTTTTAATCGATACACACCATCTCTTTATCGATTTCAATGTCGCATATGATAGTGTAGATAGAGAAGAACTATACAGAGCCATGTCGCATCTCGGCATACCTGCCAAGCTCGTCCGCCTGTACAGGATGACAATGGAGAATCTCGCTGCTCCGTCAAAGTTGGTAAGAACACCACCGAACCCTTTGATGTGGCGAAAGGTTTGAGGCAAGGCGACGCGTTATCATGCAACCTGTTTAACATCGTTCTTGAAGCAATTGTACGCAACTCGCAAGTCAACAACAGAGGTACAACTTTTCAAAAGTCTGTTCAACTACTTGCTTATGCAGATGATATTGACATCATTGGGAGAACGAAACGAGCTGTTACCGGCCGACGCCTTTGCAAGTATTGAATCGGAGGCGGCTAAAATGGGTTTGGCTGTTAATGAGGACAAGACGAAGTATATGCTATCATCGAGAAAGGAATCTCAACATCGTTGACTCGGGCAAAATGTCACGATGGATAGGTACAACTACGAAGTCGTCAAGGACTTTTGTCTACCTGGGCTCCACTATAACATCGCAAAATGACATCAGTGTAGAGATCAAACGTAGAATCACTCTTGCCAACCGCTGTTTCTTCGGGCTAAGAAGGCATTTGAGTAGTAAAGCCCTCTCTCAAGGAACCAAGGAGACCTTATATAAGACTCTAATTATCCCGGTCCTGCTGTATTTTGGCATGGACCCTGTCAAAAACGGATGAGAATCTGCTTGGGTGCTTTAAAAGGAAAATTCTACGGGTTATTTTCGGTCCAGTCTGTATCGATGGAGTATCGAGGAGAAGATTTAACAACGAGCTTTATGGGCCTTACAGCGACGTTGACCTGGTCAAAAAGCTAAAAGTACAGCGGCTGAGATGGCTGGGACACGTAGAGCGTATGGACACCGACGCCCGAACCCGACGAGTCTTCGAATCTACCCCTGATGGTATGCGCAGCAGAGGAAGACCCCACCTTAGGTGGCGCACACAAGTCAAAAACGACCTCAACCAACTTGGAGTGCGTAACTGGAGGCAACTAGCTAGGGACCGAGCTGGCTGGAGGGGCTTGTTTGGATGAGGCCGTAGTCCACCCTGGACTTTGAGCGCCATCTAAAGTAAAGTAAGTAAAGGGCACACCAGCATTTATTTTGTGGTTTTCAGACTTGAGCCCGTTACTAAAAGTTGGAATACCAAATTTTATTTTTAAAAATGTTCAAGAATTTTTATATATTGCTCATTAAAAAGAACAACGTCATAACTCAAAAAACATCAATTTTGACCTAATGATAGGTACAGTTCAAACTCATTTTCTATAAACTATTTTTTGGCAAAACGTCATTTCTAGAACTAACAAATTGAAGTCTATAGAGCATTATTATACACTGTCACTTTAAAATATTTTTTTGTAGAAATACTGTATTTTTTCATTTACGCAGGTACCTAGGAAGTGGTAGACCGTAGCGTAATGGTTAGTGCGTTCGACTGTCACGCTGGAGGTCTGGGTTCATTTCCCAGCCTCGTCCACCTAAAAACTAAAAAGTTTTTTTCAGGGCTACTGCCTCTTGCGAGGAATCGACAAATCGTCCAAGAGTATCACTTGTCACGAATAAGTGCTTCTCGTCTAGCCGTTCGGATTCGGCATAAAATTGTAGGTCCCTTCCATTCCTATCGACAGGCGCACACAGGAATGGTTGCGAGTTGTAAGTCACTAGGCCCTGGTTCTTCATGAGCCGTTGTGCCACCCGATTTATTTTATTTTCTAGGAAGTGGTACCTTAAAAGTGTCATATTTTGCGATAAAACTTTAGTTAATAGCTCTACAAAAAAAAAAGTAGATACAAAAGAAAATGATTAAGAAATACAGCCATGCAAACTTGAAATTGCGATTTCTGAAGTTTGACGTTTTTGGAGTTATGCGATATAAAAAATTTATTTTTAAGAAAACCGCTCTAACGATTTTTGATTTTTTTTTTATAAATTCATATTTATCAAACAAATCAGATGGTATACTTTTTTTTTAGCTCTATCTATTTTAGGTATTAAAATAACAAATTTATAGTAATTTATAATAGTAGTTTTTAGTTCTTGTTTATGTTTTAAATTGTATTTAAAACTTTTTTATTAATGATATCATAATGTTATGGGACAGTTACATTTATGCACATTGTCAACTTCAAGCTACGTTAAAGTTGTTAGCTACGAGAGAAAGTTTTGTTCGATCCAGTCATGCTCTGGCTGTCAAATTTGTGTGACCAAATTATTTTCATATTTTGCTTCTCGGACAAATCAGTGTTACCATAACCTCAAACCCTTAAGTGTGAAAGAATGTCCTCTTTCACTCAGGGAAACCAGTTGCTGGAGATTTTTTTGACGTTTGTCTTATAGCTTTCACACACGAAGACAAAAATTGCCAAATAAAAAAGTCTATTGATTGAGTTGGACAGTGCGAGAAGGAATGTGATAAGAATCTCTTCAAACGCAGACCAGGTAGATTTTTTTCCATCACCTTTCATCTTGTTGTTTATAATTTTTTGTTTGTAGAATTTCGGAATGAAATATTGTTTGCACTCTTTAGACACACTTGTTTGTGAAATTAAAACAAAATCGGTTTAGCAATTTATAGTCAAGGTGCCATCGCCAGAGGTATTTGAGTGTACAAAATATGAGCACAAAATTTTGACATATTGACAAGTGCTGAGAAGTTTTTGTCAAATAATCCCCACTCCCATTTTTGAATCAAACGAAATTAGGTACAGGTTAAATAGGACATTATACAAGATAGAATCCCTATACTGTCGTGAAACTTGGCATTTTTATTTTCTTAGACAATACGCATAGACCTTTTGCATAAATGCCTAAATTTGCAGGTCAAATTTTGTTTGTCCATGATTAAAAAAAAAGTTGTTGAAATGTGGGGAAATCGAAAGAAAAAAACTACCCCACATTTTGTGTGTATGCCTTGGACTATTAGGAACAATAAAGTTCAAAGTCCAGCCTTTATAAACAAATTAGTACAATGATGTCAAAATCAAGTTTGACTGTACTATCAGGTTTGACCGCCAACTCACACTTAACCGACTCCATATTACTACTAGCCAGACGTAAAAAAACAATAATATAGATTGCAATTTTTATTTATACTTATCTCTATAATGGATGACACTGGTCGGCGGCCGGTGCCAAACATTAAATTTTCTTTTGTCTAACCCAATTTATTGAAGTTCAATGAGCTCTCAAAGCAGTAACAAGTACTGGAACTAATTTTCGATCCATACTTTTGTTTTCTGAAGCGTTTTACATTTTTTTAAAGACTATAAAAACTTGTGCATATTCGTTCAATAAAAATGACGGCTGTTCTTATTTGTTTTTTATGACTTCACCTATAACATTATATATGATACAGATGCGTATGTATGTACAGTGGCGGATCCAGGGGGTGGATAAAGGGGATAAAGCACCACCCGCCCCCCAAATACGTTTGCTAAACTTAATTGGAACATATAAAGTAATATATTACAATTACAACGTGTAGAGTGTTAAGCTGCTAAATTTGGAGGGAATCAGACAAAAGAATTGCTCACTAAAGTGCTTACTAAAACCCGATAAGAATTTGAGAAAAAATGAGGTGTACGTTTTAGCGTTACGGTTTAATACAACAGGAATTGAGAATCTTGGGGCTTACATTTGCAAGGTCAAAGTCAATTATACATACAAACATTTTTGGACTAAGCAATTCCACAAGCGTGAGTTTTCTTTGTGCACTCAGAAAATCATGCAGAAGCAAATGAATATTTCCCCCTAGACTCTAGAGTGATGTTCAAATTTATCGATATATTTTTTGAACAGGAATATAAAGTTTAGGCAGATACAGCGTATACACTAAAATTCATTCACGCTTGATGAATTAGGCCGCATGGTTTTTTTTTGAGCAGCTTTGTCTTACGTCCGACAAAAAGTCTTGATGTTTTGACATTTTCTTTTTCAATCGGCAAAATATTGTTTTTTTGTGCTTTCCAGTGATAGTTCGAACAAAACAGGTACCTGCTCTACTATAGTCCAGTGCAATTATAAGCTGTCCCAGCAGTTTGTACCACCGCCAATTTTTTTATCGATAAAGAGTTGATCGAATATGATAAATCTCAGTTTTCGCATTCGTAACATTTACCGTTTTGCCGCCATCTTGGATTGTACTTTTAACAAAATATCTCATATTCATATTAGTCCAAAAAAACTTGTAACACATAATATGCGTAGAATACAATTTCCTATTTTATGTGTTAAAAATTTGTTCGTTATTGATAATATTTAAAAAGTTACAGGCCAAAAAATAAACAAAATTTGGTATTTTCCTAAATTCAGGTCATTTTCAATCAAAAATTTGAAAAACTTTCTATGACAAGTTTGTTGGGCTCTAAATTTTAAACAGTTTTGTGCTGCAATTTTTTTCTGTATTTCAATAAATACAAAAGTTATGATTATTTTTCTATTTAAAAAATGTTTTATACCAGAACCTTAAATAAAAATAAAATTGGGGGTGGTACAAACTGCGGGGTCCCCCATATAAAATTTTATAATTGCACTGGACTACTATCTGATTTGGCTAGTTCACGAAAATGTGATCCCCAGAGGGCTCATTTTGTCAAAACACATATGAGATTTCCCAGTGAGGTGAGACATCTTAGATATAATTTTTATTTTTAACTCAAACTGGATCTGGATTTAAGCCTAGTACGCTGCTGATGCGAAACGAAATGTTCCTGTGGTCTGTAAAGAGACAACGAAATGCTTATGAAAATACTGTGGAAATATATTCATATGGAGTTTCACAAATTGCAAATAAATAAAACAAAATTTAACGAACAAATCAAACAAAAGCCATGCTGTTATGAAAGAAGCAACAAATACAAGCACGAACAAACATAAATGTCATTTTCCCGCACGAAACGTAAAGTTCCATACAAAAATGACATGACGAAATCATAAACGAAAAATTTCGTTGTGCTTTTCGCAGCGAAATTGATGATTATACCAGATTGTTTTGAGAATTCTGCACTCTCTTTTTGCAAAGAATTAATTGGCCGCACCATTAATTAGGACTGTTTTTCTCAGATCAGAATAGAACAGCACAGATTCGTGAGAAACGTCAGACAAGTTAGAACAGAAAAAACTGTTCTAAGTTGTTCTACCTAAAAAGCAAGTACAAAAAATCCTGATCTATTCTGTTCTAAACTGTTCGGAACAGACTCATTGAACAGCAAATCAGCACAGTTTGGAACAGAAAATTGTCATTGAACAGCAAAAACTTGTACAGTACAAAGAATGTCAACGCCAGCTACTTTGACACAGCAGAAAATTATAGCGTGTCAACGTTGGAACCTGGACAACGCGTTGATGGGCAGTCAGGAAATATCTGTCAATGTGTCCGAAAAATTCTGATGGGGTGATAACACGGTAAATGAAAACAGTCAACGCGTTGACTTTTCAAACCATGTCATCGCAAGTGCCAACGCTGATGTCAGTGCGTTGACAACGTTTTGCAATGACAATCACACGACTTGAAAGCCGTGGGACAGAATTTGACGTCATTCTGACGTCAGAGAGTCAATGCGTTGACCATTTTCGTTGACCGTCTAATCATAGCTTTAGTGACTAAGATGTGGTTGTATTTAACATGTTAATTTCCTTACCCTTAATTACACCATATATGCAGGTCTAAAGAATTTCCTAAGAAACAAACTGAAATCTCACCCCAAATACACAATTTATTATTTTTATTAAAATGTTTTTTTTTTTTTATTGAAAGGAATAACATAAAAAAAACTGCATTGTCAAAAATAACAAACTCAAGTGATCACTTTGTTGTTTGATTCTTAAATCTTGAATTCACCGAAAATATAATTTTGGCAGCGGATGTGTTCATTCATTGGGTCGCTTCTATTGTTAGGTAGTAAAAAAAAAACACAAATTCGTGAGAACCGAGTCTTACTTATGAGATAAGAGGGCGCTAATTGAAGATTTTATTTCGGTACTTCAACACACAAAATGCCATCAATGCCATAGTGGAGTACATCACAGTATTGTAAACATTCATTGAACTCTTCAGTAAATCCCAATGACTCGGATATCGATAGACCACACTTGCCTTTTGAATTTCTGCCAAATCCTGCCAAGTGACACTTTGTGGTCGCAAAATTAGTAGAGCGTGAATTGCTGCCCTTAAGCCACTCTGAACAGCTCCATTTAAGCAGCCACGATAAAGTGTCGCCGTTGATGTTGATGACCAAATTATACGATTCCATGGAGTTGTGTATTGGAGATTCATAAGCGATGTCTGTTCGTAAGTTTGCTGATTGTATTTAACTGGTTCGGTCATTTCATTGCCAAAACTTTCAGCTAGACTTTTCAGCACAATAGATTTGATGAGCAATTCAAAGCCCTGTCCATGCAGCATATATCCAACTAAAGAGGTTTGCTTGTGTTGTTGGGCGAAAATAGCTGGATCAGCAGAGTAAAAATTACCAGAGAAACCTCGTCGACGCCAGTGGGGCTCATCGTAGTCAACTCTGAATGAAGTGATAAAGTATTTATCTCCCAGGTAGGGTATTTGCCATTCCATAGGAATGGGTGGAGTTATGAAGATATCTTCAATATAATTACATGGAATAGCCAAGATGACTACTCTGGCGGTGTGAATAGTACCGTTTGTTTCGCTAACTTGCACATAGTCTTCGTGATGCCGAATTTCGATAATTTTTGTTAGTCTCTTAATCGATACAGGCTCGAGTCGGTTTTCGAAAGCTCCAAGAAGTTGCTCTGAAGAAAATTCTAAGACGCTTTGTGATGGTTCTATGTACCTTGAAATAGTGGGAAAAACATAATAAGTATGTAAATTGTAATAATAATTGTAATTTTATGTTGATTTCCATTGAGAAATAGATGATTACGCTGGATTTACATGTCTGGCAGTATTTCTGTCAGTATACTGGCAAAAGAATTAGTAAATTAACCAAAATGAAGAAATTAAAATTACTTCTATTTTAAGTGGATGAATTGAATATATGTAATTCAATTAAAAGTACGAGACGAGTGAACTCAACTCCAGAAATTCATGCGTTTCGCCAAATATGACAGTAAGACTGTCCTTCTTCTTAGACGCAAATGTTGATCGTTATTTTTCGACTCTTCACTGTAGTAGCCCGTAGCGTAATGGTTAGTGCGTTGAACTAACACGCTGTAGGTCTGGGTTCAATTCTCAGCCTCGTTTACCTTAAAACTTAAAAGATCAGGGCTACTGCTTTTTGCAAGTACTCTTGAATTGACTTATCCTCCAAGAGTGTCACTTGCCAAGATAAAGTGCTTCTCGTCTAGCCGTTCGGATTTGGCATAAAAAGTGTAGGTCCCTCCATTCCTGTCGACACGCGCACACAGGTTGAGAGTTGTAAGTCACTAGGCACTGTTTTTCATGAGCTGTCGGGCCAAGATATTTATTTTTTAGAACAGAAAAAAGATACTGTGAATTTTATTATTCTAGGGGAATTTGTTAAAATTCTAACCGAAGAACCTACTTTCATATCTGAGCGAATCACATGACTTCTGGAGTTGAGGTGACTCGTACTGTTATGACCAAATTCGTTTGAAATGTTTAGGAAAATAAGATCTCAGAGGTTTCACTATCAAAGTACAGGATCCAACAAAATTTTCGGATTGGATTTTCGCTCATGTATTTTGACTAAAAGACATTTGAGATCTCATTTTCTTGGACCAGTCAACTCGTTTCCAATTTTAATGACAGAAAACAGAAATACTGGCAATTTTCGTGTCGTGTAAATGTACCATTAGCTTGTGTTTGACATTAGCGGTATTGTACTTACTTACTTACTTAGGTCCTCGGACCTATTACGTCCGTGATGTTTCCCTTACGGGACATAGGGCCTCCACTACACCTACGCGCCATCGTGTACGATTTCTTGAAATATATTTCAGCTCTCTCCAACTTTTCCCCAGTCGTGCCGATTCCTGTTCGACCGTTCTTCGCCATGTACTTCTAGGCCGGCCCACTTGTCTTCCCTCCTGTGTGAGCGGGTTCCACTGCATTGCTTGAGATGCAATGCACCGATCGCCTTTTCGAAGCGTATGGCCAATCCACTGCCACTTTCTTCTTCGTATAATGGAGTCTATGGGCTCCTGACCCGTTCTCGCATGAAGTTCAACATTGGAGATACGGTTGGGCCAGAAAATCCTCGAGATGTTTCGTAGACATCTATTAACGAAGGTTTGCAGCTTTCTAGTGACAATTTCAGTGACTTTCCAAGTGCTCTAGCCGTAAAGCAGAACGAATTCAACATTGGAGCGGAACAGTCGTAGCTTGGTCTTTAAGCTAAAAGAGTTGTTTCTCCATATTTTGGACAGCATTCCGAACGCAGCCTTTGCTTTTCTGATTCGGCTGTTTACGTCCAGTTCAGTTCCGCCACCCGTAGAGACAATACTCCCAAGATATTGGAAATCCTCTACCATCTCTACCGGTTGTCCAGAAATATTTACTTGGATTGATGAGGAAGTTCCAAGGCTGATCCTTTTAGTTTTTGCCGAGTTGATCTTAAGCCCTACGATTTCTGCTTCTCTCTCCACCCTTGTTGTCATTTGATGGAGATCCATGATCCTATGAGAGAGTAAGCATACGTCGTTGTCCGCGTAGTCCAGATATTTGAGGTGAGATTGCAGAGTCCACTGAATTCCTCCATTTCCATTTGACAAAGCTGCGTGCAGTACGTCACTTATTACCAACAGGAACAGTACCTTTTGGTGACAGCATACAGCCTTGCCTAACCCCACTTTGGATTTCAAACTCCTCTGACAGCCTACCTTTGTGCAAAACGTGACACTTGGATCCATAATATGTAGCCTTGATAATAGCAATCAATTTATCTGGGATGCCCCTCCTGCGCAAAGCAAGCCAAATAAATTCTCTATTGACACTGTCGAACGCCTTTTCAAAATCTATGAACAGCAGGTGAAGTGGTGATCGATATTCAACGCACTGTTCGATGATGATCCGCAAGGTGTTGATGTGATCCACACAGGCAGATCCAGTGCGGAAACCTGCTTGTTCGGCGTCGAGTGTGTCTTCGAGGTGGTCTTTAATTCGGTCCAATATTATCCTTGCTATTATCTTGGCTACTGCAGGCAGAACGCATATTCCTCTCCAGTTTTCGCACTGTGTGAGATCTCCTTTCTTTGGGAGCTTGACAATCATTCCTTTTTTCCACTCTTCAGGAAAGCTCTCTGTTTCCCAAGCTCTCTTAATAAGTGGGTGCAGTAGCTCGCTCGATGTCGTTGGGGCTGCTCCTAAGAGCTCTGCAGGAATACCGTCAAGTCCAACCGCTTTGTTGTTCTTCAGTGCTTTGATGGCGGTGATAATTTCTTCTTTACTGGGGGGTACGGTGCGTATTCGGGAAATTGTTACTTCGGGTAGCTCAGTGGGAATAGGGTTCACTTCACTTGCGAAAACGCGGTTTAAAACCGCAGAAAAGTGTTCCCTCCTCCTTATGAGCTGGTCCTCATCCGAAATTAGCAGGGATCCGTTTGTGTCTTTAACCAGGTGTTGTTTAGAGCTCTGGACACCAGTGAGCTCTTTGGTAATTCTGTAGACGGTCCTACTGTCACACCTACTAGCGGCTTCTTCTGCTTCTGTGGCCAGTGCGTTGATGTAGTTACGCTTATCACGTCGCACACTATGGTAAACTTCCCTCATCTTCATGCGGTATGTAGACTCAAGCTCGTTTCTCCCTGCTGCTGGGGTAGCTGCGATGCGAGCTTTAAGGTGTTTCCTTTCTTCGATCCTTGCCCAAGTTTCGTCGGAAAGCCAAGCACTATTTCTTCCTTGCGCCCGGCCGACTATACTTTCAGCACCGGATATGAACACATTTTTCACAGCACACCAATGATTTTCGATGGATGTGGTTTCCGTGCTGCTGATTGCGTTCAATCCTTGTGAAAGGTGGTCCCCTAGTTGTTGGCGCACTGCAGGATCCTTTAGTCTATCTGTATTAAACTTGGGCATTCGAGTGTTTCTTTGGAATCTCCGAACTGCAGCTGTACGCAATCTTACGGTAGCAACCATCAGATGGTGGTCCCGAGCCATTCCCATGTCAGCACCTCTTCTGTTACGGACGTCCTGGAGACTGCTTCTAAAACGCCGGCTGATCGCGAAGTGGTCAATTTGGTTGGAAGTTGCTTGTCCGTCTGTCGACACCCAACTGACTTTGTGGCACGTCTTATGCTCGAACATGGTCCCTCCAATAACAAGGCCGTTGGCATTGCAGAAATCGACAAATCGTTCGCCATTGTCGTTTCGGTTACCAACACCATGTTTTCCCATGACATGCCTTAGCCCAGTGTTGTCATTGCCAACCTTGGCATTTAAGTCTCCCATCACCATAACTATATCACCTCGTGGAACGCTATCATAAGCAGCACTCAGCCGGTTATAAAAGGCCTCCTTCTCCTCGTCAGAAGAGAGCAAAGTTGGGGCGTAACACTGTATGATGGTGACGCGACGTACTCTAGTCCGGAACCTGGCTTTCAGGATCCTGTCACCTAAAGGCTCACAGGAAATTAGGCTTTTGAGAGCTGTTTTGGAAAGCAGCAATCCAACGCCAGATTCCCGAGCGCTTCCAGGTGTTTTTCCGGAATAGAATAGTACAGTGTTACGGGTTGGTGACTTGAACTTCCCCGAACCCAGCCAACTAACTTCACTTATCCCTAAGATGTCCATCCTATACCGCATGAATTCGTTCTCTAGTTGCAGGAATCTGGCATTCTGAGGACCTTCTTTTCCATTGTCAAGAAGCGTCTTCACATTCCAGAAACCAATCTTTGTCCGGGTACAATAACCAAAAGTCGTCAACGAGTTATCATTAATTATCCGAGGCGTAGTGTTGGTTTCGGTAGCGGGTTGATTTCAGTTACGGAGAATGCTAACCTCCGTAACCTATCCTAGAAAGCTAGGCCTTTTCGCACTTGTAATTTTGGCCTATTTATGTATATTGGGATACATAAATAGTTGCCCGGGGACCACCACGAGGAGGTAAAACAAGCACTTCATGGTGACTGATTGTTGCGCTACTGGCCCAGACCAAGTTCTGAGCAATCAATAGTTTCCCGATCAGGCACGATGCAGCGGTATTGTGATGCTTTGTTTTTGTCTAAAGCTGAGGTAGTTCAGCGGGTCCAGGGTCTGACCGAAGGAAGCAAATGAAAACTCGGTTCTATTGTGAAGAAATCAGAACTCCGTTCAAACGGAATTGTTATTTCGTAAAATAAACTTAACTTATAATAATTTACAAAGAAATAATGACTTAAATAGCTATCATGGTATTTCGTATAAAAGTAATTATTCTACTTAAATAAATACAATATAAATCATATAATGTGGGATATATTCCCCGGCCCAAGCAAGCTCAAGGCACAAACTAATAATAACGCAAATGGGATATATTCCCCGGCCCAAGCAAGCTAGGGGCACAAATTAATAATAATCAAATTATCTAACTTCCATTTCACAGCTCAAAGTCCAAAAATTAAGCGAGACTCCTATCTAGTGCACCACGCACCCCGCAGTGTGTCTCTTGGTAGGTACTTCTTCCTTTCGTACTCGAAAATGGTACGTATAACACTGTCAAAGGCAGAAGACGAAATTCCATACAATTGGCACTTCCTCTTATCGTATTCCAAGGTAAAAAATAGGTGTGAACTATTATGTGAACTGGGGTTGGCTTATGACGATGCTCTGTATGTTCGGTGGTTGGCCGTTGACTATTTGAAATTTGAATTCAAACGGCTGAAGCGGCAATTAGTTCCTTGCCTCTGTTGCAGTACGCTGTTAGACATAGGAAAATGTGTAACTTCGTTACAGTATTCTTCTGCAAGTGGCAAAGTACCTACTCACAACTACTTTGCTCACCCTTGTTAATGGAACGCACACCACGTGCCCTATTTACATCACGATTGAAAAATGTCCAGTATTTCTATCACTAAATTGACAAAAGAATGAATTTGTTTATTCGTTTGCCAGTATACGGACAGAAAAATGCGAATCTGTCAGTCGTGTAAAAGCAGTAAATAAATCGTTATCTACGCCCACATGAGAGCATAACACCGCGTTTACACCAGTGACAAGTGGTCATTATTTCTTCCATTTTTTTTTCCAAAAATTAGCAAATCGTGTAAATTTTGGATCTGTCATTATTTGAAGTTTAATTTGACCATTATGACATGGTGTAAACATTGTGCTGACATTATTTTTCAGTTACGAATTAACCTGCTCATTCTTGTCATAATAATTAAAGCGCCTCAAATAGTCATTATTTTGTGTTCGTATAAATGCATGTCATTAATGAATTGATTGTGCCATTATTTGCTCATTTTACTGACAGAACTTATGACAGTTTCGTCATTCGTGTAAATGCGGCATAAGTAGATGACAGTGCTAAGTGTCTAGATGTTTTCACCTTCGCACTAATTAAATTTCGAAGAATCAGGGTCAACGAGTCATCATCTAATATAGAGGTCTATATTTTTTTTAAGGCAAAAAGAAGTATATAGTGTTGACTTGTCAATAAAACTTACAATTCCATGAGTGTCTTCAAATCTCCACAGCTATGCACGATATTCATAAACTCAACGAAACTTATTTCTTTTGCATCAACACCTGCCACTAGCCGTACGAAATTCATCATAAAAAGTCGAGAACTGTCAAAGAACATGCTTCTATTTATATGATGCCACATAGTATACTTTTTGTCTTCTTCTGTAAGACTATTCGAAAGTAAACGATTTGCTCATATTAAACAAATCACCAAGGTTCTCAATTATGTATACTCACTCATAAGTTCCCGGCCGAAAAAGTTGTGATTTGAGATCCAAGTCATTCATATACCGTTGAAGCTCAAATTTAGCTATAAAAGCAAATGGACCCATGTCTAGAGACCATGAGCGTTTAAGATTTCTTGAAATCGGTGGACGTCTTCGCATATGTATTCCCAAATTAGCCAAAAGATTGTAAATATGAGTTTGATCAGCAATGAGGAATCTTCCACCGAGCTCTTCGTCAGACTTTGAAGAAGCGATTTGTCCTCCGATTGTATCGTTTGATTCGAGAATTTTTACCTTTAGAGATGATTCTTTTTGAAGAATCTTATAGCCCGTTGTTAGTCCAGAAAGACCCGCACCGATAATTAAAACATCAAACATTTTTATACAAGGAATTTAGATTTTAATAATAAACAATTTTTGTTTGAAGTTGAAAATTAAAATTGACTAAAACTTAAATGATTGTAGATGTACTCGTACATTCAAACTTTACTAGAGGTAAGGTACACACATTAACTTGTAATATCGTATGCTAGGTATTGCCCAACCGGGTAACTTTCCATTGGTGCCCTTTTTATTTTGTTATAAATGACCATACCAATTTCAAGATCTTCAAAACCCCTACACTTTCAAACGTACCTACTCGTTTTCGAGGACATGTCCTCCAGCGCAAAACGTCTACCATAGTTTTAATAACTTGTCCTATTAGTCTAAGAGCCGACAGCAAATTTTGGGAGTGGATGTATAACCAAAATCTGAGTATGAGGGTCAATAGGTGCATATTGTGTGATATCGAAATCAAAAGTCTGTCAGGTTTTTTGTTCAACCTTTGGCGGGGGTGGGGGATTGAAAAAAGAGATTTTATAAAATTCTTATCAGGCGTATTATCACTTCTATCAATTTTTTGAAGATACATTATGATGCTCTGTCATTTTGCCTAAGTTCAAACACCTTAATCTTTGTGATATGATCAGTAGAACTCATGATATAAGCTTTTTAAACGAACCTTAATCGACTTTTTTTGGAGACTAAGTTTTGTTGATTTTTTGCGGTTTATAAATCTCCAAGAAAAAACCGATTAGGCTCGCTTAAAAAGCTTATATCTTGTGTTCTATTGGTCACAAAGATTAAGGTGTTTGGACTTAGGGAAAATGACATAGCATCATAAAAAAATAAAATAAATCGGGTGGCACAACGGCTCATGAAGAACCAGGGCCTAGTGACTAACAAGTCGCATCCATTCCTGTGTGCGCCTTTCGACAGGAATAGAATGGCATCATAATGTATTTTCAAAAAATTGATAGAAGCCTTAATCCCCCTGATAAGAATTTAAGAAAATCTCTGTTTTCAATCCCCCACCCCCATCAAAGGCTGAACAAAAAACCTGACGACTTTTGATTTCGATATCACAAAATATGCACCTGTTAACCCTCATACTCAGATTTTGGTTATACATCCACTCCCAAAATTTGTTGTCGGCTCTGGGGAAATCCGCCATTTTGGAAAACGCCAATTGATCTCTTTCTCCAAAACTATCGATTTGTGAAGAGTTGTTCTAACCAAATTTGTTGGAAATTAAATGATTTTGTAGTTTTGATTACAAAACTTTTTCTGCGTGGACAATATTTTTGAGGTTATATCGTTTTATTTTTTACTTGTTCGCATTTTTCTCATTTCCTATTAAACTTATGTAAATTTTTCTTATGATACAAATTGTAGAAAAATTTAACAGATTTTCATATATTTTTGAAGATGGTGCGATATCCCAGTCGAAAGTTAGAGCTTTTGAAAAATTGGCTGTTAAATCAATTGAGCCGATATAGTATCTACAATATTTTTTTTTGCATTTACACATTTTTTAGGATTTTTTGTATGAACTAAAGTTCATGCAATGCAGTCACGCTGCGCAGACAACAATTAACATTGAACATTTTTGAATGAATCAACAACAACTAGAGTTTTCTACCACCAAGTTATTTGGCTGAAGTTATGGCTATTGCACGAGTGCCAGCCCGATCATCAGACTTCTTTGTGTGGCTTCGGTAGCGTGATGGGTAGGCCATCGGCTTCCGAATTCCAGTCACAGTTGATGTCTTAAGTTCAATCCCTATGACGGGCAAAGCTTTTCAAATAAAAATTAACGTATCAAGACTCAGCACCACACAAAGAAGTCTGATGATCAGGTTCGCACTCGTGAAATAGCTTTACACATTAACACTTATCAAAAAAGAATTTATAAAATAAATAAATAAATAAGGTGGCACAACGGCTCATGAAGAACCAGGGCCTAGTGTCTAACAACTCGCAACCATTCCTGTGTGCGCCTTTCGACAGGAATGGAAGGGACCTACAATTTTATGCCGAATCCGAACGGCTAGATGAGAAGCACTTATTCGTGACAAGTGATACTCTTGGAGGATTTGTCAATTCCTCGCAAGAGGCAGTAGCCCTGAAAAAAAACTTTTTAGTTTTTAGGTGGACGAGGCTGGGAAGCGATCCCAGACCTCCAGCGTGACAGTCGAACGCACTAACCATTACGCTACGGGCTACTACTAATAAGAATTTTGGAACACTAAATTTCCAACATTTTGATATATTTTTGAAGATGATGCAAGAAAGTTAGTCAAAAGTTACAACCATTTTGTTTGAGCTAAAATGAAAACTCCGGAAACTCCGGAGTAAATAAAAATTTGTTATTGAAATGAATACAAATACAAAATTTATATTAACAAAATAATGGGTAAATATAAAGCTGAAGTAAACTAAAAAAAATGCATTTTTCAAAAAAGAAAAAATCATAAAAATATAAAATTAATAAATAATTGGTAAGTAGGTTTCAAGTGAAACGTGTTTCGGGTATCCTCTAGTTCAGTGTTTCCCAACCTTTTGTGTGCTATGCCCCACAGAACCTTTCTAAAATCCTCGTTTCCCCCTAACATCATGTGAAGATACCTAAAGAATTTTGAACATAAAAAATCTGAAATGCCCAGTGAAAAATTTGAATAGCTGACATAAGGAAGAATTTTATCGAAATTAAGTAAACCGTAAGTTTATTTTTAAAATATACGAGTATAATAAGCGAGTTCAGGAAAGGGAGTTTTCGGAGTGACTCAACAATCTCAGTTTCCTGAGCAGGATTCCTCAGCAAAAAATCTAAGTTTGGCTGTCAAAATACTGAAGAAAAAAATATTGGATTCTCTTACTCAGCTTTTGGCGGAGCAACATCTCCGATACCTCTCTTCCCTGAATGCGCCTAATGTAGAACTAAAATTCAAATAAGAGATAATTTAATAATTATATTTAAATCCCTTCACTTGCGCTTGATGCCTCCTGCAATCCAGCTTCAGTCTTACGTCTCCCCGTTTTGTTATATCCATGCAATTTCTTTTTTACTATCAGCAAAATTAATTATGACACTTAATCCACATTCCCCTTCAAGCAAAATCACGGATCCAAATTTCTCGGTTCACTTGGGACTCTAAACAAAATGAGTGTCTCACACACAATAACAAATTTTCTGTGTACGCATGTAAAATGAACGAGAATCGAGAGTATTTTTGTTTTTTTAAAGCACCGAGGAATAGAGAGAGTATAGGCCACAGATAAGCAATACCTAGATAGGAATCTTTCGTTCGTATCACCCCCCAAAACCCATTTGTTTACATTGTTGTTTTTGTAATTTGATTTCGTGTCGATGAATAGATGTGAACTGCAACAACAACTTAACGCGGTGAATTTGATTTGTTTGACAGTTCATTTTTTTTTTTTTCATAAATTTGCTGTGCGAAGATTTTTATTCTGGTGTTTGTGATTTTCATTAAAAAATAAATTAACAAAAAAATAATTGTTTCACCAAGCACAATGCCCGCATGGCAAGCGGAACTTAAACGAGTCCTTGAATTTCAATGAAAAATCTTTTGGTGCTTTCATGTTTCTTTCCTCCAATTCGCCAAAAAGCTACTTGGGCAGACGATGCGCGATGAGAACTTTTTGTAGAACTCTGTCGCCTCCGAAGGGGCCCTGTTTGAGCAGAGTATAGCAAAGGGCAAAAGACCTAATTATGTTTATGAAATTTAAAAACATAATTTCAATTTTTTTCAGTTCTACAGCACAATAATTATAAAAAAAATCTCGCCAACCAATAATAAGGTTCGAGAAATCAACAAAAATTAAATTCACCATGGCAAATTTGACAGCTACTATATTCTTAGTTTTAGGGTACAGACACACTTAATATATGAAATTATTTTAATTTATACGTAAGGGGTTGGATTGCATCCTGGTCAAATTCCGACGTAATTTTTTAGAAATTAATTTAAGGTCCCCCAAACCGATGCGTGGACAACATTTTTGTCAGTCATCGGGTTCATATGGAAAATCGCACCGCTTTCATTGTGGGTACCTACTCACAATTATTTTCATGTATCTTAAGGTTAGACCGCCTTAGGCGGAACTGCACTGCAGCGGAACTGCGATTCAAAATAATTTGTATGAAATTGTATGAAGTTCAGTTGCCGCTTAGTGCGATATAGCTCATACAATTTCATACAAATAATGTTTTGCCGCGTCGTGAGGTGTACTTCCACTGTAGTTGTGTGCGGTCTAACTTTTAATTTTAAAAAGTGAATGTTTTGTTGTCGTGAGTGTTTCGCTCCGATTTAAGGCTCACCCAAACCAATGCCAAACATTCGTTGCGGCGAAGAAACATTCGTCAGTCAAAATAAATTCATATGTTTCTCCGCCGCGTTGGTGTGGGCACTCTCATTTATCACCATGTAAATAAATTTTGACATGCGAATGTTTCTTCGCCGCAACGAATGTTTCGCATTGGTTTGGAAGAGCCTTTAACGTTGATTTGAAAGATCCTTTACACAATTTAAATTGTGTTGCAACAAAAATGGTCTCCTAAGCCGATGCGAAACATTAGGAATACCAACAAAACCTTCATCTGCCAGAACTAATTTGTATGGGGATAAAAGAAAGCACCCACAATGGTGTGAATCTCATCTGTTCTTAATTGCAAAAACTGCAATAAAGTCAATTCTGATTGAGGAAAAAACACAATAGGCGTGTTTTATCACAAAAGCCATCCATAGTACAGTACGATTTTACAGGCATTACAAATACAACATCGCTAGTAGCTCTACAGCCAATAAGAAGTTATACTACGTTTTCTGTCAAAACAATTTTTGTATGTTTTCTTGCAAGAAGGTTTCTTTAGCGAACATTTTAAATTCTCACTTTTGTACTTTTTTGCAAAAGTAGTTATATGTAGTTAAACTTAAATGTAACTTTCATTTCAACAAAAAAATCAAATCTGTGATAGCAAAATTTGATTTATTTAGAAAAAAAGATCAAAAATCAAATCTTTCATATAGAAAATTTACGCCGGCTACACGATTTTTTTGCGACTTCCTTACAACAAAAAAAATTAATCTGCAATCGTCGAAAGGAAATCGGCATACAAGAACCTAGCACATTAAAACAAACCCTTGGATTCTTAAATTATCCGCCATTTTGTTCACGAACCGAGGTGAAACTCGGATTTTTTTTTCACGTACACTAGTGCAAAAATCCGATTTTCACCACAGTCGTCTGCACGTACACTAGTGCAAAAATCCGATGTTCACCACGGCCATTTGACGTTTGAGCTTGTAGGCAAACCGAATTGACAGCCGTAGATTCCCATCTAGGTATTGCTTATCTGTGGTATAGGCGAAGTATACAATCATTTTGCCTTAATTTCCACCACTTTTTTTAGTTCAGTTTTGTAGGTAGCGTGGTGAAGACAGTTTCTTTTTTATCTCTTTTTTCTTGTTAAAACTTTGAAAAATTTCCAATCAGAAATGCAAGTTTCTATTTATTAAATGTAAACTTATATTTGTGGAAATATGTGATGTTTATTAGTGCGAAATAGTCTTTAGAAAACCTTTTATGAATGATAAATAAAAAAAAACTCTTGAAATGAAAAAAATTTATTTGTTTTATTTTTGTAGGCAATGCAGAAACTGGACTAGATGGGAAGTTTTTGTTTTACTACATTTGGGTTGGGTATGCCTCAATTCATTCATTTTTTTTTTGGAACCGTTTTAGATTCCATATGGTTTCGGTTCTCCGAGTATGGTGAATTGAAAAACTCTCTCTCACAATACATTCACATAATGGCTTCGTGGTGATTCTAATTTCCATACTAATTTGAGCCGCAAAACGCAGTTTTTCGATCCGTATTTGGATCCGAATGCGAAGTCGTCCATACGTTGTTTGATACGTTTGCGGACCGAAAACGAGCTCTATTGCTTGAAGGGTCAGTTTATACCAAGATGGAAAAGGTAATAAAACAGTTATTTTGCAACTTTGGTTGCAATTATTCATATTTGTCGTCAAATAGTGTCATTGATTGAAGTGAAGTTGGTAACAGTTGATACAATTGATTAATGCAGAAACAGATCCTAGGTACGTTCCGAAATATATCTCTAAGGGTGGAACAAAAGAAGCATAGATTTTTCGGAGAGAAGTGTTATGCAGGATAACTTTAAATTGCCCCCTTTTACTATCAAATTGCCCCCCTGTGGAACGTGAGCCCCACGTTCGGAAACACTGCTCTAGTTGATCGATTTCAACTTCAAATTCAATGGAGTTGGTGCATTGCAAGGACCACATAAAACGGAGCACTTGGATGCCTTACCACAGCCTTTTGCGCATCAAAACCACAGCCTTTTGCGCATTCAAATGAAAAAAATTTAAAAAGTCTTCTAATCCCAATTCAAAAAATGAGTCTGGGGTCGACCCACACTAGTAACTTCCCATTGGTGCACTTGAAAACCATAAACATATTTACCTAAGTGGTGGGTGGTAGAGTATATATTACATATTATGTAGTGTAATAACTATGGGATTTTGGATAATCAGTTTATAGGTAGGTATAGATATAGAGATACAGGGCAAAATGTGACATTGGCTTGCCTATATTTTGTACTTTAGCTATTTATAACAGTAAAATTTTTAAATTTTTTTTTTAAATAGCTTACAAAATTTTAAGAATCTTTCATATAAAACTTTATTTCGTAACTCACTGGGTATAGAGGTATTAATTATTTAAGCCAATTATTTCAAAACCGACTATTGGCTAAAAAAATACCAAAAATCAGGGGAGCGTACTTAAAAAAAAAATCATAGTTTCAAAGAATATAAAAAGGCAAATTAAATGTCATAGGCAAAATTTCGATTTTAAAGTGATTTTGAGTGTAAGAACTTTTTGAATTAAATCATTTTTGAAAAGTTTTTTCTTCCAACATTTTGATTTTTAGCTATTTAAAGGGTGGATTTCAAAATCTCAAAAATACACAACATTTAGATGGATAGATATTTTTGGTAGAAATTTGAAATCGATATCATTGTTTTTATTTTTCTTTTCAGAATATTTGAGTTGAAAAACATTTGTTAAGAATTATTAATAGTTTTTTTTTCAATTTTGTTGGTCTAAGAGAAAAACTGTTTATTGAATTAAAAAAACAAAATTATCATTTGTTGACTACGTCAATAAAAAAAAAAATAGACTGGGTTAGGAATCATTTTTTGTTCTTGAAATATTTGAGACGGAAATTATTTTTCAACTGTTTTTCTTATTTAAAAAAAAGTGTCTGTTGATTTTTCTTTAATATTTCCCAATTTGGTATTGTGTAATTGTGAGTAAAATAAAATTTAAAATTTGAAGTTTTCACATCTTCGGCTTTTTTGGTCATTATAGTTAATTAATGAAAGATGCTCATTAAATTTCCCAACGTTTCGACTGAGTTTTCAGTCTTCTTCAGGGGCACTTTGTTAAACAATGAAATTAAAAATAAGATAGAAGAATCGTTAAAATCAATAAATCCGCCTAAATTCATCACCAAATACGTTGATGACGTATTTGCGATAATGGAAAAGGGAGAGATTAAAAAAGTGTTCGAATGTCTTAATGCATTCAACCCCAAAATCCAATTTACGGTGGAGAACGACGAAAATAGGACGATTGCATTTTTGGACGTAAAAATACACCGTAAGAGAAATCATCTTTCCTTTGACTGGCATCAAAAAGAGACGGCATCCGGCAGAATTGTCAATTTCCGTTTAAATCAAGCAAAACACATTATAGTGAATACGGCTTCTAACCTTGTCAATAAAGTTTTCACAATCAGTGACAAAAAATTCCATCCCGCCAAAAAAGATAAAGTCACCAAGATTCTGATGGATAACGGATATCCACCAATTATGATCCGAGTATTCATTGAACAACACCATACTAATCACCAACAAAACAATAAAAACGAGAGAACAGGCTTCTTTAAAAGTTTGGTTTACGTGCCGAAGCTTGCTGAAAGTTTTAAGAAAACCATCGGTGATAAAGCTAAAGATGTCAACATTGCTTTTAAATCCAACCAAACACTCAACACTCTGTTCACAAAACTGACCAAAAAAAGTGAAAAGGATCAATGCACAGACGTCGTTTATAAGATCGATTGTCTAGGCAACGAAACAGAAAACTGTGGGCTTTGTTATATTGGCACAACAAAACAACATTTCAGAGGATCTCAAATCACAAATCGGATATAAAATCGAAAAACTCCCAAAAAAACAGCTCTTGCCAGTCATAGTATAGAAAAAAACCATGCTCCAGATTTTAAAAATACATAAATACTTCAAACTGAAAAACAAACATCAAAACGATACACTTTAGAAACATTACACATTTTAAATAACAAAAATAATATGAACAGGAAGCAAGACACACAATGTATTTCATCGGTTTATTGTTCTCTAGTCTCTACATAACCACTATAAATTTACACATACATACTAAAATAATTATCTTCTTTTCCGTGTATATCTTTCTTTTATATTTATATTATAAGCAGTTGGGTTGACTAAACTTCTTGCTAAGAAGTGGTAATTGTACCTACTTAAACAATTTAGTTTTTTTTTTTTTAATTTTTAATTTTTTTTTATTTATTTGTTTTTTTTTTTTTTAATTTTTTATTTAAATGTAAAAATTAAAAATAATTTTGTTGATAACACCTGTAAGTGTAAAACCATAATAACCAAATGTATACATACAAATGTTTTTTCTTATTTTTAGTTTCATTGTTTAATAAAGTGCCCCTGAAGAAGACTTAAAACTCAGTCGAAACGTTGGGAAATCTAATGAACATCTTTCATTAATTAACTATAATGACCAAAAAAGCCGAAGAAGTGAAAACTTCAAATTTTAAATTTTAAATATTGAATTGGTCAAAACACCTTAAATTAAGTAAAATAAAATTAGTCTGAAGTGAATATTTTATTCCGTTCTCGAGATATTCCAGATAAATGACATTTTACAGCTCCTTTTTAAATTGCTGTAGTAAAAAAACGGTTTATTGAATTTGTTAGAAAACCTTTTCAGCACGTTACGACAATATTATCTGTAAAATAAAATTCATCCGAGGTCGATATCTTTATTCGTTCTTGAGATATGGTGGACGAAAAAAGTACCCCCATACAGACATCTTGCTAAAAACGAAGAATTCTGATTCTAGAGACCTCAAAACGTGAAGATATGTCAAAATTTTCAATTCGACAAGTCGCACTAATTACAAATAACTTCCAATGGAAAGTTAACAAAAATGTCTTCTTGTATTGTACTTGAAATCTCATTACCAATTATTTAGTAAATTTGTACTTTTATGCAATTTTTTTGAATCTGTAGGTACTGGTAAAGTTAAAATACAAATCTATAGAAAATGCATGGTTTTATTTCAATTTAACTTTACATTACCAATTATTTTGTTCATTTACACGATCGAAAATTTGTATTTGTATTAATTTTACGACCTACGACCTTTGGCCCTACAATGTTTCCTCTAAGTTTAATAGTTTCTGTTAATGTAATAAAGGAAAACTTGTCAAGTAAACCAACCCAATTTAAGTCAGTAATGATCAAATAACAGATCTCTCTGATAATTTTGAGATTTTTCGATATTACTCACTTAAAATATTGCTACTACTACATCACTACTTTTTGCAAAGATTCTTTTTATCAGGAAAAGTGGGTGGAATAAACACCCAATGAGAGCCTCATACGGAACAGTAAGTTTTTAATGTATGTCACTTGAATGGACTACAAGTCCCACGGCTCAACAAATTTTCATAAATCAGAAATGCTAATCTGATAATAATTATTAAGATTTAGGTGGATGCCACGCCCCTGCATGAAAAATTTAATAATTTCAATGTTTTCTTTTTAAACACCTGAAAATCAACCATTCTGCCAAATTTCATAAATCTACACTAATCAGAAGTGCTCTATATTTAATATAATTAATTCTGTGAAAATGGGTGGTTGTCACGACCATTGAATATAAAATCCCAAATTTTTAATTTTAACTTTGCTTGCATGTTGAGTCCTATCGCTCTACTAAATTTCATCATTCTACGACAATCACAAGTGCTCCATATAATTGATATCAATTCTACGAAAATGGGCGGCTACCACGCTCCCTGAATGGAAAATCTTAAATTTCCTTTGTTTGCAGCACAAGGCCTACCGTTTTGCAAAATGTCATGATTCTCCGATGTCGGGAAGTGCTCCATAATTTTGGTGATCTGTCAGTGAGTCAGTCAGTTACGTTTTTTGCGATTTTTGCAGTCTTTCATCTCTCAAACTACTAATTAAAAAGAATTGTAATTTGGTGAGTTGCCTAAAACTGGTGAGTTTAGAAAATGATGCGAGGTTGAAGTTAGAGGGGGATCGAAAATCGCCTGAGTTTGATCCTGTAAAAAGGGTGTAGTTCTGGGCACTACCATGTCCTTTGATAATTAAATTTTAAAGAAACCAAGAGAGCGCTAACAAATTTTAAAGCACCAAATTCGAAGACAGTAGTAGCCCGTGGTTAGTGCGTTCGACTGTCACGCTGGAGGTCTGGGTTCGCTTCCCAGCCTCGTCCACCTAAAAACTAAAAAGTTTTTTTTCAGGGCTACTGCCTCTTGCGAGGAATTGACAAATCCTCCAAGAGTATCACTTGTCACGAATACGTGCTTCTCGTCTAGCTGTTCGGATTCGGCATAAAATTGTAGGTCCCTTCCATTTCTGTTGACAGGAGCACACAGGAATGGTTGCGAGTTGTTAATCACTTGGCGCTGGTTCTTCATGAGCCGTTGTGCCACCCGATTTATTTTTTTATTTAAATTCGAAAACAAAAAGTCTGAACGTTTAAGCTACAGATATTGATAAGGGTAGAAAGACATACCGCATTTCTGAATCACGTTTTTTTTCAACTTGTAATTTTTTTTTTCTCAGGATTAAATTGGACGGAATAAGTAACTCTTATCGCAATAAATAGGTAACTACTTCTTAGTTTCCTGTGAAGTCCAATAAAATTCTTAATCAAATATTCTCCATTGGTAAAACAAATTACTTTATTTTTTAAATTCTATTGGGCTGGATTTATTAATGGATTTTTTTTTTTTTTAATTTTCGCAAAAATTGTGTTTAAAAAGTGTTTTTGTTACGTAAAAAAAGTAATAGCGAAAAACTTTTGTGGATTTTAAATCATTTTTAGTATGGACACGTTTAATTATTTAATATTTTGGTAATTTTAAACGAGTCATTTAATATGTAACTACTAATTTAAAGTTAGATTTTTTTTTTTTAATTTTAATCATTTTTAACTAGTGTCATTCTCAAAAGTCCATAACAAATAATTGTAGCTGAACACGATCAGAATAGTGATAGCTTGCTAAATAAATAAATAGGTACACATTTTTACATATAAACGTAAAAGTGTTATAAGGAATAATTAGGCATTCGGTGATTTTGGCTTGAGTAAAATGTTAGATCATACTTATGTCTTATCTAATATTAAGCTGTTTAAAATTTTCGCCAGTAATTTTCAAATTTAACACACATATATGTATATTGACCAGCCTAATGCGCATCTGTAGGTAAATGGCTCAGGTTTTCATTAGGCACATATGCCAAAAAATTTAAAAAAATGTGGTTTAGATGTCTGCTGGGCCACAAATCACGAACATGAATTTTTTTTGCGCGGAAATAATTATTAACAAAGTTATAAACAATTTAAGTTCTCACTATAAAACTATGTGCTTACATACAAAACGTAATGAAAAATAGGATTTGCTCTATAATCCTAAAAGTATGCAACACTTTTGATAATCATCATGTATGAAAAAACATGGGTCAAATTTTAGATAAGTTTAGTAGGCTCTGGCTCTGCATAATAAAAGTTAAAAAGTTTTTTTTTAAATGTCTACCACGAACAACGAAAATCAGGAAAATGGGAATTAAGACTCAGAACCTACATAGTTGTTTAAGTTACTTTGGGCCACCCAAAATAGGTACTATTTATTACATTTAAACTGAAAGCATACACACTGGCAAAATAGGCGCCTGCCTGGCGACTGAGCATGCCCTAAGCGGAGTGACGGAGTCGCATGAGCGGGACAGAGGACCCGAAAAGGGAGTAAAAATCCTAAAACCCGCGAAGCGGGCCACCCGCAAGGTACTGTTTACTACAAAAAACTTTGATAACAGATCGACTGACAACATAGGCGCCTGCCAGACGACTGAGCATACCCTAAGCGGAGCAACGGAGTCGCGTGAGCGGGACAGAGGACCCGAAAAGAGAGTTAAAATCCTTAAACCCGCGAAGCGGGCCACCCAAGGTACTGTTTACTACAAAAAACTTTGATAACAGATCGACTGACAACATATGCGCCTGCCTGGCGACTGAGCATACCCTAAGCGGAGTGACGGAGTCGCGTGAGCGGGACAGAGGACCCGAAAAGGGAGTTAAAATCCTTAAACCCAAGAAGCGGGTCACCCGCAAGGTACTGTTTACTACAAAAAACTTTGATAACAGATCGACTGATAACATAGGCGCCTGCCTGGCGACTGAGCATACCCTAAGCGGAGCAACGGAGTCGCGTGAGCGGGACAGAGGACCCGAAAAGGGAGTTAAAATCCTTAAACCCAAGAAGCGGGTCACCTAAAGTACTATTTATTACACTTAAACTGAAAGCGCACACATTTAATTAAATTTAATTGTGTTTCCTCATAATTTATAAATTGTTAATTATTTATAACCTTTTCAAGTTTTGAATTATTATTTTATATTAACATACGATATTGTTTTGCCAAGACAAAACAACCATTTTGAACTCCATATTGAGTTAAAAAGTAGTTTTCAAGAAGGTACGGTACAAACTTAAATTGCTTATAACTTTTTTTATAACAATTTCTGCGCATGTTTTATATGCTATTATACATCATTTGATTTTTTTTTTTTTGAAGCATGTGCCTAAAGGAAACCTTAGCCATAAATAAAATCATAATCGAAGTGTCTACAGGTACCCTAAGCATAGGTACAAGAAAGTCACATTTTACTGCTCGTCAAAAGTGAAAGCATCCCCAACACACATTATTATTATTATTATAAATTTGTCAACAAAAAATGCCGGTGGCAATAATAATTATTGCTCAAGTTGCAGATCGCGTTTAAGTTCAAAATAAAAGTTGTTCACGATCATGGCCATCGATCGTTGAAGAAGTGCGTGGTGTGGTGCAGCATAATCATTCGACTATGTATATCGCCAAGCGAACCGATCAAACTTCGGGACTCCTCGTGCTCCAACTCCAACCAGATAGCCGATATGTTGCGCTGAATAAAAAAAAAATCCAACAAAAAAAAAAAAAAAATCGTGAGACCCCACAAACGGTAGAACGCCACTTCAAATATTTGTATGTGATTAAACGGGTCGATTCCCATCTCAGGCGCGACCGATACGTACGTTGGTTGTTGGTACGGTGTATATTCTCTTGTGGCGCAATCAGAGTCCCGCCTCAGTAGCCCCAAAGCAGTCGCCTGGTAAACACTGATCAAATAAAGTTCTGCTAGCAGTGATCATTTTTTTAAAAGATTTTTATTTAAACAAAAAAAAAAAGTCTATCCGACAATGTCCTAGTCCCTAGTGTACCTTTTTAAACACACATGGTTTTTTGTTGCATTTTTAATTTTTATTTTTTGTTTTTTTAATTTCGGTTTTTGAGTGTTGAGTGTTCTAAAAATATTTTTTCGTCTTTATTTGTTGAAAAACTAAAGTCAAAACTACTTATAAATTATTTTAAAACAAACGAAAAAAAAAAAAAAACAGTGAAAGCAATATGGCTAGTTCGGCAGAGAAACCATTATTTATTGGAATGAAGGAGGATGAATTGAAAGAGATCGTCTCCGAAGAACTGGATCGAATCGGTACCGGTGGCAAATGGGTTTGGTAAGTAAATTCTATTAAATTTAATTATAATAAATGTTTAATTGTATTGATTCAACGGTCTTGAGTCCATAGATCGTTTTAGTTGCATCTTCGATTTGTGCCATCTTTGAGGGTTGTGTTATCAAACACACACACGACACACAAAAGTTAATTGTTGACCTCCGACGATTGTTATCGCTTGTGTTATGTGTCCTGAGATGTGTGATGAGACATCAGAGTCATTACCGTTGTTGGTGATAATAATCCGTAATATACATATGTGTATAATTTTTTTTTTTTTTTTTACTTGAAGTTGAAGGATTAGTATAAGTGCAAGTGAAGTGCGACTTATAATTTGTGTTCGCTGAGAACATGTTTCGATTCATCGAGATATCATCATTGTCATGATCATCGACTTCGACTTCGATAGTCATAATAAAGACTCATGCCTTGAACTCGGACTACGATCGCCCGCCGTGGGCCGCGTTGTCGTCGTCGCGCCGGAGGCGCTCACTACGTAATATTTAATGCACATTGTTTATGTTGATTGTATGTAGGTATACAACCTGGGCATTATTTGAATATTCAATTCACGGTTACGGGTAATTTACATTTAAATTACAATTCTATAGGACAAGTATTCGGTTTTGAGTACGAAAAAAAAATGTAAAAAAATTTAAATTTATATGTTAGAATTCGTAGGAATCGAAATAGCATCCTTACAAAGGTTTTAACCTGCTAGATTAGATAGGTATGTATGTAGGTATGCACTATGCCTGCATGTATGTATTAATATTTTTGTACCTATAACAAATATTATGGCAGTTAATATATTCGTAAAAAAAAAACTTGTGATTTTGATAAAACTTAACATTACGGAAGAATTTGGTATACCTAGGAATTATGTCTTTTTTTGTCTTAATGTCTGGACAGTTATATGATATGTACATATATGATATGTTTGTAATTGTATATATATATGAACATATTTATATATGTATTAGGTACTATGTGCACTTTACAAAATTTATCTCGTGATTTGGTCAAACTATGATTTTACGGAGATAGGTAAGACCGAAAAGTGGGTCTCGTAATTCTGTCTGTCCTTCGAATCCAGCATAAACTGCCTGATGGATTTTCGTCAAACTTAGTACCTATACCTGCTCTTTGGGTAAAATACATTTTTTTTTATTTATTTTTTTAGGGCCAAAAAAACGGTACGTACTTTTCATGTTTTTTTTTTGTTTGCCGTAAGGAAAATACTTTTTTTTTCAAAAACGATTCCTTAAAATAGTCACATAATTTCTAGAGAAAAGGGCTTCTTTTTGAGTTTAAAATTTCTCAAAAATGTTTGGGTTGATTTGTATATGTTTTTTTATGGATAAGATTCTAAAAAGTCAAAACAAAATTGCGTACCAAAATGTTGATAAAATATTTTTTTAATTTTTAATCCAAAGCGTACTAAGTGAGTATTTAATACTTTATAGAACACTTGAAAAAAAAAACATGACCAATAACGGTACCTACCAAGCAAATTTAAAAAAAAAACTTTTTGTTGCTTTTTTTTATTTAAAATTCAAAGTGAAACTTTTTCTATATAGGTACCTACTAATAATTACTTTAAATTAGTGGAAAAACATTCCAAAAATTTTAAAATTGTCCTTAAAAACTAATTCAAATAAAAACAATCATAACGATGGTGGAGAAGTTCATAAAAGCTATTTTCTGTTTTTTTTTTTTTTTTTTTTTGGAAATCATTTTACTTTTCAACTAAACTAGACAAAAATAATCACAAACAACTAGCCTACTTACTAATTTGTTGCAACTCACTTACTGGTCGCATGCGGGCGCTCCAAGTTAAACTTTACAGGGTGATTCGTGTAAAATGTTACAAAAAGCTAGAGCGTGTAGGTTGAGTCGAGACAACACAGAAATAACATGAGAGAGGAGTCTATTTCTTCCCCTAAGCGGAAATAAACAATTAACTAAAAACAGAAAAAAAAATTAAAAACGACGGTTACACTTACAATGCCCTGTTATACCTTTTTGTATTCAATTGTTTGAGTAAAAGGTTTTCGAAAAATTAATTTTCAAACTAAAAATGTTGATAAGAAAATAAAAAAAAAAAAATCATACAATTTTTTTTTCAAACTTTTACGTAATTAATTTTTGGTTTAAAAAATCAATGCTTTTACTAAAATTGCTAAGTTGTTATTTAAACTTAGTTTTAACATTTTTCTTCTTAACATTGTCAATATCAGCTACATTTTAGTTGTTCGTGCGATTAGTCGTTATTTTTATTTTTGACTAAACTCATATTCTAACGAAGATGAAGAAATTAAGAAATTGAATTGATTCATTTTTAATGAATAAGTAAATTAAAATAAATTCATATACATATGTTCAAGAAATCAAAAGGAATTATTTTTTTTTTTTTAATAATTTAAGCAATTAAAAAACTAATTTCATGCTTTAGAAATATTTTTAAATATCCATGTTTTTAAATAATACTCGTATACAGGGTGATTTACCTAAGGTGTGAAAAAAAGCTTGAGAGTGTAGGTTAAGTTAAGACACGAAAAAAATCGTATATGAGGAGAGGCTCTATTTCACTCGTTTAGGGGGGGGGATGGAAATTTTCTAAAAAAATTAACTTAAAACTGAAAATAAGAAAACAATGGCAACACCTAAAATGCCCTGATATACATTTTTGTAAAACCAGAAATCCCTTCTTTTATTATCTTTTTAAATAAATTTGTTTTAATGAACAGTTTTTGAAAAATTTATTTTCAAACTCAAAATTAAAAAAAAAAATGTTCAAACTATTTTTTTTTTTTTAATTTTACGTTGTTAAGTACTATTATTGTTTTTATTGCCCTTTTTATAAAGTTAAAACACTGAAATCCGGATGGCTCTAGGACATTTACTTTTCAAGATATTAAAAAATAAATAAACCAATTTTTTTCACATAAAACTAAGAAGAATGCGGGTAAAGTATCATTTGTATACCGAAAAAGACAGTTTTTCCCTAGACTACTACATAATATAGCCATTTCGGGGGGAAAAATTTTCCTGGAAGTACCCTAAATTCGAGGTGGAGCAAAATATTTGAGATTTGAAAGGGGGTAAAATTCTGTTTTTTTTTCCAAATAATTCGAAAAAAATGTTCTTTTGAAAAAAGTTGTAAGTACACATTGTTCTAAACAATAAAGATTATAACGCTGAATATTAAAAAAAGTTTTTAAAGTGGTAACGAAAGGAATATGCGGCCATCTTGAAAAAATTGATATTTGTTAATTTGCTTACTCCATCTCAATAAGTTTGTTTTTTTTTTTTTCAGAGAATGATCAAATGAACAACTTATATACAGTACAATTATCTACAAAATTACATATAAACGACCTCTACAAATCAATTTATTCTTAAGTTATGGTGGTCCAAAGTTAAATTTTTCATTAAAAATCCCAACGATTTTGTGTTGACTAAATGCACTTCATCTTAATGTCTTATTCAACCGTAATACTCGCGCTTCTAGGAATGCCCATCAGTTCACCCTCGAGCCCAACTTCGGACGTACTGTAATGTACAGAGATTCTTTCTTCAGTCGCACCACACGAATGTGGAATGCTTTACCTGACTCGACTTTCCCCTCCCATTTCGATGTGCAAACGTTCAAAACCAATGTGCATCCGTTTCTCCTTCTAAATCCTCTCCTACTTACCTAATCGCTCGTGCTGTGTTAAAATCATTTTAAGGGTAGCCATAACCCCTTTTGCGCGCGTGGAATATAAAAAAAAAAAAAATGTTTTCGACCGTTTTTCTCCAAATCTATAGATTGTACGAAAAAAAAGTGCTATAATATTTTTTGTGTAGAATTAAATGAGCGCCAATATGTAGCTACAACTTTGTTTTTCAAAAGAATCTATAGTTTTCGAGTAATTTGAAAAAAAAAACTGAATTTTACTTCTTCCCCACCCCCTAGAATTTGTTGCTCCACTCCAAAATTAGGATATACTTTTAAGGAATTGTTAAGGACGTAAAAATTTGCCTTGTTGCATTTTTTTGAAGTGACTATCTTGTTTTCTCTGCCTATTAATAAGGAATCTGTGGACGCGTTTTTGAGCAAAAATAGCAAAAAAATAGTTACTGTTTTTTTTTTGTGTGATTAAATATAAAAGTTATAAAGTTAGGTTTACTTTACTACTTCTCTAATATCAATTTGTGCAGCAATTTGGTCTAAAGAAATGTTTCAAATAAAAAAAGTGAGTAATTTTATAAACAAACGAAAATTCGTACGATTCGCTTCAAAGGAGTTCTATTCATCGGTAAAAATTGGAGTTGGACAAATGCTTTTTCCCTATTTTTAATATATAACAATTTGACAAAAATCACCTTCGACGAAAATTGGAAAAATCGCTATTTTAACCTCCACAAACCCACTCGCTGAAAAAAAAAAACATCCCACACTTAGTATTCGATATCACTCCGCCTTTACATTTGAACCTACAAACCGATTCCGATAACCATTTTTTGTATTCAATCTTAAAATTTGATGACAGCAATTATTGTTGTTTTTTTTTTTTGTTTTTTTTTTTTTTGCTTTTTTTTTTTTGATGTTTATAGTTTTTTAAAGTTTTCTTCCGGACCGGCTGGCGCGGCGCACAGCTACTAATAAAAATGATAATGAGACAATAAATTTTGTGGTAGCAGCTCATACCACACTTATGTTGTTTTATTCAAAATATTCAAAATAAATTATGATGTTGGTGTGAATGTTTCACATCTTGCCTAATTATAATGCGCGTATAATGGTTACCATAAAAAAAACCTTTTTCAAATAAGATATATTGCTTGCAGATCGTCTTTAGTTGAATAATAATAATAATGTTATTAAAGATAAAGATAAAAGATCTCGTTTATCTCGTATAGAAAAAATCCAAAAAAATTGTACACTCGTATACGAGTTTAACAAGAGTCACTTTTGTATCTAAATAAACAAAAAACATTCATGTAAACACGTCCGAAACGTCGCAATTGAATAAGCAATATAAAAAAGATAAAGACCTTATATGTTAGGTAGGAATCCAAATTTTATTAATTTCAAGAGGTCACGAAAACAGGAACATTTCATATTAATCAGGGACGTAGTCATTAAAATAAATATTACTTTTTTATAAACAAAAAAATATTAAACTAAACTTGGTGGAAGCCAACACAAGTGCAGGCTGTTATTCATAGGGCTGGCCACGAGACGAGACTCTGCGAGACATTTGTAAGTCTCGTCTCGGTCTCGTTAAAATCGAAAATTTTCGGTCTCGTCTCGGTCTCGTGTCGGGTCGTATAATTAAGTCTCGTCTCGGTCTCGTCTCCGAAAAATACGATTTCCGGACAAACTGTTGATTATTGGAACGAAATATTTTCGATTATCGTTTGAATATGTGCATTATAAAATAAATATTTAACTGAAATTGGATTTTTTAATTTATTAGACTCTCTGTAAATTTCGGTCCAAATATACAGTCTCGTCTCGGTCTCGTCTCGGTTGCTTCTCTTCATGCGAGACCGAGATCGAGACCGAGACTTTTCTCGTCTCGTGGCCAGCCCTAGTTATTCATTCAAAAACTTTAATGTTAATATGACGGAGCGTATCAGCTATGCAGCCTAACTGCAAGTGTTATCACGAGAAAACACATTTTCAAAAATATTTAACTTTAAAATAAATTTAAAAAAAATATTCAATACAAAAAAACCGGTAGCACTAACAAAGTCTTACCATAGCTATTTTCCATCAATTTTTTTATTGTTAAGACCTCAAAATTGATTTTTTATGACTTTTAGATGGCATCTAACTTGGTGTGGTGCTAAGAATATAAAATAAAGGAACTGTATAAATCATAAAACAAACTGCGTTAGTTTTTATATTATTGTGAAATATCACAAACGCAAATGCATTGCAGCAGAGACAGAGTTCAATTATGTATGGAACAAAATATCAGCCAAATGGCGGCCGCGACTTCGGCGGCACACCTCCATCCGATTGTCCAAATTTTCGATGACGCTGAGGCATAATTGAGGTTCTATGCCGTTAATGTGCCGAATTATCTATTGAATTCTCTTTAGCTCTTGAATTGTTGGTGGCTTATCGACGTACACCTTTTCTTTCAAATAACCCCAAAGAAAGAAGTCCTATCACAATTGACGTCGCCACCACGTGAGATAAGACGGCCATTGAATTTGTCGCGCAAAAGAGCCATTGTTTCGTTAGCTGTGTGGCAAGTGGCACCGTCCTGTTGAAACCCCAAATCGTCCACATCCATATCTTCCAATTTAGGCCATAAAAAGTTCGTTATCATCTCACGATAGCGAACACCATTCAGTAACTGCCTGACCGGCCTCATTTTGGAAAAAATATGGCCCGATGATGCCGCCAGTCCATACACCGCACCAAACAGTCACTCTTTGTGGGTGCATTGGTTTTTCGACAATCACTCTTGCATTATCATTTGCCCAAATGCGACAATTCTGCTTATTGACGAATCCACTGAGGTGAAAATGTGCCTCATAACTGAAGATGATTTTCTTCGAAAATTGATCATCCACTTTTGATGAAGCCTAAATAACTTTAACGCGTTGCTTGATTGTGTATCTTTCCATAGTTCAAATTGAGTTAGTCTGAAATTGAGAAGTGTCAAAGGAAATGCAGGAAAAAACTTGACGTTTAGGTGTGGTTCACATTCAACATCGGCCTTTAAAATTTAACCACCCGTTAGAACACATATGTGTTATCTACCGAACTACCTAACACGTAAACCTTTGCATGGACTAAAGATTTTGTTGAACAGACAATCTACATAATGTTGAAAATATAAACTTCCATTTTTGAATGATATGTACAGGCACACAACTCAAATTCGAAAAAAAAAAATACTTTACACATGCAAAGGCCACCTAACAGATAGCTGAGCCCTACTATCATAAATATAAACAAACCCGTCACTCCGAGTTACAGTTTGAAATTTTACCGGGAAAAATTCTTTCTCTTTCTATTCGCTTTCTTGTCTCGCTTAAAAAAATCTTTTTTACTGAATACTCGTTCATGGGAATGAAAATGAAAATTGCCGCTTACTTTATTTCTTCTTCTAAAAGCCCTTCCACACTACCCCACTGTGTATTAATACATGTCAAATTGAAAGTGGGAAAGAATTCCACGCGACTGCCAAATTTGTGTGAAAGAAATGACTTTTCATATTTTGCTTCTACACTTGCTTGTATTAATACATCACCGTAACCTAAAAAAAAGTGTGATAGAATGTGGTATAGAAATAGAACCATTCCTAAAATTATTCATGTATTAATACATGTCAAATCGTGTGGAATAGAATGTCGGGTTGTGTAGGCTGGGCTTTCATATTTTATTTCCACACTATTCTACATGATTTGTATTAATACACAGTGGGCTAGTGTGGAAGGCCTTTAAGGTGCGGTTACTCTAAAGTCTGAGACCCACTTATTTGTAAAGCCCGAAACACACAAGACGCGGTCTGGCGGTACGGTCGGAACGCGTCGTTGACCGCCGCGTTCTATAATGTCAGACAAAACGCGGTCAGCTTTCAGCGTTCTAGTTTCGTTTGTGTTTTTCTGTTGAGCAGTTGGGCGGAGTGCAGCAGTATAATGAAAACAAAAATATGAGCAGCAGCAGCAGTTCTGACGAAGATGAAGTGCTTCTTCTGCTTACACTTGCAACCAGAAAAAAAGCAAATGGGTTCATGAGATAAACCAAAAAAGAAGCTATTTCTTCCCCATGTCTTCGTCTTTTTAGCAACATCTTTATTCTCCGGGTGCTTGCAATCATATATGAATATATGTTTCTTGAAACTAATTCGATCATTACTTCAATGTCACACATATTATTTTCTTTTTAATTTGTCTTAAAATTGAAAAAGAAATGAATAAAAATAAATTAAAGAGAATTACCAAAACCAATACAAAATAATTATCTCACATGCAGATGTTTTCAGAGGTTTGTTTTGACGTTTGGTCTTTTTTAACGCTTGACCGTCGCGTTCTTTGTAAAAATTTACAAAATAAATTTGCCCGTCGCGTTCTATTCTTCGCCGCTTGACTTGACCGCGTTCTGTTTGAACAACAACAGGTGATTCTACACAAGACAAAGAACACGACGGTCAAAAATGTTGACCGCACCGCCAGACCACGTCCTGTGTGTCCCGGGCTTAATGCGCAGATTTTATCAATATAATATCCTAAGTGTTGCCGTTGTTTTAATTTTTTTATTTATTTGAAGTTATTTTTTTAGAACCTTGCTTCTCCTGTCTATTCTTCTTTTTTTTTTCCATTACCTAACCTACTTCCTTGTCGCATTTCAGGACAAAAAATAACACGGTATCTACCTACTATAAATATAGTTTTAGTCGCTAAATGAACTTAATTTTTTAAAACGATTTGTACTATGACTACTTCAGATCACTGTTATTATATTGGGGAGAACAGAAGTTCTAAAGAGGTTTTCAACCAAACCTGACCACGGGTATTTGTTTTCTAGGTACACGAATTTAAACAAACTCCCCTTGAATAATAAAACTTACAATAAGGATATTCAGGGACGACGCGACGTTTAAATTTTTTTTAAAATGATAACTTTAAACAAAAAATTGCATGAACGACCTTTTTAATCATTTTGTTAAATGCTGTGTAATTGAACCAGCTGTTCGTTTAACGTCAAAAATTGGACGTGTTCAAATCGAAACGAATGTCTCGGAACGATAAAAAATGCAATATACACGACAATAGTGATGTTTTAAGCGTAAGTCACGTAAGTCTCCCAAACCAACGCGACCACCGTTGGTGTATGCACTCTCATTTATCACCCTGTAAATAAATTTTGACTGCTTTAGGAAGTGAAGAGCGCCTCCACCTCCAAGTGCAGCTCACGGAAATGTCGTTGAAACTTGTTAAGGAAGGAACGGAAAAAAAGGTGAGTTAGGGCTTAATCTGATTTCGATTATTCAGAAAGCTACTTTTCATTGTTTAATGACATCTGCTTCCGACAGCTTCCGACTATTTATGATCTACCAAGCCAATTCAAATATTCGTTGACGTCGAAAATAACCATTTTAACAAATCATTTTCCCAATCAAATTCTTTGGGGAAATTCTATCCAAATTGTGTTAATCATTTCCCATACAAATTTTGACAGTTCATTAACTAAATGCTAAACTTTTCTAGTGTCTTACATCGTTGCAAGAATGCCCCTAGTGTCTTGTTTCTGTGGTTTTTATAAGAGTCTGTAAACATAAACCAATATTTGTGTCTTAGAAGGATATGACATGCTAACTCAAGAGCCCACTGTCATATCTGGGCGAAACGCATTAGTTTCTGGAGCTAATGTCACTTGCACTTTTTAAGCTAATTTAACACAAGATCATATGTGCATACAACCAAGTCATACATTTTATTTTAAGCGCGAAAACAGATGTGTCTTTGAATTATTCTTGGACTAAAAATAACAGTTCTTAACAAAGAAAATGTTCAGTTGTTTGGGAAAAACATGATTGTTCTCAAAAACAGAAATAACGATTTTAATGAAAACTAAATTCAAAACTCTTTACTAAAGTTTCCACATGTACAAAATTTGTTTGGATTTCACTTTGTGGCTAAACGAGAATGGGCATTTTGGTCTACCTATTGCCCACGAATGAGATATCGTTGAAAAGCTTAGCCCTTATACATAATTTTTTTGTATGGACACAAAGCTGTAAACCATGGGGTTTAGGCAGTATATGGCAACAAAGATTGCAATTAGAGCAAAAATTAATTGCAATAGTGTGCCATTGAAATGACAGTATTGGTCATTTTAGATCCTTAAATAATTCAGTCCCTTAAATTAATGAACTTTTATTCCAATGGCCAATTTTAGCGAATAACATAATGGTTGGCCAAAAATTCGCTTAACAGTATACAAATTCTACTTTTTATTATTCGATTTAGCGAATTTAATGAATGGAGATATACAACGTTAGAAAGCTTAGTTCAAGAGCATCATTTTTGAATATGGACATAGTACTCTAAACCATGGGGTCTAGGCAGTATATTACAAAATATAAAACAATTCGTCTATGTTCATTCGAATTTGCAGAGTGTTTTGCTTACTTTCTTGGTCGCTTATTTTATCTCACTCCCATTGTTTAGGAGAAAAAAATATTCGTACGTTGCTTCACTCTAAAGTACCTAATCATTTCCAAAGGTCTCGATTCTGGGCACTAGATAGACCAGGTCCCATATATTTTTACCCATTCTCCTTTATTTTGATTAAATTTTTTTTTGTGTTTTTAGAAATAAATTAATTTTTAAAATTAACAAATATCGTCAGCGTAATCAAGATGTTTGCAGGAACGAAAACATCGTCCATCGAATTCCACGCGCTTGCTCGGCTAGAGCTGCATGAAGGACATCCCCTATAACCACCAGGAAAAGAAGTGGAGATAGCAAACATCCTTGACGAACGCCGCTATGGATATCGAAGTCCTCTGATACCTTTCCGTTGTGTAAGACTTGACACGATGCACCCTCGCACCCTTTATAATGGCGATAATCTTCTCGGGTACTCCTCTCCTACGTAAAGCTGACCAAATGAAATCTCGATTCAAACTATCGAAAGCCTTTTCAAAGTCTATGAAGAGCAAATGAAGAGGGGAGCGGAACTCCACGCATTGTTCTATTATGATCCTCAAGGTGTTGATGTGATCAATGCAGGATGAGCCTGCACGAAATCCCGCTTGCTCTTTGTAGAGAGTAGAATCGAGATGTTCTTTGATTCGTTCGAAGATTATTTTCGCCATTATCTTTGCCACCGCGGGGAGGACACAGATCCCTCTCCAGTTTCCGCAATCCGTAAGATTTCCCTTTTTTGGTAGTTTAACGATCATACCTTTTTTCCATTCAATGGTGAAACTTTCGTTCTCCCATGCCTGTGCTATTAAGGGGTGTAGCAACTTCGCTGATGTTTGTGGATCTGCTTGGTAGAGCTCAGCGGGAATGCCGTCCAAACCTTCCGCTTTGTTGTTCTTGAGGGATTTGATTGCTGATGTTATCTCGGCTAAACTGGGAGGGCAGGTGCGACTACGGGAACTAGTTTCTACGAATAGCTCATTTGGGTTAGGGGCTGGAACACCTCCGCTATCGCCTATGTGGTTGAGCACGCTAGCAAAATGTTCCTTCCATCTCCTGAGCTGATCCTCATCCGTAACTAGCAGGGTGCCGTCTACATCCTTGACGAGGTGTTGTTTTCGGGAGTTGTTGTTTCCAACCAATTCCTTGGTTATCTTGTAGACGGTACCACTGTCGCACCTCGATGCTGCTTCCTCTGCCTGTTCTGCGAGGACATTTACACGCCTCCTTTTGTCACGTCTGACACTACGCTGCACTTCTTTCCTTTTCCTACGGTACTGAGACTCGATGTTAAATCTCTCACCTACTGGGGCAGCCGCAAGTTGGGATCTAATCGCGTTCCTTTCTTCAATCTTACTCCATATATCTGCAGAAAGCCATGTGCTTTGGCTTCTCTGCCTTATACCCACAGACCCAGTTGCGGCAGTTGCAAAGGCCTTTTTCACATTGCTCCAGTGTTGGTCTGCATTTTCTGGCGTGGCAATGCTGATAACTTCTGCTTCTGCGGCGAGGCGGTCCTTATATCTTTGGCGCACTGTAGGATCCCGTAATCTGTCGGTATTGTACCTGGGTGTACGCAGGAAGTTTTGCCGATTTCCATGTACTGAAGCAATTCGAAGACGAACGTAGGCAAGCATAAGATGGTGATCGCGAGCTAACCCTACATCAGCACCGCGTCTGTTTCGGAGGTCGAGAAGACAATTTTTAAAGCGCTTGCTAATAGCAAAGTGATCGATTAAGTTCGCTGTACATTGACGATCTGTGGATAACCAACTTATCTTGTGTGAGATCCTATGCTCGAACAGAGTACCTCCAATAACTAGCTGATTTGCGTTACAGAAGTCAACAAACCGCTCTCCATCGTCGTTCCGTTCCCCGATACCGTAGTAACCCAGAACGTGCTTCAACGCTGTGTTGTCCTGACCAACCTCAGCATTAAGATCCCCCATTACGATAGTGATGTCTCCATTCGGCGAGCTTCTGAAAACCGCGCTAAGTTGGCTGTAAAATTCGTCCTTCTCGGCGTCCGACGCTTCCTCAGTTGGGGCATAGCACTGGATGATGGTGATTTTTTTTAATTTACTCTGGAACCTGGCTGTCAATATCCTGTCGTTGATGGGTTTCCAGGTTATAAGACTTTGCCGCGTCTTTGGAGTCAACATTAAACCTACGCCGGAACATCGGGAGCTTCCAACTGGTTTTCCAGAGTAAAGCTACTATTAGACGGTCAACGCAAATGGTCAATGCGTTGACTCTCTGACGTCACCAAAAAAACGGTCAAAGCACTGACATGGCAACGTCAACGCTCACCGTGTCAACACCTGAAATATTGACGATCACGCAAATGACACAAGTCCGTCAATGTTGTCCCAAAATGCGTTGACAGGTAATATGTGTCAACGAGATTTATCCAAATCGGTGTCAATGCGCTGACAAGTAATCGTTGACGATCACACGGCTTGACCATGTCCACGCGCTTTGAGCGTTGACAATAGTACAAATCTGTAAATTTTCGAGTTGACGCCTACACATAGTGGTGTCGCGCTGTGACACAGTCAAATAAATTCATTTATTTCGGTTTAAATTTTTTTAATGCAAGGAAAAATGTTAAAAGCAAACGAAATGGAAATGACAATTTAGGTTTCGGCAGAAGGGGCAATTTTCTAAAAAAATGACTTAACATATAAACAAAATTATTAGAAATCAACGGCAACACTCAAAATATCATGTTATAGCGTTTTTGAAAGCCAAAAATCTATTCTTAAATTAAGTTTTTAAACCAAGTTGTTTGAGCAAACAGTTTTTGAGAAAATAATTTTCAAACTCAAAATTCTTTCCAAGATGGCGGACGCCCCACAAGACCAAAAATCCCGCAAACCGAGATTTATGCTAAGAAGCAACCCCTCTTCAAAACTGCGTTCAAACTTTTCAGACGTCAAAACTTTTTTCAGATTGCCCTTATTTGACTCCCCGTTGCCTGTTCTAACTAGTTTATAGTCGCTGCATCCTCCATCCCAAAGCGCTGGTCGTTTCTCTATTGCCGCAATCAAAACGGAGACCTCGTATTGTTTGGTCCACGAGTAAAGTAATTTTCTTTTACGTTTCTCCGACAACTTTTCCTTCGATTCACTGGTGCTTTGGCTCATTTTTTTTTAACTCAAACTAATTTAACTTTAAATAATTTTGTTTGGAAATTTTTTGTTTTCTTTTATGTTGCTGTTTTTTTTTGTTGCTGTTTCTAAATGAAAAGAATGTCAACGCCAGCCACTTTGACACAGCAGAAAATTATAGCGTGTCAACGTTGGAACCTGGACAACGCGTTGATGGGCAGTCAGGAAATATCTGTCAATGTGTCCGAAAAATTCTGATGGGGTGATTACACGGTAAATGAAAACAGTCAACGCGTTGACTTTTCAAACCATGTCATCGCAAGTGTCAACGCTGATGTCAGTGCGTTGACAACGTTTTGCAATGACAATCACACGTCTTGAAAGCCGTGGGACAGAATTTGACGTCATTCTGACGTCAGAGAGTCAATGCGTTGACCATTTTCGTTGACCGTCTAATCATAGCTTAAATAAAGAAAGTGCTTTTCGAAGGACACAAATTAATGTCATGTTTGTTTTTAGCGATCCATCTAGATCTAGAAATTACACTATTTTAGGACTCCAAAATGAATAATAATTTTGTTATCTAATGTAATTAAGCAATACATTTATTTATTGGAAATATAAAATAGCTGTATGTACCATGTTCATATGCTCATACATCAGCAGATATAATTAGCAGCAAGTCGATGCGACTTTGTCGTGTATCTTAACTTTATTATTTTACTTCAACTCATGCATTCTTTGACTAACATGCGGGAGACGACGAAGAAGCCACGACGACCGACGCAACGCACGTTTGGGTGGTTGTTGAAGGCTCATATTTATATTTTATACATCAGTCTGCAGCAGAAGCAGTGACAGAATGTGGTGGTAGTACAAGATTGCGCCCCAGTTTGGGTGATATGATATGAATTTTTTTATTTTTTTTATTTTTTTTTGTGTGCATATAGTGTGTTTTTTGTTTATTTTTAGAAAGTTGGAATTTTCTTCATATTTGTTTTACTTGTTTTTTTTTCTTAGTTTTTAATTGTTGTATTTTCTTTAAGAAAATCAAGATCGAATCGCAATCATAAACTTGTGGGGGGTATATAAAATTGTGTTTTTCTTGCAACACATTGTTTTATCTATTTATTGTAATTTTTTGAGAAATATGATATTTGTTTGAGATAAGAATTAAGATTTAAGAACCGTTGTTCGCTTTAATTTATGTATGCTGATTGCTAGGTTGCTTGACATTTGAATGAATGCATAGCAGCAAGTGCATTTACCGGCTATGGTGAATGAAAACAAACATTTGGCGAAATACCAATTTTTTTTTTTTGTAGACAAGACACTGAGGCGCGACAGTGATTACGCACATTGTTGTTGGACTGAATTTATAGATAGAATATATACCTACCTAGTGAAAAACGATTTGTGACGTTTTTAAGTGATTCAGATTGTATTGACAGGTAATCGAACTCTTGTTGAACTTTGAAATTTAAATAAGTGTGGAATAGAACAAATTATTTAAGGTAATGGAAGAACCGTTCAGGTAAACATTGAAAATCGTGGTTGCGGGTAGTGGGTATATACAAGAGGTTGTTCAATTTGGGAGTTCTTTTTGGTTGTCAGTGCTTAAGAATAGACAACACTGTTAATAAACCGACATTCTTATCAGCAAAACCTCATAGTCTTGCAATCAATATTAGTAAAGCAGAACAAGATTTACCAAAATACCGTTTTTTTACCAATGTGGATTATCTGTGTTCATATTTGAATTTGCGATATGTCAATTATTCTAATTCTGTTATCTCGAAAGGAGAATTCCGGTCTCGGAAAATTGACAGTGCGAAACAAAAGCAGAAATATAAAAATACAAAAACCAAATTATTTTAGAAGGTAAAATAAACTGATGTCACATATAAGGTAGATAGCCTTACTTGCTAGCAACTAGCAAGCAAATAAGTTCGCTAAACCAAAACCAAAAACCAAATTATTTTAGAAGGTAAATAAACTGATGTCACATATAAGGTAGATAGCCTTACTTGCTAGCAACTAGCAAGCAAATAAGTTCGCTAAACTAATTTATTGGTAGATGTTGGACAAATTGCACATGCCGTTACGAATTTTTTTTGGTTAGAAAAATAATTTCACGAAATGTAAAATAACATCAAAAATAAAAATAACCCAAAAATCGTAATCATTCGATCGAATTTAACCTCAATTACCGATTTTATTTGTTTATGTTGCATCAGAATTCGTAGCGACCACTCATGACCATTCGCATTCGCAGTTGGCAAAATTTCGCAGTTCAAAAATTATCGACGTATCGTTTTCGAAAAAGTCAAATCAAAGTCAATTTGAAATGACGTTATGACTCGGAAGTTCCAATCGTCAAAAATAGGAATGTGCCAAATAATTTTTAATTTTTGTTATGTAATATCTAAGTTTACAGTATGGGTTAATTTCTGTAAAAGACTCCATCCAGCTGAGCTTAAAAAAAAACGTTAAAATTTAAAAGTAATTGCAATTTTTATGTAAATGTTTTTTTGATTATTGATTTTTATCATTTAAACGGGAAGGTTAAGGAATTTTAATTTGTCGCTGGACGTGCTGTTTTAGAGTTCTAACGGGTGGACCTTCAATAATGTCTGAAAAAATCCAAGAAGTGATGGGGATACATTCCATTATAAAAATTTATTTGGGAGGGGCACACAATCTGATACTAAAAATGTATGCTTCATGTATGTGAGTTACCCGTCAAATTGATTTCAAAAATGTCTGAAAAAATCCAAGAAGTGATGGGGATACATTCCATTATAAAAATTTATTTGGGAGGGGCACACAATCTGATACTAAAAATGTATGCTTCATGTATGTAAGTTACCCGTCAAATTGATTTTTTAAATATTTTTTTAAAATTTTAATAAAATTAAATGAGAAATAAAAATAAAAAACTTTTTTTTTGTCCAATTTTGTAGATACAATACCCAGGCTGTGAGTGTATTCAATTAGTATTTATACATCTAAGTATTTTAGGAATTATTTTTATTATTTTTGTTTATACCATATAGCTGAGGAACACTTGATAACATTTTTTAATAAAGTCAAAAACTGAGCTAAAGCCCACAAGATGTAACTTTACATTATCTATCTTACCATTACGAAATTGGCCTTAAATTAAATAGTTGATAGTTCTCATCTTCTAACTTCGATTATTTTTCGAATTCTCTTTGGCTTCGATCTTCACAATTTTCCTTGTTAATTTACGGGGCAGGGAAATAATTCCACGGTTATCTGCTCCACATGAGCATTTATTTCACTTTTAGTGAGCATCTGCTCCTCTTTTCAAAGAGAGAATGGTATTCACTTTGAAAGGTGGAGTTTCTACCCACTTAGTGTGAGAAATAGTTACACTTCTTTTCCTATGACTTTTGAATAGTGAATTTCTTCTCAAAAACTAAGAACTTCACACCTTGTGTTAAATCCTTTTGAATCAGGTTTGAGATTTTAAAAATTGGAGCATAATAAAATATTTTTAAAAATCGCGTGATTTTTAATATTTTTTGAATATCCAATTTTCAAAATCTTGTTCTTTAAATATAAGAACACGAATTAGTTTTCAATATTTTTAAATCAGGTTCATGGTTTGAGATTTTAAAAAAGGAGTTAGGCATAACGCCCAAGGAAAAAACGCCCACATTGATTTGGAATAATCGGCCAAAAAAATCTGAACACCTCTGAGGGTATGGTTATAGTCGCCAGGCAGGCACTTATGTTGCCAGTTGGCTTACTATAAGTTTATGCGTAGTAAAGAGTACCTTGGGTGGCCCGCTATGAGGGTTCAAGGATTTAAACTCCCTTTTTGGGTCGTCCACACGAACACGCTAGTGATATTACCTGTAATATATGTATCTTGGTTTAAATCAGTCGAACTTCGACAATATTTCAATTTTTTTTAATTGTTCACTTTTAAAGAGATATGGAAAAATGCTTGTATGGTGATCATGCTAAAATGTGCTATCGTTAGAAAGGGTGTATCTGTTTAAGGACATAAACAGTAGTTCAATACACTGATCTGATTCCATTACCCTCTTTCAACTAAAAAAAAAACTTAAACATTTATATTGGTTCACTCGGGCGTATACGTACAATTTTTTGAAAAACATTTTTTTGAAACGAACATTTTCATACAAAAATTGACGAAATCATAAATTAAAAATTGTGCTCTCATTTTGTTTAGCAGTTGCAGTATGTAGCTAGATAGCGACACAATTTACTGTCCATAACATTATTGCTGGTCAAAATTTGGCATTTTAATTTTCATTAGACGTGTTCAGGAAAGGGAGATTTCGTAGGGTTAATCTCAGCTGCCTCAGCAGAAAATCTCAGTTTGGCTGTCAAAATACTGAGATGAAAAAATTTGCTTGCTCAGCTTTTGATGGATCAAACTCTCCGATATTTATCTCTTCTGAACGCGCCCAGTAGCAGATCTAGGATTTGGCTGTGGGGGGGGGGCTTTGAGTTTGGAAATCCAGTTTGCAAATATGAAGTTATATAACAGAAAACCAATTTTGACATCACTTTTCCTTTAATAATAGCCGTGTTTTTTGTGCCTTTATATCCGCTCCTATCGCGCTTTAAACGTTTTTCAAAATAAAGCACAATAACAAGAATTTGGGATTGATGTGGTAAGCATGGCAATTATTTTTAAGCGGAGCAAGAAGCCAATATTAAGGCTCAGCAAAACATGGTAGAATAACTGATTTTATAACTTCAAGTTCTAGCCACGTAACAGCCTTTATTACAGCGTTTATTTATATTGCTTAGTAATTGATTAGGTATCAAGTAATTATGTATTATGTAAGTGTTTGTTTAAATTAGCTGAAATTCACCTTTTTAACATAATTTAAAAACTGTTTGTAATGCTAGTACAGAAAATTGATATTTAAGTGGTGTTACTGGCAAAAGCTCATAATATTTGTTTTGACAGTATCAGTCCTCTGAGATCTCATTTTCTTTAATTAGCCAAATCAACGAACCTACCTGTTTTTTTTTTTAAATTGTCACTGGAAAGCACGAAAATAATATTTTGTGGATCGAAAAATAAAATATCAAAATTTCAAGACTTTTAGTCGGGCATAAGAAACAGCTGCTCTAAAAAATAATCTGCACGGCCCAATTCCGCAAGTCTTAATGAATTTTCGTACATACACTTTCTATTCATGCTCAAAAAATGTGTCGATAAATTTGTAAATCACTGAAGAGTCTATAGAGATTGGAAATTTTCATGTCCACCTGCAAAAATTTTCTGAGTTCACAGAGTTTCTCACGCTTTTGGAATTTGGCTCCTCGACTAGAGAATTTGTATTGAATTGCTTAGCCCACAAATATTTTGTATGTATTGCCTTAGACCTTGAAATTTTGAAAACTATGTCCCAAAATTCTCTTAGCCCAGCCAAGGCCGTAAGAAATAATTCCTGTTTTATTAAACATTTACACTAAGCTTTACACCCCGGTGATCTCTTATTGTTTTAGCCTCAATTGCGTTTCTTTCGTTAAATTAGCTAAGTTTTTGAGTGTAAACAGTAGTTGCTTTTGACATGTAAATGTTAAGCCCCGACCACTTTTTTTTAATATTATATCTTCAAGCTTTAGCCCCCAATTCGGACTTTGACAATCCTTAGACTTATTCCCCAAAAGCTCTCTGGAATAATGTTAGTTTTAAGGGAGTTAGTTGTTTAACCCTTACTACGTTTTTTGTCCAATATTTTCAGACCTTATTAGTCCCCAGTTGTTTTTTTTTTTTCAATTTTCTGGGGTACGTTTTAACGGAAAATTGTCGTTGCATGAAACATGTCCATTATTCATAGCCCACAATTGTTTTTTTTTTGTCCAACTCACTTCAAGCTTTAGCCCCAACCTTACGGCTTAGAAAAGAAGTTGCAGAACATGTAAATTGTTCAGCCCCAACCACGTTATTTTGTCCATCAAAATTCTCATCTTAACAATATTTCAGACGAATATAAAACTCTACACGTTGTAATGTATTGCTTTCTACATTTCAAATTATTTTAGCAATCGGCTGTGTGGGGGGGCTTTAGCCCCTATAGCCACCCCCCTGGATCTGCCACTGATACGCGCCTATTGGTTGCCGTTGAAGAAACAAAATGGACGAAAATAATAATTACATTATGTAGTTTCAAATTCAATTTTTCAAAAAGAAAAATGTAAAAAGTAGAAAATAAGTCACACCATTTCTTTAGAACACTTAAGGCCAGTTTTTTAATAGTCAGTTAAATTTCAGATAGTACTTATTCTTCGAATAAATCAAAAATTTGTTCCTGTTGCTATAGTATTTATTCCTTTGATAGTTTAACTGATGATTGAAAAATCGGCTCTTAACAGAACTGTATAACCACAAATTAAAGGACGAAAAAGAAAAATATTTTCTGTATGAAAAATTTAAAAAGTCTTTCGATTTTAATTTTTTTTTTTAATTTTTTGACATTATGTATATATGTAGGTCTGTTCCTTTACTTTGAGTTTCTGTGATTTTTAGTCCGAAGTCATGTCAATTTCATATACAAAAAATGAAATTGAAAGAACTTGGGACTAAAAGTCACAGAAAATTACAGAAATTCAGAGTAAGGGAACAGTCATTGTCATCTGATACAGCTCTCCATAAATATTTTTCGTAGCATTTTCGTGTACGCTTTCGCTGTCTTCTTGGAGACAACAGAAAATATTCGTTTCACTGTACACGTCGAGATTGTAAATACCCAAAAGTATTTGAATACAATTTATAAATTATACTTATAAAGGGTCCGCCATCTAACGTTTTTTTTTTCAACTAGTGCTTGTTTCGTGAATGGTAACACTTAGCTCATGCCTGATTTGACAGATAATTATTTCTATACTTCCGCTGAACGAATATGGTTGAATGGGCTTGAACAATGCTGGGAAATATTGCGAAATTACTTTGCCGATTTTGCCAACAAAATCATTTTTTCAGATGAAGTTCATTTTGATTTTGGCGGGTATGTAAACAAGCAAAATTGTCGCATTTGGGGCCCAGAAAACCCGCACGCATACATTGAAAAGCCGATACACCCAAAACGAGTCACTGTTTGGTGCGGATTTTGGTCTAGAGGCATAATTGGGCCATTTTTCTTTAACTGAGCAAGGAGTGGCCGTAACAGTCAATGGCGTTCGTTATCGGGCCATGTTGAACAAACTTTTGTTCACAAAAATTGAAGAGGAGGATATTGGCAACATTTGGTTTCAACAAGACGGCGCTACGTACCACACATGCATTTCATGCATGTGTGGTATTTTCAAAGAAAAAAAGTTATTTGGCGGACCCTTGCTTGCGTTTGATTTCGCCAATTACAATTGGGACTTAAGGCTGCTGCATGAATGTTACGTATATTGTTTTTTTTTTTTTATTGAAGAAAATGTGTTGTGTAAACCGTGGGAATTTGTTTTTTAACAAAATTTTTAATAACTTAAAGCTAACATTTTTGCTTTATTGGGCAAGTATTGTTTTTGTGTCAACAAAAATTTCGAAGTTTTAATCAAAACTTTACGTAGCGTGGGTCTCTCTATTGTGCGGGAGTACAATTACATCGAGTTAGAGCTTAAAATGTTGGACGGATTTGGTTAAAATTCGGTGAGAAGCTTTATTATGTGATTTTCTAGCGGAGAAATTCTATTTTTTGTTCTTACACATCTGGAACCGCGGTAAATATAATACAAATATTTCAGTTTTATCCAGTTTTCTTGGCAACGGCTTTAACGATTTTGATTTCAATTTGTACATGTAATCTCTAAAACAGTTTTGTTGGAGTGGACCGTTTTAGGGCGGGAGGCGACCATAGGTTTACCTATCTTATCGCGGCTTCATAAAAGAATGATGCCAATTCATAGCTTTAGTCTTAACATTAACTAAACCGCTGGTCGGGCAAGGTTTTTCAGGTGCCAATGGGAAGAAAACGCACTTTTTCGGTTGCATTTTTTGGCTTAGGGTAAAGTACCTAAACCATGATGGATTTTTATAAATGGGGTATCAAATGAAAGCTTAGACTGCCCTCTTAACAAAACCAGTGGTCGGACAAACTTTTGTTGGCTGTTACGGCACTTTTGTAAAAAGAGCTATTTTTTTTTACCTTTGCATTTAAAATGCATTTAAGTGGCGAAAGCGTTTTTCTAGGCTATATGAAATAGTTTTGCATAGTTGTCCACCTGTTAAACGCAATGGATACAAAAATAGCTGTTTTTTACAAAAGTAGTCGGATTCGCCACAACAACCAACAAAAGTCTATCCGACCATTGGTTTTGTAAAGAGGACAGTCTAAGCTTTCATTTGATACCCCATTTATAAAAATCCATCATGGTTTAGGTACTTTACCCTAAGCCAAAAAATGCAACCGAAAAAGTGCGTTTTCTTCCCATTGGCACCTGAAAAACCTTGCCCGACCAGCGGTTTAGTTAATGTTAAGACTAAAGCTATGAATTGGCATCATTCTTTTATGAAGCCGCGATGAGATAGGTAAACCTACGGTCGCCTCCCGGACTATTTATTTTTGAATTATATTACACATATAAATTACTTAAAAACTAATTTCTATATTTAAATTTACCGCCACTATTGTAGGTTTTCACTTGTCATTGAAATACACCTACTCTCTACTACTATTTTTTGTTGATACTACCCACCCTGTCTTGTCAAAGTGTCAGAATCAACGTCTGAAAATCTAATTTAATTTCGACGCAGTTTAAAAATGACTGTGAATACCCTCCATAGTAGTTTCTAATAAATTTCAGTTTGACTAAACTACAGTTTAAGACATTTTTGTTTTGACTAAAACAAAAATAAATAAAAAAAAATAAAATAAATCGGGTGGCACAACGACTCGTGAAGAACCAGGGCCTAGTGACTAATAACTCGCAACCATTCCTGTGTGCGCCTGTCGATAGGAATGGAAGGGACCTACAATTTTATGCCGAATCCGAACGGCTAGACGAGATGCACTTATTCGTGACAAGTGATACTCTTGGAGGATTTGTCAATTCCTCGCCAGAGGCAGTAGGTGGACGCACTAACCATTACGCTACGGGCTACTGCTTGTTTTGACTATGGCTACGTTCGATTGACTTAAGGAACTTCATATTCAGTCAACAACATCCATTGACCGCTAATCTGCCTCAAAGTAACTAATTTTTTTTTTCGACATGTCATTATGTCAAGCTTATTACTTTTCTTCAAAACTTTACCTAAAGTTCGTTTGGAACAAGAGAATCCTCGACATAAATACAAAATTCCTTCGAAGTACCTATACGGAAAATTTCAATTTAAATTAAATTAACAAGACCGCACAAACAATTTATAAAAAGTTGAACTGATTTTTTATTTAAAAAATGACAATTTTGACATGAACACACTTGATTTAAAATTAAGGCAGATATTTCTTAACTAACTTTCCAGTCACATTCCAATAAAAGTTTCCTTCATTTGAAGTCAATTTTTTGAGAGCTGGCCAATTACAGACAAAATTGCATTACTTGCAAGTGCAAGTACCCTTAGTCATCTGAACGTACAGTATGAGTACGACCCAAAGTCTTTATGTTGTTGTCTAATATACGGAAATAATTTATACCTATTCGCATATTTAGATTGAATATTTACTGCAGCTAAATATACAAAGACATATGTGCATGTTTAACATTATTTTTGTTATTAAAACTACAGTAAGGAAATAATCAAACTTAAAAACACAAAAATATTTGAAAAAATTGTTTAACTTTAATACAAGTGTTAGGTGAACAGGTGTTGGCCTATTCAAAAATATGGTTATATAAGTTGTCATCAAAATTGTTTGTCACACTGGAAAACAAAACAAATATTTGGGAAAATATTTTGTTTTGAATGACAAGAACTTGCTTAAATTTGTTTGGGTAGCAAATATGAAACACCACACCTGTTCCTCTACTAACATTGTTTAATAAGGCGTAAGTGTAGGATAGTGGGTAATTTTGGAAAAATAATTTTAGGAAGATTAGATATTTCACTGGCTCAGAAGTGTAATTTTGTATGTCAAAGAAAACGAACTAAAATTAATTTCATATACCAACATTTTTTTTGAATTTCATCAACTCAGATAAAGACAAAATGGAAAAATTTAGTTTTTTCTTGACATCTAAAGTGAAGCATTTCGAAGAGAAAAAATTGTATTAAGATTTTTAAGAATGCAACGATATCTGATGTCACAAAAATGTGAACCGGCTAAATAAATAGATATTTATAAAATTTCAAATTCTTAATGGGTATAAAAATACAGTATACATAAGAACCAATAACAACATATATTTTAAAAATTTCCTTTGTACTGCCTAAATAAATAGCCTTGTTCAGTTCATGACATCAAGCTTATAGATAATAATAAATTCTAACCGATCGATGTTAGTAAATAAATATGTTCTTATTTTCAAATTCTTTTATTTACTTTTTTTTGGGTATGTTGGTTTTGCTATCATATGTCTTAGCTCAAACAATTTCCAAGGTACATTTTTTTTTTACTAAAGTCATTAATTAAGTGATATTATATTTTTAAATTTTCTAAACCTAATTATTCAATAGAGCATGCATTCTTTCTTGCATTGTTGTCAACTTTGCTCCATTTTAAAACATTGTCATTGATCTTCGTATGAAAAAAAAATGTAAGTCATGGGATTAAAAAAAAAAAAAAGGTTCTACGAAACCAACGCGAAATATACAGTGCGATAACGAAACTTTCATCGAACATAAAACACACCGGACCGAAAATCACACTAAGAATCTTCCTCTCAAAGCGCTCTAGCAGATTTTTATCCGAATCTTTTAGTGTCCATGCTTCTGACCCATAAAGCAGGACCGGGATGATTAGGGTCTTGTATAAGGTCTCCTTGGTTCTCTGAGAGAGGGCCTTACTACTTAAATACCTTCTTAGACCGAAGAAACAGCGGTTGGCAAAAGTAATTCTTCGCTTGATCTCTGCACTGATGTCATTCTGCGATGTAATAGTGGAGCCCAGGTAGACAAAGAACGATGTTGAATAGGTTGCATGATAACGCGTCGCCTTGCCTCAATCCTTTCTCAACATCAAAGGAATCGGTGGTGTTCTTACCAATTTTGACGGAGCAGCGAGATTTCTCCATCGTCATCCTGCACAGGCGGACGAGTTTGGCAGGGATGCCGAGACTCGACATGGCTCTGTATAATTCGTCCCTTTTCACGCTAGCGACTTTAAAATCGATAAAAAGGAATTGTCGGGATTTTTCTAAAATCTGTCGGAGTGTGAACATTTGATCGACGGTTGACTTGCCTGGCCTAAAACCGCACTGATAGGGCGCAGGTAGCCCAAAAACATTAACAAAAGCTACAAAGTTTGTTATACTACGTTTCCACCAGACACTAAACCGAGATTTAGCAAGATTATCACAAATCTCCTTGAAATCTATAAGATTTACCATACAAATTTTAATCTCCTCAAATGAAGATTTCAAATAAAACTCATTCAAATCTACTTGGAAACATTAGTTTGTCAAATCAAACAGTTTTTTTTCGAAGAATAATTGTGGAACCGACCTATTTTCGTTTGTTGACAGATGGAAATGTAAACAAAAACTATCTACCTCACTTCCACTTCATATCAAAAAAAGAAACACCATTTGAATGTTTTGCCATAATCCTCTTTTTGTACAGTGGAAACACCAAACAAATCTCGGTTTAGTGGTTGGTGGAAACGTAGTTTTAGCCTTTTAAAACCACAAAATTGGAATAATGAACGTTTTGCGTTGACCTTCTTCCAGACAGACCTGGTAGCATTTCGTGTTGCCCGCAATACTCTTCTAGTCAAACGGCTAAACACCGCCGCGCGCGCCGTTTTGTTTGCCGAGTTGGTGTTGGAAGATCCAAGAAACTGCGCCAACAACACCACCGACGAATTATTTCTCCCAAAAATCAAAACAATTATTCCGCGTTCTTTACGAGTATAGCGATTCCTGTCTTGTTGACGTATACAAATATCAAAGTAGAATTGACATTTGCCGCGATTCACGAAAATTGTATAGCATCTTCCGATAGGGGGTTTACTTTTTCGCCAACTAATATAAGAGCCGATTACACGATTAGTTTTTTCGGTTGTTTTGTCTTTTTGGCAGATTGTGTGAGGTACCCCCTTCACCCTCGCAAACTAACGCGAAGCATTCGGCGCGGCGGAGAATCATTCGCCAGTCAAAATTTATTTACATTGTGATAAATGAGAAACATTCGGCGCGGAGAAAGTTTCTCCGCCGCGCCGAATGTTTCGTGTGGGTTTGGGAGAGTTTTGTCGAAAGCACGAATGAAAATTTCAAGACTTTGACGTTTTTTGACTACCGCAATGCTCCTCGATGTCAACAACAACAGGTGTGAACAAAAACTATAGAATTGTAAAATTGTTTTTGTAATTGAATATATGTACGTAGTATACGAGTTCATTTGAGAAAGAAGTGATTAGGAAACATTTTTTATTACTACTCCTGATTATTTTCGCTCAAAATAAACCCAAAAATAACAAAAGGAATTGCTTGTCTATTTTCGCGAACCGTGTTATCACGAACATACGTGCCTGTCAAAAAGACGAAAAACGAAACCAACGATAAAACGAACCGTATAATCAGGCTCTAAGTTTGTTTAATGAATATGTTGGGAACAGAAAAGATCCGAAAAATACAAAATTGTGTTTTCGATAAAATTTATCTACAAGTTAGTACAATATTTTCTGTACCTACTTTTGAAGAGAGCAAGTGTCAAAGTAACACCGGATCGATTTGTATCAACATGAAAAAATAAATGTTTTATTTGCGCTCATTGGTTGCTGATGTTTCTGTTAATTGGAAGCAAATAATACATACGCCTGTACATATATAAATAATACTACGTTTCCACCGACGCGACCGCACTAAACCGAGATTTAGGTAATGAGATTTATTTGGTGTTTCCACTGCACAAAAAGACCAAAAAGAGGATTATGACAAAACATTCAAATGGTGTTTCACTTTTTTGATATGAAGTAGAAGTGAGATATATAGATAGTTTTTGTTTACGTTTCCATCTGTCAATAAACGAAAATGGGGTTTAAATGGGTCGGTTCAACAAATATTCTCCAAAAAAAAAGTTTGTTTGATTTGACAAATTGATGTTTCCAAGAAGATTTTCAATGCGATTTGTGTAAATCTTGCTAAATCTCGGTTTAGTGCCCGGTGGAAACGTAGTATTACCGGATTAAAATCAAATCGTCAAATGGAACTACGTTGACCGTGCAATCTTCTCCAAAAACGGGAAATATATTAGAAAATAGTGAGTGATATTAAATTTATGCAAGTGTATCTTTCATAAAATGTGTACAACCTTTGGAGAAATTTAGAGAAAATTAAAATTAAGATCCAGATTCACATTTAAGATTAAGTTCATGTTTACCAGCCGAACAAAAAAAAGGAATAAAAGCAGTTTGGTTGGACAACCATTGCATACTAAACTTTAAAAGGTAGCAAGAGTTGATAGACATTTTTTTGAATTCAGTTTAAAAAAAATTGTGAACATATCTTGCCAAAACGATGAAAGATTATGGCTATAGAATATCCATATATTAAAAAAAATATAATTATTAATTTAGTCCAACTAAATTAAATACAATTTGACACTTCTTCACTGCTGATCGGAAACTGTCAATCATGACAATGTTTTGACAGTTTGTGTTGATCTGGGTTGTGCTGTTCGGTTCTGGATCTATATTTTTTTTTTTTTTTCATTAAACAAACCATTTGAATTTTGTATGTGTCAAAAATATCCAAGATAGTGCATCATAAATTATCAAATAATTTTGGTAACAGCACTCATGTCAAGAGATAATCCTTAAAAACTATTAATTTTCGATGCTTTTTGGACAGTAAGTTTTATTTGTAGTTAAAAATTTAAGAGAATATTTGTTCCTATAATAGTAAGCAAAGAAAAAACACGTTATAACGTGGCTTATAACGCAGGAAGTAAGCAATTTTGCTTACATGTTTAGCATTTTGGATAATTTTACTGAACTGTCTGTAAGGAAATCTAAAAAAACTAACCTAGCTATAAGGTTACACAAAATATAAGGTTATACGTTGATATTCTGGAAGTATATATCAGACTTAAATTTTTTAATACCTTAAAGAATTTGCACTGAATTAACAAATAACACTTTCATAATCACACTATCATTTCAGTAAAAACAAAACAAAAAAATACTGAGAATCACTTCCCACAAAATATAATAAAATCAACCTACATAATGACGATAGATTCAGCTATACGAAAATTAAAAAAAAATTAAAACACTGTAATAAGTAAATTGAATAACAGATTAAGAACAATGAATTAATTAACCAACAATTATGGTAGGATGGCATTAAACTATGTTTGTCCGGACTTGATTTGAGTGTGATTCGAATGTCTTTGCGTTTGCATTTTCTTATAAAGGGAATTTTAGTATCAATTATAATTTGTTTATTTTTGCATTTCAGATTTCGCGTTGGTTGAGAGTTAATTAATGAAATATTATTTGCTATTCGAAGGCAGATAGTGTACACTTTGAATAGTTTTGTTTTTATTTTTGTATCTTCAAATTGCAACATGTGAAACAATATAAGAACATCCATTAATTTTTAAATATAGTGGGCTGATAATAACCATTCCCATTAGAAATACAAACAGTGCTATTTCCGGTCATAATTTATTTTTTTTAGATTGCCGTTTTTAGTTAATACTACATATATATTTCCAGCTACTACTTACTCGAGCTGCTACTAGTCCCGAAAAAAAAATTCCATTACTGTCAACACATGCACACAGAAATGGAGTTGTAAGTCACTAGGCCATGAGTTTGCACGTTCTTCTTGAAATCTCAAAGATTTATCATATTATTATTTGTATTTGCTAAATATAAGGCCAGTATTCACCGAGCACTCATAAACTGCTCTTAAGTCTATGAGCTTCATAACTTTAAAATTATTTATTAAGAATGCGCATGGAATTTGGGGTTATCTGTGGAACAATAATGAGTACAAATAATTTTAAACGTCTTTGAATTACTTCTTTCTCAAATACATATGTATACTCGTATACTACAACGTATAATTAAGAAACAAAAATTTCAAATTCAATCATATTTGGTAACACCGTTGTTTCCTAACATCGAGGAGCATTGCGGTTGTCAAATCAGTAACGTCAAAGTTCAACCAAAGAAAGTGCTCAATTAGAGCCTGATTATACGTTTCGTTTTTGCTTTCGTCAAAGTTCAACAGAAAAAGTCTTGAAATTTTCATTCCTGCTTTCGTTACTTCCTTCCCCCTACATTTCTACACCCCTCATCCATTCTGTCAAAAAGACGAAAAACGAAACAAGCGAAAGAACGAATCGTGTATTCGGGCACTTACACGATTCATTTTTGCGGGTGTTTCGTCTTTCGTCTTTTTGACAGACTTTTTCTGGATGAACTTTGACGTTCCTGATTGGGCAACTACAATGCTCCCCGATGTTTGCAAAAAACGATTTGAACAAAAATGATAAAATTGAAAAAATAGTTTTTCGCAATTGGATACACGATTGTATTTGAGAAATAAGTGATTAAAAAATATTTGTATCTATTTTCTAACAAAGCAACCCCATATTCCATTAACGTCAAAATAATGAATGGAAAATACGTTCGTGCCTGTCAAAAAGACGAAAGACAATACGAACGAAAAAACGAGCCGTACAATCAGGCTCAAAGTCTTGAAATTTTCATTCGTACTTTCGTTAATTCCTTGCCTTTACTCTCCTCGTCCAATCTGCCAACCGGGGTCCTTGTGCGGTGGAAAGACTTAGGCCCTGAATACACGTTTCTTTTTTTTTCATTATTTCTGTCATTTTCTTGCCATTTTTGTCATTTTCGTGTAAATCGTTTTCATATTTGTCAAAATTTTTTCATTAAAATAATGACAGGCGAAACTAACTATCTACTGTCATAGAAATGACATCGTGTAAACGCACAATGACACCTATTTTCAAAATTATGACAAACCCCGAGAAAAAATGAAGTTGCTCATTCTTTTATGACAAATTGTCATTATTTTTAAATCAAATGTCAATTTGTTTGGTACCGTAATTGTGACTGAGTTAAAAATACCAATTTGAAGTTTAACTTTTATATAAAAAATTATTTTTTTAGCAATTAAACAGAGAATATTATGGATTATGGAAAACAGAGGGTAATTGCTAGACGTTCTTCAACACTTTTTGTCTAACGCATGTTTGTTGTTTGCTTTCTCACAAGTGGTGTTATTTGGTCAGTTAGAAAATTCAAAATCCTCTGTCGACATTCTTATAAAATTGTGGAACAATGGGCGAACCGAACAAGAACTTTGTTTCTTCCTGATGCTCATCCTCAAGAATTAAAGCTGCTCTTAATAAAGCAATTGTTACTTTGTGTGATTGCATTTTTAATCACTCCTACAGTATTGCACACTTTTGTTTAAATTGATAGAAATTGAAAATATACCGTTATCTGCTTCATATGGTAGATTTAATGACAGTTGTTTTCTGTCACTTTATTTCCAGTTTTTTGTTTGTGTTCGGTGTCATTGAGCCTTGCGTTTAATGTTGTGAGTGAATCTCAATGAAAAGTGAAGAGGACAGCAACAAAAAAATTAAGAGGACAAGAAAAAAAATCTCACTGAATCTCACGTCTAAAATCGTTCAGTGTGTAAATTTCACACGATTTCTGGAAAAGTCTTAGTGAATGAATCGGGCGATGTAAATTGGGACATTGTTTCTTGAATTTTGGGTTGTTTTGATTCTAGATTCTCCCAAATCAATGCGAAAAACGTTCGTTGCGGCGAAGAAACATGCGTCAGCCAAAATTAATTCATATGTTGGTGTGGGCACTCTAATATATCACCATGTACATAAATAAATTTTGACAAGCGAATGTTACTTCGCCGCAACGAATGTTCCGCATTGGTTTGGGTGAGCCTTAACTCCGAACCTCCAACCGAAAACGACATTAGTTTTTAATAAAACCTCAACATTTTGTTTAACACGAAGCCGATACACTTGCCCTTTAGTTAATATACAATATAATAACCAATTACTGAGCTAAAAAAACGTGCAATATCCAGAATAAAATTTGCATTTTTTCATTGAAATATTTTTTAACTTCATGCTAAACATAGGGTATACTATTGGATATGAACTGCTAGCTTGAATTGTTTGTTTTTACTCTTGTTTAATATTTATGTAGTGGGTGTTTTAATTATAGAAATGAACTTTAATAGTAATTTCAGAATAAATTTATTCTTAAAAAAATTCGTTTGGAATTCATTGTTGTTTAATATTATTCTCATCATGGCGTTACTCAAATAACCATAATCATCTTTCTGCCTACTGTGGTATAGTAAAGCTATAATACCACTCATGACGTGAATTAGATATTTCCCTTTTTTACTTGCGATATAAAGGTACTTTATGGCAAGTAATAGATTCGTAAAAAAATCGAAGTCGAGACGATAATTTTCCCTAACATTACGATGATAGAGAACGTGAAAAAGTGGGTCCCGCAATTCTGTCTGTCCTTGCTCGCACAGCCTAAATAGGTGGAGGGATTTTCTTCAAACTGTCACATAATGTTTTTTAACTAATATGCCCACACGTTTTTTAAATTTTTTTTAAGACCAAATATAACGGAACTTGCCATACAATTGTTTTTTTTTCGCCAAAAAGGAAAATAATATTTTTCTCAAAAACGGCTCCGAGTATTCTGTTAACAAAAATTCAAACAATTTATATTTTAAAATTTTAATAATTTAATAATTTAATTATTTTATTTTTTTTATTTTCAAAAATTGGTTATTTTTAGTACCTCCAGAACTACTACCATTTTTTTGGATTTTGATTTTCGCGAACACAGTTAAGTTGAAATTTTCAATTTTTGTATAGTAAATCTTCTAAAAAGTTTAAACATTATTTTGAACCAAAAGTAAAAATAAAACTTATTTTCTTTTTTTTGAAAACTAAATATTTTGGAAACGACTTGGTCAATATTTTTAAAACTACATCGGCGTAAAATAATTTGTTGTTATTTTATAGAATAGGTTCTTAGGTTCTTGAAAAAATCATGTTTCTAAATTCAAAAATAACGGTACCTTCAATTCAAATGTTGTAAAACCTTTAAGAAAAACTTATTTTTCTCGAAAACGGCTTCAAGAATTTTGATAAAAAAGTTGTGTTTTTACTATTAAGGGAATGGTCAATATTTTGAAAAAAAATACCAATAACGGTTATCAACGGTATCTGTCGTAAAACGTATTTTTTTGTTTTCAAATTTCTCGTTAACTGGAACACCAATTTCAACCAAAATTTGTACACAAGAGCTCCTTCACATTTTAAACAATTTTGCGTATACAAATTTTTGAAAAAATAATTTTTGGATTTTAAAAAAAATATTGAAATTTTTTTTTTTTTTTTGAAAATTCAGTATCTTGAAAACGGGCACATGAATATATTTGTATGTTGTGTAAAATTGTATTTTATTGAATACTAAATTTTAGCATACAAGGTTTTATTTTTGAAAATGTGCAAAACAAATGTATTTACTTTTACATCATCAATTTCTAGCTACGTTAAAGTTGTTAGCTAAGAGAGCAAGTTTGTGCGATCCAGTCGTGCCCTTTATTTTGATTTTGTTTTGTTTTTGTTTATAAAAATACAAAAATAAAAATCAAAACAAACATTGAATTTAAATTATAATTGAACTGGAACGGCTTCAAGACTCATTAATTCTTCTTATTTAAAAGGTCAGTGGCGCTCTGTGGTGTGCGGATACGATTACGATACGATACGACAATAAAATAAAATAAAATACTCATAGGTACACACATATCGTCTGTCGTTTTCCATAAGATTTTTTTTTTTTAATGGATAAGTAGATTTTGTTTTTATTCCGTTCACGTGATGTTGTCTGGTTATGGTATGCCGATGGTCAACATGTTCATTTATATAATTGTGAGTCTACATTAGTACCGTATGCAACATGTTGCTATTGTTCTTACTCTAGCTTGCGCTTGCAGCCGCGCTGACCGCTGCCACCCCGCACCTGGTATTATAAATGGATCCATAAGTTGTTTGTGCTATTGTTTGCTTTTTTGATAGGAAATTATGGTAAGTTAGTTGAAGTTGATGATTTATTGATTTTAGTTTGGTTGTTATTGTTTGTTATTTTTTTTTTTTTTTCAAACTTCTCCTGGAAGTGGTTTTATTAGGTGAACGAGTAAGGGGATATTATTTGTCTACCTTGGGAAGTTAATTAAAATTAACTACACCAATTTAATTTCAATGTACTTACTTGCAAGGAAGCGCATATAAGATGGTTTTTTTTATTATTAGAAATGATTTAGGCATAAGGTCATAAAAAATATGCATTACAAGAACAATAGGAGATCCTGATCTTTATCAGGATCACGCTTCATGATCCAAAAACTAATTCTTACTCTGGCCGAGAGGTCTCATAAGAAGGATGCTCAGAAGGGGCCCATCTTATTGCTTAAAAAAATAAATAAATCAGGTGGCACAACGGCTCATGAAGAACCAGGGCCTAGTGACTAACAACTCGCAACCATTCCTGTGTGCGCCTATCGACAGGAATGCAAGGGACCTACAATTTTATGCCGAATCCGAACGGCGAGACGAGAAGCACTTATTCGTGACAAGTGATACTCTTGGAGGATTTGTCAATTCCTCGCAAGAGGCAGTAGCCCTGAAAAAAACTTTTATGTTTTTAGGTGGAGGAGGCTGGAAAGCGAACCCAGACCTCCAGCGTGACAGTTGAACGCACTAACCATTACGCTACGGGCTACTACATCTTATTGCTTATGGCTATTTAAAATGATTTTTATATTATGTAAAAAACATATTTTTGGCTTCTTCATCTAATACATGATTGTTTTATAAAATATAGTGTCTCAGGGTTCATCCCTTGTCGTGTCCACTGTGGACTCTCATTCATAGAATGCTCTTCCTTCATTTTGGAATATGTACGTCCTGTATGCAATCTGTCATCAATGATCGCTCTTTGGCTCAGGTATCTCTGGATGCAGGCGCGAACGCAGGGGGGGAGGTAGTGTGTTTTTATGCAAATGATTATGAAATAATTAGTTTTTTTTGTCGATTCAAAAAAAAATAACTAAAAAACCTTGTGCTGCTCAGGCTGGCAAAGGAATGTTTTAATTCAGAAAAAATGTTTTTTTTTTTAGAATAATTTTTGTAATTTTAAAAATAGATGTTTTCATTTAAATCGGAGTTGAAACATTATTGTTACTTATTACTTCTGCGCTTGGATTTGCTTCAAAGTTGTTCAGGTTGTGCTGATAAGTTCTATCATATATGCTGGTCAATGGGTATCACGCCTGCTGTCTCGTAGAGCATCTCATTTGTCCAGTACTTCCTTGAAAGGGAGTTTCGATCTATAGTCATGTGCACATTCTCAAGATTTTCCTCTCGAAAAGTTGTATCTTATTCATCGCTGATGAAGATATGGTGAACCAGATGGAGCAGGCGCCTTTCTTTTAAGTCCATTCTATCTTCCCTGTCGAGGGTTAAGATGAGAAGAGAAGTTTGCATGCTTCAGATGCCATCGAATGGTTATTGTTTATTGAACTTCGTCTTGTTTATAAAGTTTCTTTCTTTCTTTAGCGTGAATGTTGGTTCTGTCTGGCCAACTGATATTGATGTTTTGACTTCTAGCAGCAATAATTCTTCGTGATGGTTTTTCTTGTTTTGGGGTAGCCGGAAGCAGATGATTTCCGTTTTACTGGCGGGCGTTGGTCTTCAAACCCCATTTCCAGTTGGTGATGCGGTCTTGTACTCCACGAGCTGCAAGCTCTGGTGATAGTGATGTCGTGTAAGTGATGGAGACATCGGCATAAAGTTTGGTCCTTGTTCCTGGTGTATTCTCTGGTTGATCTGCAGTGTAAATTCTGGAGGAAAATGGTCCTAGCTTAGATCCTTGAGCTAAACTCGCCCTGATGCTCTTTATTTCTGATTTTTTATTTAGAACCTGAACAAAAAAGAGTCTGTTAGAAAATTCTTATGTACATAATTATAGTAATGAAATGTAATGGGAAACCGAGAACTATCAGTTTGGAAGTGATTTCTATTATCCACACGCTATCAAAGGTCTTCTCAATATCAATAAGGCATGCAACTATTGTTTCCTTCTTGTTTACTACCACGGTGACGACACTACTGTGTAGTCCCAGTAGAGGATGTATTGTCGAGTGGAATAGCAGTAGCTATTACCGAAACAATCTTTGCAGTTTCCAAAGCTGCAGGAAAGTAGCCGCTGTTTAAACAGTTGTTGAAGATGACAGCCACTTTGCCTTAGGACAAAGTTGTATATGCCGCTACCCGCCAGGTCCCGTTGACTTCTTTCAAGAACTCTGGGAGGTGAACTGTCGGACGATCGGTGAAATTTCTCTCGAAGTGATTGGCAAATGAACAAAAGGTCAATAGCGCTCCTTGAACAAAAGGTCTAAACAAAAATTTGCCAACATGATATTTTGTTGATTATTTTGTCACTTTTTGTAGTTTTGATCACGATCATCTTCCTAAAGTGTCAAAGGTCAGAAAGATTCAGAATATCTCGTAGGCAACTACTACAGTTATTGTTACAGCCATCTTGAAGTACATACATACATACCTAGGTAGAAATCAATATCAAGGCCACAATTGACTGACCAGAATCAGTTGGGGCTCGAACTTAACGGTCAGAAAGATTTTAGAAAAATTTCATTAGAACCTGACTTCTAGTAGGTATACCTTAAGCAAGAGCAACAATAAATACTAGTAAGTGAATAAGTTGTCCGACAGTTTCAGCTTCAAAATTTCTTTTTTTAAATTTATAGAATATTATGAGATGAGATTGGCATTAGATTGAAAAAGTCGTTTGACCTTTGCTCAAATTCTTATTTATTGCATGCCACAACATGCAAGGGTTGGCCACGAGACGAGACTAGGCGAGACTTTTGTAATCCACGTCTCGGTCTCGTTAAAATATAAAATTTTCAGTCTCGCCTAGGTCTCGTTTCGGTCTCGTATAATTGAGTCTCGTCTCGTTCTCAGTCCCGCCTTTTTCACGAGACAATTTGAATTTGCAGTCTCGTCTCCGAAAAATACGATTTCCGGACAACCTGTTGATTATTGTAACTAATATCTCGTATTGGTCTCGTCTCGGATGCTTAAAAGGCAGTCTCGTTTCGTCTTGTCTCGTCTCGTCTCGTCTCGTCTCGTCTCGTCTCGTCTCGTCTCGTCTCGTCTCGTCTCGTCTCGTCTCGTCTCGTCTCGTCTCGTCTCGTCTCGTCTCGTCTCGTCTCGTCTCGTCTCGTCTCGTCTCGTCTCGTCTCGTCTCGTCTCGTCTCGTCTCTTCTCGTCTCGTCTCGTCTCGTCTCGTCTCGTCTCGTCTCGTCTCGTCTCGTCTCGTCTCGTCTCGTCTCCTCTCGCCTCGACTCGTCTCGTCTCATCTCGTAAATAAAGACTGGATGATTTTTGTTCAAGCTTAGTTTTTTTCCAGAGATTGACTAGTTAAAAAGTAAAGAAAAACTCTAAGTTCACAAAACAAGTCAAGAAAACTTTTTGGAGGGGTACGTTTTCCATATTTCCTTTACTTTGTATTTAAGTTTTTAACTGCGAGGGTGCGGCACCTAGCGGTAATTTTTTAAACCAATCAAAAAACTACTAAAAGAACCCAACATAACTATTTATGTTTTTTTTTATTGTGATATTTTGTTTTTAATTTCGTTCCCATATAAAATCGCTGCACCCTAATGTACTACAACCAATTTTAATAATACGGCATACCAGTATTTTACCAAAGAAAATAAAGTTTTGATGTTTTTTGAACAAAGTGCATTTTTTTAGCAAATTCCCAAATATCTCGTCAATAGTTTGGTTGATTTTGTCACAATTGTTTTCCGGTACTTCTAAATTAGTCAAAAAATATTGCATTAACAATTTGTATACAAAATTTTCTTAACGAACAAATAAAATGAAAGAAAAATATTTTGTTTTACTCTGTTTTCACATGTTCTTGTTTTTGTTTGTATTAATTGTTATTTTGTCACTGGTTTAGATTCATTCTAGTTGTTTACAACAAGAGCAAGTTCGTGCAATTTATTTTGATTGCACACGCTTTTAACACCAACAACTGTTCAAAGTCATTAATACCCCGTTAACAAGCAGTATTGAAAGCCCGAGTTGGATTAGCGTCAGATTTTAGGGACCAGTTATAGCTATCATTGAAAACCATCATTGAAAATATTTATTGTCAATTTTGAGAGAATTTGGTGAAAAAACAAATGATTATTTTGATGCAAAAGTAAAGCTTATTGACTTAGTTATTATTTCTAGGTAAGGTACCTGTTATAGCTATCATTGGAAACCATCATTGAAAATATTAATTGTCAATTTTGAGAGATTTTGAAGAAAAAATAAATTATTATTTTCATGCCAAAGTAAAGCTTATTGACTTAATTATTATTTTCAGATAAAAAAATATTCAATTTGGCACAATTTTACTCATAAAATGACTTTTAATTTTTCAATGATGAACTACCTTGCCAATGATCATTGAAAAAATTAAAAGTTACGTAAAGAGGAAGATATAGGTCAAAATGAATTCTTTTGGAGGAGAAATAATTTTGAAGTCGTAAGCTATATTTCCGCATCAAAATTTTCAATTAATAAACTTTCGAAGGGTCTCAAAATCAACAGCTGACTTTTTCAATGATGATAGCTATAACTGGCCCCTTAGACCCAAGTTTTTCGTCACGTGAGTTGAGAGCCCCATTTGAAGTTAGGTTGAGATTGCAGTTGAAGGAATGGCTTCAATATATTTACTTCACACAAAAACAGTTAAAATTTAAGGAATTTTAGTACATGCTTCACATAGCTATCAAAACAAATAAATAATTTTATTCACACGTGTGCAAAAACACTGTCGTAAACATATCCACCAGACCGACTCTTCGACCCAGGTTTTTCGTAAACAATTTCGACTAGACTCCGCTCCTGAATTAGAATCGAGTCGGTTGAAGCTCATTTCAACTCAATGCAGGTACATATATAAAGCGGCCAAGCGAGCCTGAAGCTCGCTCGAATACATCATATAAACGTGGTATAAGTGAGGGTGGCTAGAAAAACAATGCTCTAGGGACTTAAGGCCCCAATTTTTCTGAAAATTTGTTTTGAGGAAAACCCGTGCGTGTTTTAATGGTAAAGCTTCTTAACTTCCATTAGTTTTGACAGGACCGTTGCGTCCCGATTGATTTGAATCAAATAACAGTTACAGAGGTGCGTTCAGGAAAGATAGATATCGTAGATTTTGCCCGAGCAAGCGAATCCAAAAAATGTTGTTCTCAGTTTTTTTGACAGCCAAACAGATTTTTTGCTCAGGAATACTGTTCAGGTAACTAAGATTCCTCGGGCCCTCCCTAATCTCCCATACCTGAACTCGACTAATTATACCCTATTTAAATTTAAAATTAAGTTTTAAACAATAAACTTTAGTTTAATTTTATTTTATGTTTTATTTTTTAGGACACTTTTCTTCCTCTGCATTACACCAAATATACTCAATGGCTTTCACGTATCTTCTTACGTGTTAATTGGTCATGTTCCTGAAAAAATGTGGTGCGAGGTTAATGATCTCAAAGACACCAACTGGACACCCGAACAAATCAAATCAATCACAGAAGCTGATCTAAACTCTAAAGGCTGCACAATACGAAATTGGGACTACGCGCAGTTAGCCCAAATGTCCTACAGCATGGCTTTCAACTACACCAGCAGGATGAATAAACCCATTGAAATATCATGCACTGCCAAAGGACGATATCAATTTTCCGAACCGGAAACAACATTTGTTCGTGATGTAAGTGAAGATACTCAAAACTTTTAATTTTTGTCAATTAATTTATTGATTTTTTTTTGTTTAGTGGCAACTGGTTTGTGATAAATCATTGCAACGAACTTCAGCTCAAGTTGCAATGTCGATAGGAAAGTTTTTGGGTTCGTTTACACTTGGAATCTTTGCTGATGCGTAAGTAAATTCAAAGTTCACCTTAATAAGATATCACAAAAATGAGCAAGCAAGCAATTTGTTCTCCTCCATTTTTAAATGGACAAGGACATTTTGGCAAATGCTGTTCTGAAATTTCTGAGATCGCCTTAAAAAAAGCTTAATATCTATAATCTAAGCAAGAATTGTATTTTAAATGAATTTACATTTTTGCAGCTATGGACGCAAGGCTAGTTTTATGTTCGGATCTACAGTGTTTGTAATATCAAGTGTGGTCATTGCATTGACACCATGGTACTCATTATTCTTAGCTGGACGTTTTGGTTTAGGTCTCGCATCTTCAGGTCTATTCTATCCAGCTTTCTCTTTGCGTAAGTTCATCAGGAACAATCATAGCTGAAAAATAGTTATAAATAATGTTTTTGTTTTATGTTACAGTTTCAGAAAACATAAGCGTCAATCATAGATCTTGGATGAGTATTGCTTTTTCAGCTTCTTACCCTATTGGCATGGTTATTCTAGCGATTACAGCTTATTTGGTTCAACCATGGCGAGAACTTCAAATGACACTTACCATTCCAAGCTTTTTATTAATTTTAAATTGCTAGTAAGTATTTGTTAATTTAATTCATTTACTCTCCATATTAAATTTAAATTCCCTATTAAAATAGGAAATTAATAAATTTTGTATGAAAAATAAAATAGTTTTTTTGTTTTTTAACGATGACTTTAAATTTTAATGGAGATTTTATAAAATTGAGAAAAGTGACATACAATAAAATTTGAAAAATTTGTATTTTTTTAGTTTAATGTTTGAATCTCCACGCTGGCTCATGACACAAAATCGATCTGCTGAGGCATACAAAATAGTTTTCAATAAAGATTGTGACTATCAAATTGAAAATGGTCCTGAAATGGTTACCGCTAAAAGAAAGGTATGTTTATACAAAAATTCTTGAGAAATAATTTGATGGCATTTTTATTTAATTTTATAACTCTATCTATTTTTCAGCCTGACCCAGCACCAAGATCTCTCTGGATTAAACTTAAAGAAGGTCCACTTAAGCAATTTATTGCCTTATATGGAACTTCTGGTGTAAGACGGCTAGCATTTACTTGTTACTTTATGTTCTGCGTTACATCGCTATCATATTATGTTACCGGTAAGAGTTTAATTAATTTTAATCATATCATATTTTTGGAGAAGAAACATATTTTACAAATTATGCTACCGTAATGAAATGAAATAGGTAATAAATCAGGAGAGGGAGGTCATACAGCTTTTTGGATTCATTCATTTTACTTTCTATACACACTCCCCGTCACATATTTAATTCCACTATTTAGGGGCATTAAATTATCTCAAAAAGGGTATTTCCCAACCAGTTAAACGATGGCCAGCACGATAATTAAAAACACCCGCCAATATCTAAAATGTTAAAGAAACCAGGTCTTAGTCAAGAACATAAGGAACTTCGAAAGCATTCCGCCCAAGAATTATTATGTGGTTAACTGTCACCTTGTAGGTACTCGCATGGCACTATCGAACTGAAGTTCATGACTACTACGAAGACCGGAAACAGCTAAATCGTTTCCGCTAAATCGAGCATTTCCGAGGCTGAGTAATATTTTTCCGTATGCTGTCAAACTTACTCAAATGTTGAATAACCTTGTACGTTGATTTTGACAAAAAAAAAAACTTTATCAACGTACGAGATTATCCAACTTTAGCGCCAAAAATTAATAATGGTTTTTTATAGAAGGTTCAAAAACAAGTATTTTTTACTATGGGAGGGAGGTCTATCTCAACCCGTTTAGGAGGTAGGGCCATATTAGAAAAAAATAACTTAAAATGGAAAAAAAAAACTATTTTAAAACATCGGCAACACATACAATAAAGTTCTATACTGGTTTTGAAAGCCAGAAATCTGTTCTTTCATCCTAAAGTTAAATTGAATTATTCATGCCAACAGTTTTCGAAAAATCTGCATGCAAACTCAAAAGTTTGATCAAAAAAATTAAATCAAAAAAGTTTACACCAAATTTAAATTGTGAAATAAACTGCTTAATTGGCTTCTAGTGCTCAATGCTTATATCAATTCGGAATCGAACACAAAAGTAAAAAATGCTTGGCCCTTATTGCGAGTGTCGTTCAACGTTCAATTAGACAAAAGTCGAAAATACCAAAAAGTTTGCTGAGTTAAAACTGCTGCCAAAAGCTATTGGGATAGATTTATGTTATTGTGATCCTTTGTAAAAACTAAGCTGCTAAGATCTGATGCAACCATAGATTAAGATATTTCGAATTTGCGACGATCCTCTTTCGACAAAAGGCGTTCATCGATAAGCAAACGACACTCACAATAAGGGCCCTTGTCTTTGACCCTTCTACAAAAAAATGTAATCAATTTTCGGCGCCAAAGTTATCGTTCTCTCCCTCAACATTTAAGTTATCTTGTCAACATACGGAGCTATTTTGTACGGAGTGTTTTCGATATGATTGCTCAACAAGTTGATGGAGGAGTTGATAGCTTGTACTCAGATATTGATGAAATAATTTTGACTCCACTTCAGTACACATTTTTATCGTCCACGCATGTTTTTGCTGACAAAAAATAACGGTCCCTGCCAATTTTTTTTTTTTTTTTTATCGCTAAGGAAAGTATTTTTCTCAAAACGTTTCCTACGATTTGAATTTAAAAAAAAGTAAATTACTATAGAAAAAGATTAGGGCGAATTCGTAATCGTCTGACTAACTTAGATCTGCAAAGTTTGTGTTCGTAAACAAAAATTGATATCTGACTTCAGTAAGCCTGCAAAACAAATTATTTTCGTAAACATCAAAAGTACGCAGAAATCAAGTCGGCGTCGGGCAGTTTGTGCAGAAAAAAAAACATTCTGCAGAAAAAAAAAAATTGAAATTTAAACAGGAAAACATTTACATAGGTAGAGGGTCATTGGACCATTTGTCTTCGAATATGAGGTTGGGAACAACGTTTCGGTCAACAGTGGTCGTTACAGAGCCATGTTAGTCAACTTTTTTTTTACTTAAATTAAATACATGGATTTGGGCAACCTCTGGTTCATGCAGGATGGTTTGTCATGCCACACAGCCCATACCACAATCGATCGCACCAAATTTCAAAATCGTGTTATCAGCCGTCTTTGCGAATTGCAATTGGCCGCATAGGAGCTGCGATTTGACCCCTTTGAACTTTTTTTTTTGTTGGGAACCGTAAAGGACCGATGTTATGCCAACAACAATTTTATTGCATTTTTAAAAAGAAACTTGTATTTGTCCCACCTTGTATATGAAATGACTTTAAAGTACACACATACATATATCATCAAGATATTTGTCTATCATAGCATATTTTTTTCCAAATTTCACCCAAAAGCCCTAAAATCATCTTTACCGCGCGAAAATTTAATCTCAAAATAATTTTTTTTGTTTTAATAATCGCGATTTTTTACAAATAATTTTCTGCGCTGCGATGTTTACGAATACAATTTTACTTTCTGATGAATTTTTTGTTTCGATTTTTTTTTTAATTGTTTCAATTAGGTACACAGTAAATTGGCCTAGCAAGTTTTGTTTCCTAAAATTTTTTTTTTTAAATTGTATAGATAGAAGGCTGAAAATTTGAGGATAATTTTTTAACCGTGTACAAAAATTTTAGTCCCTGGGAGCAAATGTATTCGACATAACACAAAATAACGGACACCCTAAGGTACATACTACAATTTGATGTACATATGTACTCAGTTATACCAAAAACTTTTACTTAGTCACTTTAAAAGTAATTTTTCACTGTAGCACAGTCCACAGTCTTTTCGAAGCTTTGATATGCCTTTTTCAATGTCAAGCTACATTCTTTGTAGTTTTTAAATATATTGTAATATTTTACTAAGGGTTCGCAAATAAAACTTATTTCCTTTATTCAAACTGAAACAACAATTTCTTCACAAAATAAAACGCTTTTATTTCAAATACTTTTATTTTCACTACTTTTATTATAACCAAGCACAAGTATGCAACTCTTTATTCACACCGACATTTATTCATTCACATTCAAAATCAAACTGCCGCTTTCGGACTGGTGCCCCTGTATTTATATCCGATAATAAGGGGTTCTAGAATTTTCTAGGGTCTGCTAGATGGTGCTTTCCAAAAAGGTTTCGTCAATTATTCCAGTACGAACGAGGCTGGACACCAACCGTGATGGATTTAATTATTTATTTCACTCAAAGATGGCGCGGAAAGTTGTACTAATGTGTGGTTGTTTACATAACTGGGCATATTCACCACAATATAAAAAAGAAGAAGGGAAGAAGCTTGTGCGATCTAGTCGGGCATTTTAAAACGAGAAAAACGCTTTACGGTTATAGTATAATACTAGACTCCATAGGCCCATACATCTGTCAATTTCCGTTAGAATATTATCAAACTTATTTTATGAGCAAAAATTAAAATATTTAACTAATGAAATATTAATCAAAAATTTTACTTTATTTGCTTTCTTATAGCCTTAAATGCACACAATTTATCGGTGAACCGGTATCTTTATGTGGGTATCACTGGCATGGTAGACATTCCATGTTTCGCTATTCCAATGATTTTGCTAAAACTCACAGGTCGACGAAACACCACAATGTTATTGTACTTCTTTGCTGGTTCGGCTCTTTTGGCCGTTCTTGCTGTTCCAAATGGTAAGTTTACAATCTTTCTTATTAAAACTTAAAGAAAAATTAATCTAAATTGATATTGTTTTTTTTTTAGGAAATGCAAATTTAATTGTTCTATTTGCAATGATGGGACGCTTTGGCATCACTGCTGTATATTCGATCGTTACACTATACACAGCGGAATTATTTCCAACTACTATTCGTAACTCAGCGCTGGGCACTTGCTCAACAATGGCTCATGTTGGATCTATTTCAGCTCCTTATGTAGTTGATGTTTTGGTAAGATTATCAAAAAGATATAGTTAGTTGTACACAAACTAAATTTAATAAAAAATCTTATCACAAATATAGGGTCTCCTTGGCTGGTACATTCCTACAACAATTTGCGGTTGCTCTGTATTACTTGCAAGTCTCTTAACATTTACATTACCTGAAACGAGTAGCGGTAATCTGGATCATGTAGAAGAAGATACCGATAAGGATTCGACTAAGGATTCTGAAGAAAACTAATTGTTATTATTAATTTAGTAATTATGCATGTTTGTTTGATATATAAAACTTAAATTAAGTTAAAAAACAAAATATTATATATTTTAAATACATTTTTTTTGTATACATAATTATGGTTTTTGTTTAATTTTCTTATTTGTTATTCTATCTATCCATTGTTTGTATGGAATTGTTACAGTATAAATGCTTGGTACACCAGGTTGTCCACATGTAATGCCATGCGAAACGATTCCAAAAATGTAGTCGTTTCCATGAACGGAACAAATTAGTGGACCACCGGAATCACCCTGAAAAAAAAAATAGTCAAAATTATAGATTTGGCAATATATGTAATATTACAGTAAAGATAGACTTTTCGGTGGAACAAAATACAGGTAAGCTGATTTTTTCATATTACAATTTTATTTGGTTCCACAACTACAATTCGGCTATTTTTTGACTAACTTTTTTGTACTACAAGTTGTTTTTGAAATTATCAATCAAACATTCAGTTAACAGAAAGAGGTATCATAAACATAATATTTTAGCTTTAGCTGGCCCTATTAATTTATAAGTTTTGTTTATATAATTTTTCCAAAAAAATACTTTGTTTGTCTTTAGTTCGAAACCTTGATTCTTTTTCGGTTATATTCAAGTTATATTACATATCGTGAATCAAAGGACACATAAGTGCCCATTCCAGTTCTTGTACTACAAACTACACCCTTTTTACATGATCAAACTGAGGCGATTTTCAACCACCTTTTCAACCACAATAAAGTCAAAAATATAATTGGCTGTATCAGCTTAACTTATCAAGCATAGATGCCTCACCAAACTTTAACTCTTTTACATGAGTAGTTCCTTAGATACACATAAGGCTACAAAAATCACAAAGGCTCACTCTCGACATCTAAGAATCTTTGTATTTCCTACAACGGTAGGCTTTGAACTGCATACAAAGGAAAAATCGAAAATTTCAGATTTTCTATTCCGGGGGCGTGGCACCCGCCCATTTTTCGTACAGTAAATCTAAATTATTTGGACCACTTCTGATAGTCGTGGAATTATGAAAGGAGAGTTCCCAAAACAAAAAAACACAGAGTCAATATGAAAAAATGGGCACGAAGCATGGCATCTGATTTGTTTGATAAATATGAATTTATAAAAAAAATTCTTAAAAAAATTAATTTTTAATATAACAAAATTTTGAAAACTTTTAAAAATAAAATTTGGTAGACCAGCTTTGAGTATTTGGAAAAATACAATTTTGCACAAAATTAAAAAAAAATTTCATTAACCCGTTTTCAAGATATTGAATTTTCAAAAAAAAAATCAGTACTTTTTTAAAAAATCCAAAAATTATTTTTCCGAAAAATTGTATATGCAAAATTATTAAAATTCTAGGGGTCCTTCTCCAAAAAAAAAAATTGGTTGGAACCGGTGAAGCGGTTAACGAGAAATTTGAAAATCAAAAAATCGGTTCTATGACAGCTACCGTTAATAACCGTTATAAATATTTTTATTTTATTTCCAACCGAAATATATATTATAGTAATAATATTTCCTCGTATTTTTTTTTGTCAAAATCGTTAGAGCCGTTTTTGAAATAAATCAATTTTTGTGTATTGGTTTTATGGCAGGTAGTGTTATTTTTTTAGCTTAAAAAAATTCAATTTCCCCTCTAGGGAATCACCTAAGAACCTTAAGTAGAAAGCTTGAAGAAAATTGCATCAGTGGTTTAGGCTACAGGTCAAGGTACAGACAGACAGACAAAATTGCGGAACCCACTTTCTTCGCATTCTCTATCATCGTAATGATAGGGAAAATTATTATCTCGGGTTCGATTTCTTGTACGAATCCTAAACTACTAGTCTAAGAGCTGGCAGCAGACTTTGGTCGTGAAAGGAAACCAAAAGATTTTAATAGTATAGTTATTCATGGTGAAGGTGATAACGAATACGTTCGTCTGCCAGCATGTAGTGGCCCCGTTACCACGTAAAAGTGCATCAAAAGTACAACTTTTCTGAAAATTGAAATCGGGTGGGAAACCATTTTAAATGTAATACAACTTGACTCAACTCCCTGATTACAAAAATCGTTTCGACAGACATCTAGGTGTTCCCAAAACCCAGATAGACGTCCCCGAAAACGCGATTTTTTTTGTCGTTTTTAGGCTTTTGGGAAACCACCTGAAATTGGTCACAACTTTTAGCCATGGGCTCCCTGAGTGTGAATATGAACATGACAGACGTCTAAGTGGCCCAAAACCCCCGACGGACATCCCTGAAAACGCGTTTTTTGTCAAAAAAGAAAACACTTGAAATGTATCACAAACGAAAGATCTTGACCTCCTGAGTGCGAATATGTACATGACAGACGTCTAAGTGGTCCCGAAACCCCCGACAGAAGCGATTAAAGTAGCGGATTTTTTTTATTGAAATTTTTAGATGATTGATGTATACCACCAAAATGTATCGCAATCGGAAGGTCTTGCCTACCAGAGTACTAATGTATAAGAAAAATTAGTTTTTAGTGTCACCCAACAGCTGGAAAGGCGCGAAATAAATCGCGGATTTTTTATTTTATTTTTTTAGTAATAGAATTTTGAGGGAAACGACTTGAAATGTATCCCAATCAAAAGGTCTTGACCCAAAGAAAAAAAAATGTAAGTGACAGACGTTTCAGTGGCCCCAAACAACTGACAGCCGCGATAAAATTCGCGGATGTTATTATTTTTTTTTTAATTGTATATTAGTGGTAGCTTCTTCAAATGTTTACCAATTAAAAGGTTTTGACTCAAGAAAGTGATTTTATAAGTTACAGGCGTTTGAGTTACGCCAAACTGCTGAAAAGCGCGATAAAAGTCGCGGATGTTATTACTAGTTTATCAATTAGATTATCAATACAAATCTCTTGAAATGCATCTCAATTTATAGGGCTTGACTTCCTGAGTCGGAAAATTTAACTGACAGACGTTTTCAGTTAAGCCAAACTATTGAAATCCACGATATAATCGCCTTCAAATATTATTATTGTTTTTTCTTTCAATTTAAATGGTACCTACCTAAGTAAAAGGTTTTGACTAGCTGAAAAAGAAATTTTGAAGGAAAGGAAGAAACACGTTTTTAACACACCAAATCATTCAAATAAGCGATATAAGTGGCTTATATTCTTTTCTTTATGAAATGTGAAATTGCAATTGTAGTACGCTCGCTACATAACATACTTACGTTACATTACTTTAGATGGCGCTCACAGCCCAGGATGGGCTTCGGCCTCAACTAACAAGACCCTCCAGCCAGCTCTGTCCCTAGCTAGCCGCTTCCAGTTGCGCACACCGAGTGCTTTGATCCACCACCTTCCATCCACTTGTTTGCGCCACCTGTTACGGGTTCTTCCTCTGCTGCGTACCCCATCGGGGTTGGATTCGAAGACTCGTCGGGTAGGTGCGTTGCTGACCATACGCTCCACGTGCCCCAGTCATCTCAGTCGCTGTATTTTCAGCTTTTTGACCAGGTCAACACCGCTGTATAGCCCGCACTCTAGCAGATTTTTATCCAATTTTCTCATAAAGGCAATGCTCCATAATACAAGGTTTCGAAAAAAAATTTACAAGCGTGGCGGACGTTTTTTTTTTTTTTTGGAATTTGAGGTAGCAACAGTATAGGAGGGAATATGAAGAAATCACATCAAAAACATAATTTTTAAAAAAGTAGCCAAGTTCTTCTATATACAAAAACATTTGCCTAACAATAGTCAGTCGTAAAAAGTAGTGAGATCTGATCTTAAAGTACGCCAAGTTCTAAGTTTATGTTAAATATCAAATATTTTAAGTAGAGTAATATGGAAGAACATTAAAATTATCAGAGAAAGCTGTTATTTAAAGACAACTGACTTAAATTGACTTGGTTCACTAGTCAAGTTTTCAATTCAAAATTGTGTAATAAGGTAATAAAAGAAAACTTACCAAGTAAACTATTTCAATTTAAGTCATATCATTAAATAACAGAGTCCTTCCACTCTACAAAATTTCATCATTCTACGACAATTAAAAGTGCTCCATATAATTGATATCAATTCTGCGAAAATGGGCGGATGCCACACTCTCCGAATGAAAAATCTAAATTTTTAAAATTTTGCATTAACTTGCACTTCTAGCGCCACCGTTCTACCAAATATCAGCATTCTACGACAGTAAGAATTGGTCATCATAATTGATATAAATTGTATTCAAATGGGCGGGTGCTACGCCCCTGAATGTAAAATCTCAAATTTTAAAATTTTGCCTTTGCCTCCACGTAAAGCCCTACCGCTGTATTAAATTTTATCATTCTACGACAATCATAAGTGCTCCAAATAGTTTATATCAATTCTATGAAAATGGACGGGTACCACGCCCCCTGAATGGAAAATCTTAAATTTTTTCCTTGGTATTCACTTCAAGGCCTACCGTTGTGCGAAATTACAAGATTCAACGATATCGGGAAGTGCTCCATAATTTGGATGATCTGTCAGTGTGTGAGTCAGTCAGTTACGGTTTTTGCAATTTTCGCAGTCTTCTATCTCGGGAACAAATTATGCTAAAGAATTGAAATTTGGTGCGTTGCCTTAAACTGGGGAACTTAACTAATTCTGCGAGTTTGAAGTTTCTGACTTTATTGGTACTAAAGTTAGAGGGGAGTCGAAAATCGACTGAGTTTGATCCTGTAAAATGGGTGTAGTGCCAGAACTTGGCTGGGCACTACCGTGCCCTTTGATAAGATCATTGAATATTGAAATTATAAAAAGTACCCAATAAGGTACAATTTTGAAGAAAATTAGTTGGATTTTTTTTTCAAAATATCGAGTTTGTAAATTAATTGTTCAGCAACAGTTCAAAACAACAACTTTATTTAAAAATAAAATAAAAGAGGGGATTTCTGAATTTACAAAAAGGTATGCATAACATAGCATTGTTACTGTTACCGTTGTTTTTGAATATTTTGTTCTGTAATTATGAAGACGAAGAAATTGAAATACTTACTTCTCTTTAAAGTAGAGCAAATAAAGGAGAATGGGCAAAAATGTATGGGAGCTAGTCTACCTACTCAACACCAATGTGTCATCCATGGTTGGAAAGGTAATGTGTACATAATTTAATTATATGGACGTAAGGCTCTAAACCATGGGGTTCAAAATATATTGCTCTTCGAAGCACCGAAAAAGACAGTAATGCAACTCTTCATTTGGAGCTTGTCTTACCACCCACAGTTAAGTGTCGTACATCTTTGAAAAGATTATAACGCTTACTTCATTTTGTTATATAGCCTTTACACATGGTGTTAAAAAGTTATTAATCCATCAAAAATGGCAAAAAATATATAATGCAATTCTTCATTGGCAACTGGTCTACAAACTCAACAGTAATCTGTCATACATCGTTGTAAAGGTTATTACATGTGCTTCATTTCATTGTATGTCCATTAAGCTCTAAACCATGGGGTTCGTGGGGTATTTGGCTTCCAAGCATCAAAAACAATAATAATGCAATTCCTTATTGGTAAATGGTCTACCAACTCAACAGTTATGTGTAATACGTCAGTGAATAGGTTATTGCGTGTACTTAATTTTTGTATAGAACCGATAAAGTGTTGGTAGTGGGTTTGGGAGGCAATTGGCAAAAAAAAAGCAATAATGCAATTCCGTATTGGAAGCTGCTGCACCTACTCCACAAAAATGTGACATATATCGTTATGAAGTATAAAGCATGTACTTTATTTTTTGAAATATAGACCATGGGGTTCGAGAGGTATTTAGACCTAAAAATCGGAAAATAGAATAACAGTGCAATTGTTCATTGGAAATGGTCAACCGACTCAACAGTAATGTGTCATACGTTTTTGAAAAGGTAATTGCAATCGCATCATTTAATTATATGAACGATAAGCTCTAAGTCATGGGGTTCAAGAGATATTCGGCTTCAAATAACTAACAACTTCAATAATGCATTTCCTCATTGTGTACTCTTCTAACTATTCAAAAGCAATAAGTCTTATATTGTGAAAAAGGTTATTGCGTTCTCTTTATTTTTTTTTTAAGCTGTAAACGATGGGGTTCAAAAGATATTTAAAAAAAAAAAACACGGAAATGCGTTATTGCGCTATTCTGGGTTTTTTCCAAATATCTTTTGATCCCCATGGTTTAGAGCTTAATGGCCATATAGTCAAATAAAGAGAACGTAATAACCTTTTAAACAATTTATGACTTATTGCTGTTGAGTAGTTAGAAGAGTACACACGGAGGAAATGCATTTTGAAGCTGTTGGTTCTTTGAAGCCGAATATCTCTTGAACCATATGACTTAGAGCTTATCAGCCATATAATTAAATGATGCGATTGCAATTACCTTTTCAAAAACGTATGACACATTACTGTTGAGTCGGTTGACCATTTCCAATGAAGAATTGCACTGGTATTCTATTTGCCGATTTTTAGGCCTAAATACCTCTCGAACCCCATGGTCTATATCTTAACGGCTTTCAAAAAATAAAAATAAAGTACATGCTTTATACTTTATAACGATATATGTCACATTTCTGTTGAGTAGGTGTAGCAGCTTCCAATGCGGAATTGCATTATTGCTTTTTTATGAATTTTTGCCAATTGCCTCCCAAACCCACTACCTACACTTTATCGGTTCTATACAAAAATTAAGTACATGCAATAACCTTTTCACTGACGGATCACACATAACTGTTGAGTTGGTAGACCATTTACCAATGAGGAATTGCATTATTATTGTTTTTGATGCTTTAAAGCCAAATACCCCACGGTTTAGAGCTTAATGGGCATATAATGAAATGAAGCACATGTAATAACCTTTACAGCGAGAATAGAAAGAAAAAACCTAAACAATAGAAGTTATATTGTTTTTGTTTTTGTTTTTGTTTTTATTTGAGTGGACTGTATTGAATGAAATTCAATAAAAAGTATTTAAGCGACCTTTCTTTATTACCTTCGCCAGACCATGGGCATAATATCTATATCTAGGTGTCTGAATGTAACCATGTTCCCCTAGAAAAATATAATTTGCAGTGTGTTTATGCTGTAAATTTTATAAACGTCGGTAGCCATCGACTAAAATGTTGCGTCTTAGAAAGTTAACAATTACAGCTCTAACTGATGAGGTCCATTGTAATTGTTATCAGGACCGAAACGCATTGGACTAAAGGTCGCTTAAATACTTTTTATTGAATAAAAAAATTCCCTTAGAATAATAAAATTCACAATTATCCTCTTGCTCTGATTTTTTAAGAGTAAGTAAACATCGACCAAAATGTTTGTTTTAGTAGGATATAATGACAGAAATATTTTGTTCTGTCTTAAGTCATTTTTAGTAAGTTTGCCCCTAAATTGTCCCTCTTGGCTGATCGGGGGGGGAATAGACCCCCCGTACTATTGTTTTCTTGTCTCGAACCCCACCTGTCCACTCTAGATTTTTGTCTCGCCGTGTGCGAATCACCATGTATATGAATATTTAGTTCACAATATTGTTCACAATATTACGTATACGCCACAGTGTATTCAAAGTAATTATTTTCACAAGTGTTCCAATATCATAGGTGCAGTTATAATTATTTTAGGAATTTTAAATTATAATTTATAAACATTAAAAATGTCCAGAGAATTCTAGAAAAATATCGATTTATTAAGAATAAGCGGTAGAGTAGCTAGTGGGAACTATATGGTCTGGCACTGCGGGCGCAATATCTTGGTGTCGCAAAAACATCCTCGCTGTTTCAAAAGAACAATCAGAACTCAATAATTCTATTTAGATTTAAGGCCAATTTCTCGGTACTCATTTATTACCCCAGATATTATATTTATCCTTCAGATAAATCAAAAATTTGTTCATGTTGCTATGGTTTTTATCCACTCTTAGCTGATTGAACTAACCAATTAAATTCAAAATACATAAGGCATACCTGACAACTGTCTTCAGAATCTCCAAGTCCACAAACAGTAAAATCACCATTCTGAGGTGCCATAATTTTCCCCAATATCCGTTTGCAACGTTGCTGAGAAATTGCATAAACTTCGCCCACCTTCAAACTGTCCTGAATTAATCCTCCGTATTTATCAGCTCCATATCCGATTACTCTGCAAGTTTCTTTATTTTAATGAAATTAAAATGAAATAAATTTGTATAGATAACTTTATATTAAAATAATATTACTTTTTCGACTTGCTCTCATTCCCATACTTGGGACTACGCCAAGTGAAATGCTTTGATTATGCAAAACTGGAATCTTTAAACGCGCCAAAGCTATGTCATTTTTCAAATTTATTCTGAAAAAAATAATATTTTTTTAACTCGGGCATCTTTTGTTGACAATATCCCCAAACTCACGGAACAAAGTTCATCACCTTGAAAGAATCGATTTCACGATAATCCACGTCATTTGTTTTTAAATTTAATACTCCAATAGCTGCTACAATTTCACTTGGTATTCTTAAACAGATTTGAATTTTTTGGAAAAAAAAAAAAAAAACAATTCAACATCATGATATATCTAAGTCCAGATGTCACAATCACTCACTTGTAATGAATACAATGCCCAGCAGTCAAGATCCACGAAGAACTTATCAAACTTCCTCCGCAAAAGTGCTTGAACTGCACAGTCCCATTGTCGAAGTGTTTTCGATCCTGCAGGGAAACTATGTAGGAAAATCTGGAAATTTCTTTGTTGTTAGCGAATTTAGTTAGACACTCTACTCTTCATTATGAAGAATTAATATACATAATTCTTTGTTTATGGACCAACCAGACAGCTGAACGACTCGACCTCCAACAATGGGACTGCAGTTAGTTGAACCAGGCAATTGAAGGAGCGCAAGTGGGAAAAGTTGAATAAACCATATCAAGCTCATTGGATCCATCATCTGACGCTGAGTGGATTGAGGTTATAACTATTTTTTTTTTTTTTAGATTTTCATTTGTTGAACAGAATAAGCCATCAATAGAAAACAAAAAAAAAGGTTCTACGTATATTTGCTTGCCACATTTTATTGATATCTAACACGACAAGCTGTTCAAACTAATTAGTATTGCACGCGATCTGCGTTGGTATTTGTTTTCAATAATGATATTGGCTTGAAGCTACATACATATATGTAAATGTAGCTCGTTGTATTTTATGGTTTCTTTTTTGGACCGTTATATTTTGAAAAATAAAAACTGTGTGTTTTGAAAAAAGCGTTAATGATTTTCTTTAGCTTAAGTTTGTAAGCTTTATTATAATCTAATAAGGGCCAACTTTTCAATGGTCAGTTAAACCTTAGATAAGACTTATTCTTCGAAGAAAACGAAAAATTGTTCCTGTTGCTATAGTATTTGATCCTCTAATAGTTTAACTGCTGATTGAAAAATCGGCTCTAAGAATAGTATAATGGTGATAAATCTCGCATCCAATAAAAAAGAATAAACTCTGGCCCTTATTGCGAGTGTCGTTCAAATTTCGATGCGACAAAAGTCGAAAGTATCGATAAATTTTGTTTTGGGTATTGTGTATCTCAATGGACACAGATATCTTTCGCCGCGTTCGGGTGCATCGCCAAAGGTATTTGGATTTGTTCGTTTTGTTGTAATGCATAAGGAAAAACCAGCACAAACGAACCAAACAGCTGATGTCAAAAAAAAAATCTAAAGCTATCCCAAAATTTTTCGGATTTGTTTGGATATTCGAACAGCTGATACATGTCACTGTTTTGTGCCGCGTCGGCGTCGTTTGGTTTGTTAATTGAAGAAAATATAAAAATAACGACGAGTAAATTTTTTTTGTTTGTATTTTAATTTGTCAGCTGTTTTTTTTTCATAGATTGTTACGTATCTGGTTTTGGTCATTCGAAAACATATCAGATATTAACGTATCTGAGATCCATATCTGCCTACCACCCGAATGCGGCCTTTTATTGTGAATAGCGAATGTGCTTATTGTGAATATTGTGAATAAGTCCTTTATTTTGACATCTGGTATTATGTCAGTGATGGTACATGTTGGGAAAAATTTCTTAACTTAGATATCAAACTGAATTAATAAATATTTGTTTATATATAAATATAAAACGATAAAGAATATAAAACCAATAAAGTATCCAGTTTTTAGGATCCTGAAATACTAATACCTAAAATGTATGCCTATGTTCTGCATTTCACTTGTTGTGAATTCACATGACGAAAGTGCATTTGTATGTTCCACAATTCGTTATTGTGAATTGGAATTTCGAAAATGAAAATGGATGTTCTATATTTCGGTTTATTACATTTTCTGAACGCATCCAAATCACTTGTTTAAGTTTTGTAAATTGTTTGTGAAATTGGTACAGTTGCAGTTAGCTTGTGTATTTCTTCATCTTCGTGCAGAATGAAAGAACAAATTATTGTTTTTTGCCGTCTTTTAGTAATTTATTTATTGTTTTTCAAAAAAATACTTTTGAATCTTGTTTTCTATTTCAGTCATCTGTAGTTTGATCCACTTGTTGCGTAATTTAGATTGCAAAACCATTGCCAAAACAATGTTCAAATCATTTCCAATTGATCTTTGATTACTTCCTTCTGGCTAAGAATCGGTGTGTTGATGCAAGTTTTTGAACAAATGAAATCGATGAAGGTCTTGTAAAAGGTTCTAATTCCCTTAAAACATATAAAAAAAGTCTTTGCTCAATGTCAAATTACCGTGAAAACTAAAAAAAAAATCAAGAATTTACTTTATCAGAGTATTTCATAATATATTCACGCACTCACATTATATTAGGTAAATCTAATATATTGGATATGTCTCGTAAAATATGTCTTCTAATTTTTTTCTTTGGAATTCTGCTTCCTTTTTTCTTTTGAAATTTGATCCTTCAGTTTTGACAGTTAGTAGCGATTTCGAAATTTTCGAGATCGACCGAAATGTAGAACATGCAAAATTGAAAAGTGATTTGAATTCACTTTCGATTGAATTCCAGAACATGAACATGAAAAAGGAAATTCACAAATCAAAGCAAAAATATGAAATTAATTGCAATACATCAGGCGTGTTTTATTGGTAGTTTTAAGTAAGCGTAGAGTAATACAATAGTTATATAAGTTCCAATAAAACGCTATAACCAATCTTTATGTTTCTTTCCCTACTAACAATTTTACTCCTATATTCATCCATAGCAGCTTTTTATAATCGTTTATCACACTCAAATAATCTCTCTATAATACTCCATAGAGTAAAAAAGGAGTACTTTTGAACTCCTATTGCACCTTTATGAAGTGAATTCTGTTGCTTCGAAGAATACATTATTACAGTAGTTCGAAAGAAGTGCTAAAAGAGTAAGGTATAGAGTATAGAGAAAAATAAAAAAGATACCCTTTCCTTTAGGTTTGAAATTCAGGGATTTGAGAACGTAAATGATTTTATGGTACAAATCTTCTTTCGCACTCGTGCAGTTGCTAGAGTTCTCAAAGATCTTGACGTACACAAATCCGGTAGCCCGGATAGTATTCCTCCCATTGTTCTGAAGAGGTGTTCTTCAACGCTGGCAAAACCACTGCGTAAGCTTTTCCATCATTCCTACTCTACTGGACTCTTTCCGAGTGGATGGAAAACAGCATTTGTCTAGCCTGTCCCAAAAAAGGCGTATCTTCTTCCCCCTCTAACTACCGACCAATTGCGCTTACGTCTCTTCTTTCCAAGGTCATGGAAACGCTGATTAATTTTCAGCTCAAGAAATATCTCGAAGAACGAAAGCTTCTTACTGACCGACAGTACGGCTTTCGTAGCAATAGGTCCACTGGTGGTCTGATGGTATAAGTTAACACGAAGTTTGACTCTACGGAAATGCTGACGATGCGTCTGGCTTGTTACGTAGAAAAACAACGAAATTAACAACTGTGGGAATGCAAAGTAGCATTAAGAAATAATGCAAGGTTGCATTTATGTATTTAGCAAGTAAGAAACAAATTAATGAAAAATTATTTTTAAGTTCAGTTGATAATTTGTATTGATTCAATAAAGGTCAGAGCAACCTGCTCTGAGAAAAAAAAATATTTTTTTACAAAAAAGAATTGGTGTTTGATTAACTTATATCTCACCGAACAGTGGCACAAATCTTTGCGTCGTTTTGGAGAAAGTAAGATTATTGCGCTTGATATTTCAAAAGCATTTGATAGGTTTTGGCATCAAGCTCTTCTATCGAAAATGCGTGCATTTGGTATTGATGAATCTCTTCTTCGTTGGATTAGAAATTACCTTTCGGACCATTCAATACAAGTTGTTTTGGACAGTTTCAAGTCTGAAGTTCAAAAAATAAATGCTGGTGTGCCCCAGGGCTCCGTTTTGTCTCCGACTCTCTTCCTTATATTCATAAATGATCTTTTGTCTGAAACTTCTAATCGATAAAACTGTTTCGCTGACGACAGTACCCTCAGCTTCTCATATTCGTTTTCAGATTCACATCCATGTCCTTCGGATGTGGAACTTGAACGGCAGCGTATGATAAGCTCATTAAATTCTGATCTCGACAGCATTGTCCATTGCGGAATAAAAAATTTAATGCTTCTAAAACTCAATGCTGTCTCCTGTCGTTAAAGCAAAACCCACCCCCCTTGCCGCAAAACCATAACGGAAACATTTACATCTCTAGAGCACCGACGTTATGTTTCATGTCTTGTCTTATTTTATCGCTACTTTAACAAATAGCGTTCCAGTGAAATAGCTAGTTGCATTCCTCCCCTTAAACAATTTAACCGCAATACTCGCGCTTCTAGGAATGCCGATCAGTTTACCCTTGAGCCCAATTTCGGACGTACTGTCGAGTAAAGGGATTCTTATTTTAGCCGCACAACACGAATGTGGAATGTTATACCTTATTCTATTTTTCCCTATTCAGAAATTAAAAACCAATGTGCATCGGTATCTCCTTTTTAACCCTATCCTATTTTCCTAACGCTCGCACTGTGTCTTACATGCCCAGGGTATTAATAACCCCTTGAGCGCGCGTCAAGTATAAAAAAAAGGTTGGAATAAAAGTTGACGCGGTAAAACAAGGAACTGGAACAACGAATGACACCACTACTTCGTGAAGATTTTTTGGAAGTTCAAATGTGGCTTCAGAGATCAAAGTAAACATTAGATTGATAAGGAGACTCGCAGTCATATTGGAAGTTATTTGCAGCAACTTTTCAATCGATACCCAAACATTTAAGGCTTGGGACTTACTATGTAATTCGAATCTATAATAAAAATGTTCGAATTCGAAAAATCGGAACTGTGTAAATCTTTTATAACGTTTTAAATACACGACTATCGAACACCCTACTTTGGCAAAATCGGGGAACTACCTAACTCGAATGTGAATGTCAAAAAAAATCGAAATCGCTAATAATGATTCGACATCAAATGTGTTTGCGAGCAGATTATACAAAGTATTTTGTTTCTAAAAATGTAAGTAAATAGTATTTATTACAAATTGATATATTTTTATTGTTACATATTAAATTAACTAATTTGTCACTGTCCCCTTAAAATGGAAGTGACCTAACTAAAAAAAATGTAATTTGTGAAATATTAGCAATAAGGTCTTAAAAAGTAAAAAAAATGTCAGTGAGCCGATTCCGGAAAACGCGGCGGAACGCTTTCAATGGCATTAGTATTTTCTTATTCCCAAAAGAGCTTTCGCTTTCCATTTTTTGTATGAAAGCGATAGGTGTCTAGGTGACGGATTGGTGGCGGATTAAAAACAAAAATGCAAACAAAATTAATTTGCAATTATATCTTCTTATCTTCCTTCTTAATATTATCATTTTAAATCACACTTATTTGGTTTATTTAAATGTTTTATTTTATGACTAATAGCAACAAAATCGAATAAATATACAAAAAAATTATTCTTTTGGCACAAAATATTAATAAAGAATTTTCACATCAAAAAATTCTTTGACGGCCAAGAACAACTGTCATTTGAGAAGTGGAAGTAAAAATGAATTTTTTCCTGGAAAAATTGAGAGAATGAAAGTAAATATGGAAGTGGGCTGGAATTATTTGACATTAAAATAAGGAAATACGAAGCGAATCGTTTTCAATTCGATATCTCCTTTTCAACTCGCTTCGTATTGATAAATTATGGAATTCGAAGCGAGTTGCAAATTATACTTCCAAGATTTCCAGATAATTGACAGCTGGTTTCCAGGAAATATTTTTTTATTGCAGCCATGCATTGTGAGATTTCAACTTGTTTTGTTGTCTTTGGCTTTGAAATTAAATATAAATGCAAAATCAAATTCGAAATAGTGTATTTTGATTCTTTGTATAACGCTTAACTAAGGAAATATAAAAATTCTGGAATTTGTGTGTTAAAAGAAAATTCTTGCAAAGTTCTTCTTCACCGCTTGAACTTCCTAGATGTTTTTTTGTTTATTTTGTTGATCAATTCATTCACTTAAGTTCTTTGGTGTTTCGTTTATTTTACAAAAAAAAACATTTGATGCATTTTGTTTTGGAGGCCCGTGACCATATAAAACTGCAGTGATATTTTCACAAAGTTGCGATGTGTGGGCACATTGAGTGCTCCTTTGGCTATTCCTATTCATTTTCCTTTGTAAATTCAATGACTGTGGAAAATTAGTTGCTAGTTTGTGTTGCTGACTTTAGTTCCTGCAAGTTTATCTAGAAAAATATTATTGTTTATGTCTTTACTTTGTTTTTATAAAAAAAAATAGTAAAACTAACATTTTTGTTTATTTCAATGAAAAAAACAAAATACCACTTTCGACCGTGTCGATACACCAATCCGCCAGAAAAAACCTATCCGAAATTCAAATTCGAAATTGAAATATAGCTTTCAATACGATCCGCCGCGCTTTCCAGAATCAGCCCACAGTTTATAGCAAAATTAGAAGTTCAATGAATTTTGAGTTAGGTCACTATCATTGTAAGGGTGCGTATGTTTTTTGAATAGGGCAACATAAAAAATCGTCTAATACCAAGGCATTCCAATTTGAAATTCTGGTGCAGTATATGACGAATCACCCAATTTGTCCAAATGCTACTTAAGAACCCAAGCCTTCTTTACTTTGGACACAGTTTGTTGTGCGAGCCCCGCATTCCTGTCTTGACAAATCTGATGTGGGAAACCTTCTGTTGCCTAGATTTAAAGCTTTGCTCGAAGATAGTCGGCACAGAAATTTGCCTCCGACGAATGATCATTTCGCTTGGTATATTATCTAACAAATACATAGATAAATCACCCCTATTGCGATTTATTATTGATAGTTGATAAATATTGAAATTTATTATTAAATCACCCAACCGAAAAAAGTTTTGGTCATTTGGAATAATGCAGACCTTTGTGAATTATACAAAAATTGACAAATATCAAGGAATGGTTGATCGCATTTTCAGTAAATTGAGTTTAAAAAATCCAAAATATCAATATTTATCAACTATCAATCAACAATTGCAAATCACAATAGGGGTGATAGATAGTAGATGAGTGCCTGTAATTTTTTTTTTATTTAATATTTTTTTAATATTTATTTTTACAAAACTTTTATCGCTTATCCCTAATATGCTGGAAAAAAACTCGTGGCAGAAGTGAAACTTCTTTGGCTATCTAAAAATCTCGATATGTAAAGGGATATTGCTTATATGCGTAAGACGCAGCTATGGGTTCTATATCAAAATGATCGATGGGTTCGGGATGTAAACTTGAAAATTAAATATTAATGGTGAAAATTTAAAGTAAAAAAGGTGAACATTTAAAAGATATAAATCAGTTTATTTGGGTAGGTTTTCCGACTGTTTCCGAAAATTCCTACACTCCAAATCTCTGCAAAATCAAAAATTTGTGTATGACAACTTTAATTTGGTTTTATGTATCTTGCAACCATATATAATTCAAATTTGTAGCGGACTCTCCTGATTAAATTCAATTTTTTAAAATTAGCCTATTTTGATAAAAAAATTTTAAAATAATTTATATCTCCATACCAGTAGGAGATAGACAAAAATCTTAAACTTCCACCAAAAAAATTTCAAAACTCTAGCATTCTTATTAACGAAATTATAAAAAAGACATAAAAGGACATTTTATCTTTTGTCTGCTACAATAATATAGATTATCAAAAAACCTAAACTTATCGCACTATAAAATATATAAGCCTATCAATTAAAATTTGTACCTTTACTCTACCTCCCACCACTTAGCTAATCAATGATCTCAGCGTTGCACATATGGCGTTACATTTTTTCGTTTCACAAAAATTCAACCTTGAATTTTCACTCTCACAAAGGAGTTTCACTTCAAAAACTTAATTTCAAAAACTTCAAATTGAGTCGCCAGGAAATTGTTTTCTTTTTTAATTTATCCGCCAATGACAACCTAAAAGCGAGTCTCGTTCGAGATCGAAAATTTTAAGAAAAAGAATTGGCATTACATTTTGCCCCTAAATATGCAATACAAAATTCGTTGGAGTTGATCAACAAATTAAAAAAAATAGTTTTACCTCTAAATGCCAAATTAGTTTCATTCGATGTCAAAAATTTATTTCCATCTGTTCCAACTGAGAGCCTCAAAGATCTTATTTTTGATTTTTGATGGAAAAAATTACAGACAATTAACTGGATTGGCGATGGGATTATCTTTTTCACCATTAGGGGCTGAAATCTTTATGGATAACTTCGAAAAGATACTTTTTTCTTCCAACAATCATCTTTTAAAGTACGTGTTCTTCTGGGTCCGTTATGAAGATGATATCTTTTGTGTTTGGACTGCCACAGAACGCAGCTTGTCTTGATTTATGAATGATTTCCTCCACAAAATTGACCAAAATATCCAGTTCACATTAGAATTTGGTGGGAAATCCTTTAATTTCCTGGATCTTAGTATTTCCGCAGTTAATAATTCATTCGAATTCGATGTACCTATATAGAAAAAACACCAGCACAGATGTCATTATACCGTCAAACTCAGCGCATCCTTGGTCTACAGAAATGTCATCGTTTCATGCTTTACTTGATCGCCTTTTCCGTACACCATTAAGCTCATCAAACTTCAAGAAGGAATTAAAAACTATAATTAAAATTGCTATTAATAATGGCTATAACAAAAAGATTGTGTATGATTTACTACGCAATCAACCCTATTACGGATGTCGTGTCACTAAAACGACAATAAAAAGACACGCCCTGGAGGCGGCAATTGATATTTCATTTAAACTTACTTCATCATAATGATGAGACGGTTGGAGATTGGAGAGAATGTCGAAGATGACTGGGAGGTTGGCATCTCCTGCAATCCGGCTATTCGGAGGTGTAAAAATTCCTTTCATTACAGTGGCCTGATTAGGGAATACGAAGCGAATCGTTTTCAATTCGATATTTCCTTTTCGACTCGCTTCGTATTGATAAATTATCGAATTCGAAGCGAGTCGTAAATTATACTTCCAAGATTTCCAGATAATTGACAGCTAGTTTCCAGGAAATATTTTTTTATTGCAGCCATGCATTGATATTTCAACTTGTTTTGTTGTCTTTAGCTTTGAAATTAAATATATAAATGCAAAATTAAATTCGAAATAGTGTATTCTAATTCTTTGCATAAAACACTAAGTTAAGGAAATATAAAAATACTCGAATCTGTGAGTTAAAAGAAAATTCTTGCAAAGTTTTTCTTCACCGCTTGAACTTTCTAGTCTTTTTTTTGTTTATTTTGTTGATCAATTCATTTAAGTTCTTTGGGCTTGCTTTTATTTTACAAACAAAAAACATTGATGCATTTTGGGAAGGAGGCCCGTGACCATATAAAACTGCAGTGATATTTTCCCAAAGTTGCGACGTGTGGGCGCATTGAGTGCTCCTTTGGCTATCCCTATTCATTTTCTCCTGTAAATTCAATGACCGTGGAAAATTGTTGCTGGTTTGTGTGTTGCTGATTTTGGTTCCTGCAAGTTTATCTAGAAAAATATTATTGTTAATTTCTTTACTTTGTTTTTATTAAAAAAAAAATAGTAAAACTCGCATTTTTGTTTATTTTAATGAAAACAACAAAATACCACTTTCGACCGTGTCGATACACCAATCCGCCAGAAATAACCTATCGGAAATTGACGCATTAAAAATTGAAATGTCTTTTCGCATTCGCTTTCAATTTCAAAAATAGGGCGAATGTAAAACGACAACGACGAAAGCGAAAGCAGTAATATCAAATCTCATTTTCGCCACCTAAAACGATTCGCTTCATATTCCCTAATCAGGCCACAGGATTTTCTGAAAAACTTATTGAGCCTCTGATACAAGCCAATATAAAATACGAAGCGAATCGTTTTCAATTCGATATCTCCTTTTTGACTCGCTTCGTATTGATAAATTATCGAATTCGAAGCGAGTCGTAAATTATACTTCCAAGATTTCCAGATAGCTGACAGCTAGTTCAAGGAAATATTTTTTTTTATTGAAATCATGCATTGTGAGAATTCTTATGTTTGGCTTTGAAATTAAATATAAAAACAACATTGAATTCGGAATAGTGTATTTTAATTTTTTGTACAAAACGCTAAGCTTTTAGAAAATATAAAAACCCTTGAATCTGCTAGTTAAAAGAAAATTATTGCAAAGTTCTTCAACGCGTGTGTTTGTTTGTGTGTATTTATTTTGTTTGTCAATTCATTCACTAGTTCTTTTTGCGTTCTTAATTTTACAAAAAAAAAAAAACATTTCATACATTGTCGGGTCATTTAAGACCGCAGTGATACTTTCTCAAAGTAGCGATGTGTGGGATATTTATATTCAAGCGCATTGAGTGCTCTTTTAGCTATTTCTTCATTTCCTTTATAAATTCAATGAGCGAATAAAATTGTTGCTGGTTCGTGTGTTGCTGTTTGGACTCCCACAAAGGAGAATGGGCAAAAATGTATGGGAGCTGGTCTACCCACTCAACAGCAATGTGTTGTATGTCGTTGAAAAGGTAATTTTACTTACTTCATTTCATTGTATGACCATTACGCTCTAAATTATGGGGTTCGTGAGATATTCGGAATCAAAGCACCGAAAAAGACAATAATGCATTTCGTCATTGGTAGTGTGTCCTCATACCTACATTAATCTGTGATACATCGTTGAAAAGATAATTTTGTGTACTTTATTTTTGTATATAGCCGTCAAGACGTAGATCCTAGGGTGCAAGAGATATGTGGGCATACAAATCGGCACATATGACAACAATGCAATTCTTTATTTGGTACTGGTCTACCGACTCAACAGTAATGAGTCATACATCGTTGTTAAGGTTATGGCATTTGCTTCATTTCATTATATGGCAGTTAAGCTCTAAACCATGGGGTTCGTAAGATATTCGGCTCTTAAGCACAAAAAACAGCAATAATGCAATTCTGCATTGGTAACTTATCAACTAAGTCAACAACTATGAGTCATGTGTCGTTGAAAAGGCTGTTGCGTGTACTTCTTTTTATTCTATGACCGTTATAGTGTAAATAATGGGATTCGAGAGATATGTGCCAAAAACGCTGAAAAGTGCAGTAATGCAATTCCGCACTGGTAGCTGGTCTTTCAACTCAACAGAGATCTCTCTTATATCTTTGAAAACGCTATTGCATGTGCTTCATTTTGCAATATGCCGTTTAGCTGTAGACCGTGGGGTTCAAGAGGTATTTGGCCATCAAAATAGGCAAATATAACAAAAATGCACATCTTTATTTGGTACTGGTCTACCAACTCAACAGTGATGCTTCATTTCATTATATAGCAGTTAAGCTCTCAACCATGGGGTTCGTAAGATATTCGGCTTTTAAGCACAAAAAAACGCAAAAATAAAATTCTGCATTGGTAACTGTTCAACAAACTCAACAATAATAAGTCCATGGTAAATGAAAATTAAGTGTACTTAATTTTGTTATATGGCTTTTATTGATTAGGTAATAGGGTTCAAAAAATACTTTACAAAAATGAAGTTCCGTAGGAGATTCGCACTAACCTCAGAGTAAGCATTGCTATGAAAATCCACGCAATAAACGCTAGACAAAAATATTTCCTAATTAACCACATTTTGCATTGCATTATTCGATTCGTTTTGCTTTTAAATATTTGATCCTTTGTAAGTGCATGTGTTAATTCGACTCTAATAATTAATAAGAAGAAGATGGAAGAAAACCGACAAGAGATATGCATTGTTTGTTAACGTTCTGTTTAACGACATCGGCGGCATTTAATAACTGAAAATGACGGGGCGCATGTTGTATCAATTTTGTGGTATATATGCATAGCCCGGCATCAAAATGGGTTTACATTACCTGCGGACCGCCTTAGTAATGTCATACTGGACGAAAGTATGTTATAAATGTAAAAAAAAAAATCAAATAAAATATTATAAGTGTGTTTTTTTTTTATTTATGCTTATATTTTGTATCCAAATACCTCTTAAATCCCACGGTCTACAGCTTTACGGCATATTGCAAAATGAAGTACATGCAATAGCGTTTTCAAAGATATAAGAGATTTCTGTTGAGTTGAAAGACCAGCTACCAGTGCGGAATTGCATTACTGCACTTTTCAGCTTTTTTGGCACATATCTCTCGAATCCCATTATTTACACTATAACGGTCATAGAATAAAAAGAAGTACACGCAACAGCCTTTTCAACGACACATGACTCATAGTTGTTGACTTGGTTGATAAGTTACCAATGCAGAATTGCATTATTTCTGTTTTTTGTGCTTAAGAGCCGAATATCTTACGAACCCCATGGTTTAGAGCTTAACTGCCATATAATGAAATGAAGCAGATGCCATAAGCTTTTCAACGACGTTGAGTTGGTAGACCAGTACCAAATGAAGATGTGCATTTTTGTTATATTTGCCTATTTTGATGGCCAAATACCTCTTGAACCCCACGGTCTACAGCTAAACGGCATATTGCAAAATGAAGCACATGCAATAGCGTTTTCAAAGATATAAGAGAGATTTCTGTTGAGTTGAAAGACCAGCTACCAGTGCATAATTGCATTACTGCACTTTTCAGCGTTTTTGGCACATATCTCTCGAATCCCATTATTTACACTATAACGGTCATAGAATAAAAAGAAGTACACGCAACAGCCTTTTCAACGACACATGACTCATAGTTGTTGACTTGGTTGATAAGTTACCAATGCAGAATTGCATTATTGCTGTTTTTTGTGCTTAAGAGCCGAATATCTTACGAACCCCATGGTTTAGAGCTTAACTGCCATATAATAAAATGAAGCAAATGCCATAACCTTAACAACGATGTATGACTCATTACTGTTGAGTCGGTAGACCAGTACCAAATGAAGAATTGCATTGTTGTTATATGTGCCGATTTGTATGCCCACATATCTTTTGCACCCTATGATCTACGTCTTGACGGCTATATACAAAAATAAAAAACACAAAATTATCTTTTCAACGATGTATCACAGATTAATGTAGGTATGAGGACACACTTTCAATGAAGAAATGCATTATTGTCTTTTTCGGTGCTTTGATTCCGAATATCTCACGAACCCCATAGTTTAGAGCTCAATGGTCATACAATGAAATGAAGTCAGTAAAATTACCTTTTCAACGACATACAACACATTACTGTTGAGTGGGTAGACCACTTTGCCCATTCTCCTTTGTTAAAAGAACACATTGTTTATTTTTTTTAGTTTGTTTTAATAAAAAAAATTAGTTAAACTCGCATTTTATTTATTTTAATGAAAATAACAAAATACCACTTTCGACCGTGTCGATACACCAATCCGCCAGAAAAAACCTACCGGAAATTTACGCGTTAAAATTGAAATGTCTTTTCATATTCGCTTTCGATTTCAAAAATAGGGCGAATGTAAAACGACAGCGACGAAAGCGAAAGTAGTAATACCAAATCTGATTTTCGCCACCTAAAACGATTCGCTTCGTATTCCCTAATCAGACCACCGCTTTCTTCAATGATTCAACGCTGAAAAATGCTGTATGCAACAACAAATCTTAAAAAGTGGTGTCTACAAAGTCAATTGTGAAAATTGTGATGGTGTCTACATCGGAAAGACATCGAGGAATTCGGAAAAAAGACTAAGCGGGCACATAAGAGCAGTAAATCATCTCGACCCATCTTCTGGATTATCACATCTCCACAACACAGGGGCCCTTCTCTGTATCTCGTTCCGAAAGTCAATTTTATTCGATATTGTGTTTTATTTCGTAAGACACAAAGAAGTTTTTAATTTAAAAACGCAACAAAATACAATTTCGAATAGCATTTCCTTTCGGAACGAGATACAGAGTAGGGCCCCAGGCCACCTTTGTTCTATAGAAAATATAGAACTCCTGCATCATTTAAATTCTGGACGAGTCTTAGATTAGTTTGAATTCTTTGAAATAAGCAAACATAAATCACGAGGAGACAACTTACTAAACAATCAGATTGACCAACAATAGCCCTCTGCTCAATATAAAATTATAGCTTCTATATTAATTAATTTTCATAATTTATTTTTAAAAAAACTTTTAAAGATTTTTTTTTTTTTTTTGAATAGCAATTTTGAAATCAATGTTTAAATAACCTACTAATTTTTAATTATATTAATTTTTCTTGTCTTGACTGTAGTTACTCATGTATTATTTTTGTTATTTTTTTTTTTTGTCTGCTTGAGTCACTCGCTTTTTATGTATAAGCTTCATTTTGTTTCCCGAAGATGTCTTAACAGGACGAAACGCGTCGAAATAATAAAAATTAAATTGTAGTTCAAAAAAATTAACAAGTGTTTTGTTTTTGTTTTAAAAATGACATCAAAGTTCCACCAAGTGCCTTCCAAAAACTCCATAGAGTCCATTCCATTCTAATTTAATACATAGTACCAACTGAAAGTAGAATCGGAAATATTCCGAAGAGAGCTAAACTCGCGGTATCGTTATACCCTTGGTATCACATGTCTGCAACTGTATTTATGACATGGGGCAGAAATAATAGAAAGTGCATCCTTGTCACTTTCAGAAGAAAAAAACTTCCAGGAGAGCAGGAATAGCGACTACAAGTACTATAGGACCCACCACTCCAGAAAATTTTCCAGGTTATCGACGAATGAGGATATTTTTCACATGATCATGATATCATCCGACCAATTTATAATTATAACCCAATTAAAAACTGAGCCAAAGAAAAAACATCTTGAATTTATTAAGTAATTTATTATTTAAAGGTAGGTACTTATATATTTATTTCCTACATTTGATATATGTTTATGCTAATATTATTATGATTGTATTTATTATTATTATAATTTATTAACACATAATTAAAATTATAATGCTAACATGAAAAAACGAGCACAAGTTCAAGTTACTAAGACTTTCGGCTATGAGATAAACTTAGATCTAATAAGGAAATTATTGAATTCATACTCAGCTGTATATAATTCAAAGCTGTTACATATGTGTACGATAATTATGTTTATGAATATTGTATGTATACAGTAAAAGAAAATGGAAAAAGGGGAATTAAATATCAATGTTACATTATTTAAAAAAGTAGTGTATTTTTTGTATGTTGTCACCACTAGGGTTGTTTAGGGCATCGTAGATGGTTAAATTTGATGTTGAATTTTGATGATGTGTTGTAGCTGTGCAGTTATTTAGAACATGATTTATGTCGATCCGTGAGTTGCAAAGAGGGCATGTGGGTGGGTTCTCCTTACAAAGAAGGTGTTGGTGTGTAATAGCTGTGTGACCAAGGCGTTATCTTTAAAAGTTGTATTCATAGCTTTTGAAGTAGTGTTATGGAATATTGGTTGGCATCTTTCATGGTTGATTGCTGAGTAGTGATGATTGTAGGTGCTCCAATGGGATATAAGTTTCGATTCAAGCTCTAGATTGATGTGGCATATTTGATAGTTTTGTGACAGGTTCAAAATAGTAAACTTGAGCATGATGTGCCTGCAAAGCGGTCTCATCTGCTAGTTCATTTCCTTTAATACCCATGTGACTAGGTACTATCAGTTTGAATTTATTAGGTTTGCTGATAAGAAAGTATCTGTTCATATTAAATTATCATGTTCAGGATTTCTTATTGCATTTAAAACTGATAGACTATCTGAAGATATAACAAACTTCCCGGTATTAGAGGCGCACGTTTTTATGGTGTTGAGTTGAATACGGAAGTCGGTTTGTTTAGCAGGCCGATACATATTATCGATCCGTTTTCGTGCACGGACGCAAAAGATGTGTTTGTTGCAGTTTAAGATCCATCTGAGAAAACGAAGTTCCATCCTACTTCTTTTAGTTCTGATGCAACACTTAAATAGCCTTGTAAAAAAATACTTGTTTAGATGTGTTGTTTTTCTTGAAAGTTGACAGATTCATGATGAAAGATTTAGGCTGTATGTTTCATGGAGGGAATCGCAACTTATATTTATTGTTCTGTTTAATAGAAAAGACAAGGTCAATAGCTGTATGGAAGTGTATATTGCTGATGGTATTCGTTTCGAAACTTTAAGTTTATTTGCACTAAGTACGTCCTTGTCAACAATAGAGTTGTTTGGGAAACCCATTTTAATATAAAGTTTTGCTTTAGTTTTTATTCTTTCTTCTAAGCTGGGAAGTCGAGCTTTAACCAGCATGTTTTTTTTCAGTGCTTGTTGGATATGCATTTGAACTCCTTCGTACACATTGGTGATAGGGTGGTTGAATGATGTTCAATATTGATTTCGGTGAGTTTCCATAAATGATGAGCCCATAGTCATTCTTGCTTAAAATTAGAGACTTAGTAATATTGCATAAAGTATTAACATGATCATTTAATTTTGTACTAGATAGATAACTAATAATATTAGTTCTTTTAATTAAATTTGTTTGTTAACCCCATACAATGAGTTTTCCAGTTGTATATATTATTACATAAAAGACCTAAGATAATTTAGCTATCAACATTATATATTATTATATTGTTAAAACAAAGATGTTTTATATTACATGACATTTTTTGGCAAATATGTAAGGTTTTACATTTATCTAACGATAGCCTAGCTCCTGATCGAGTAGACGAAGCTAGAATATTATTAAGAACGTTTGTTAACAATTGGTTTGCAGTAGTTGAGTTATTATTTTACCTTTTTATTTTGCTTCATTAAGTTTATAAAGAATATAAAATCCGTCAGCATAAAATGTGTTTTCTAATTGTTTCTAATTTAAAATGATCGTGCTTAAGTCATCAAATGTAATAATAAACAACATCACAGACCATGGACATCCTTGGGGTATCCCGTTTGACAGGGCATAATAAGGTGAAAAACAGTTATTTTTAGCTAAAAAACAAATTTAAAAAAAATGATAAGTCAATAGACCCTACTATTCTGAAAAATGTCAATACCTGTTGTCCCATTTTTGTAAACCAAATTGTATGTAAGTCCAATCTTAACATATGTTCAAAATTTCATTGCTCTTCCAGTTCAGATTTTATAGAAATGTTTCCGCTTTCCCATACAAAAGGCACCACGCACTGTGCAACGGTGTCCGGTGGTTCTTTAAGATTTTGGTCTTCATTCAGTTCAGATTTTATAGAATTGTTTCCGCTCTCCCATACAGAAGACACCACGCACTGTGCGACGGTGTCCAGTGATTCTTTAAGATTTTGGTCTTCCTCTGGCTGAATGAAAGACGCTGGCACGGAATGCTTTCTTATGCCACATACTTGGATGGTCCCGAATTTATAATGAAGTTCGTGGTCTGCCTTCACTATAGCGTCTACTGATTGGGCATCAATGTTGACCACTAACAATTGACCCTTGCCCTCGACCTTGCTCTTCAGGATCCTCCAAGCCTCGACATTCAGTCCTTCGTTCTGGGCCTGGATCAGAGCTAAGGACTTTTTGTCCTCCTGACCCATACTTCTTGGAAGGAACAATGTAATTTTGTGCATCATGGGAATGTCATCTCCCAAGCATGTCACCAATTCCACGCCCTTCCACGTGCTCAGTTTTGGAGCCCTCTCCATCAGCCAATCTGCCGTTTGTTGACCAGCACAGTCAATCACCAGCAGACCTGGTTTAAAGTGGAGACCATTAAACATGAGCTTAGTTCCCCATCCTTTAGAGACTTCCTCGATAATGGCTTCCTCTAGTGCAGTTTGTTCGTCGGTACTTAGAGTGACGTGAGGGTATTCCTTCGGCAGGACTGCAATGCGAACGATTTTTGCTGCATTTGCATTAGAAATTACCTTATGTTCGCTGGTTTTGTCATATGCGGTACTTGAACTCGCTGATGTTGTCGCCGCTACTTTGGGTCTTTGTGCCTCTTGCCTTTGGGGAGTCGTACTGTGGTTGCTTTTCCTCTCACCCAGTTCTTGGCTTTGCGAGGGCTCCTGTTTGGTAAGTTTTTTCCTCTCGTCCACCTTTTTCCTGGCTTCCTGCGAGGACATCCCCTGGTTAAGGAATCGGAAGTACCACTTTGTGCCCGCCCCGTTAAGTCCTTTTCTGCAAGGGTCATCCAAGCCTCCTGGTTCACCCAGCTTCGGCAGTGGATGAGGTGGTTTTTTTGGTGGTTTTGAGGTTTTACTAAATGGAAGGGTTCTCCCATCAATTCTGCCTTCTTTAGCTTTAGTTACAGATAACACTTGCCCGGGAGGTATTCTCCCCTGACTAGTGGATGACGCTCCTGTACTTTCCGCCCGGCTCAGTGAATTCCTTGAAGGCATCTTCTTAAGGAACTGACTAACACCTGGTCTCAGATCTTCGCGATGGAGGATTCTCTCCATGTGATCCGCATACTCACTCGCGGTGACATCCCGCCGAGTGTCGAATTTTTTGTTGTTTTTGTTGTTTTGTTGCTTTATATGTTTCATTTTTGTTCCCACGAGTAGCTAGAGAAGGGGTGGTCCGCCATATCAGAGCTCCGCATGATATGGTAAGGTCATAGGTACTCTTTGATTTGACCTGGTTTCAAAGAGATACCGTTAGAATACAGCCGGTATACCCCCTGGCTGCAAACCATCCAATAGGCACGGTCCACTTTACACCCTGGATTAGGGGGGGCAGATCTTGGTCGTAACTCCTCAAAATTGCCACCGCTTTTGGTTAACCCAAATTACGGCAGGTCAGATGAATCTTTGAAACTCAAGCCTTCGCACCACGGCAAGGTGTCTGCCACGCGAAGGAAAATGTTAATGCATTGGACCGGCATAAATAGGTGCTGCATAAGAAGCGAAAAAAAGCATTCCCCACGTTCGAGAATCAAACGGATATCGTATCCGATTGCTTCAGTTTTATATTAGTAGTGATTTTCTTCATATTTCGAGGATAATTTTCTTTCAAAAAAGAAACTTGATTTACATCACAATTTACAAAAAAAAAACCGTTAAAATGAGCATCCGAAACTGCTGTCAGCTTGTTAAATTGACATTTTTTGTTGTCTTTATATCATAAGTTTTTTCTACTTGGTTTGCCCTTAATTTTTTTTTTTTAATTTTTAAACAGTTTGCGTTTTATTACAAAACTTACACAATGATAACGATGATAAGATGTGAAAAAGCTGGTCTCTTAATCTAAACCTATCTCAAAAATAGCAAAATTTATAACACTCCTTTCAAATACAAAATAGATAATGTTTTTATTACAAATCTATCATATTAATTTATTTTATTTAAATGTACATACACTACATATTTATTGTGTACATACCTAATCTCACACTCTTTTTCGTCAGCATTATTGGCATTTCTTGAACCGTATAAACTAAATTGAATTCTATTACAAAAGAAATGAACGAAGCCTTCTGATTCTTGCAAACGCCTATGGGAATCCAAATCTACAGTGAACATTTCTCTAAGGCATTTGGCATTTTGTTTCTTTTTAAATATGTAAGAAAAAAAAAACCCATAATCGGTGGTATAATGATTTCGTTTCTTGATAATTTTGAAAAACTCCTCCGATGTCAGATTGTAATTATCTAAATAAACTGTATATTTGTATCGATTTAAAATAACATTCTCTGTACCTTGCCACAAGCGATTGTATAAGGAAATTTTGCTTTGCAATCAATACATTGTCTCGTTATTCTTACAACGGACGTGCAATCGCTTTGAGTGGTACTGCATTGGACCTAGTTCAATCCAATATGCTGCTAAGGCACCGTTTGTCTTATCTTGTTGTCTCTAAGGCATCTAATATTTAAAATGGTTTTCCAGAAGAATTTACTTTTACGGATTCCCTAGCTAGCTTAATTTCATCTTCAGTTCTATTTTGATTTTCGGGGCTGTATGGAGAATCTGAAAATGCTCCATTTATATTGCCTTTGTGCAATACTTTATGCAAAAACTTAGGGCCATTCTTCGTCGGGCTTATTCGAATTCGTTAACTCTTTTGCATTTTGTTTCATTAGTAAAACTCTGACTTCTATATTCGCAACGAAACGGACTGTCTTCTTTTCTGGCTCCTGCTAGAATTTCTGGACTGAGTTTCTTGTTGAAAGGTAACCGATTTTGAATATTGCATGTTACACTCTGGTCTATGGTCTCTGGGGCCCTATTGCGTATTACGAAACGAACGGCAAGTAAACGATACTGACGTTAACGATAGTCACGACAGAGAGCGATTATGTAAAACGAGAATGGTGGTATAAAGATGTTGCCAGTCTAAATCGATAAATTCTAGTTTTTTTGAAGCACAACCAACTTCACACCTATTTATGACTGTCAAAAATTAAAACATTTAGTCCACAAAATTTCATTATTTTGTAAAAATGTTGCTGTGATTTGTTTTTGGCTAGATAAGGTGAATCCGAAAAGGAAGCAATTTTAAGTTTTTTCGTTTAAATGCATATGAAAAGAATTAATTCGCAACTTCCGAGTACAAGATCAACATAATGGCCCTCATTATGAATAGCGAATCGAACATAAAACTTTGCGAATTCGCTAATTTCGTATTAAGAATAGCGATTCGCTAACATTAAGTTCGCTTCAAATGTCAAAACTTTAGCGAATTTGATTATCACTGTATTACAAATAGCGAACTTTCGCTAATCTGTTCGCTAAAACACTCAAAACTTATCGAACTAAAATTCTATGTGATAACAGTATTGAATTAAAAGTTAAAGACCTTTCAATTATTTGTTATTGTTTATTTTGTAAGAATAATGAACATGAATGTGGAAATGTTATTTTTCCAATTAAAAAAAAACACAAATGTGTCCTTGCTATGTGAAGATAGAACATAAACTTAGAAAAATAAGAAATATGAACCGGCATAGATAATGAAATTGGTCAAACAATTGCAAAATGCAAACTAAAACCACACTAATTAACCACATCGTTTTGGAAACATTTCAGGACAACAAATATATTTTTGCAATTTTCTCTGTACACACACATTATACAAGTAGTACCGAATAATAAAATTATTTTAAATTTATTGGAAAGTTTAGCCAGTCATTTTATACAAAATAAATATGTAAGCAATGCTCCATTCGAATTATTTTCTTTTTTAACAAACAAATAATCACAATTCACAAACAGAAATAAAAAGTCTAGCCATTTGACGTTTAACATGTGTAAATTCATATGAAAACTGTTGGCAGCATTGATTTCTGAAGCGAATCTGAAAGTTCGCTAAGGCGCCAGTTATAGCGATAATTAAAAACCATCAGTAAAAGTTGAAACAGATGAAAACTGGATTTTTTTACGTACGGGCGGTTATAGAAATCAGTAAAATTATATCAGTAAATTAATGTTAAACCGACAGCCGCAATCTTTTATTTATTTTTAATGATGCAAAATGCTTCAGTAATTTTTTTACTGATGAATGGAACAGTAAAAAATGGAACATAGAAAACTGAAACGAAATGTTCCATTTTTTGTGAACTGGCAATCAGCTGTTCAGTAAAACGAATTTCCATCAGTAAAATAAATAAATGCTTTTTTTACAAAAGTTATTCATCCTTGGGATTATTTTTTGGCAGAAAAAAATATTTTTATTGATTTGCCATCGATTCGTACCATTTTAATGTTTCAATTCTTTTTTTAACACAGCAAATTATCCAAAAGAAAATTTTTACTGATGGTTTTTAATTATCGCTATAACTGGCGCCTAATGATAATACCGTGATAAGTGAAAGCGAAGGTTCGATTCGCTATTCATAATGAGGGCCAATATATCAAAAATAACAAAATTGTGTGAACTCTTGGCTTTTTAGCAGGTGGTGGATACCAAAGAGGAAGCGGCCAAGACTTTCTTATTGGATAAAATGAACCTACAATTTTCCATCCCTCGTTTTTTTTTTTGCAGGCGGGCCACTACAAGTATCCCGGAAATATTTTGCACTTTACTTTGGCTTGGCTATAAGGCAGATAACTTTTAACAACACCCGGGTTGCTTTCCATACAAGCACTTAGCAAATACAATTGTTTTCATATTTTGGCGGCGCGCGTATAAAATAAATAATAACAAAATATTAATTTTCACTCATAGTTTACTTATGTTCTTCTTATTTAAATTTTCACAACTCAGCAGACAAACAAAAATATCACCGGCAGACCGCAACACATTATAAATCTATAAACGATAACGAAAGCTTCTGTACGACTGCCAAATGTCAGTCGTAAGCAAAAACGAGTATCGTTAAACTAAAACGATATCGTTTTACATAATCGCATTTTAACGATAAAGATAGAAATTGAACGATAATCGTTTTACGTTATAGGGCCCCTGGTATCGGACTTAAAGCGCCAGCTGCTATCCTTGCAGCTTTTTCAGCTATAAACTTGTGTAGTTCCCGTTCTTTGCATTGCAACCAAATTGGTTCATGTATTTCAGCATCCGAATTTGTTTCGTCGCAGTAGCGTATCATTTTTTTCATGATTTTCAGATTTCTGATCTGCGATTTCGCTCCACTTCTAATGCTTCTTGCATTGTACAGATTTCCTGTGTCGAAAAAACTAATTGCGTGAACTCATCATTCATTTCCTGGTACCGTAAGCTTCTGAAATTGTGGATTCGGGTCGGTTTCCGATAATTTATATCTGATTAATTTCGACCTCCAACAATCGAACTCTGTTGACTTGAAATTCTCTTCAAAGGATTAATTAAATAGTTTATACTCACTTCTTGATCTTGTACATCCACTAAATGGCTTCTATTTAATATATAATCCAAGTGCTGTGCAAGTGGCGACTTGTGTCCTCGCGGACCCAAGCCATCGCCAGCAGTCGTGAAATCTGCCGACTCTTGAACGTATGTCTCCGTTCGATTTTCATTGTTTTTTTGTTGTCATTGTCATTCTTTGTGTATCATTTATGTTGGGGCTTCTTGGGGTCTCCACTTTTTTTTTTCTTTGTTCTGCAAAAGTGTACTTAAGCCCCTCCACCACTGTGAGGTAAAACCCGTGGAGTTGATTTTTGTGTTTGTGGACACAACAAAATCGACGGCAGACTTTTGTTCAGCCGAGCTTGAAAGAAAAAAATAATTACTATTTATTTAATCGGTATATTAATAAAAAAAAACTACCTGTAAGCCATATATATCTGTTCTAGCGATATTTGTCCTTGGAATTCATAGGGCAAGTTTTTCAGTCCGGGGTTAAAGTTTAACCCGAGATAAATCATCAAATTTGGATTAACTCAAAATGTTTGATATTTAATGAAACATTTTTCAAACATTCTGCATTTATCCTCAATTAAAACACTATTTTATATGACTGTAGACAGATCTATTTCTAGAGTTAACTTACTGGGATTTAAATCAATACTTAAAAACTGGCTGTTATGAATACAAACAGAGAAGAAGGCAAACTGACATCAATTGTCGATAAAATGTATCCAAACATATGTAAATAAAACATCTTGTTTTTTAATCCAACCAATGGTTTTTGTTTAAGAATTTCAATAGATTTATTTTTCTTTATTTGTTTGAAAGCATGTTAAATCATTTTAAATTTATATATATTCTATCAAAAAGGAAATGCACAAAGCCATTCGATTCTTGCATACGCTCATAAGAAGCTTCATCCACACCGAATAACGCGTAAAATCCTGCACAACTTTTCTTAAACATTAATGACCAATATTCGCTGGGAAAACCATTTTGCTTTCCGATAATCTTGAAGAACTCCTCCGAGGTTAGATCGTAATTTGGTAACCGAACCCCGACTTTGTATCGTTTGGAAAAGACTATTTCTCTACATAAACATAAATCTGCTCCTTGCCACAGACGATTGTACAAAGGTATTTTATCCTCTAAGAATCTCACAGTCTCATCATTCTTACAGCGAACGATCAAGGTTTTTTTAAGATAATAGCGTGGACCTAATTTGATTGTATGTCCCCCTATAACACGCTCATCTTGTACCGTTGTCTCCAAAGCATTCCGTAACAATGGATGGTATTCTTTAGAAATTTCTCTGAACGGATTGGATTTATTTATGATTTGAACTTCGATTGGGTACTTAGCATCTGAATGGGCCAGCTTTTTGTCATCAATAATTTTATGTTGCTCTTTTTTATATTTTTTTGTGAGAATTCCTTGCGTTGATGATAAGCAGTCAGGATCTATTGCTGATGAAGAATCTGATGAAGACGACTTTCGCCTCTTGATGTGGTAACCACTTAGGCCCATTCTACGCCGAACATATTTAAAACCGCCTTTTTGTAATTCAAAGTTTTTTGTCAAATTTTCTTTTTTTCTTACTATTCCTTCGGTGGAAAATGAACTCTCGGCTTCCGTGGCCCCAGCTTTAATTGCAGGACTTGTGAAATATTGACCAACTATATTAGGCCTTATATTGTCTCTGACTCTGATCCGGAAGCGGCGGCGGCGGCGTGGCCCACCTCCACTGCCTTCACTTCCTCTTTTACCCAAAGGTATAAGATTCAAACTACCCGCTGCTATTTCTTTATCCATCGCGGGCTTGTCTTGGTGAATTCTTTCAATGTTATGTGGATTATCTTGTGTGTCGCCTCCTGATTTAATGATAATGGGTCGGTTTTGGTCTTTAATCATTCCACTCTGACCACTGGAATGCGGATAATTGTGTATGACTTCTGATTGATTTTGCTCTTTGATATTTGTCACTGGCGACTTATTTCCTTTCGGAAAGAAGCCATCGCCGGCAGTCGTGACATCTGCCGACTCTTGAACGTATATCCCCGTTCGATTTGTATTGTTTTCTGTTGTCATTGTCATAGTTTTTTATTATTGTTGTTGGGTTTACTTGGTTTTTCACTCCTCTCTTAAATTTTGAAAATGTTGTCCAATTTTCGAGGGTGTTCTTAAGCCGCTCCACCACGTCAAGGTGAAACCCGTGGAGGGTTTATTTTGTCTTTCGATTAAAAAAACTCGGGGTACTCAAGCGCTAGCACTTAATGCAACCTAAGACGAAATTATTATTGATTAGAAGTTATAGTCATTGCAAGTCAGACGGTTATATACCAAAATTATATCATTCAGACATCTTATATCTTCTTTTTGTAGACCAAATGGAACTAGATTAAACCCTGGTTGGACAGCTCACTCTCCTTGGTTATATTTTGAGAAAAGATTCTATGTATCCAATTTAATCCTGGCAATTTATTTGCGATCTTTTTTAGAAATTGTGTGCTTGTTTATGTTTGTATTACTGTCTCGCTCACATATTTGATTTTGACCCACTGTAATGTGGAGTATAGTGTTGGTTTGTTTTGGGTTTACTTAGTTTTTCCAAGCCCTCTTTTTCGAATGTTATTAATTATAGCTTTTCGAAATGTAGGGGTGTATTTAAGCCCCTCCACCACGACAAGGTGAAACCCGCGGAGGGGATTTTTTTTTTTTATGTTTCATTTATTATTACTTAAATACACACATTATATATGGACTACAATGCATTATGTAATCTTATGTGCTGATTCAGGTTTTCGTCTTCCTTCCGTTTTTCTGCTTCCATAACACCTTAAAAAAAAAGATTAAATGAAGTTGACTATGGGTTCCATAAAATGAACTAAAAATAAATATACGAGTAGTATCAGTTTATCATTTATTTCTATTTTTATTTTAAAAGACAAATCAATTGAGGAATTTAGACTTTTGAAATGGAAATTGGACCGAATTTAATTTTTGAAATATATTTATATTTATATTTTTCTTTACACAAAAAAAGAATAATCGGTTCATTGAAACTGCAAACCTGACTCATAAATAGTTTTGGGGAAAAATCGACTTCTTCTATATGTACCTCCCTAGCGAGGTATCCGTCTGAACGGGATTTCATACAAATCCAAGGATTTTTGATTGGATTCCCCCAATTTTAATGAAACTGTAGATTTTTTGATTGCTACAAATGCCTTGCTAGGGTCGGTGGTCGATTTTAGCTAGATTGCGCAACTTGATGCTCAGCTAGTGGCGTAAACGTATGCGGCACACCATACAATCCGCATGTTTTTTTTTCCTTGCGCTGTCGGGTTGGAAATCGAGATTTTATAAATTGATTATCAGTTATTGTCCCTTTATTTAAAAAAAAAATGAATCATGATGCTTTGTCATTTTTGCTAAGTCCAAACGCCTTACTATTAACAATCCGATTAATAGGACTTAAGATATAAAGCTTATTAACAGGCCGAATCCACAGGTCATAAAAATGTCCAACATCACAACCACAATCCAATCAACAAACAGTGCATTTTTACTCACTGGGCAAATGATGTCATGTCGTTCATTAGCCTTTCACAACTACTTCTATCTTTTACAACAAAACTCACTTACACATTCAAGAAAAACCAGAAAAAAAAACTCACACGCACATGAAACGTCATCTCATGGCCAAGCTTTGAACAGCCCTCCATGTCATATTCAAACGTTGTTTTTTTCTACATGTTGCTGCATAGACATGGTTTATTTGGACTCCATGGGATTTTTTTTAGACATGTTCATATCCGGCCATCGTTCATGGCCTGTGGAGGGGCTTTTTTTGAAGATTTTGGAACCCTTTCTCACGCAATATTTCTATACTTTGTTCAACAAAAAAAAAAACGTTCGTGTTCATATTCATTACAAAAGATTGTTAAAGTGAAACTGTGTTTTGATATTTCGGTGTTTTTTTTTTTTTTTTTTAATGTTTTAAATCATAATATGGTAACCATACGCACATTGCTCTCCGATTTATAATGCCAAGCACGGAAACCCTATGAGAGCTTTTACTTGAAAAAGGTATATGCAAGCCAATGAAACCAGACAGTGATGCAAACGTTCTATCTTCCCTGTACTGTGGCCTGATAAGGGAATCAGGCGCGGATCCAGGGGGAGGGGAGGTGGGCAATGGGTACAATTGCCCTCCCTTGGCAATGTTAAAATTGTATCTGCCTACCTATTTCAATCCCTACCTTAAGCTATAAAAAAACAACAGGCAAACGCATCATTTTTCGTTTTTATGTTAGGTATCTAGATAGGTACATCAAAATTATATCTACAATTAATTGCACTCTCAAACAAAATTTCGGCACGTGAAATTGCGTACAAAAAAACACTTTTTCGTTTTTTTTTCGGTAAGGCCTGCCAGAACAGATTTTGAGAGTGCACTACTGATTTTAGATATAATAGTCAATTAACCTTGTCGTTTGTATGGAAGGCACCGTTAGCGTCATATCTGGTATTTCTGATTTTTTGCTAAGTTGTTCAGGATATTGGCCTAGTAAATAACCTAAGTTTTCGACCTCGAGCGGCGACCGCTTCATGGTCAAAAATCAGAAAAACCGCGATTTTTTCGCGCATTTTTTAGTTATTGGTAATTGTAGTCCGAAATAATTAATTTTAAATAAAAGCATTGTTCCACGAATTCAAAGTAACTTAATTTTCTTCAATTTGAGACCAAAGCCAACTCTGTACACCCAATGGTTTCCTAAATACAGCAATTCAAAATTAAGCGATAAAAAATTTAATATAAAAAGTAGTGTTATCAAACAGTAAAATGGAAAAAAAAGAATGGTTGACATAAATGCATCAAAGCACTGGAGCGTGTAGATTGGACCAAAAGAATAGGACAATCATACCGAAAGGGGGATCTATATACCCCCGTTAAGATGGGAGGGGCAACTATCTGGAAAAATGACCTTAGGTAGAAACAACACTATTGAAAAACAATGGTAACACCCACAATATTTTCCTATAGCTTATCTTAAGCCCAGAAACCCATTCTTGATTTCTCTTTTTTAATAAAGTTTTTTTAATTCATAGGTTTTGAGAAATCAATTTCCAAACTCAAAATATTGAAAAAGCAAATTGCTCCAAGGATCCTGTTTCTACTAAGTAAATAGTAGAAAATTCTTTTTCAAAATGTTGAGTTTGGAAATTAATTTCTAAAAAATTTTGGATTAAAAAAACTTTATTGAAAAAGAGAAATCAAGAATGGGTTTCTGGGCTTAAGATAAGCTATAGGAAAATATTGTAGGTGTTACCATTGTTTTTCAATAGTGTTGTTTCTACCTTAAGTCATTTTTTTAGATAGTTGTCCCTCTCATCTTAACGGGGGTATATAGATCCCCCTTCCGGTATGATTGTCCTATTCCTTTGGCCCAATCTACACGCTCCACAGTGCTTTGATGCATTTATGTAACCATTCTTTATTTTCCATTATACTGTTTGATAACACTACTTTTTATATTAAATTTTTTATCGCTAAATTTTGAATTGCTGTATTTTGGAAACCATTGGATGTACAGAGATGGCTTTGTACCAGATTTAACGCATACGTGAAAGTATATGGTTACTGTACTATAAGTAGATACCTACTCTATAATAGAACAAGAGCCAACAGCAAATTTGTGGAGTGGATGTATAACCAAAATCTGAGTATGAGGGTTTAAAGGGGCATATTTTGTGATATCGAAATCAAAATTCTGGCAGGCTTTTTTCTCAGCATAGTTTTGCTATCACCTTATGTTTTTAAAATACATGTCTGTCATAAAACTCAATATATATGGTTTTTAAGCGAACCTTAATCGTGTTTTTTTTTTTTTTTGAGACTTTGTTTTGTTGATTTTTCGAGTTTTATAAATCTCTAAAAAAAACGGATAATGTTTCCTTAATAAGCTTATGTATATCTTGAGGTCTTTTAGTCGGATCACACAAAATTAACGTGTTTGCACTTAGGGAAAACGACAGAGCATCATAATGTATTTTCAAAAAAATGTATGGAAGTGATAATACCCTTGATAAGAAATTTCGAAAATCTCTATTTTCAACCCCTCATCCCCGCCAAAGTATGATAAAAAAAAAACCTGCAAGACTTTTGATTTCAATATCACAAAATATGCCACTTCAAACCCTCATTATCGTTCTACATCCAGTCCCAAAATATTTTGTAGGTGCTACTGCTGCCAACAAATAGTAGATTCATTTGAGGAACTAGCTTATTCAAGAACTGTTGAAGAATACGAGTCCGATGAAGAAAACTATTGTAAAGAAACCAGAAAAATATTGACTGCCGAAGAGAAGTTGGATGGAAATGCTGCATCTGGCTGCATTGGCCAAATTATCTTGCCCCATTTAAGGAAGAAGCTTAAAAGTAACCCAAGTACAGCTAGCAAGGCTTCTTCCCTTGTAACGACTTTATGTATTACACAATTTATCCTACCAGTTTTGGTATTGTGTTTAATTGATATGTTGGCACCAACACAGTGCTTGAGCAAATTGCTACAAACAACAGCTCTTGATCTTAACAGCAGCGCAATGCTGGTAAAGAACACGATTTCCGTTCTTTCTAGTCGCCGAGAGAACATATACATATACGGTGATCAATTGAATGTTGAGTTAAAAATTCCTCGTATCCCACGTCATAATAATAATAATAATAATAATAATTTTAACTAATTATATGCCTGTAAGACCTCAGGTCTTTTTAAATGCAATGCACGGCACTAGTTAGAAGGAATAGAAGGAAAGATTTTTGTTGGCACAGTGGATTGAGAATTAGATGTTAATTATCTCATGAAATTCCTCGGGTGGCGTCCAGATGAAACTGGGGAATACTGAAAAGAATGCTACCTAAACTGGGGCTCGAACCCACACGTCCAGGTTAGCAATCAAACACTATATCCACTGTGCCATTGCCACCCGCAAATTTACACAAAAATTGCAAATCCCATACATAGCATCTTTGCGAAAGTATCACTGCAGTTTTAAATGTTCACGAGCCTCCTACAAACAAATGTATGAATATGTAAAATAGAAGATATTGGGGCATATTCACAGTCGCAGATAGGCCCAGGTTTAACTAAACTACAGTTTAAGTCAATTTTGGCTCAATGAATATAGACCGATTTTAATTACAAATTGTTGATTTTATATTTTTATAAGATAACTAACTTGGTATACTACACAAATAGCTTCAAATATTTTGAAATTATAAACTTAAAAAAATAGAATCGAAGTCCAAAAATTCAATTAAACCTATGTTTAACTTAGACACAGCTCTAAAATGACTATGAATACGCCCCATTATGTATAATCCGTAACTTGAGCGTATGAATTGGCCAACAAAATAAACCCAAAAACATTTAGAAGTTTAACTTGTAAAGAACTTTGCAATTATTTTCTTTTAACTCCCAGATACCATGAGTTTTATAATTCATTAAGCTTAGCGTTTTGTAAAAAGAATTAAATTACACTATTCCGAATTCAAGTTTGTATTTACATTTAATTTCAAAGCCAAACACAACAAAACAAGTTGAATTCTCACAATTCATGATTGCAATAAAATAAAGTCAATGGGCCTCACCAATAATTAATGACTAAACAAGCGTTTAGATAAACGCCACGTTAAACTTTAGAGACGAGCTAATTTGTGTGTTAGCCAATAACCAAATTAAAAACGTCTTTAACTAATCAGGGGCCTTATTACGTCAAACGATAACGATCAAACGGTATCATTTTGGCAATAGCTGTCCCTATCGTATGATTGAACAAAGAAAGGGGCAGGTACTGCAAAAACGCTCTTTTACATTATCTACTACATTTCTTGCCAAACAGACAGCTTCAGTATATGGAAATGGCCGCGACAAGAATCGATGCGATAGCCTATCTAAGATAGATTCGTATCCATATAGGTTTCTGATCAACTCGATGACGGCAAACAAATCTCGACTTAGCATTTTGTAGTCGGCTGTTTTTACAAATTCGCTTGAGATACAAACGTATACCAACATTTTTCGGATAGCTTGGATAGCTTTCCAACAGCAAAAGCTGTTTTGCCATCAGCTGTTTTTTTAAATGGGATTACAACAACAAAAACCTGTCTGGAGTTATCATAAAAACAAGTCACCAAACAAATTTTAGAATGCGTGCGATTTTTAGTGTTAGTTTTCCGCCATTCACTCTCAAATTGAAATTTACAAATAAATAAATAAGAAGGAATAAATCTATTTGGTTATTTTGATTACCTTATTAGTTTTATAACTTTGTAACAAAATTCACGAACAAGCAATTTAATTCAATTGTAAGCGACAAACATAGACGCGGATAAAGATAATTGTTTTTCTCCTTTGTTTGTCAGAATGACAGCACAAACGTGGCGTTTACACTTAATCGCGAGTTTAAACATGCGTTTCTTTACTCTTAAACAAGAGCACACTGAAATATTTAAGTGATCTCTAAATTTGATTATTGGTAAGGCAATGTTAATTTTTTGGAAATCTTGGAAGTATAATTTACAACTCTCTTCGAATTCGATAATTGATCTAAACGATGCGAGTCGAAAAGGAGATATCGAATTGAAAACGATTCACTTCGTATTCCTTAATCAGGCAACTAGCAATTTTTGTTGAACAGAGTAAATTAGTAGCCACGGAAGACTTACCTACATACATAATATATGTACAAGTACATACATATGTACACTCCAATTCACTCGTTTAAATACAGATTTTTTTCAATAAACTTGCAACGGTTTCTTCATAACCTTTTATAATTATGACAAATCTAATTATAGAATTTATTAAGTGTAATATGGAGATTAAGATCCAGGAAGAATTTTGAATCCTTCTAAAAAATTGTTAGTCCTATGGCTCTTTGAACAATTTTATTCCCAAAATCGACCTTATTTTTTGTGTCATTCGTTTAAATACACCTTGAAAAAGGACCTAGTAGCTCATAAAATCGTTAAAAATTGTTAAAAATAGTATGCACAAAATAAATAATAAACAGTTAAAGACATTTCATCATTGGAAATGGAAAACCCGTAGTTAAAGCCACCAAAAATGCTTTTTATCAGGTTTTCCGGGAAGCCACACATTTTAATCATCTGAAAACTAAAAAAGATCCACCGAAATCAGGCTGGTACATAATGATACAAAATACGGTGTGAAAGATAATGATATCAGGTGGTTCTTACTAAAAAAATTTGTTCAATTTGGATGTTCCCAGCGGGTAAACCTTTTATTAACATGACATGAGAAAATAAAAAAAAAAGCTTGGGTAGTAGACATAAGAAAGGAGGCCATTTAATGGTATGACGCGCAGCTATTAATGCTAAGTTTAAATCAACTTTAAAAGTTCATGTATGAGATCTGCACCAGCCTGATTTCGGTGGATCTTTTTTAGTTTTCAGATGAATAAAATGTGGGGCTTCCCGGACAACCTGATAAAAAGCATTTTTGGTGGCTTTAACTACGGTTTTTCCATTGATTTTGCTAACTGATAATGTTGAATTTGAAGCTTTCGGAGTATGCGTTGTATTTCTTGAGGTGTTGTTGCCATTTTCGCTAGCGGTTTGTTGTTTTTTCAATGTTTTCCCTATATCCAAGGTAGCTGCATACTTATTCCAATGTTGTGACCTTCACAGCGAATGCTATGACCATCGTCCGATAGTCTCGAATTTGAGCATTTTTGTCTTCGGTTAGAACACTTCCTTTTGGTAAAATTGTTAAATTGAAATGTCTTTAACTGTTTATTATTTGATTTTGTGCATACTATTTTTAACGATTTTATGAGCTACTAGGTTGTTTTTCAAGGTGGATTTAAACGAATGACACAAAAAATAAGGTCGATTTTGTGACTAAAATTGTTCAAAGAGCCATAGGATTAACAATTTTTTAGAAGTATTCAAAATTCTTCCTGGATCTTAATCACCATATTACACTTATTAAATTCTATAATTAGATTTGTCATAATTATAAAGGGTTATACGAGTGAATTGGAGTGTACATACCTAGTTAAAATTCAACCGAAACACAACTTCATCAACGATACGAATATGACACATTCACCACATCAAGATATACCCAGCTGAAAGAAAACATCATTTTACTGGTTATTAATTTCCGTAAATTAGCGGGTTTTGGTAAAAAAACATCCAACAGAATTGGAATATATCTCAAATAAAGGGTATTTTCCATTACAATAATTCATTATATAGCGATAAGAACCAAAACCAATTGAATATGAGTATTTCAAACACCACAATTCAGTGTTTTTTTTAACTATATAATTTTTATATAAAACGTAGGAAACTGATTTTTGTTTTGTCATCTTAAAATAAGAGCAAAGTTATTATGCTACGTTCAACACATTTTGAGATATTAAGTTTTAAAGTCTTGGAAGACAAATTTTTAGCACTGCCTTTATTTTTAAATCTAAAAAAAAACATCTTCCAAACCGGAGTGTATGAAGTAAGAGTTTATACTTGGTAGCCTGGAAGCGGAGGGCTACAGAGTGATTGCCTATGCGGACGATGTTGCTATCGCCGTATCAGGTAAGTATCCTATTGTCTTAAAGGATCTCTTACAAAATGCCTTAAACAAGCTAATAGACTGGGCAGAACGGTGTGGACTGGGTGTCAACCCCCACAAAACTGATCTTGTCCTCTTCTCCAGGAAATATAAAATTCCACACAAAGATCCTCCCACTATTAAAGGAATTCCACTAACATTCTCCGACAAAGCTAAATATCTGGGTCTTATTTTAGATAAGAAGTTAAGTTGGAAACCTAATATAGTAGAAAGAGCCCGGAAGGACACAGTAGCACTCTTCTCTTGTAAGAAAGCCATTGGAAGTAAATGGGGACTCCAACCCCGTACTACTCACTGGCTATACATCTTGGTAATTAGACCGATTCTAACATATGGGGTGGCAGTATGGTGGACAGCTCTAGATATAGCGGTTAACCGCGATAAACTTAGTAAAGTCCAAAGATCAGCTTGCATGTGTATAAGTGGAGCACTTCGTTCTACTCCCTCCGCGGCACTGGACACTCTTCTTCATCTGACACCCCTCGATATATTTAGTAAACAAACGGAGCGAGTTCGGCAATCCGCCTTAAAGCCTCTTCACAGTGGACCAATAATGAAATAGGCCACTCAGCTATTCTGAACTCATACAGATCACTTCCAAGTATAATTGACTACACCATCCCACAATTCCGTTTCGATAAAAATTTTCCAGTTGCCATACCCTCCCGATCCACATGGGAGGACGTGACATTCTTGGAAGACGACTCGATTCACTTTTATACGGACGGTTCAAAAACCGATGATGGGGTTGGTGGAGGCGTGTACTCAGAAAGATTAAATTTAAGTCTCGCATTTCGTCTTCCAGACCATTGTAGCGTGTTTCAGGCGGAACTTTTGGCGATAAAAGAAGTTTTATCTTGGCTTAAGGAAAACGTGATATTGACTTCTGATATCCGCATCTTCTCAGACAGCCAAGCTGCCATAAAATCTCTCGACTGTGTCTCTACAAACTCTAAAACAGCCACTAACTGTCGATCATCTCTTATAGAGATGGCGCAGCAGTTCCAAATTCTCCTTTGTTGGGTGCCGGGCCATAGGGACATTCCGGGTAATTGTAAAGCTGATGAACTCGCCAAAGTTGGAACAAGACTACCTATTTTACCTGAAAAGGTAGACACCGGTATGCCTATAGCTACATGCAAATTTTTGCTTTAAGGAGAACAAACCTTAGGTGGAACAACGTAACCAATTGCCTGGCGACAAAACAGATCTGGCCTACGCTAGATGGAGGCGCTCTAAGTGTTTGATATCTTTGAACAGATTGCATATCAGCTCCGTAATTGGTGTCATAACCGGGCACTGTCTTATAGGCAAGCACGCAAAGCGGCTTGGAGTTTTCGCAAACGATTTTTGTAGGAGCTGTATGGATGAAGAGGAGGAAGAATCTGTTTCTCATCTTCTATGCACATGCCCTGCCCTATCTAAAAGACGTAGGCTCCATCTCGGAGACTTCTTCTTCAATGATCCTAGTGATCTGACAAACATAGACATAAGTAGTCTCGCACGCTTCATTAGAAGCTCCAACTGGTCTTAACGTGCGGGGAGAAAATCTCTCTAGATTCAAGTGGTATCACATCGGACCAACTTATGGTCTAAGGGTCTAAGTGTGTCAGTCCCTTGCTGGCAGCCACTTCAACCTAACCTAACCTAACCTTATACTTGGTAGCCATAAATATTTCTGCTACCAAATAAAGTAGGTATTGGCGATGCGTTTTTTTTTTTGGAAATTTCTTACTACACTTCTGTACTCCCATTAAAAAACGCCTAATTTTTTCTTTGTTAGGTTGGGTACGTCTGGGACCACGTATTTTAATTCAATTCCATATTAATTCATGTTTTTTCCAATCTTTAAAAATCTGATGGAGAGGAATTGATGTATTTAAATTCTTATTTGCAAAGATTAAGCCGCTAGAGTGACATTTTTTGTTTGAACGAATTGATTTTATCGGTACTTTGTAAGTGTTTATAAATTCATCAGTACCATATTAATGTTATTTAAATCACACCAAAAACATAAATGCTAAAAAAGGTGCCAAGTTCATTTATATACAAAAACCTGTGCGTAACAAGTCAGCCGTAAAAAGTAGAGAGATCTAAAAGTAAATATCAAATATTTTAAGTGGAGCAATATGGAAGAACCTCAAAATTATCAGAGAAATCTGTTATTTAATGATTAATGACTTAAATTGAGTTGGTTTACTAGTCAAGTTTTCATTTCCAAATTGAGTAATCAGGTAATAAAAGAAAACTTGCCAAGTAAACCAACTCAGTTTAAGTCAGTAATCAATAAATAACAGATTTCTCTGATAATTTTGAGGTTCTTCCATATTACTCTACTTAAAACATTTGATATTTAACACCAATAAACTTAGAACTTGGCGTACTTTAAGATCTCACTACTTTTTAAGGCTGACTTATTACGCAAAGGTTTTTAAATATAGAAGAACTTGGCTCCTTTTTTAACATTTGTTTTTGGTGTGATTTCATTACTTTTTGCAAAGATTCTTTTTATCAGGAATAGTGTGTGCGACAAACGCCCAATGAGAGCCTCATTAGGAAAAGTAAGTTTTTAATTGATGCCTTTTGTATGTACTATAAGTCCTACCCCTCTACTAATTTTCGTAAGTTCGAAGTGCTTCATTGAAATGATAATAATTGATAAGAAGTGGGCGGATGAAACGCCCCTGCATGAAAAAGTTCATGATTTCAACTTTTACTTTGTATACACCTGAAAACTAACCAGTTTAATATATACTTAATATATTTATTATTAATTCTGTAAAAACGGGTGGTTGACAAGCCCACTGAATGTAAAATCTCAAAATTTTGAATTTTCCTTTGCTTGCATGTCAAGTCATATCGCTCTACCAAATGTTATCACTCTACGACAATCAGAAGTTCTCTTCATAGTTGATATCTATTCTGAGAATATGGGCGGGTGCCACGCACCTGAGTGGATATCAAATTTAAAATTTTCCAATATCTCCTTTGTATTGACCACATGATCTACCAGTCTACCAACTTTTCCGAAGTGATCCAGTAACAATTCTGTGAAAATGGGCGGATGGTACGCCCTCAGACTGTAAAATCTCAAATTTTAAAATTTTTCATTTGCTTGCACTTCTAGCCCTATCGTTCTACCAAATATGTTCATTCTACGACAATCAGAAGTGCCCTTCATAATTGATATCAATTCTTATTCAAATGGGCGGATGCCACGCCCCCTGAATGTTAAATCTCAAATTTTAAATTTTTTTAATTTGCCTGCACTTTAAGCCCTACCGCTGTACCAAATTTCATCATTACACGACGTCAGAAGTGCTCAAAATAATTTATATCAATTCTATGAAAATGGGCGGATACCACGCCCCCTGAATGAAAAATCTCAAATTTTAAAATTTTTCAATTGCCTCTGATGCTAAGGAATTGAATTTTGGTGAGTTGTCTAAACCTGGTGAGCTGCGAGTTTAAAGTTTCTGATTTTATTGGTACTGAAGTTAGAGGGGGGGGGGTCAAAAATCGCCTGAGTTTGATCCTGCAAAAAAGGGTGTAGTGCCAGAACTTGGCTGGGCACTACCGTGCCCTTTGAATAAAAGTTAACATTTGAATAAGCTTTTAACATAAAAAATGCTCAAAATTGCAACTTATTTAAAAAATTCTGAACGGAGCCAGCTGTGACGGCGCATTTGCTAGTATTGAATAGGAAGCGGCTAAAATAGAATTGGCGGCTAATGAGGATAAAACGAGGTTTATGGCTGTTATCGAGAAATGAATCTCAACATCGTCGACTCGGCCAAAACATCACCATGGATAATTTCGAAGTTGCCAAGGACTTAGTCTACATGTGCTCTACTATTACCTTGTGCGACATCAAACTAATAATAAATACACTAGCCAACCGCTGTTTTTTTCGGTCAAAGAAGGCATTTAAGCAGTAAGGCCCTCCCTCAGAGAACCAAGGAGACTTTATACATACAAGACCTAAATCATCCCGGTCCTGCTCTTTGGGTCATAAGAAGAAGAAGAGTTGAAGAAATCTAATGAAAGTCCGGTAGGGTACTTTGAGGAAAATTCTTCGTGTGATTTGTGGTCTGCTGTGTATCGTAGGAGTGTGAAGAAGATTCAACGACGAACTTTACGGGCTACACAGCGACACCGACCATGCCAAGCTGAAAATACAATACGACTGAGATGGCTGGGACACGTGAAGGGTATGGACAACAATGCACCTGCCCGACGAGTCTTCGAATCCAGTCCCGATGGTGTAAGCAGCAGAGGAAGAATCCATAACACGTGACGAGCACAAGTGGAGAGTTACCTCAACCAACTTGGTATGCGCAACTGGAAGCGGCTAGCCAGGGACAGAATTGAGGTGACATTCCGTATCGCAAAAGCGAACAAACGTTTTCAATTGTGCGTACGATTTGATTCATGTAACTTGAAAAACGAAAAGTTTCGAAATTAAACGACAGCTACTTCACGTTTTTTTAAATACATGATACTAAAATGTGTTGTTTTTAAACATTTTTACGTTTGGTAGTAAAATGTGTTGTTTTTTAAGTAAATCAGACACACAAATATGCACTAAGATTAATTCTAAATAATAAGAAAATGGTTACACATAAAATGAAAAAAATATTCAGACCTATTGTGAGTTTCACCCGGAAAACATTTTGCCCGAAAATGTTTTGTTCGCCCGGATTTTTAAAAGCTATTGCTAGTTTCACCCTCCATTTTACAATCAGCCCTAATGTGAGTTCCGCGTGAAAGAAAATCTGCCCGGAAAAATTACATTTCACTGTTCCTTTATTGTGAGGGCGAAAAGATTTCCATTTACTTATTTGAACTTAAGTTCATACAATGCAGTCACGCTGCAAAGACAACAATTCAAAAAGAATTTGTTTCTATTGGGGACGTTAGGACGTCTTTTATGCAATGGATGTAGGTATTTTCTATTTTATTTTCTATTTTTTTTGTTTATAAACTAATTACAACTACAGCTCGTTGAGAATAAATATATCTGAAACGCGGTAATTTTTAAGAGCCAAAAAAGTGTGAATAAGGTGAATCATGTCAAAACAACGCAAAAATAATGGTACATGAGATTTAGAGATGTGAGCTCTTAGCTCATCTCGTTTTTTCGCCACTAATGAAGCCATCACATTTAAAATAAAACATAATCATTTTGTTTTGAATCAAACCAAAGCGACTATAATTATATTTGAAAATGAAACTAAGATTGTACCGAACAAATTGTAACTATTTTTGTCCAAGTTATATACATATTTGTATACTTAAGTATAGATTAACAGCCCTGTTTTGCCGTTGTGAGGCTCACAGGTCATAATTGTTTGTGAGTTTGTTTTTGTATAAGGCGGTCACAATTTCGTACTCTGTGGAAGCCCTCATAAGAACAACCTGAGTTGTGATCTGCCAAGGATATGTTTTTATGAGGCAGGTTCACCACGAGTTATGAGGTTATTGTGACTTGTGAGGCATCAGTGAGGTTACCAGGATAAGGCTGTTAATCACACCTTTTTACCACTTTTAAGTATCCACCTAACCCAAATTAAACACACAAAGTATACAAATGTACAACAGAGGCTCTAAAACCTAGACGAGTGCAAAAAAATAAACAAAATGCGATATAGAATGCCAATGCCAACTATAGCTTTCGCACAATTTCTTTCGTTTTTGAAAAACGAACGTTCGCTTTCGTTTCGTTTATTACAGAATCTGGCCCCTGGCTGGAAGGGCTTGCTTTGTTTGAGACCGTAGTCCATCCTGGGCTGTAAGCGCCATCTAAAGTGTAGTAATTTAACAAATTCTGAAACAAAAGCTTACTCCACAGATTTTTTTATAAATTATTTGATGTGTAGGAAGCATAAAGAATTTTATTATAAGCTGCGATCACTTAAGGGATTTTGACTACCCTAAGTTAAGTTAAGTTACGTTTAAGATGGTATAATCTTTATTTTTAAAACATTCCATCCAAGAGGTGCTTAGAACTCGGATTATTATTTCCCGAACAAAAATCATTTTCGTATAGAATCGAACCCAGACCTTGGGCTTTGGGTATAAGTGTTATCATTTTTTTGTACCATTAATACCTTCATCATATTTTCATTAAAGTTATTCAAATACTTAAACATACATATGTACATATATAAATACAATAAAATGATATTTATTTAATTACCTCTTTTGTATTAGATAATAAGCATCTTGTGTTTTTGCTGTCCTACCATCTATAAATAGACAGATTATTGTTAAATATAATTTTTATTTTAAATAAACTTATACTCACTTATGATCAACGCCCATTTCTAGAAGATATATCCAATCATTCTCCATCCATTGATACTCTCTAGGAAGTATTGAGAGATTTTAAATTTAATAGCTGCAATCGTTTGTTTTTACATGGTCTTTCGTATGGCAAAAATTGAACTCTATCATAAAAGAAGTGTACAAAGCCTTCTGATTCTTTCAAACGTTTATCGGATTCCGGGTCTACACTAAAACTTGCTTTGAATCTATAGTTTTCGCTTGCTTTGAAATACAAATTCCAATATTCAGTGCGAAAACCATTTTGTTTTTTGATTATTTTGAAAAAATCTTCCGATGTAAGATCATAATTTTTAATATTAACTTTGTATGTGGCTCGCTTGTAAAACACATCTTCCGTGGTTACAAATAAATCTGCTCCTCGCCATAAGCGATTATATAAGGGAATGTTCCTTTCTAAAAACTTTACAGTATCAATATTTTTACACCTAACACGCAAACGTCTATTTTTATAGCCGCTTAGACTTATTTTTATCCAATGTGCTCCTGTGGCACGTTCATCTTGTTCTGTTGTGATTAAAGCATCTAACATTAGAAAACGGGCTTCTTCACAAATTTCTCCAAAAGGATGCGACCTATCTAAGATTTGAACTTCAATCGGATACTTAGCTTTTAAAGCATCCGAAAATTCACTTTCCAGGCTATTTGGACAATCTAGGTTTTCCGGCAGAGAATCTGACGAGTTTCTACGCATAATATGCGGACCATTTAGACCCATTCTTCGGCGGACTTCTTCAAAGTCGTTAGCTCTTCCATATTGCATTTGGATCATTTCCAGAGCTGATTTTCTTTTACTTTCAACGGAAGTTGCACAATCGTCTTCTCTTACCCCAGCAAGAATTGCTGGACTGGTGAATACAATTTTATTACCGAAATATCTCGGATTTTGCAGCTCAAAATGTCTACTCTGCTTAACGACCCTCTCAGATATATCGCTTGATCCTTTACGAGATGAGTCCCTGTCTTGCTTACGTTTTCTCTCATTAAAAGGCATCGAATCATAAGTGCCAACTGCTATTTTTTCAATGTTTTCGGCTCCGAAATCAGCTTCTTCAGGTTCCTCGCGTTCAAGCCACGTTTGATTGATGCTTTCAGGATCCAAATTTGTTTCATCGCAATAACGTTTCATTTTATTCTGATTGCGCCGCCTATCCTTTATTTTTGCGTTAACCAGCGCTCCTTGCATTGCACGAACATCCCGAGTCGTAAATCCTAACTTTAAGAACTCCTCCTTCATTAGCAGAAATCGCTGATTTCGATGGGGTTCCCCATCATTAGTATCTAATACACTTCCTCTTCTTACAATTGAGCTCAATTCACTTGTACTTCTCTCGTGAGGGTCTCTTAGAAAGCTTGTATTTTTATAATGGTTTTGTTGTGTCACTGGCGACTTGTCTCCTCGCGGACCCAAGCCATCGCCGGCAGCCGTGACATCTGCCGACTCTTGAACGTATATCCCCGTTCGATTTTCATTCTTTTTTGTTGTCATTGTCATATTTTTTTTATCATTGCTGCTGGGTTTGCTTGGTTTTTCCACTTTTTTTTTTAATTTCGTTCGTTGTTTTACGAAAGTGTACTTAAGCCCCTCCACCACTGCAAGGTGAAACCCGAGAAGGGGTTATTTGTTGGTGTTTTTTGTTTTTTTTTGTTTTATGATAGAACAAAATTGGCCAAGAGTATACGACTGATAGTTCGTCAGGCGAGCTTAAAACAAAAAATATAATTATCATCTATTAAATAAGAATATTAACAAAAACTTTACCTAACTGCAAATTTCCGCAGAAATTTTTCAAAAATGTGTGTATATGAAAAGATTCAGTATTTGATTGAGTTTTATTATTGTTTCTTCTAAATGAATTTATGGCACCCTAGCTCACCTCGCATAAAAAAATAATCATTACCAAGATATGTCTGTCTCACTACACTCAACTCCATTCCTTGCAAGAGGCAGCACATCTTTTTGTCTTTTTTATGCGCCACGGGCTACTACAATTTGTCCTCTAATTCTAACAAAATTTCATCAAAAAAGGAATAGACAAAGCCATTGGATTCTTTTAAACGATCAAAGGATGCTTTATCCACACCGAATAACATGGCAATTCCTTTATTATAAACTCGCTTATACATTAATGACCAGTATTTGGTGGGAAAATCATTTTGCTTTCCGATAATCATGAAGAATTCCTCCGAGGTTAGATTGTAATTTCCTAACCGAACACTGACTCTCCATCGTCTCTGAAAAACTAATTCTCTAGATAAAAACAAATCTGCTCCTGGCCACAAACGATTATACAAAGGAATTTTATCCTCTAAGAATCTCACTGTCTCATTATTTTTACAGCGAACGATTAGGGTTTTTTTCTTATAAATGAGTGGACCTAATTTAATTAAATGCCCCCCTTTAGCACGCTCATCTTGTAACGTTGTCTCCACAGCATCCTCTAACAACTGATGGTATTCTGTAGGAATTTCATGGAATGGATTAGATATATTAATGATTTGAAGTTCAATAGGGTAAATGGCGTCTAAATTAGCTTTAAGTTTATCTCTTAGCATTTTTTTTCGTTTTCGTTGTATATTTTTTGCGGTCATATTAGGCGGGAATTTGTTTGAAAACTCAGCATTAACCATTGCTGGTGGGGAATCTGGTGAAGAATATCTTCGCCTTATGTGGCCACCATGTAGGCCCATTCTTCGGCGGGCATCTTCAAATCCGTCAATTTCTCGTAATGCTAAATTGTTTTGCCAATTTTCTGTATACCTCTGCCTTCCTTCATTGGAATATGAGCTGTCGGCTTCTGTGGTCCCAGTTTCAATTGCAGGACTTGTGAAATTTTGATCAACTAAGAGATGACCCATATTGTTCAATGTTTTTCTTATCTTTCTCTGGCGTGAACTATCTGTACTTCCGTCAGGAGATCTACTGTATTGGCGTCGTCGTTTTCTAAAGGTATCAGATTTAAATTACCTGCTTCTATCTCTCGAGACATCACAGGCTCCTCTTTAATCATGATTTTTTTTAGTTTGTCCACTGTAGTGGGGATAATCCTGCGTCACTTCATCTTCTTCTTTAATCATAGATTTTCGACTCTGGCCACTGTAATGTGGATAATCTTGTGTGCCTTCCGATTGATTTGTTGTGAAAAAACTACTCTCTTTGTTAAATGTCACTAGCGACTTCTTTCCTGTCGGAAACAAGCCATCGCCGACAGTCGTGACACCTGCCAACTTTTGAACGTATATCCCCCTTTCGTTTTGTATTCTTTCTTGATATCATTGTCATAGTTTGTATCATTGTTGTTGGGCTTACTTGGTTTTCCACTATGTTATTCTATTTTTTGTCCTTGTAATGCAAACGTGTACTTAAGCCCCACCACCACTGCAAGGTGAAACCCATGGAGGGGAGTTTTGCGTTTTTTTTTTTTTTTTTGTTGGTAAGATTAAATTGACCAAGTTCAACGCTGATTTTTTGCGTTGCGAAAGAAAAAAAATTATTATTATCTATTTCTGCAGTGTATTAGTAAAAACCGTACCTGTTAATAATGTCTGAATTTTTTTTATTATTAATAACATTTAGTTTTTTCATCGCAACCATTGATTGATTGAGGGTATTTTAGAGTCTCCACGCGAGTTCTAAAATTAAAAAAAAAAAAAAAACAATTATATCATTCATTCTATAAGTGTACTAATAAAAACCGTACCCGTAAGCAATATTAAAACCTTGTCCAGCTATTGGAAATACCCAAATCATTTAATGGATATTATTATCAGCTTCAAAGCCAAAAAGTTGTCACATAGTTTCCTTGGAATGGTTTTTGTTATGCATAAATAGTCGTAGCGGTAGAGAAGAAAGAATGCAAATTGTGGAGAATTTCGCCCAAAAATGTATAAATAAAAAAACTTCTTTTTCGATCACAACGCCACATTCAATTAAGAATTTCAAATGTTGATTGATATTTTATTAAATTATCTTCTGTATGCATATCATTTTTAGGTATTATATAAATCTAATAAAATTCTATCAAAGAAGAAATACACAAAGCCCTCAGATTCTTGCAAAAGATCATAGGTTGCTTTATCAACTATGAAAAATGCGAGAAGACCCTTTACGTCCTTCTTATGTAATAATGACCAGTTTTCGGTGGAAAAACCATTTTGCTTTCCGATGATATTGATGAATTCCTTCGTGGTTAGATTGTAAGTCGGTAAATTAACCTTGACTTTATATATTTTTTTAAAACCTATAAATCTGGATACAAATAAATTTGCTCCTTGCCAAAGACGATTGTACAATGGTATTGTGTGTTCTAAGAATCTCACAGTCGCATTATCCCTACAGTGAACTATTAGGGTGTTTTTCTGATAAAAGCATGGACCTAATTTTATCAAATTTCCCCCTATTGCACGCTCATCCTGTACCGTTGTCTCTATAGCATCCAATAACGGCGATTGATTTTCTTTTGAAACTTTCTGAAAATGATTAGATTTATCGTAAATTTGAACTACAAATGGGAATTGTTTTTTTGAGTTTTTTCTGATTTTTGTTCGCGAAATTACTGATGATAAGTAAGTGTGTTCAACTTGCGGTTGACCACGTGGTGAGGGATGCATTCGTTTTATATGGCTACCACTGAGGCCCATTTTGCGGCGGGCATATTCAAAACCGTCAATTTTTTGAAGTTCCAAGCTTCGCCTCAATTCATCTGGTTCCCTTTGCTTTCCTCCCCAACAAGAAAATGTAGCGTCGGCTTCTGTGGCCCCAGCTTTAATTGCAGGACTTATGAAATATTGGTCGACTGAGTCATGACGAACTACTTTAGGAGATCTACTGCTTCGACGTGGTTTCTTGCTCATAGGTGATATTTCTCGGTCTACCGTGGGCTTGTTTTGGTGGCTTGTGTATTCTTTTTTAATAATAGATAAACTATCTTGTGAGTCTTCATCTGATATAATGATAGTGGGTCCATTTTGGTCGTCTATGCAATCTTCTGTGGCCCCAGCTTTAATTGCAGGACTTGTGAAATATTGGTCGACTGAGTCATGACGAACTACTTTTGGAGATCTACTGCTTCGACGTCGTTTCTTGCTCATAGGTGATATTTCTCGGTCTACCGTGGGCTTGTTTTGGTGGCTTGTGTATTCTTTTTTAATAATAGATAAACTATCTTGTGAGTCTTCATCTGATATAATGATAGTGGGTCCATTTTGGTCGCCTATGCAATCTTCTTTTTTAATCATACATTTTTGGATGTGACCACTGAAGTGTGCATTTTCTTGTGTGCCTTCTGATTGATTTGTTGTGAAAAAACTACTCTCTTTGATAAATGCCACTGGCGACTTGTTTCCTTTCGGAACCAAGCCATCGCCGACAGTCGTGACACCTGCCGACTCTTGAACGTATATCCCCGTTCGATTATTATTATTTTTTGTTGCCATTGTCATAGTTTTTATCATTGTGATTGGGCTTACTTTGTTTTTCCACAATGCTGTTTTATTTTTGTCATTGTACTGCAAAAGTGTACTTAAGCCCCTCCACCACTGCAAGGTGAAACCCGTGGAGGGGATTTTTGTGTATTTGTGATGTATCTCATCTCAAATCGACCAAGATGAAGGCACTTTATCCGGCGCGAGCTTGAAAGAAAACAATATTAATTACTTCTTTCAGCTGTATATTTAATAAAAAAAAACGTACCTGTTAGGTTTGCGATGTCAAAATCTTATCTAGCAATTTGTTATACAAACAAAGGCTATAACTGGCATAATTTATCCAAAAATTTATAATCATGCCCGGATTTTTGTGTCTCTATCCGAGCTCTAGAAAAGACAATAGTTGATCATTGATTTTATAAGTGCATAAACAAAAAATAAACCTATTAGCCATGTTAAAATCTTGTCAATACCCAAAAACTCCTGGTTCTACAGCAAATAACAAGTTGCCAAATAATTTTCTTGCGATAGTTTTTGTCACCATGTAGGCCCATTTTGTGACGAGCATATTACAAAGTTCCAATAAAAATAGTTGGCTTCCGATGCCCCAGTTTTATTTGCTGGTTTTGCGAAACATTGGTTAACTGACCAAGCTAAAACCATGTCTTCTTCCTTAAGGATATCTCCTGCAATTTGTCTTTTACTCAAAGGTAGCGGGTGAAAATGAACTGCTGCTGTTTATGTAGAAAGCTGTTCGTTGTCCTCATTATGATAATTTTATTATCTATTGTTTTGGGTTTACTTAGTTTTTCCAACCCCATTTTTTTATTGTTAACTTATTAATTAGCTATGCTTTTCGTTATTTAGGAGTGTACTTAAGCCCCTCCACCACGACAAGGTGAAACCCGCGGAGGGGAGTTTTGATTTTGATTTGTTTTATTGTTTTCATACAAACTTTTGTTACAAATTCAAACACAAATTATAATCAAAATTAAATACATATTTCCGGTGGTCCATATTTGTGTATACCTTCATTATTTGGGACTAGATTTTCCATCTTTCATATACAATCTGAAAAAAAAACGCTATTTTGTATATAACATAACGTATTATTCTTTATAATTAAAATCTATAAAAGTCCGTCCTTTTGTCAAAAAGCATACAATTTTTGTTTATATACTATTAGGTTAAATCTGCCATGCTTTCCAGAATCGCCTACCAAGTTGTACGGGCGAAATTTCGTGAGATAAGCCCTCCTTTGTCATTTCATCATCACATCCTCTACATAAATCAGATGCTCCGATGCCCATTCTAGGGTAGGGGGTGACTGTGTTTGTCATGCTAAACAATCTCAAGTCGCTTCGACAACAATCCACCAGTTTTGACTGTGACAACTGATGATATGGCCACCATTGAAAATTTCAATGTTTTTGTTAGCTAGTTCACATGTGGCAAAAGGAGCTCGCATAATGTGGGGACAAATTTCCTTGAGGCTAAAATCACGATGTCATAGCGAAAGCAACGACTTTGACACCACTAGAGTCAGTTTAACCAAGAACTGATTAACGACCAACAGCCAAATCAGGGGTGACAAGACCCCGCCTTGTGAAATACCCCTACATGTCATAGTTTTTAGGTGGCTATTACCCAACTCCGTATTTACAGGTCTCGACTAAAACATGGAATTAATCCAGTTTGAAAGCGTCAGATCGGTGCCTATAGAGTCAAGGGCTTGTCGAATAGCGTTATTATCGAAATTATACCATGTACAAATTAAGTTTTGATAATTGCAAACACAAACATTGTGTGCACCGGATCATCTGTTAGTGCAGTGTTAGTAGTTAGTAGCAACAGACAGACTACAAAAAAAAAAACACTAAGGACTGAGGAGAACGGATTCTCAACACAAAAAGATACAATCAAGAACAAAATATAAAACAATGAAAACACAAACGTAATTAACACAAATAGCTTGCGCATTCGAGTTAAAGGTTCATGCATTCCATAATTTAAACGATGTTGGGGTAAATTCAATTGATTGCTTTTGTATAAAACCATTTCATTTTTTGTTTGCAAATATACTATGTATTAATCAAAGCAAAACTGATGCTATTTATTACCAAAAAAAGATACGCTTCACTCTACCACGACTCACCCGTCAAACAATTTCACTCTCCTCCAGTGCAAAATATCTGAGTGTAGTTGACCCTAAAGTAATCTGGAATTTAAACATTGAAAAACGGGTTAAGAAGGTCTGCATAGCTTTCTATGCTTGTACCAAAACAGTTGGTAAAAGGTGGGGATATGATTCCAATCGAAATGTTTTCGACTCCCAATGTCTGTAAACATTTTAAAGTTGGAATCCCATCCAGAAACGAGTGGGATGATGACGTAGTGAGGAAAGACTTCGACGGTGGTGTTGGTTTGGGAATTTTTTCCGAGTCCCTTAATTTATCCCATGTCTTTTTAGCTAACAGACTTTGCTAGTGTTTTTCAATAATATGAATTACTGCCAACCAGGGAAGCAAGAAAGTATACAAGATTCGAACAAGAAACCAAACACGGCTATTTTCTCAGACAGTCAAGCGGTTGTTAAAGCAATTAATTCGCCTACATCATCATCTAAATTGGTACGGCAATGCCAGGACGAGCTTTCGAGTCAAAACATTAACCTCAGGGTCACTCTTATCTGGGTTTGTTCCGGGTCACAGAGGCATTGAGGGGAATTAACGGGCTGACGAGCTGGTCAGGCAATGATCAGCCCTTAATAACTCACTTGCAGAAAGAGTCAGCATTATTCGGAGTTATGAAGGGCGATATATCCTCAATTTTTCTCAGCGAATCCAATTGTTTACCAACTGCATCATACGTTTCTTGGAAGATTTAGCCTACCTTTAATAAATTCCGAACAATTAATCTTATATGCATACCAAGACGAGACATAGCAAAGTTTGTGGTAACATACACTGGACAGTTGCCAATAGGAGAGCATGCGGCGAAGCTCGGCATCCCCTACAATACTCACTGTCGGTGTTGTGGGGACTCAGGGCTTAGGCGATGATCCACTGGTAGGTCTATCTACAAATCTCCTTCTTGTCTTTTATTTCTTCATAACTTTCTTTTATGCAGAGGTTCAATGAGTTATGGTAACAAAATGGCGCACTACAGCGCTAATTGGGTCATCGAGCCAGGCCGCCAATCTACGTTGCAACTACCTTGCAAATGAAATTTTTACAGATGAATGTCAAACTATTGCACACTATTACTGTTGCTTAGGAATACAAGATAGTGTAAAGATTGGTCTGTAGTAGACAATGGCAATGATTTATCCGCTATTTAGGAACTAAAGACATCATTTCAACAATACCTATCTCTATCATGTGGAGAAAGATAAGGACAGAAATAATCAAAACAATATCGTTCGATCGTTTTCATTTTACGGAATGACCCCCTGCACTTAAAGACAGCGCTAAGATAGAAGAGGGAATATTAAGATTGATTTGCATAGTTTTAAAATTTTTAAAACAATTGGAGGGATAAGGTCAGGTCCTGGTAAGAAATCTTCATGAAGTTGAGAGAGTTAATGTAAAACTATGTCAGTATCAAAATAAATATTGTTAAATGTGACCTGCGGACAATCGTGTAAATAATGGAAGCAATTCTCGGCAATATTAATTGGAGTGTCAAAAAATGGTTGAAAAAAATATTTAACAAATGCTTCACAAAATAACTAATTCAAGTTTAATTATCTAAAACATGTATTTAATAAAATAAAATATTTTTATAATACCTTTTTTTTTGTATTAGCAAGCACCATGATTATGTAATCAAACTTTTTGTCCGTCTATTTGACTTTTCTATAAAATAAAATGATTGGTTTAACAAATTGTTGCTTTCTTAAAACTCAATATTTACCTTTTCTAGGCAACTTAATCGTTGCCTTTTTCATCAAAAAGAAAATATCATCTTGGTCTTGTATGAGCCTCAAATAAGTTCCACCATCCACTTCCACATCTAGACATATTCCGTCTTTGTATTTCTCACTGCTGTTAACCTTCCATTTGTCCACAGACATTCTGTTTTGTTTTTTAATAATTTCTAATATTTCTGCCACATCCATTTTTGGATACGGAATACAAATTCGTATATTTTTGCTTTCAGATGTTCTTGGTAGCAACACAAAATCTGCTTCCGGCCACAGACGTTCATTAAGTTTACAGATATTTTTATCAATATGTTCTATAATTTGCTCATTTCTACATTCAATCATAAGAGTTTGATTAACAAAGTAACTACAAGGAACTGGATCTTGGTCTTGAAAGCATTCCTCTTGACTCAAGAATTTGTAGAATTCGAGGTAAAGCTTAGTTCTATTTTCAGGCAAGATGTGGAAATTGGGATGGCTGGCATCACCAATGTTTGCTCTTAAATCAAATGTTGAATAATTTTCTTTTAGTAAAATACCAGAAATTACTCCAGATTCTGCAACGTTTTCTTCTTCTTTTTTTATTTCATCATCATCTAAAAGGTGTTTTTTATTTATAACTTCTTCGTGTGGTTCGGTTTTTTCCATTGATTTTCGTTTCAGATCTTTTTTAGGAAATCGGTCTAGTGCTGCGAACATGGTATTAATTTCCCAATTTACGTATCCAAGTTTTTGAAGGGTTTGCAGTGCCTTATCCCATCGCTCTTTGCCATAATATTCCTCACAACGTGGAAACGCTTCTAATTTAGTTTCTTTATTTAACGTATCGCGCTCAGCATCACTAACAAAAAATGCCTCAGAACTATGATTGGATAGAATATCTTCGTCATCACTGGTTCTAAGCAGATCTTCTCTTCGTTCGTGTTTTTCTTGGTGCATCTGTGTTGTTTTTGTATCATTTGTAATGTATTTTCCATCAATAATGTTTTCTTCACTCTCAATTAGGTTATCAGTTTTAAAATTATCAATTACTGTCACTGGCGACTTAACCTCTTCGGAGGCTAAGCCATCGCCGACAACCGTGACTTCTGTCGACTTTTGAGCGTATATCCCCACTCGATTTTCATTTCTTGGATTGTACATTTTCATAGTTTTCATTTCGGTTTGGGTTTTCTTGGTTGTTTTAATCTGTAGCTAAATTGCTGGAGATTTAAACTTAAGCCTCCCCACCACGACAAGGTGAAACCCATCGGGAAGGTTAAAAAAGATGTGTTGTTTTTAATTATTTTGTATATTTTTTAATGAGAATAGAAAACTTGGGATTATTATTACTTATAAAAACAATAAACTATTAATTTTCGCAGTTTTATACGAATACAACGATGCATTCTATGCTAAAAGCTAACACTTACATAATGTATAATGAATACAGAAAATAAAAACGAACATAAATAATTAGGGCTTATCTTCTGCCATCCATTGAGTAACTTGATTAATCTTGCAAACAGCTATATCACTTCCATCGGGATGTTTTTCCACAACCTCATTAATTTTCAGTTGACCACCAGGTTGTAGTTTGTTTTTTAGGTATTCGACTTGTTTCTCAGTTAAATCAGTGGGAAGACCTGAGGATGAACATATATTTTTTTTTTATTTAATAAGTTTGGATGACTTTTTTGGTTTTAAAATTATAAATAGTTAAAGATTAAGGGTCTGCATCGCATTACTAGAGAAAACTTTGACTGACCAAAAAACCTATTTTGGCAAGATGTACAAAAATCAGTCATTGTGACTTGCTTACCTAATTGAGGTCTACGGGCAACAAAAGTTTAGATATTTTAGAATGGGATAGGTGAGGTCAGGATTTATACCCAACTAAAAACAATAACAATAATATGTCGTTGCCAAGTAACTTTCTCAAACTTGGGTTACTTTTGCGTGCATTTACAATTTCTTATCGGGATTAAATAAAACGATAGAGCAGAATTGAAATCAGTCCGATGTCGTCTTTATAATGTCGTGAGTATCATGAATGAAACAACAACTTAAATGTTTTACCACCAAGTTATTTTTTGACAGAAGTTATAGCTCTTTCTCGGATGTCAACCCGATTATCAAACTTCTTCGTGTATTGCTCTCTCTAATATGTAAATATTTATTTGAAAAGCTTTCTCTGTTAAAGGGATTGAACTTAGGGCATCAAATGTGACCTGAATTCGGAAGCCACAGCCGTGCTACCGAACCACTTGCTTCACTAGCTTCCCTTTGTTAATATTTATATGCAAAGAAAACTCGTTTGATGGCCAAAGAGTACTATTCTGTGAACGTAAATTTACAAAATTTGCATACATACAAATACAAAGTTAATATAATTACTGTTTTTTTTTAATTTGAAATTTTTAATGTATTGCCTTTAAAAAAAGTAAAATTTGTTTCTATTTTGTTTTTAATTTAATGATGCACAATTCCCTTCTGCAAACATTCATAAAAAAAAAACATTAGTTTCGCATCACTTCAAATGATTATTAATCTTATGGAGTTTTTCATTGGTGAATTAAGAATTTGATGCGGAATTTGATTTTTTCGTGACTAATGGAATGATATTTGAATTGATTTTTCTTTTTTGTGTATTGGTGTATTCTTCTGTCTGTGAATCTGTAAATGGTATCGGCTGATGAATATAAAAAAAATCAGTCAACAGTTTTTATACATTTAAGTTTGTTTTTCATTTGATGGAATTTCAATTTGTGAATTATGAATAGTCGATTACAAGGTTGTAATTTATGATGAGAGAAACGTTGTAATCTATCAACTCATTTCAAACTGCTTCCATTTTCATTCAATTATTACTTTTTAGTCCTTATATTTTTACAACAAAGGAGAGTGTCCAACAAAAACAACTTATATGGTTGACTGTAGAATCAAATATGAAATAATTCTCTTTAAAAGTTATCCCCGGGGCTGTCTTTATTTTTAATAGCAATGTGTTTTTTCATGTATACAACGTTGGTGAGAGCAGTACAGAAAAAACCGCTATTGATTAAAAAACACACCTAAATATCTACTCTGCGCATGGTAATCCGCAAGTTTTGTTAATCAAAATTTCCAAGGACAAGGCTTCGAAAACTATTTTCCAAAAAAAACTGAATTTCAAAATGCAATGCTCAAAAATACAAGGTTTTGAAAAATAAAATTGTTATAGGCTTGGCGGACACTATGTTTTTTTTTAAATTTGGGGTAGCAACAGTATAGGACTGTATAGGGTGAAATATATACATGGGCCTTGAAGGTCGCATTCTTTTAATGCGAAAATGTGTTAACTGTTATAAATTGGTATATTACTTGTCTCATCAAAATATTAAAGGCACTCTTGTCCAAGAAATCAATAAACAAACTCCGAATAAATTATGAAAGCAAAACATTTCGGAAGTTCCACTGCCGAACAGTGGTTCCAATTGTATGGTAGTGCGGAAAACATTCCATAAAAAGTGAACCACTCAACCGATTTGGATGGAATTTTCAGGGATGAAAGTGATTTTGATAAGAAATTACCAAAATTAATTTCCACCCACTGACACGCCCACTTAAACAAATAATTAAATAAATCGTTATTAAACTTGATGAAAATCAAGGTTGTTTTCTAAGTAAACCTCAGAGATTCTGCTTTTTTTTCAAAGACAGTCGACCATACCATTGTTTTTAATTACTTTTTCTTACTTTTTACCGCTTTTGTAGACTTATTTTGTAGTTCGATAAAATCGGAAATACCCATCCGATGAGGAATTACCACACAGGATTTCAGCCTATTGACGACCATACAAAAGTTCATCTAAACCTCAAGGTTGATGTAAATTGAAGTGGAAAGAATATTTTCGCAAAAAAAATAAATAACAAATACAATAAATTGCTGAATACATGGGTATTCTTATGTACGGTTAAGTGTATTTATCAGCTAGAAAATAGGAAGAGGCAAAAATGATTAAACTTTTGGTGAGCGCTTAGTCGATCGTTATATTTCGCTTGTCCTCCTATTACACCCTTTGAAGCCAAGAAAAAACTATGTATATGGTAGTAAATCATCAAAATCTTGTAACCATTTAAGAAAATCACTAGAAATACTTTAGTTGAGGTTGTATTTTCAATTAATGTTCGCACTAAAGAAAATCCCTGGTGTATATTTGTATACTATGTACATATATTTACAACAACGTTTACAGCAACGTATTTATAAATGCAAAATTATGTAGCTTTGAATTTGTATGAATACAACATTTTAATAAGTAGATAATTTTTAGGCAGATAAGTATATATAATGTATAGTAAATAGTAGCTAACGTTTTTTTTTTATAAGAACACATATATTTGGTTGCTAAGGTGACAGGTTTAAATTCATAAAAACCCATTGCCAATTATTCATTAAAGCATCACACTAACATCACTTTTTGTGTAACTTTGTTATCTATTGCTATAACTTGCATCAAATGATGCGCAAAACTTCAAACAAACCATCAGATCTACGAAATTTCTTGGTGCTATTTTGCTGATGCATCGCATCAACATGAGCTGCGTTGCGCTTTAGCATTGCAATAAGGCAGTGATATTTAAATTATTTGCGCTTTTTAATTTACTGAACATTATTTATTCAAATTCGAATTTTTAAGATTCTGGAAGGAAGATTGATGAGTATAAGATTTATCGGTTGCGGGTCCCAGTAATTTGTTAGTATTTACTTATAAAGATGCAACTAAATAATAGAACTAAAAAAATATCAGTATGTTTAGCCCATAGATCGGTGTTTTGACACATATGTATCAACAAAGTATTGCTTTTTTTTACCAATGGAAAACCCCATTAAAAGAAAAAAATACATAATCAAGAAAATTCTTCATGCATTTGTACCTAATGAATTGTAAAAACAGCGATGCACAAATACTTGTCGTTTATGAATTTATCGGTAATTACCAGTTTATAATGGCTTCAGAATTAGAACAGGCCGCAAAGTGGTGTATCGCGGGACACCGTTCATAGATTCACAACCTTACTTATGGGTGCTTAAAGCTACAAGATTATGGTAATCTGCTAATTTTGGATTAAGTATAACCCAGAAGGTGAGAGGACGTCGAAAGACCCCATATTGCTTACTAGACTTGAAATCATCACAAATATCAAAACACCAAAGAACAACAATGCGGTAGGACTATAGTCTAAGAAAGATAGGATCTGAAATTTTATTGATGGTATCGACGCAGAATTTCATCCTGTACAACTTATCCGAAGTGCCCCAAAATTACCTCATTGGCTTTTTGTATAGACGCATTTAAAGAGGTGGAGAGGGGGGGTGGGGCGGTTGTTTATCAAGCTGAAAAATATATATTGCAATCTAATCATATGACACATGTTTTTAGGGTGCTTTTTAACGCTGATTCTAAAGAGACCAAAACTGAAAAGATACATGTATCCTGTAGAAAGTTAAAGTCCCTTTTAAGCACAACAAGTAAAATATTACCCAAAACCATTTTAAAATAATGGTATATTAATGAAATTTAGTATTAATGTTTCATTTGGTATGTTTACCATGAATCAAAAGTCCCCAAAAGTATCTGTTTTCAAAGCGTGTTTTTTTTTTTGAAGGAGAGATTTAAGTGACTGATTATTACCATAACTTCCATGAAGAAATTCTGACACTTATGATATTTGATACAAATATTAAATTAATGTTGGAAACCAAGAATCAAAGGAGTCCATAGAAATAACCAAGGGTGTTTTTTGGGGGTGTAATGTTTGACCTATAAATAAATAAATTGAGTGGCGCAATGGCTCGTGAAGAACCATGGCCTAGTGACTAACAAACAATTCGCAACCATTCCTGTGTGCTCGCGTTAACACATATTGATTTGCATCAAATGTAAACTTAAACCTAAATATGCTTAAGTTGGCAGAAAAAGTACCCATTAAGAGATTTATGTTGTACATTAGCTTACATTTATGTTTCTTGGTGTTAAAAAATGGTAAAAAATAGCGAAGCGACAGCCTCAAAATTAACATCAAATTATATAAAAACGCATTTTGGACTGTCCAAATAGATTCTAGATGCTTAATTATATTTATATGAGAACATATACTAAAATCAACAAGAAATAGGTTGCCTCACCAATATTCAAAAACATATTTTTGTTATTGTGACCAGATTCAAAACTACAAAACTTGACAATACATGTCATTTTTTACAGAAACACAAACAAATAACTATGGACAGTTTTTTTAATTTCATGTTTCATTAAAAAACATACATTTTTATTCTAATATTTAGTAAAACTGCTAACCGCACTCCAAAAATGCCACAAAATGCAAAATACTAGAAAGGATTTGACTTCACACAAATTTGACGTTTTGACAGTGAATTCTCTCATAAGAGTTATGCATAGCTAAGTAGATAATAAATATTTTCCAGCAACAGAGAATAAATTAAGTTGAACATACACAGCAAACGGGCCTTAGAGGATTTGTCAATTCCTCGCAAGAGGCAGTAGCCCTGAAAAAACTAAACTAAACTAGTAGCCATCCACCAATCCTCTTTTCTTATTTCATACAGAAGCAGTTTTTTGGTAAGCCGATCATCCGGGAGGTGTAATGTTTAGACAATAAAGTCTGCATGCGACTTCAATGTGTTTATAAGGAGTTTGGGAAGTCCTGTTTCTATGTGTAAAGCATAGTTTGCAGTATTAAGGGGTAGGTTGAATAGTTTTTTTAAGAAATTTCTGTGGAATTTTTCGACCACTTCATATTCATCGATTCCCCACACTGATCAGCGTAACAAAATGTTGTTTTCACAACGGCCTCAAATATTTTGTACTGCGTTTGATGTGATGCGTTTGTTTGGAAAAATATTTCTCCACGAAAGGTTCAACAGACTTTGGGATGAATTAGTTTTTTCAATCAAGTGTTCGTTGAAATCAAGGGTTGTGTTTAATTTCACTCCAAGGTACTTGTATATGACCATTGAAGGACCAATTATATCTGTTTTGATTTCTAGCAGACCTTGAAAATATCATTATTTTAGATTTGTTGGTGTTAATAGTAAGATCCCAATTGTTGCATTACTCTGATAGTCGATTTATCATCAATTGTAGTGTTTCACCTGATTCCGACAGTAAAACCAGATCATCGGCGTACAACACATTGACGGTCGTTCCGAAAATTCGTATTCCTCCAGGAAGATAAGTTACCACATCGTCAATGAATAGTGCAAACAAAAGGCCACTGAGAAGGCAACCTTGTTTAACGTCATTATCTGTCGCAAACCAATTTGAGTAGACTGAGCCATCCCAGACAGCTGCTTTCGAGTCAGAATACATTGCTTGTATGATGCGCAGGCATTTAGTAAAAAGGCCTAATTGCGACAACTTATAGAAAAGAGCATTGCGATTTACGAGGTCAAATGCTGATTTGAAGTCTACGAAGAATGCGTAAACCTTCTTATTTCTCGCTTGGAACGCTTTTACAATGGAAGTAAGCGAACAAATGTGATCCATGGTGGAGTAGTTTTTTCTAAAGCCAGCCTGAAGTTCTGCGAGTTTATTGTTGACACCTACCCATGATTCCAATCTGTTTGCAAGAATCCCGCAGAATAATTTTGCCAAGACATTCATGAATGAGATTCATCTATAGTTCTCAACTTGATCTACAGCTCCTTTTTTGTGGATCGGGAATATTATCGACCTTTTGAATGAATCAGGAATGCTCTCGTTTTGAAAAACTTTGTAAAAAAGAGACTGCAGATTTGAAATAAAGTATTTTCGACTTTAGGTGATTTTTTAAAAATAATGATATCGTAAAAATGATGGCTTCTAGAAAAAAAACTGTTAATGCATGCATATATAAAGGTTCATAATGAACACATTTTGTGAATATAATTGTTCAATTAAGTTTACAGTTTTAAAGATATATGCAAAAAACTGTTTTTTTTTTTGCAGTTCACACTATCGAAGAATAGAAAAAAAAAACAATTTTTTAACGCTTAATAACTCAGAAACGGTTATAAGGTTCACAGAACGTGTATACCAAAATTCAGCTTCCTCCGATTTTTTCCGAAGTTAAAGTCTAGTTTTCCTGGACTATAGTTAGTGTCAAAATTTATTCATAGATGTTATGGTAATAATGACGCACTAACATCTTGCCCTAAAAAAACATCCTTTCAACACAGATATTTTTAGGGACTCTTCTGATTCTTTGTAAATATGCCAAATGAAACATTTATACCAAATTTCATTAATATCCCATTATTTTAAAATGGTTTTGGGTAATATTTTACTTGTTTTACTTAAAAAAAAGTCATCATTCCATAAAAAGGACTTTAACTTTCTACAGGATACATGTATATGTATTTTTAGTTTTGGTCTCTTTAGACTCAGCGTTGAAAAGCATCCTAAAAACATGTGTCATATGATTAGATTGTATTATAAAAAAATTGTCAGCTTGAGAAACAACCACCTCTCCACCTCTTAAATGCGTCTATACAGAAAGCCAATCAGGGTATTTTGGGACACTGGTATGTTGTACAGGATGAAATTCTGCGTCGATACCAGCAATAAAATTGTATGAATTTATTTGTTCCCACTTATCCATATTAAATTTTCTATCGTCCTAGACTACTAGGAGATATTTACATAGCTCTTACGAGAAACGTTGAAACTATCGAGCAAGCTATTACATCTACATCCACGTACTATTTTCATTCACACTCCTCTCAACTTGAATACCCAAACAATATAAGTGCTTACTTTTTCATGTGATCGTGTTTCTAACCAGTAAATAACAATACAAAAAAAACTTTTTAGAGTTAGTGTCAATAAGTCGCATTCAGGAGTTTTAGAATTTTGTGTGAGTAAATTAAGACGTGGTATTTTGATTTGCACTAAGTTGGGTGGGTATTGAAAGCTAAGACGACACAAGACTATTTTCATTCACACTCCTCTCAACTTGAATACCCAAACAATATAAGTGCTTACTTTTTCATGTGATCGTGTTTCTAACCAGTAAATAACAATACAAAAAAAACTTTTTAGAGTTAGTGTCAATAAGTCGCATTCAGGAGTTTTAGAATTTTGTGTGAGTAAATTAAGACGTGGTATTTTGATTTGCACTAAGTTGGGTGGGTATTGAAAGCTAAGACGACACAAGACAAGTTGAAATAATGTTTATGGGCCTATTATGATTGTAAATAGTCAAGTGATATATGTATTTTGAAATTATAAATTTAGCTTGGCCACGCTCTGAGATCTCATTTTCCTCAACCGTCCCGTAAATCTTTATCAATTTTCTTGTTAATTGCAAGGATCTGTCTGCTTCTCAATTATCAAAACGTTTATCAATTGTGTTGTTAAATATTGATTTCAAAATTACATCAACTATTGACACAATTTTATTAGGCCCCTAGTTTATCTGGGATAGGAAAAGGTGGTCTTAAGACTCCACTCTAAAGTATTTTGCATAAGACGTGACAAAAGGAGACAAGATAAAATTCGTATAGGAGGGTGGGAGACTATTTCTCCCTTATGACAACGTTTGGATGTAAAATGAAGGGTTATGTCGTTGAAAGTAAAATAATCAAACAACAATTTAGTACCTAATTTTCAGATTTTTTTATTGAACGTACCAATTGACTTAAAAAATAGAAAACAAATATTAAAAACGGCAACACTTACAATGTAATGCTATAGCTATAAATTCTTTAATTTTCTTTTTAAATAAAGTTGTTTTAGTGAACATTCGAAAGTGTTTTTCAAAAAAAAAAAAAAGAAAACAACTTTGAAAATGATTGACTTTCGAAACCATATACAGAATAAGAGGTCTGATCGAAGAAGGGGAAAAGTTTTTTTTTACGGTAAGAGACTAAGGCCCGTTTGCTGATCCGAAACATAAATCCTTAAGCAGCGTCCTTATTATGCCAATTGACATTGTTTATTTACATTGTCGATCAACACGTTCAACATTTTAACCTGCCCATACTTTACCTGCTAGTGTGTACGTGTTGGAGCGTATACTGTTATATTTCCTATGTACCTAGCAAGGCACAAAACCCCATGCATTGTCTTTACAGTTTATTTTTATTGTTTTGTGGCTTTGATGTTGGGCATCTCCAAGCGCAGTAAATACGTACGTCCATAGAAATACTCATTTTTTTACATACTCAATTTTGCACGTACATTTTTAAAAATAGCAGCGTTTTTTGGTCTGTCCAATTCATTTCAAATAACAAAGCAAATAAGACTACAAACGAAATCAAATTAATCAAATCAAAATACAAAAAAAATTTATATTCCACGCAGACGCCACAACCCCATTAAAAATGATATCTGTGTTGATCAACACGTCCAGACTTAAAAATTGTTATTCAGTCAACTCAACATTGTTGATTTCTACCCATTTGAATCGGGTTACGTTCGGCTCAATAAAAGTTGATCGACTCTGTTGATTTACACGTCCGCATTAACTCAATATTGTTGATCAGCACTGTTGATACTGCTGCTTAAAGTTCAACATAAACGCTTAATTGACACTTTTGGCTTTGCACCAAAGACAAGCTTAAACATAAAAATCGTTATGTTGAACATAACTTAAGTGGTAGAAAAAGTGTCCCATAACTTGTTCTTACAGCATTTTTATGTTATTTATAAATAAATAAATTGGGTGGCACAACGGCTCGTGAAGAACCAGGGCCTAGTGACTAACAACTCACAACCATTCCTGTGTGCGCCTGTCGACAGGAATGGAAGGGACCTACAATTTTATGCCGAATCCAAACGGCTAGACGAGAAGCACTTATTCGTGACAAGTGATACTCTTGGAGGATTTGTCAATTCCTCGCAAGAGGCAGTAGCCCTAAAAAAAACTTTTTAGTTTTTAGGTGGACGAGGCTGGGAAGCGTTAATTGTAACATATATATTTAATAACAAATTTTATATAATAAATTAAACACGACATAAAAACAACGGGTAGTACAAATTTAGGATCACGGTGTGAAATCACATCTTTCCTTTTCCAGCGTATTTGTTTTGATGATTTCTTTTAAGTTCCGCTTGAAAATTACCATACATTTCTTTTAGCAAGAAACTGTTGATTTACTTTTTTTCTTAATTTGGCACCCAGCATTTTTTATAATTTTTCCTTTCTGCTTTTGTTTTTTTTTTTTTTTTTATTTTTATTTTTAATACCTTTTTTTTTGTTTAATGCAAGTAATGTTTTATTTTTGTATTAAAATTATTTTTCTTTATTTTGTCGTTTTCTGAATTTTTTTTTAACGAAGCACACAAATATTAAAGTTCACCATAACAATGTTGAACTTATGTTTCACATAGAATTTATGTTGAACTTAACTATGCATTAGATTTATATTTCGTATCAGCAAACGGGCCTTAATAACAATAGTTCTTGATTTTGTATGGCCACTTTTTCATGGCTAAATACACACACCAGTAACATTAACTACAGTTACTTAGTTAAACCTTTCACCAATATTTTTGATAAATTTGTAAGATTTGTATAAAAAAAAAGAAAACTCACCTTGAATCAAGCACAAAGTTGTCTTGCATGGTAAATCTAAGTCCATAGGATAGCGTCGTATGTCCTTAATAAAAACTTCCGATTCATTCAGAAAATCAATGAATACAACTTCTACAACTTCCGCTGATAATAGATCTAGAACTTTAGCACGATACCATCCATCTTGAAATTTAGCCAAACAGTATTCTTCGATCCTTTTTTGTTTTTGAAACAAAAAATATTAATTAAAATCATGTAAAATGTCCTAATAAAAAAAAACTAACTTGGGTTTATATTGACGTCCAGTGTCTTCATATTCAACCAAATAATTTTGAATTTCTTGTAAATTAGCTTTATCTTCGACCAAAACGCATCCAAAACAATTGTAATGTAATAAGGAATTGTCCACAATCATAACTTCAATATTTGTTGCTTTAATTGGCAAAACAATTTGCTCAAATGGCTGCAAAAAAAATGTTGATGAAATAAAGTTTTTAAAGTAATCCGTTCAATGCATTTAACCTACCGGAACCATTACTGGCTTGGCAAACTGTGATGGACGACCTTTAGGCGCTTGTTTAGCTGCACCAGCACCTGCAACTGAAGTAGTAGCAGAAGTAGATGGTTTTACTTCTGGCTCACTTTTTTTGTCTTCTCTTGTGGCTGGCTGCTGCTGCTGCTGCTGCTGCTTACGTTCCTCCGGTACTTGTGTTCTCAAATTTGGTTGCTTTTCTTGATTTTCAGTCTCACTTTTATTCTTTTGAATAAAAATGTTGATTTTTTTATTAAGACTATCTTCAACTCCATCCATAATTAACTCGCACGCTGGCTTTTCCCGTTCATTGTATACAATTTTGGCTTCGACATCTTCAAAAGATTTTAGGTATTCATTTAGTTTTGGATTGTCCCTTATGAAAGGAACATTTTTCAATGTGGCCATGACGACGTACTGCTTAAGCGATGCACACTCCATCGAAATGTCTTTTAATTCGGAAAGTTTCTTTGTGCCTTCGTTGCCATAATCAAAATAAATAACTTGTATATTGTTCTCATCTTTTGCGGAAACGACTTGAACACGATAAAAGATTCCGTCATTATTGAAATCGGTTATGGCGAATGCGTTTTTATTGGGCATAACTTTTAAGGGGGTCGCATGATGTCCATAATCGTTAATTGCTTTTATAACTTCGAGAAAACCATCGTTCTCAGGCTTGTCAATAGAACGTAAAAATATGCGATTGGAGCTTCGTAATGCAGTCACTATCACACTGCTATTATTCTTGGGAAATGGAACTTGTTCAACTTTTCCAATATTTGTAGCTTTGTTCATGTCATTGGGGTCAAATGATCTCTCCGAGCCATTTGCAGTCGATTTTGGTGGAGTTGAACGGTTTTGCTGTTGTCTTTGATCGTTTTGTTGTTGTCTTTGTGGTCGCTGGTTCGACTGATTCTGTTGTTGTTGTTGGTTTGGTTGTTGATTCCTCTGATTCTGATTCTGATTTGGATATTGTTGTTGTTGCGAGTTTTGTTGGTGCTGATATGGCTGATGTTGTTGCGGATTCTGTTGCTGCCGTACGGGTTGATTATTTTGGATAGCGGTTGAGGGTATAGGTGAACTACTACCAACCCATTTCCTGTTTTGGGATTGTATATTTGGAGGCGTTGATACAGTTTCAGGCAATTCCCTATTCTGGTACCCATTAAGTGTCGGTATATTTTGGTAAATATCAATTGAACTGGAAACGAGTTTCCTAAACAAAATATATTTTTTATTTTTAAATAAACTAATTTTGGGCAAAACAAAAAAATTAAGAATATTTTCTTACGGCATAAGGAAACAAATAAATCGATGAGTTTGCCAATCGTTCTTTTGGCATGTTGGTGAACAATAAAAGTCACCACACCGCGAACAAATCAAAACAGTGGCAGCTTTACAGAGAACACATGGTCCAGAACGTGGTGTTGCTTGTCGTTGTGGAGATGGTGTTGAGGTGTTGGCCGATGGTGCATTATATGATCTATTCTGGGAGTTAGGTGAGTGCTGGGATTCATGTTGGCTATTATTATGCTAGAATAAGACATTTAATTTTGTTTTTTTTTTTTTCTTGTTGTTTCAATAATACGAAATGACTTTACCTGAAAGTTTCGGTTACCATGATTAAATGAGTTGTTAGACGGTCCATTAAATGTTCTATTAGGGGGTTGGGATACATTTCTAGGTTCTTGTTGGAAATCATTTTGTTGAGGGTTCCCTTGATTAGGTGGTCCATTTTTAAATGGATTAGGACTAAAAGCAGAAAGTTATAATCATACATACAATTATAAATGTCCGCATATGGGAGGTTTCACTGTATTTGAAATAAACATCGAAAACAAATTTCGATTGAAAGTAGAATTATTAAGATACACATTTGGGGCCCAGTCATTTTACTTTGGGTTATAAGTGCGAATTTAGTATATAAAAAAAAATCGAGTGATCTGGTTTGTCTTTGTTTAGGTAGTAGAAATAACCTATAAAGGTTTATTGACTATTTTTTTAATTTACACATTAAGAATTCTCAATAGTAAACAAATATTATGAAATTAAATGTTTTGAATTAAACAACAATCACTTGAGTTTGCTACCACGCCGAATTATATAGCAGCTACATATTATGTACATACATTAAATCCGTTCCTTTACTTTAAATTTCTGTGATTTCCTGTGCATTTGTGTGATTTTTAGTCAAAAGCCGTTCCCGTACTCAAAAAGTTGGCTCACGAGAAAGTAAATAATTTCCCCTATCTGTTATTTTCTGTCCGAGAAAATTCTTCGGACTGAAAATCACAGTTCAGCTAAATGTCAATTTAAGAGTAAAAGAATGAAAGCAAAACATCTTGCCGTACTTGTCTGGCACATTAGGCAATACGGAATTTGTGTGAATTTGTGTTCCCGTTCATTTGAACAGTTTTGATATTTTTGAGTATATTTCATCCTTCCTCTCCAAAATTTGACAGATTATGGGTTTACTTTCTGTAAAGGATCGGACCTATTATGAGAGATTGTTTGTTTATTTCTTAAAATTAAAGCGAGTGATTGTTTGTTTATTTTTGAAAGATGATATAGAAATTAATATTCACAAAAATAACTATTTAGCGGGAGTTAAATTAAAAAAATATTATGGCATTTTCTTCCAAGATGGTGATCACTTTTTGCAGACTTTTAATTATATTCAATAACATGGTAAGGTGTTCTGGAGACTATGGCCCTTATTGCGAGTGCCGTTTAACTTTCGATGCGACTGCTTATTGTGAATAAGTACTATATTTTGACATCTGGTATCGTCAGTGATGGTACATTTAGGGAAAATTTTATTAAAAATGTATTTTTTTTTAATGTTCTAATCATTCACGCTGTAATCATATTCTTAAATTTGTGTTCTTTCTATATATTTTAAAAACACGGCCGTGTGCGAATTAGATTCAAACAGCATTCAATTTCATCCCAAGATTAAATTTGGCCAATATTGACCATTGAGTTCTATATAAGATGTCAAAATTTAACAATTTACATTATGTGCTCATAGATTAATTTTTGAAGTTTCCAAGCACCTATAAATGAGTTTGTTTCTTTCTCTGTACATAAGTCCCATATAAATTCTATTTTCTTAATTTCTCTTATCTTCAAAAAAACACCCACGACGACTGATTGCTAGGAGGCAATCAAAGGGTGGTTTTATCCTATCGATAATTAGCTAAATATTATGGGTAGGTAGCAGTGGCGTGGCGTCAATAATTTGAAATGGGAAGACGTAACGAAAATGATTGATCTGCGAAAGTAATCAAAACATTAAAATAAGTTAAAAAAACAACTCTTCCGTTTGCAGTCTATTTTCATAGGACGCATAGAGTGGGCTTTCATTAAAACGATTTTTTATTAATAAAAGATACCTACATAGTTGGCTTAATTCATTTGATTCCTCCAAGACAAAATCTGTTGAGCAACAATCTATGCTTTAAAAAAAAATTAAAACTCAATCAAAAACCTAGCTCGAAGTATTTACATAGCTATCAAACAAAAAATAAAAAACAAAACCTTCAACTTCACAACTAACTAAATTAACTCTATACTTAAGCTGTGATATAAAGTGATAGTAGTTTTTAATTTTTGTTGTTCACTAGTGTTTAATGTTAATTTATTTAATTGTTAAAGCCCGTATGTTACTACATTTTTTTCTCATTTTTAAGGCATTAAAAATGAAACTAGAGTAGTTCAAACAATTTATAATTGAAAATACCGATATGAGTGAGCGCGTACACAATAACCACATTAATGTAAAGCAGTCACAAAAATGTATCGAAAATGAACATATTTCAGATTCTGGCAGCTTTTTTTTGACTTTTCAGAAATTGAAAATCTATTTCAAAGTACACTGTGACTACAAAAAAAGTATACACTGGACTCATGAGAACACTAGTTTTTGGTGTATATTTACTTTTGTGGACATTGTAATTGTCAAAACATAATGTCGTTCTTTTCATAAAAAATACTATTTTCTCTTTTTCTCTTTGCTGACAATAAGTCATGATTTAAGGCTCTCCCAAACCAATGCGGAACATTCGTTGCGGCGAAGAAACATTCGCATGTCAAAATTTATTTACCTGGTGATATATGAGAGTGCCCACACCAACGCGTTCGAGAAACATATGAAATAATTTTGACTGACGAATGTTTCTTCGCCGCAACGAATGTTTCGCATTGGTTTGGGAGAGCCTTTAATAAATTAAAAATGAGAAAAAAATGTAGTATCATACGGGCTTAAATTATTTTATTAAATCGTCAATTTATTCAATCGTTCCTACAAAGTACCTAAAAATGTAAACTTCAATATAAATTTAATTATTAAATAAAAAAAACCCTGAGGAAGCTGGAAAAAACCAGCGAAACGTAGGGTAAACAAAAGATGAATTAGTTTTTTATTAATTGCATCCATTTTTAAAGATCATCAAAGCCCAAAAAAACCATAACTTTAGAATTGTAACATATGATCAAATAACATAATACCTACATAAATTAACTCTATTTCAATACAGATATTTTAAGGAACTCTTTTGACTCTTGCTTAACAACATCCCAATGAAACTTTTATTCCAAATCTACCATTTTTTTTAAATATTTAACTTGTTCTAAAAAAGTCACATAAAAAGAATAGTTTTTTTTTTTTTAGATCCAGCGTTAAAAAGTACCCTAAAATCATGTGTCATATTCTTACATTTAACCATACCAAATATTATAGATTGATAAACCATACCTTCTTCCCTTTGCCCCTCTTTAAATGCCTTTATAACAAAAGCCACTGCTGTGATTTTGCGAGACTTGATATGCTGTTGAAGATGAAACTCTATCTAAAATAATATTTTATGAATTCATTTTTCACCGCTTACCCATATTAAATTACGCATTTAAATCTTTCCTAGACTATACCTACTAAGCGTTAGGCCGCCGTAAGAGAAATTAGTATTTTTTATGAAAAGAACGACATTACCCTTCAAGCAAAATCACGGACCCAAATTTCTCTGTTCGCTTGGGACTCCAAAAAAAAAAGACTATCTCACACACAATAACAAATTTTCTGTGAACGCATGTAAAAAGAACGATAATCGAGAGTATTTTTTTTAAGCACCGAGAAATAGAGAGAGTATAGGCGAAGTATACAATCATTTTGCCTTAATTTCCACCACTTTTTTTTTAGTTCCGTTTTGTAGGTAGCGTGGCGAAGACGGTTGCTTTTTTATCTCTTTTTTCTTGTTAAAACTTTGAAAAATTTCCAATCCGAAATGCAAGTTTCTATTTATTAAATGTAAATTTATATTTGTGGAAATACGTCATGTTTATTAGTGCGAAATAGTCTTTAGAAAACCTTTTATGAATGATAAATAAAAAAAAACTCTTGAAATGAAAAAAATCTGTTTGTTTTATTTTTGTAGTCAATGGAGAAACTGGACTAGATAGGAAGTTTTTTTTAAAAAAATTTGGGTATGCCTCAATTCATTCATTTTGTTTGGAACCGTTTTAGATTCCATTTGGTTCGGTTTTCCGAGTATGGTGAATTGAAAAACTCTCTCTCTCACAATACATTCACATAATGGCTCCGTGGTGATTCTAATTTCCATACTTATTTGAGCCGCAAAACGAAGTTTTTCGATCCGTATTTGGATCCGAATGCGAAGTTGTCCATACGTTTGCGGGCCGAAAACGAGCTCGCTTGCTTGAAGGGTATGGTTTGAGAATTGTCCACAAAAGTAAATATACACCACCCGTCAAGCAAGCGAGCTCGTTTTCGGCCCGCAAACGTTTCACACAACGTATGGACGACTTCGCATTCGGATCCAAATACGGATCGAAAAACTGCGTTTTGCGGCTCAAATTAGTATGGAAATTAGAATCACCACGGAGCCATTATGTGAATGTATTGTGAGAGAGAGAGTTTTTCAATTCACCATACTCAGAAAACCGAACCAAATGGAATCTAAAACGGTTCCAAACAAAATGAATGAATTGAGGCATACCCAACCCAAATGTATTTAAAAAAAACTTCCTATCTAGTCCAGTTTCTCCATTGACTACAAAAATAAAACAAACAGATTTTTTTCATTTCAAGAGTTTTTTTTTATTTATCATTCATAAAAGGTTTTCTAAAGACTATTTCGCACCAATAAACATGACGTATTTCCACAAATATAAATTTACATTTAATAAATAGAAACTTGCATTTCGGATTGGAAATTTTTCAAAGTTTTAACAAGAAAAAAGAGATAAAAAAGCAACCGTCTTCGCCACGCTGCCTACAAAACTGAACTAAAAAAAAAGTGGTGGAAATTAAGGCAAAATGATTGTATACTTCGCCTATACTCTCTCTAGTTCTCGGTGCTTAGAAAAAATTACTCTCGATTCTCGTTCTTTTTACATGCGTTTTTTTTGGAGTCCCAAGTGAACCGAGAAATTTGGGTCCGTGATTTTGCTTGAAGGGCAAAAACCTAGTGTTGTCATGAGCCAAGTGTATACTTTTTTGTAGTCACGTGGGGTTTTCCATTGGTACAAAATTGCAATACTTTTTTGATACATAATAGGATATTTTTGGTCTTTAAAAAATGGGAGTACGAATGTGAAATTCCGATCGCGGCCATTACTGTACGAAATAACACAAAGTGCAGTTAGTTGCGTTTCACTCATTTTTTTTTTTTTTTTTTTTGTTGACATATTCATAGGTATGTGGTGCGTTCTTTTATTAACCATAGTTAAATTATGGTTAACTATAGTTAACAAAGGTTGTTCCTTTATTACAAAATAGTTACGATTTGTAACTATATGACGTCATCACATCGTTCCTAAATTCAGTTTATTAGTGTCAAATAGTTTCAATTCGTAACTATTTCTAACTCATCTCCATTATATGAGTTGAAAGTGTTGATCTGTCAAAGCACATGTGAGAAGGTTTGTTTACAAAAAAATAAAAATTGAAGAATCAAAACAAAGCTTTTGGTGGAGTGAAATGAATTAAAATAGAATTTTCTACCATTTTTAATGAAAAAGGAGATTATATTGTAGAAAAATAACATGATTTTATGGTAATTAACGATGAAATAAAGTTTTCCAAAGTTTTCGTTTGACAGATCAACAATATCTAACAATAAATCGTTCCTAATTTTTTTTTTGGCATAACAACCAATGGCAAATGATAAGAAATGAAAAATTTTAAACAGAGATGAAATCAAAACGAAATGTTCGATCAGAAAAAAGTTTCTTATGAGAGAAAGTGAAAAAATTCCCTGACCGCTTCCCGAATTCCCTGACTTTCCCTAACCAAATTTTGTTCCCTGACTTTCCAGTTTAGCGGACACCATGTAATAAGATCTCAGAGAACTCCCTATTTTTATAAATATAAAAGCTATTCCTCTTGAAAGTTTCTTTCTTTTGCTATTAAAAAGTGAGAATGAATTTTTTGCACTCTTTGATCAGTTATTTTCTGACGCACGTCTAAAATCCCACCTATCTTTGCAGTTTTGTATACACCCTTTACTCCTTTCACCATTTTTCAGCACTTTATGAGATTTCGTGTTCTACATGCAACCAAACTAACAGGAAACGAAAACGCAACGAGATTTAAAACGCTGTCGACAGTATTTTTATAAGAAAAAAGCTGCATTTTTGTCGCTTCGGTGTCATAGAAAGCTGTGTAATGTCTTTCAAATATACCCGTTTTAGGAACAGCGCCAAAAGGTCTTTTAGATGTCTTATTTTAGTTACCCAGCGTAATAAAGCGTTTTTCTTAAAAAGGGCTTTCTCGACAGGGTTCTTATAAGAAAAACGCATCACTTTTTGTTTTCGCGTTAGTCTTAATTCATCGTGTTGCTTAATTACCCCGTTTACATGCAGGTCTGAACCTGACTTCAACCCGACCACTCGATTAAGCATGTAAACGTAAATTCAAGACAAGGAAAAAATCATTCTGTGTGTACATTTCACACGATTTCTGGAAAAATCGGACAATGTAGATCGGGACTCTGCGAATACATGCCTTGACTTTTGTTTTGATTTTAACAGAAGAAAAGTAAGCAAAACTCAAAACAAATTTCAAACAAATGGCAGCTAAACAAATGGAAACTAAAAAAAGGTAAATAATAATTGATTTAAAATCGTAAAAACAATAATAAAACCAACATATATTTATAGAAACAAAATTTGTATCGAATTAAAAGTTTTGATATCCTCACGACCCGGCAAAATAAGTTCATCCCGGCAAGCCACACATTTGAATCACCGAAACACCGAAATTAGCCTGGTACAAATTTGATTCGCCAGCTTTAAGAGTTGGATATGTTCAAATTAACTTAGAAGTACAACATATTTTAATTTAACAAGTATATAAAGAGGCAATTTTTTTTTAAACCCAATTACCTTATTTCCATTATTCGAATTATTTGCCAAAAACCTGGTAAGCAGTGTGTATTAACAGAACTCTTCTTATAAATTACAAGTACCAATAAAAATCGTAAGAGCCGTTTTTTAGGAAACTGGATACAACCGAAATAATTGTATGGCAGGCAGCGACCCTTTCTAGATGACCTAGAACAAAAAATTCAAATTTCTCCTCTGAGGAATCCCATACAAAAGCTTGACATCAAATTTGAAGCAAATTCGTCCATTCGTTTAAGTTCTAGCTCGATGTATGTATATACATCAGGACGCACAGTTAAACAGACCGACGCGTGCGCTGCCAGGTTGATGCAATGCAGTTTGTGATGATACCACAGTTTTTAGACCATCGAGATATATTTTGAAAATGCAAACAAATGAAGATGTAAAAAATTTCTTCTCTGTCCAAACTACATGCCATCAACCTGGCAGGAATAGCACCGCCCTTATACCACTAAAATGCACTATGAAAGTGGAATACAAAAATGAGAGATGTAAAAGAGCTCTGTATCGCTCCACAATTCATTCACTATCACTTTATATATGTACATTATATCCCTACAAATACATAGTTGAGCGGCATTATTGTATTATTTTGTTTCTTGCATTATGATAGTGCATTAGTGGTTTTGTCAGTCTTATATTGATCGGTACAAATTGAAGCGGTATAAAACAATAACTTCTTTTCAGATTTCTCTGCATTTTAAAAGTGCAGTTGGTCTTAGGCCACGTTATCACTGCCAGGTTGATGCAATAGTTTAAATTGATAAAAATAGAACTTCCACGAAATGTAGTTGTTTAAAATACTTTTAGCAAATCGTTTACCATACTCGTCCTAAAATAATTTGTTTTATGACCTTTTAATGGTTTTGACACTATATACAAGCAACGATATACCTATGGTTGATTTTTTAAGCTTCTCGTATACATTTTGATACGAGACGAGTTTGAATACGAGTACGACTCAAAACACGACTTCCAGGACATGGGTGATTGTTTTGTCGACCCTTTGTTGCGGATTGCGGTAGCGGCCAAAGAAATTATACGAGAATTTTACGAATTCGTAATCGTCTGACTAACTTAGATCTGCAAAGTTTGTGTTCGTTAACAAAAATTGAAATCTGACTTCAGTAGGCCTGCAAAACAAATTACGTTCGTAAACATCAAAAGTACGCAGAAATTGAAACAAGAAAACATTTAAATAGGGTGGGTCATCATTGGACCATTCTTCTTCGAAAACGAGGCTGGGAACAACGTTTAGGTCAACAATAGTCGTTGCACAGCCATGTTAACCATTTTTTTTTTACTTAAATTAAAGACATGGATTAAGACAACCTCTAGTTCATGCAGGATGGTTTGCCATGCCACACAGCTAATACCACAATCGATAGCACCAAATTTCAAAATCGTGTTATCAGCCGTCTTTGCGATGTCAGTTGGCCGCCTCGGAGCTGAGATTTGACCCCTTTGAAGTTTTTTTTTTGGGGGGGAACATTAAAGAACCGATGTTATGCCAACAACAATTTTATTGCCTTTTTAAAAAGAAACTTGTATTTGGCCCACCCTGTATATGAAATGGGTTTGAATTACGTACATACATATATCATCAAGATATTTGTCTATCATAGCATATTTTTTTTCCAAATTTCACCCAAAACCATAAAATCACCTTTTACCGTGCGAAAATTTAATCTCTATGTCTTTTCTTGAATATTCTCCTTATTTATATTTGTTATAGATAATTGTACCAAATCTCGTAATTTTGTACTCCTATCACAAGTTTAACCGAAAGTCCGTTTCTTCCGACGACATTTTTCATAATACAAGCGCTACGTACCGATTTCTGACTGCCTATTTATACAATGGCTCGGTATTCACAAAAATATACCGTACCGCTACCACACTTACCGACCTAATCAGGATTTTAATTTTGGGAGAACAAATCTCCCGGCGAGTTGCATTGCTGCGGGCTCTTACGTCGATTTGGGATAGGCTAAACCCTACTAGTCAATTTCATTTTCTAACCAACAAAGGCACATGAAAATGCTTGGCGGCTGGGTTGGCAATTTGGCATTCGTTTTTCGACAGCCATAAGTGGACGATTTGTAACTAGGTAGTTTATAGAAAATATAAACGTTTTAGCAATTTTATGCATGTATGTAGGTACTCTCAATCCTTTAATTAAAACAATTGACAAAATTTCACAAATTTCTTCCCAATAACTTTATTTTTTATTGGAAATGGATTACACAGACAAAAGAAAGATGTTTTGATTTTTATTTCGCCGATTCCTAAATTGACAAATAGAAGTAGGTACCTACAATTCTAAGTTAACAAAAAATAAGAATTTAAAGTAAATCGACTGTAGCCATTTTGTTCGCATTTTTACAATTTTGTTTAAAAAAATATGTATGTTCGTAGATTATACGTACATAAATGGGGGAAGCACCAAGCACGATAAAAAAGTAAAATGTATCTTACCGGTTAGATGCTCTTCTATTCATTGCAATAATACTTATGTTAATTTCTATCTAGCTAAACACACAAATTTAACAATCCACTTTTCTTAACAAAATTAACGTGGGTTTATCGAAAAATAAAACTATATTTAAATGTCTGCAAATCTATTGCAAAAAAGCAAAGAAATTTAACCGACAAGCAGACAAGAAAATCGAAACCTCCGAAAACCACATGAAAAATTGAAAAGAAAAAAGAAAAAAAAAAAAGAAGAAGAATCCGAAGAGACGCCTACCCCTACGATACAATGCTGCCAATCACACGGAAATTCAGACTCTCAGCAAAAACAGCTAAGGCCAGTTCAAATGCATGATATATTATTTGGGGTCTCCGTATCCGTAAAAAAGCTGAAGAAAATTCCTCAATCAAAATAAAATTTCCTTCAATTTTGCTACGTTTCCACCAACCACATAAGCTGAGATTCAGGTAATGAGATTTGTTTGGTGTTTCCACTGCACAAAAATATCAAAAAGAGGATTATGGCAAAACATTCAAATGGTGTTTCATTTTTTTTATATGAAGTGGGAGTGAGATAGGTAACATTTTTATCTGTCAATAAACGAAAATGGCTTTTAAATGAATTGCTACCGATTTCAGACATTAAAGTGTGATTCGTTTCTTTAGTGACCCAGAAATCTAAATCGGTATAGGAGTCAAAGGTGATATAATTGATCCATAAAGGTTAGACCGCACACAACTGCAGCGGAACTACACTTCACGACGCGGCAAAAAATTATTTGTATGAAATTATGTGAGCTATATCGCACTAAGCGGCAACTGAACTTCATAAAATTTCATACAAATTATTTTGAATCGCAGTTCCGCTGCAGTGCAGTTCCGCATAGTGCGGTCTAACCTTAAGACTTTCAATTAGCAATAACATCAGCGTCACAATGCGATGAACTGATGTTTCATTAATCATATCCAATAGTGATCCAAAGAAATATTAATGCAATCTTTAAAGTTAGTATCTTATTTATAGCAAATATATAGCAAATATGGAAATTCTTATATTGTAAACGCCATGATTCCATTTTGCCACCATTTCCAATTCAATTACAACGTGTTATGTGATTGTAATAATTAATTTCTAATAATGCGAATGAGCGCACGCTTTTTTAGTTTTGCAAAAATGTGGGCATCTTTATTATTTACATAAATAATAATGTGCAATGAAAACATTAGGCTCTTATATTAATTCATATGGGGCAGGCGAAAACGCTTTCAATAGATTTTTTTTTTTTAAATACATTTTGAGTTATAAAATTCTTTGAGAAAGTCAATCGGTTTTAATGCTAATTATTTCATATAAGAGATTGGCCGAGCGGTTAGCGAGCTCGACAAGTAGTGCGAGGCATCCAGAGTTCTATCCCTAGGCTTACCTTCTTGATTTTTTTTTATTTTTCTTCACACTCTATACTTTACTCCTTTAGCACTTCTTTCGAACTCTCTTAGAATGTTCTTCATAGCAACTGAATTTCCTTGTTGAAGGTGCTATAGGAGTTAAAAAGTTCTCCTTTTTAACTCTATGGAGTACTAAAGAGAGATTATATGAGTGCAATAAACGATTATAAATAGCTTCTACGGATGAGTATAAGAGTAAAATTGTTAGTTGTGTTTGTTCGTGTTGTTGTAATGCCTGAGAAAAAACCAGCTGACAAACCAAACAGCTGATGTCAAAAAGAAATCTAAAGCTACCCAAAAATGTTCGGATTTGTTTGGATTATACTAACAGCTGACATCTCATCTGTTCATTTTCTTGGTTTTGTTTGGTTTGGTTATGTAACCGCTTTTGGTCGTTCGAAAACATATCAGATTCTAACGTATCTCAGATACGTATCTGCTTTTACCACCCAAACGAACAAAACGTATTACTATTTATATTTCCTGTTATGCATAACAGATCTCCACCATAAAAGATTTTTATAATTGGTATTCAAGAGTTCGATCCTTTATAAAAGTCTGTTATGGAACTTCGAAAAACAAACATTTATACGAACAGACCTAAAATCTGCTGTCAGCTGTAGTATACAAAAAAAAAATCGACACTGACGAGTGACCAAAATAAAATTTACCCGTGCAATGCTCGTGTTTTGTTTCGCGTAGATTATTTTTCTATTTTATTTGTCTATAACAGTTCGTGAATTTAATGTATCCAATTTAAAAAGTTATTTTTTGATAAGTTAAAGTTAAAAAAGTGTTTTATTGTCCCGATCTACATTGCCCGATATTTCCACGAAGATTTTTCCAGAAATCGTGTGAAATGTACACACAGAACGATTTTTTCCATGAGATTTTTTCCTTGTCTTCTTCATTTTTTATTTCTGTGCTCTTCATTTTACATTGATATTCACTCACACCATCAACCCAATGGCACACTGACACCGAACACACACAAAAAACTGGAAAGAGGGCGAAAGAGAACATAAACAGACTGGAAAAATCGTTTGAGTTTTGTGGTACAAACGATTTGATCCCTACCCCTCACTTTTCACTCCCTTCACCAACGAACAAAAGATCGGCACTGGAAAAATCGTTCAATGTAGACCGGGACATTCTTTGCCCCAGGCAGCTAGGTATTTCATTAGTTCAGTTAATCCATCGGCTCATCGAACACAACTATAAAATGTAAACAAACAAAAATGTCAATAGTATAGTTGTCAAATTTGAAAAAAAAAAACAAACAAAAATATACAAATAAATCCCACAATTTCCAAAGCAAAGCCGCCGATTGGAAAATTCAACTAATACAAATACATATTTATAAGAAACTACTTATTTTTTAATAGTTTTAAAAATTTAAATTTATCAATGATTTCAAACACTGAACTTTCGGAATTTTTAAGATCCTGGAATCTTATGGGTGAATCTAGAGTAGCCTTGGAACCAGGAAATTTCAATCCACAAAAGAAAATATCACAGTATGAACGGAGCAAGGATCCCTATCTTGTTTTCAAGAATGTACCCCCAAGCATAAATGTAGAAATTCTGATTAATCATTGTTCGCGCTTCGGCGGAAAAGTCCTTCGTGCCCGACAACATAACCAATTTAATATGTTCTTTGTTAATTTTGCGACATTTGAGTAAGTTCTAGCACTCAAAAATCTATAGAAATTTATTGAAACTTGTATTCTATCTTTGGTTTTATTTGTTAAGTGACTTGTTGAAAGTACTCAAAGGTTTTAAAGTGAATACATTGGGTATGACAATTGAATTGGGTAAAACGGCTATAAACCAGACAACTATGATGAGTCCTGTTGACGAGAATCAACGAGACAATAATATCAGGTAAGAAGTTTGAAGAAGAGCTTTTAATACTTGATTTAACATTAATTAGTATTGTTTTTCTAACGGCGCGCGTGGCTCTTTCGATTGGTTACCAGAAGCCTTCTAAAATCACTTCTACTCGCAGCTAGACCTAGATTTTTCTTAAGAACCCTCAAATTAAGACGTTTCGATCATGTCCTAAGGAACATACTTAAATGTATTCAGTATGTTTTGCGAGCCACCCCCATACCTAAGGTGCCACTTATTCCTTCCTATTTCTCTCCTTTTACCTGACTTGATCAGCACAGTTAATATCATTTTGAAACGAAACTTCTATGGGTTGTTCTATAACCAATCGAAAAAAAAACATGTTCATTAAAAGTGAACTTGGCAAATTCCAAGTTCCTGATTTTCCAAGTTTTTCTCTGTATTCAAACTGATTTTTGTACTAACTTTACAGGATGCCAGAAAGGACAGTTACTTTTAATGACCAACAACAGTCGAAAGATGAATCCCATAATTATGTGAGTTTAAATTTTGTTATATTATTAAAGTTCAGTTAAGGGTTAATCCATCTAGAAGCACACATTTTATGAACATAATATCGCTCATTAAAAAGAACAACGTCATAACTAAAAAAACATCAATTTTGACCTAATGATACAGTTCAAACTCATTTTCTATAAACTATTTTTTGGCAAAACGACATTTCTGGAACTTAAAAATTAAAGGCTATAGAGCATCATTTGTCGTTATATACATTGTCACTTTGAAATATTTTTTTGTGGATTGTCTTTTTTTTCATTTACGCAGGGACCAGGGGGGATCCAGGGGGTGGCTATAGGGGCTAAAGCCCCCCTCCTCCTACAACCGATTCCTACAATTAATTGAAATATAGGAAGCAATAGATTACATACCGTGTTGAGTTTTTTTACTGGTCTCAAATATTGTTAAGCTGTAAAATTTAATGGAATTCAGACAAAATAACAAGGATGGGGCTGAACAATTAACATGTTACGTTATTTGTTTTTAGCCCCAACATTATTTGATTGGGGCTAAAGCGTCAATGGAATTTGAGATAAATCAAGTTCGGGGCAACGAATAATGGACATGTTTAATGAAAAGAAATTATTCCCTAAAAACAAAGCCCACAAAATTGGGACGAAAAAACAGCTCGGGAATAAGTCCTGACAAGAATTGGACAAAAAAAACTTGGGGGTTAAACAACCAATTTTATAAAACTTAACTTATTTCAGATGGTTTTTGAGGCTTAGCTCTAGGGACTATGAGATTCAGAAGTTGGGGCTTAAGCTTGAAGACATAACTGAAAAAACGGGGTCGGGGCTGAACAATTAACATGTCAAATGCAACAGCAATTTACCCTAAAAACGTAGCTTATTCAACAAAACAAAAATCCAGAGTTGGAGAAAAACGGAGTGTCAATTTTAGTGTCATTGTTTAAAAGAAAAGGAATTGTTTCTTACAGTCAGCCAGGCCTTAGAGAATCTTGGGGCTTATTTTCCCATAGTCGAGGTCAATTAAATATAAAAAATATTTTTGGACTAAGCCTACCTACAAGAAATCTAGTGAAGGAGCCAAATTCCACAAGCGTGAGTTCAAGAAAATGAGTCTCCAGGGGGCCCATGCTGCCGAAACACAATAAGCTTTTGCCAGTGAGATTTCATTTTTATCTCAAACTACATTTCCAACAATATTGAGGACTGCGAAATTTAATACCTCGTTCAAACGGAAAAGTCTTAGTGGCAACATGAAAGAACTCAATTATTTGTTTTTTTTTTATGCGCGAGATTAAAAAAAAAACACTATCGGTCCTAGTAAGATATCCGTCGAAAAGAAAAATGTTATCCAATTTTCTACCAATTTAGTTGAAATGAACGCACCCAATATTCATTTGTTCACATGAAATAAAAAAGGATGAATTTAAAATGTTCCGCAATGAATACAAAATCAAAATGATTTATGCAGACTATTCTGCTGAATAAAAAAAACGCAGAACGCTAACTCCAAATATTCTGAATGAATAAAGAAAAATAGTTAATGTTTCAAAAGTTTTTACAAATTGATAATAAAGGCAAGACCACACTCAACTTCGTACTTCACGACGCGGCAAAACATTATTAATATTTGTATGAGCTATATCGCACTAAGCGGCAACTGAACTTCATACAATTTCATACGAATTATTGTCAATCGCAGTTCCGCTGCAGTGCAGTTCCGTCGAGTGCGGTCTAACCTTTAAGGACATTTGTCTGGGATATTTTGTTTTATTGTACAGGGTATTTCAGCTTTATTTTAATTTTTTTAATCAAATGTAAACAAACAAAAATGTCAATAGTATAGTTGTCAAATTTGAAAAAAAAAAACAAACAAAAATATACAAATAAATCCCACAATTTCCAAAGCAAAGCCGCCGATTGGAAAATTCAACTAATACAAATACATATTTATAAGAAACTACTTATTTTTTAATAGTTTTAAAAATTTAAATTTATCAATGATTTCAAACACTGAACTTTCGTAATTTTTAAGATCCTGGAATCTTATGGGTGAATCTAGAGTAGCCTTGGAACCAGGAAATTTCAATCCACAAAAGAAAATATCACAGTATGAACGGAGCAAGGATCCCTATCTTGTTTTCAAGAATGTACCCCCAAGCATAAATGTAGAAATTCTGATTAATCATTGTTCGCGCTTCGGCGGAAAAGTCCTTCGTGCCCGACAACATAACCAATTTAATATGTTCTTTGTTAATTTTGCGAAATTTGAGTAAGTTCTAGCACTCAAAAATCTATAGAAATTTATTGAAACTTGTATTCTATCTTTGGTTTTATTTGTTAAGTGACTTGTTGAAAGTACTCAAAGGTTTTAAAGTGAATACATTGGGTATGACAATTGAATTGGGTAAAACGGCTATAAACCAGACAACTATGATGAGTCCTGTTGACGAGAATCAACGAGACAATAATATCAGGTAAGAAGTTTGAAGAAGAGCTTTTAATACTTGATTTAACATTAATTAGTATTGTTTTTCTAACGGCGCGCGTGGCTCTTTCGATTGGTTACCAGAAGCCTTCTAAAATGACTTCTACTCGCAGCTAGACCTAGATTTTTCTTAAGAACCCTCAAATTAAGACGTTTCGATCATGTCCTAAGGAACATACTTAAATGTATTCAGTATGTTTTGCGAGCCACCCCCATACCTAAGGTGCCACTTATTCCTTCCTATTTCTCTCCTTTTACCTGACTTGATCAGCACAGTTAATATCATTTTGAAACGAAACTTCTATGGGTTGTTCTATAACCAATCGAAAAAAAAACATGTTCATTAAAAGTGAACTTGGCAAATTCCAAGTTCCTGATTTTCCAAGTTTTTCTCTGTATTCAAACTGATTTTTGTACTAACTTTACAGGATGCCAGAAAGGACAGTTACTTTTAATGACCAACAACAGTCGAAAGATGAATCCCATAATTATGTGAGTTTAAATTTTGTTATATTATTAAAGTTCAGTTAAGGGTTAATCCATCTAGAAGCACACATTTTATGAACATAATATCGCTCATTAAAAAGAACAACGTCATAACTAAAAAAACATCAATTTTGACCTAATGATACAGTTCAAACTCATTTTCTATAAACTATTTTTTGGCAAAACGACATTTCTGGAACTTAAAAATTAAAGGCTATAGAGCATCATTTGTCGTTATATACATTGTCACTTTGAAATATTTTTTTGTGGATTGTCTTTTTTTTCATTTACGCAGGGACCAGGGGGGATCCAGGGGGTGGCTATAGGGGCTAAAGCCCCCCTCCTCCTACAACCGATTCCTACAATTAATTGAAATATAGGAAGCAATAGATTACATACCGTGTTGAGTTTTTTTACTGGTCTCAAATATTGTTAAGCTGTAAAATTTAATGGAATTCAGACAAAATAACAAGGATGGGGCTGAACAATTAACATGTTACGTTATTTGTTTTTAGCCCCAACATTATTTGATTGGGGCTAAAGCGTCAATGGAATTTGAGATAAATCAAGTTCGGGGCAACGAATAATGGACATGTTTAATGAAAAGAAATTATTCCCTAAAAACAAAGCCCACAAAATTGGGACGAAAAAACAGCTCGGGAATAAGTCCTGACAAGAATTGGACAAAAAAAACTTGGGGGTTAAACAACCAATTTTATAAAACTTAACTTATTTCAGATGGTTTTTGAGGCTTAGCTCTAGGGACTATGAGATTCAGAAGTTGGGGCTTAAGCTTGAAGACATAACTGAAAAAACGGGGTCGGGGCTGAACAATTAACATGTCAAATGCAACAGCAATTTACCCTAAAAACGTAGCTTATTCAACAAAACAAAAATCCAGAGTTGGAGAAAAACGGAGTGTCAATTTTAGTGTCATTGTTTAAAAGAAAAGGAATTGTTTCTTACAGTCAGCCAGGCCTTAGAGAATCTTGGGGCTTATTTTCCCATAGTCGAGGTCAATTAAATATAAAAAATATTTTTGGACTAAGCCTACCTACAAGAAATCTAGTGAAGGAGCCAAATTCCACAAGCGTGAGTTCAAGAAAATGAGTCTCCAGGGGGCCCATGCTGCCGAAACACAATAAGCTTTTGCCAGTGAGATTTCATTTTTATCTCAAACTACATTTCCAACAATATTGAGGACTGCGAAATTTAATACCTCGTTCAAACGGAAAAGTCTTAGTGGCAACATGAAAGAACTCAATTATTTGTTTTTTTTTTATGCGCGAGATTAAAAAAAAAAACACTATCGGTCCTAGTAAGATATCCGTCGAAAAGAAAAATGTTATCCAATTTTCTACCAATTTAGTTGAAATGAACGCACCCAATATTCATTTGTTCACATGAAATAAAAAAGGATGAATTTAAAATGTTCCGCAATGAATAAAAAATCAAAATGATTTATGCAGACTATTCTGCTGAATAAAAAAAACGCAGAACGCTAACTCAAAATATTCTGAATGAATAAAGAAAAATAGTTAATGTTTCAAAAGTTTTTACAAATTGATAATAAAGGCAAGACCACACTCAACTTCGTACTTCACGACGCGGCAAAACATTATTAATATTTGTATGAGCTATATCGCACTAAGCGGCAACTGAACTTCATACAATTTCATACGAATTATTGTCAATCGCAGTTCCGCTGCAGTGCAGTTCCGTCGAGTGCGGTCTAACCTTTAAGGACATTTGTCTGGGATATTTTGTTTTATTGTACAGGGTATTTCAGCTTTATTTTAATTTTTTTAATCAAGATCATATGATAACACTGCACGCAATTCGAAATTGATTTCCGAAAATAATTTTGATTTTTCATGTTGGTAATTTTTTTTCCTTGGAAAAATTTATTCCGAGGGAGGTTCACGATAACTAGACATTTTTCTTGGGAATAAAACTTCCCATGGGAAATGAAATTCCCCGGGAGATTCCCGATGAGGCCCGATAACTCTACAAAAAAAAAAGTAGATAAAAATGAAGATGATTTAGCCCAGTCAACGAAGACTCAAAATTATAAAATAAATGCAAAAAAGAGTGCTCTCTGGATTTTTTTCATATGGTAGGGGTTACCCCCAGGTATAACATACCCAAAGTCCCCAGCCCAGGGCCGCGAGATTAACTCAGGAGGGGGGGGTAAATGTACCCCTTTTTAGATTTTCGTGAATATTTCCACAACCTAGTATGTTAGTGGAAAAGTTTATACTACTTAATTAGAGACATTTTTTCTAGGGCCAAAAATAAAGGAGATGCGGGCGGTGGAAAAGTCAACAAATCTGAAAAACCTCTTATTGTCTTAGATATTGAACGTTTTCTGACCAATTTACTTGGAAAAGACAAAAAGCGTTAATACACATTCATTCACTGTTGTTTCATCATGTCGTGAAGCTAAGAAAGGAGTTATAATATCTCTTTTTTTTATATATCCGAAACTATACGAAAAAGTTGATGTATACTTTAGGCAAAATTTAAATAGCAAGAGTTGTTTTCATATGGCGCCAAAAAATGGTAACGGTTTTTTTTAAAGGAACACAATACAAAATTTATTTGCCATAGAGGGGGGTGCTTTCTCCCCCCTTTTAGAGAGGAGGGTCATTTTTTTTTAAATAATATTAAAAAACAACGGCAACACTTACAACTTAAACATTTACCTTTTTTGAAAGCCAGAATTCCGTTCTTTTATTTTATTTTCAAATCAAGTTATTGATGTCCCTATTTTTTGTAAAAATTACTTTCAAACTCAAAATTAAAAAAAAAAAAAGTTGAAAATTTCGTTTTTGATTTTTTTATTTAAATTGTAAAATAAAACGCGGAATTGGCCTTTATTGTTCACTACCCCTATTAACTCTTAATTGAAAACTGAAAACTAAATGGTTCTGTATCTCCCACTTTTTGAGAAAGTTGAAAGTTACGACGACAATCTTTTTGATTTTTTGATTTTTTTTCTTAATTTTTGTTATTATTATACTGTGTAGTATGTGATAGTAGTGTTTCCTTGAACTTGAGGGTAATGAATGAATAATTTCTTTGAACCTGCAAAGCCATCCACTCAAGGTACTGTGATAGTGGTAGAGGGGACCCTAAGGTATAGCATACTCAAAGTCCCCAGACCAGGGCCGCAAGCTTTAGACAGGTGAGGGGGGTAAACGTACCTTTTGTAGTTTTTCTTCCATATTTGGGAAACTAAGCATAGTAGAGGCAAAGTCAATAACATATAGTGAGAGAAAATTAAATTCCCTTCCAATAAAAGTTATGCTCATAGTTTTGCTGGAAGCAATAGAGATGCGGGAGTAGAAATATCGAAAAAAAAGCTAAAAAAAATGTATTTCCTTAGAAATTTAATGTTTGTAAATTAGTTTACTTTTATAATACTGTAGTATTTTACTAAGGGTTCGCAAATAAAACTTATTTCCTTTATTCAAACTGAAACAACAATTACTTCACAAAATAAAACGCTTTTATTTCAAATCTTTTATTTCTACTACTTTTATTATAACCAAGCACAAGTATGCAACTCTTTATTCACACTGACATTTATTCATTCACATTCAAAATCGAACTGCCGCTTTCGGACTTGTGCCCCTGTATTTATATCCGAAAATAAAGGGTTCTAGAATTTTCTAGGGTCTGCTAGTTGGTGCTTTCCAAAAAGATTTCGTCAATTATTCCAGTACGAACACCAACCGTGATGGATTTAATTATTGATTTCACTCAAAGATGGCGCGGAAAGTTGTACTAATGTGTGGTTGTTTACATAACTGGGCATATTCACCACATTGCCCCCTCTTAGGATTGATCGGCCCGATTTAATCCATTATTCCCATTGTTATAACGATGTAAACGGTCGCAGTGTACTACTTTAAGCTTACCCCTTGCTCCTCTCTGGATGCGGTAAACCACATCATTGATTCGCTTCACAACGGTATATGGGCCTTCCCAGTTTTGTTGTAGTTTTGGTGACAGTTCCTTTTGTCGGTGAGGATTGTAAAACCACACCAGGTCTCCTTCTTGGAATCCCATCGTTGTTGCACGGGCGTCGTACCGTGTTTTCATCCTATCACTAGTGGTTTTTATGTTTTTCCTTGTCCGTTGATGAATGTCAATGAGTCTTTCTTTGAGGTTATCCACATATTCATCTGACCTTTCCGGTTCCATGGTATGGCATCCAAATTTGACATCACTGGGCATCCGTATTGTTGTGCCAAACAGGATCTCCGATGGTGTATGTCCTATTGAACTATGAACCGCACTTCGATAAGCCATCAAGAACAATGGAATATGGCGGTCCCAGTCTCGTTGGTAGTCACCTACAACCTTGGACAGATGTTCTTTAAGAGTCCTGTTGAATCGTTCTACCATCTCATCAGATTGTGGATGAAGCGGTGTTGTCCTCGTCTTCTTGATGCCAAGGAAAGAGCAAACCTCCTGAAAGATGTTAGATTCGAAGTTCCTTCTTTGGTCAGAATGCAGTTCCAAAGGTACGCCGAACCAGCTCACCCAATTGAAGATAATCTGATCAACAACTGTTTTAGTTTCTTGATTTGGGATGGCAAATGCTTCAGGCCACTTGCTGAAGTAATCCATGACTACAAGGATGTATAGATTTCTGCTGTTGGTCTCCGGAAACGGACCTGCGACATCTACTGCTATTCTTTCGAAAGGTGTGCCCACATTGTACTGTTGCATTTTACTTTGAAGCTTTGTACCTGGACCCTTGGTAGCAGCACAAGTATCACATTTTCGACACCACTTTTCGACATCATCTCTTGCATGTAGCCAGTAGAACCGTTGTCGTATCTTTTCCAGCGTTTTATTGACTCCCAAATGACCTCCAGATGCTCCATCATGCATCTCTAGAAGAACGTCATTAACCTCAGATAAGACAGCAGATTCCCATTTGCGCCTTAGTACTCCTTCTTGCAGATAAAGTGAGTCCCACTGTGCCCAATATGCTATGAGAGCTGGACTTCTATCGCAGATGTCACCCCATTCTGGTTTTTCTCCGTGTTGTGTTCCTTCCATGCAAGAATGGGTTCTATATCCGAGTCTTCTTGTTGGGCAGTCCTCAGTTCTTCATTGCTCCAACCGTAAATGGTATCGGCTCTTATTCGTTGGATGGCAACCGCTTCCTTTTCTACTTGACGCGTGTAATGCTTACAGTCCTGTTTACACGGTCGTCGAGACAATGCATCTGCGTTTGAGTGCAGCTTTCCTCTTCGATGTTGAATTTCGTAGTCGTATGTCCTCAGTCTCTCGATCCATCTTGCTACTTGACCTTCTGGATTTTTGAAGTTCAGAAGTCAATTAAGGGCACCATGATCTGTTGGAAGGAGGAACTTCTGTCCATAGATGTACTTATGGAAGTGCTTTGTTGCCAAAATCAAAGCTAGAAGTTCCCTTCTGGTCACGCAACAATTGCGCTCTGGCCTCGAGAGCACCTTACTGTAGTAGGCGACGACCTTTTCTTCTCCTTCATGGACTTGCGACAGTACAGCTCCAATTCCGACGTTTCTGGCATCGGCATCGATGATGAAAGGTTTTCCAGGAGTCGGATAGGTCAGCACAGGAGCATTACACAAACGTAGCTTGAGTTCCTGAAAACTTTTCTCGCACTCACCTGACCATTTGAACGGCTTCTCCTTTTCAGTAAGTTGATGCAAGCTCTTAGCGATTCCAGCAAAGTCCTTCACAAAGCGCCGAAAATATGTGGCTAGACCAAGAAAGCTACGGAGCTGATGCTTATCCTGTGGTGTTGGCCAATTCTTCACAGTGTCAACTTTCTCAGGATCAGTTTTTACTCCTTGGGATGAGATGATATGTCCTAGGTATTTAACTACGGTCTTGAAAAGCGCCCATTTATCTGGATTTAATTTTAAGTGTGCTTCTCGAAGCCTCTGAAATACAGCCTTAAGGTTTTCACAATGCTCGTCAAAAGTTTTTCCATAAACGATGACATCGTCCAAATATACAAGGCATGATTTCCAAGTAAGGCCTTGAAGAACACACTCCGCTCAAATGTTACCGGAGCGTTGCACAGTCCGAATAGCATCACTTTAAACTGCCACAGACCATTTCCGGTTGAGAAAGCTGTCTTCTCTCGATCTTCTGGATGGATTTCTACCTGCCAGTAGCCACTCTTCAAGTCTAACGTCGAGAACCATTGAGCTCCTTCCATTGCATCCAATGTATCGCTGATTCTGGGCAGTGTGTAGCTGTCTTTCTTTGTCACATCGTTCAGCATACGGTAGTCCACACAAAATCGTGTGCTTCCATCTTTCTTTTTGACAAGAACAACTGGTGACGCCCAAGGGCTTTTGGAATTTTCGATTAGACCATCTTTCTTCATTGTCGATATCATTTCTTCAACTTCGGCTTGTTTGGCTAATGGGAGACGTCTTGCTGGTTGTCGAATCGGTCTCGCATCACCTGTGTCGATTCGGTAATGTACCAGTTGTGTTCGACCATACTGCCCACTCGGTGAAGAAAATATATCAGCGTACTCATGAAGAAGGCTTCCAGCGACACTAAGCTGATGTTGACTTAGATTGGATGGCTTGAGAATTTTGGCTTTCATGGAGCTGAATGTTCCGGGGTCCATTGGTTCTTCTGCGTTAATTTCTGTGATTTTAGTTATTGCGGTCACAGATTCGCATTTTCCAATTACTTCTCCTTTCTTGAGCTTGACCTCGTACGGTTTGATGTTCAGAATCCGTACGGGTACCATGTTGTTCTTTGGTTCCACAAGAGTCTTCGCTAAGATGATGTTTTGTGAAGATTGCTCAGACTCTGGTTCCACCATGACGTATCGATGGCTACCTAGATCGCCCTCTATTTTCGTCCAAACAAACCCTTTCACATGTCTTCTTTGATGACAGTTCTTAGAGTTGATGAGTTTTCGTTGCCATAAACCATAGGAATCTCTACATTTTGGTACTTCAACACTTGCTTACCGATATCCAGAATCACTCCGTGCTCTTTCATGAAGTCGATTCCAATTATGCACTCATCACATATGTCTGCTACCAAAAATAGATGCGAAAATTCTAATTCTGCCAAACGGATTTTAAGACGAACTTCTCCATTAACTCTTGCTTGCCTGTCGCAGTTTTAAGACGGTAGCTATTGGTGTTATGTAGCCACGTCATCTTGACTAAGTCTTTTCTTACAATGGAGGCTGTGGCACCGGTGTCAATTGTAGCCAACTGTTTCTTGCCATTTAATGTTGCATCCACTGTCAGACTTTTATTGTTCCGTTTAGTCTGCGAGACTTGTATGGTGTTTCTGGGGCCATCGATACCAGAAACCAGCTTCTGTCCCTCGAAGTTGGTTCTTACTCGTTTCCCGACTGGGAAACAGAGCGAGCAGGAGCGTTGATGTTATTGCTCACCTGTTCGCGGGTATTATTTCTGTTTCCACAGTGTTGACAGGCGACTCTTCTTGGTGCCAATCTGCACTGGCGCTGAAGATGTCCGGTTCTGTTGCAATTCCAGCATCGAGCAGGTCTTTCTCGCTGACTTCTATGGAATTCAGCTTGCTGGCAAGAACATTCCTCAACTTCAAGTTCTCTTACCCGATGAACTCCAAAGGAAGCCTGTTCTGATGCTTCCATAGTCAGAGCGAACGCTAGTGCTTCAGAAAGCGTGCGTTTTCCAGCAGTTCGAATTGCTCGCTGCAGGTTGATGTCGGAAACTGCACAGACAAAAGCCTCCGTTGCTATAGCTGGTTGGTAATTTCATCTCCTGCAGTCGGATATGCTAGGTGTGCCAACCGTTCGATGTCTGCTTGGAGTTGTTGCAGACTTTCACCTCTTTTCTAGAATCTGGTATTGAGCTGGACGCGGAAGACTTCTTGCATATGGCTATCGCCGAAGCGTTTGTCAATAGCCTGAACAAGAGCACTGAAGTTGCCGTTCTGGTCTGCTGGTTTGGTTTGCAAAAGTTCAGCAGCAGAACCTCTAAGGGCAAGCGTCAGGGCAATAAACTTGTCTTCGTCATCCCAGCCATTTGTTGTTGCGGCTGCCTCAAACTGCTTCTTGTAGATTGACCAAGAAGACTGTCCATCAAAGGTTGGTGGATACATATCTTTTTTCTTAGGAAAATCGCAACTGCCCTCTCTTACCTTCATTTTCCTAACCTTATCTAATTCATTGGCAAAGTTCTGCATTTTGTCTTCAAATTTCTCGACCTGTTTTTCGACGTTTTCAACACGTTCATCAAGAGCCATGAATTTATTTTCAAATGAATTTAGCTTACTTTCGATTAGATTTTTCTGGTCGTCTAGAAGGTTCCTTTGCTCGTTGCGTTGTTCCTCTAGAATATTCTTTTGTTCACTACGTTGTTCTTCAAATCGTACAAGCAGGTTCTTTTGTTCATTCTTCTGCTCAATTCGTTGTTCCTCTAGAAGATTCTTTTGCTCTTTTCGTTGGTCTTCAAACTGGGTGAGCAGCTAAGCCATCATACTAGAAATGTCTAAGCTTGTACTTACTTGCTCTTCCGGCATTTCAATTTCAAATAGAAACGTGGCTGGATTTTCAGCGTGTTGCCTTAAATCTTCCTGCAGACGGATAATGAGGTCGTTTTTTGTTCCAGCAGGTAGGAAGGCCTCGTCTGTTTAGTTCTGCTTTAAGTTCAACACAATTCAATGCATTCACAATTTTACCCATTTTTGTGTGTCACTTTTCACAAACACCTTTCTTATTTGTTCACTAATCTACACACTTTATCAATTTTTTTTTTTCACCATCAATTATCTGAATTCACAGATTAAATAAGTTTTATTTCACTTTTTCTGACACCAATGTAGTATTTTACTAAGGGTTCGCAAATAAAACTTATTTCCTTTATTCAAACTTAAACAACAATTACTTCACAAAATAAAACGCTTTTATTTCAAATCTTTTATTTCTACTACTTTTATTATAACCAAGCACAAGTATGCAACTCTTTATTCACACTGACATGTATTCATTCACATTCAAAATCGAACTGCCGCTTTCGGACTTGTGTCCCTGTATTTATATCCGAAAATAAAGGGTTCTAGAATTTTCTAGGGTCTGCTAGATGGTGCTTTCCAAAAAGGTTTCGTCAATTATTCCAGTACGAACACCAACCGTGATGGATTTAATTATTGATTTCACTCAAAGATGGCGCGGAAAGTTGTACTAATGTGTGGTTGTTTACATAACTGGGCATATTCACCACAATACTATGAACATTACTTTTATTGAATGGGAATTTAATTTTCTTTCACTATATGTTATTGACTTTGCCTCTACTATACTTAGTTTCCCAAATATGGAAGAAAAACTACAAAAGGGTACGTTTACCCCCCTCACCTGTCTAAGGCTTGCGGCCCTGGGCTGGGGACTTTGAGTATGCTATACCTTAGGGTCCCCTCTACCACTATCACAGTACCTTGAGTGGATGGCTTTGCAGGTCCAAAGAAATTATTCATTCAATACTCTCAAGTTCAAGGAAACACTACTATCACATACTACACGGTATAATAACAACTAAAATTAAGAAAAAAAATCAAAAAATCAAAAAAATTGTCGTCGTAACTTTCAATTTTCTCAAAAAGTGGGAGACACAGAACCATTTAGTTTTCAGTTTTCAATTAAGAGTTAATAGGGGTAGTGAACAATAAAAGCCAATTCCGCGTTTTATTTTTTTTTTTGAGTTTGAAAGTAATTTTTACAAAAAAAATGGGACATCAATAACTTGATTTGAAAATAAAATAAAAGAACGGAGTTATGGCTTTCAAAAAAGGTAAATTTTTTTGTTGTAAGTGCTGCCGTTGTTTTTTAATATTATCCCCTCTATGGCAAATAAATTTTGTATTATGTTCCTTTAAAAAAAAAACGTTATCATTTTTTGGCGCCATATGAAAACAACTCTTGCTATTTAAATTTTGCCTAATTTAGTATACATAAACTTTTTCGAATAGTTTCAGATATATAGAAAAAAAAGGAATTGATAACTCCACTCTCAGTCTCATTACATGATAAAATAACAATGAATGAATGTGTATTTACCTTTTTTGTTTTTTCCAAGTAAATAGGTCAGAAAACATTCAATATATAAGACAATAACAGGTTTTTTTCAGATTTATTGACTTTTCTACCCCCCGAATCTTCCTTATTATTAACCCTATCGAAAATATGAACATAACTTTTTTTTATAGACAATTTATTTGTCTCTAATTATGTAGTATAGACTTTTGCGCTAACATGTAAGGTTGTGCCAATATTCACGAAAATCTAAAAAGGGGTACCTTTAACCCCCCCTCCTGAGTTTAGCACTGTTTTTTGCATTTATTTTATAATTTTGAGTCTTCGTTGACTGGGCTATTAAACCAAACAGTTTAAACTTTGAATATTTTTTTTTTTAATCAAAATCATTTCGGGCCTACGTGCCGGCCTATCAACCAATTGATAAACCATTTGTAATTTGTATATGTAGGTATGTAACCTACCAACCAAAGATATACCAAAACATAGGTACCTGCATAGGTACTAATTTTTGTGCATACCTACCTACTTAGAAAAAATATATCTTTTTCTTAAACATACAAATTTTTTTTTTTAATTTAATTCAACTTAAAGGTAGGTATGTAGGTACATTTCCTACCTCCCTACAATTTTGTATTCTAAAAATGTACGTATCTCAAAAAAAACATCAAGTTTAAATGGCTAAAGTTCCCTTTTCTTGAATTCAAAAAAAAAAACTAAACAGAAAATCCAAAATCAATCAAAATTAAATTTTCTTCCCGAAATTTAAATATTTTATAAACAAAAGGATTTATTAGTTATTGTCTGACCTACTTACTTTCGAAAAAAAGAAGAAAAATATGCGTGCACCTGCACATACATATTTCCATCATCCCAAAAGAAAACACAAATAAAATTCTACCTTCCCTTTTCTCATGTATGTATGTAGGTACTCATGAGCCCACTCTGCTCACTCACTCTGCTTAATACCTTTGTATATGAAAACATAACCAAGGTAAATACATGAATATCGCACAAAAAATGTGTCTGAGTTCCACATTCCACCACATTCAGTCCACAGGATTCCACAAATAGTCTAACTTTAGGAGCAAAATGGTTCGTGTATTATCTGTAGTTCTTGTTGCATCGCCACCTAGTGTGGATGTAACACTAAACTTTCGTTTAGCTGACGTGGTTCCTCTATGTGTATAAACTCAATGATAGTACTATGGATTTCATATACAAGGGTTATTCCAATAACATAAGATTTCTTTGATATAACTTTGGCGAATACTTTAAATGTCACCCCACACAATTGATCCGGCATTGTAGAGCTCTTGGGCGAATGTCACTTTTTTAATATCTTTTTTCACTTTTAATAGATTAATTTTCTATAAACTAATTAAAAAAAATCCTCTTCAGAGAGTAACACAAAATTAAAATCATGAACAAAACAAATTTGACTTCTGACTGACATTTCCCAATTAGCAATTTACTAGTTAGCAAATCGAAAAAAAAGGTTTAAAATTTTGAAATAGTAAATTGCTAAATATTTAGAAAACTAAATACTAGTAAATTGCTAGGCCCTTAACAATAGGTTGTTTAAAATTTTGCGCCATTGTTGTTAAGTTTGAATAAAGGGAATAAGTTTTATTGGCGAACCCTTGGCAAAATTTTACAATACCTAACATACAAACATAGGAGTCATTCGATATGAAAACGTCTAATCGAAAAGCCATCGCATTTTTGATTTTTTCCAAACTTTGTGGGAATCATCTCTAGGTTCCAAAAGATGGAAATCTAGGATCTAATTTTCGCATTTACCGTTCCCCCTCTACCGCCCTTGAAAAATTTAAAAATCATCATTTTAATGTTTTTTATTTTATTTTTAGAAATTATATTTTTAAAGATATCAAGGTATTGAAATAGTTTTAAGTGATTCTACCAGATTTAGTATTTTTTCTGTGTATTTCCCAGGGGGAAATGGTAGCAACGAGAAGAAAACTAAATTTAAAAGAGACATTTTGAAACTATTTAGAAGAAATGATAACTTTTTAATCGGAGGTGACTTAAACTCTAGACATCAATCGTGGGGATGTCTAAGAGCAAACTGTTGGGGTAATATCCTGCATGATATTATAGCATTTAACAGATCTCTAACATTATTATACACTCTCGAACCGACATACTTTCCAAGCTGTGCGTCTCAAAATCCTTCAACGCTTGATATTTTTGTTTCAAATAATGCATATCGTTTTTCGCAGCCAGTTACACTTAATGCTTTAAGCTCGAATCACTTGCCAGTCTTGACTTCCTTTGAGAATTCTGTAAGGCAAAGTAATCTGACTTCTGTTAGTTTTAACTATTCTGCTGCAAACTGGAATCGATACACTTCATATGTTTCTGAAAACTTAAACAAGAGTAGATTATCGGCTGACTGTATTACTTCATCTGTTCAGATCGATGGCCTCATTGATTCTTTTATGGAAGTTGTAAACAGAGCGGCTGATTTATCTATTCCCAAAACCCAAACATTTCATTCAAATCAACTCACTTTACCTGAGTCTATCTTACGACTGATTCGTTTCCGAAATTCGGAGAGAAGGAAATGGATCCGGTTTAGACTTGATATTTTTAGGAATATTGTTAAGATTTTGAACACAAAAATAAAAAATGAAATAGAAATTTTCAAAAATAAAAATTGCAATAAGCTTTTATCTAGTTTTGACAAGGGATCTAAGCCTTTTTGGAAGGTTACAAAAATAATTTAAAAAAAAAGTTCAAATATTCCACCTCTTCGAGTCAACGATAATGTTTTTGTTACTCAAATAGAAAGGTAACCGCTCTGGGTGACACTGACACCACACAATATCATCTCATCTCAGTGATATTGACACTGAAAATACTGCCAGAGATAAATTTATTGAATGACATTCCTTACCAAGTAACGTAAATAGAAACAACTTTTTTAAAAATCGTTCCGTGAAGGATTTAATTAAACATTTTAAGTCCAAAAAATCGTATGGTATTGATGGAATGAGCAACAGATTACTTAAAGCCCTACCTTCAACGGGCAGCAAATTCCTTACAATGGTTTTCAATTGTTGTTTGGTCCTTTCGTATTTTCCAAATGATTGGAAAGTCGCAAAAGTTTTTGCTATCTGCAAACCTGGCAAAGCAAAGGATAATCCTAATAGTTACAGGCCTATAAGTTTATTAAGTGCTTTAAGTATACTATTTGAAAAGCTTATTAAACAAAGACTGTTAAACCATATTGAGGATGCGAATATTTACCCTATTGAACAATTTGGTTTTAGACCTGGTCACTCCACAAGCCATCAAATTTTAAGAATTAAAAATCACGTCAAAAGTAATTTAAAGCTTTCGACTGGCTTAGTACTTTTGGACATAGAAAAAGCCTTTGACACTGTGTGGCATCAGGGGTTAATTTACAAACTTGTAATGTTTAATTTTCCTATTTATCTTATCAAGTTAGTATGGAGCTTTTTACTTAACAGAAAATTTGTTGTATACTCAGGCAGTGTAAAGTCTGCATTTTATGATATAGTGAGTGGCGTTCCACAGGGTTCTGTCCTAGGACCCATACTTTTTAATATCTACATGCCCGACGCTAAAGCTAAATTGTACTGATATCGCTTGGTCTGATAGCTGCAAGTATCTAGGTCTTACACTTGATAAGAAACTGATTTTCGATAAACATATTTCCAGCACGATCAACAAAACAAATCTTTTAATAAAAATTGTATACCCTTTCATAAATCGCAAATCAAGTCTTAGCATGCATAAAAAAGTTTTAATATTCTAAACTATTTTCCAGCCTATACTCACTTACGGTGCTCCAGTATGGTTTTACTGTGCTGAAACACATTTAAAAAAAATTCAAAGAATGCAAAACAAAATTTTAAAATTAATGCTAAATTTGCCATGGCATTTCTCAAATGTAAGGCTTCATGATACAGCTAATGTTAAGCAAATTAAGCTTGTACTATATAACCTACAAGATAACTTTTTTAGAAGATGTTCCTATTCTGATAATGAGCTTATTCTTAATCTCTTAAATTAGATATTTTGTTTATATCGCGTTTGGGTTTATGTGCAATTTTAGTTTTTAATAAGGGTTTTTTTCTAGTAGCTTTTCCCTCAAATCTTTGTTTGTTAAATCATTTAAGCTATATTCATTTAAGTATTAAAAATATATTGAAGTTGTAAAGAATTTAATTTTCTATATCTCTTAAATAAACATTCATTAATGTAATAAATTTCGAACTGCAATAAATAAATAAATAAATTAAAGATAAAAACGGTAGTTTTTGAAAAAAAATATTTTAATTTACAAAATCATAGCCAAACAGTATCAACCACGTTGCTGAAAAAACGTGTTTTTTACTGTTTTTTTCTTGATTTTTAACTGCCTCCCGTTTGCCGACTGTTAAATTTGACGCGCTAATATATCTCAAATACTTAGAACACATATTTTCAAAGAAACAAAACCAAAAATTGACTCATTTTACTCACCCTTTATATAAAATATCGCTGCTTTAAAAATCCATATTTTGCTAAATTGCATTTTTAAGGCCATAATATCACTATGTTTGACAAAAAATAACGAGATGAAATTTTTAGCATAACTTAGCTTGTAGTTTCAGCTTTAATTTCTGAAAGTTTTGTTTTGTGATTTTCATCCATAGTGTGAGCGCACTGGTTTAAGGAGAGCACTATTTTTTTCAAATAATAACAAAAGCGATACTAGAATTTGAGAACCGTTATGAGCAATACTCTAAATTTATTTATTTATTTTTTAGATTCAATTTTGATGCTCTTTTTATGTTGAATCAAATGAGCTATCACTTATCAAAATCGGTCAAAAATTGTGAAAGCTATGGTTTTTTTTATAAAATAAAACATAAGATAAATGAACATGAAAATAAAAAAAAAAATCAATCGCAAATTAAAACAGTTTTTCTTATTTCACCATTTGTCCCATTTAAGAATAATTCCTTTCCGAGTAAAAATAAATAATCATAGCTTCTACAATTTCTAACCGATTTTAATAAATGATAGCTCACTCGATTCGATAAAAGGAGAATTAAAATTGAATCTCAAAAAAAAAAGGTTCTCAAATTCTAGTATCACAATGCGAAAACTAAATCCAGCTGGAATTAAAATTGAATCTCAAAATAAAAAAGGTTCTCAAATTCTAGTATCACAATGCGAAAACTAAATCCAGCTGGATTTCCATCTTTTGGAACCTAGAGATGATTCCCACAAAGTTTTAAAAAAATCAAAAATGCGATAGCTTTTCGATTAGACGTTTTCATATGGAATGACTCATAGGTAATTATCTCCTTATACACTCCAATTCACTCGTTTAAAAACAGATTTGTTTCAAAAAAGTTTTAACGATTTCTCCATAACCTTTTATAATTATGACAAATCTACTTATAGAATTTAATAAGTGTAATATGGTGATTAAGATCCAGGAAGAATTTTAAATCCTTCTAAAAAATTGTTAGTCCTATGGCTCTTTGAACAATTGTATTCTCAAAATCGACCTTATTTTTTGTGTCATTCGTTTAAATACACCTTGAAAAACAACCTAGTAGCTCATAAAATCGTTAAAAATGGTTAACAATAGTATGCACAAAATCAAATAATAAACAGTTAAAGACATTTCATCAAGAATTTAACAATTTTTCCAAAAGGAAGTGTTCTAACCGAAGACAAAAATGCTCAAATTCGAGACTATCAGGACGATGGTCATAGCAGTCGCTGTGAAGGTCACAACATTGGAATAAGTATGCAGCTACCTTGGATATAGGGATAACATTGAAAACCCAACAAACCGCTAGCGAACATGGCAACAACACCTAAAGAAATACAACGCATACTCCGAAAAGCCTCAAATTCAACATTATAAGTCAGCAAAATCATAGGTAAAACCGTGGTTAAAGCCACCAAAAATGCTTTTTATCAGATTTTCCGGGAAGCCAAACATTTTAATGATCTGTTTAAATCAACTTTAAAAGTTCACGTATGAGATCTGTACCAGCCTGATTCGGGTGGATCTTTATACGAAGCCGACACGAGACCGAGACGAGATGGAAAATTTTCCATTTTAACGAGACCGAGACGAGACTTACCAAAGTCTCGCAGGTATCGTCTCGTGGCCAGCCCTACTTAAGCCCCTTGCGTATTTATTTGGATTGGACAATGCTGTTCAATAATTCTTGTGCAATTTTGTAATGAACCTTTACCCAAAAGCTAGAAGCTCTGTAGGGTGTCTGGGATACTAAAACCAAATGTTTAACCTCCAGCGAGTTGCTTGATAAAGGAAAAACAGAAAGATTAGTTTCATCGACTTCAGAATTAGAAGTGATCCAATATTATTTTATTTTCTTCTTTTATACAAAATATTATGCCTTCATCTATATTCAACCATACTTCGATACTCTATAGAATTTCCCATTATATGCAGTATCAGCATAATACCCATGCACTTCAAGTGTTTTGGGCTAGCTTGCTTATGATGCATATTTTACTGTCATAAGTCAGCGACCCTTAATTATGTTTAATTTTCTTCATGCATTCAAAGTGTTGTTGTGTATTTGGTGTCATATTATATAGCTCGTGCACTGAAGGTGTCAGTTAAACTATATGAGTATTGATAGCTATGTGCACTGAGTGTACCAACGGATATATGGATATTGTATTGTTTGTGCTTCGGTTTTGCTATAGCTGATGATAAAATGTGATGCGATGGAAATTCGAGTATTAAATATCGAAGTAGGTTGAATGTTCTATTAATTGTTTTTTTGGCAATTAATTAAGTGATCGCTGGTGCGATCCCTTCACAATTGTATGACCAATTTTTGTTTTAATTATATTTGTTTGGCTGAAGAGGGGCTCAAACTCAGCATTTGAAATGGGAGTGAAGTCAGTCCAATACCAATCACAAATCGACCTAATACCTTAAACATATTTTCCCCACCTGCATCTTTAAAAGTTAGTAGCTGGATCCAAAACGCATTTGTGTTTTGTGAATTTCTACCGATTTCTAACCGATTTCTTAACAATTTAAGCAGCCGAATACCATATTATAATTCATAAAAGATTTATGACAGCTCAAATTTTTGTATTGGAATTGATAACAGAATAACAGAACAAAAGACCTAGCTGCATAGGACCAAATAATTGACTTTCCAGATTGCACAGCAACAGATGCTTTAATTAATTCATTTCTATTAGAAAAAGTCATGCATTTTGTGAATCTTCGATATTTGACGTTATTAAGGTTAAGTCAGAATGCTTTCTATTTTATTAAATATTTTTTTCCAAATATGATATCATAAAATCAATTATTCGAAATCATTTTTGGCATTCAAGAATGCAATAACTAAGAACAAGAATGCCAGAAAAGCATTAAGCATAATTTTAACATTTGATAATGCTTTTTTCTTCTCTATAATGCTAGATCTAGCATTAATAATACCGTTATAAGAACACTGGTCCGAAGCGGCAGTTTGATTTTAAAAGCGAATGGATAAACGTCGTGGTGAAAATAGTGAATTAAGAGTTGCATACTTGTGCTTGGTTATAATAAAAGTATTAGAAGTAAAGGGATTTTAAGTGAAATAAAGGCGTTTTATTTTGTAAAGTAATTGTAGTTAAGTTTGAATAAACGAAATAAGTTTTATTTTGTGAACCCTTACTAAAATATTACATTGGTGTCATAAAAGTGGCATAAAATTAATTTTATCTGTGCATTCAGATAATTGATGGTGAAAGTTGATAGTGTGTGGATTAGTGAACAAAAACATTGCTAAATAGCGCCGCATACAGATGCAAAATACTGATTTCCAACACGGCCCGGTAACTTTGTTGTTGGTTTTCACATCTATTAATCGACACAAAATTAAATTAAAAATACAACAATGCAAACAAATGGGTTTTGGCCTTTTGGGGAGTGAAACGTACGAAGGATTTGTATCAAAAATCCCTTAAATGAAGATACAAATCCTGTTGTATTTTCGGTTTTTTTTTTTTTTTTTTGATAAGTGCACACATTTTCCAAACCCATCCTTCCAACACTGCCTATATTGGTTTTATTGTTGTTATTTTACAACAATATAACAAAATAATGCGAAATGACTAACAAAAATAAGTGCGTTTGACTACTCTCAAATATTTCGAAAACGTTTTTCAGGGTAATATTTTCGCTGATTAAATTAATAGTTCAACTAAGGATTTCTATTTACGTATTTGTTCCACACCTTAGGCCGCTTGGTTGATTTTTGTTTGCACTTCTATTAAAAAAAAAACTATTTTTATTTATAGGGGATATTTGCCAAACCATCGGCAACATATGGTAATGCTAAAGTTGGCCCTTGTGAGCACTGCAGCAAAAGTTTTGACACTGTTTGCCCAAGATGCATCTCATTTTTCTGCAGTGTTGAATGTCAAAAGGCAGAGTGGACTAGGCATCGTTATATTTGCGGTAAACCTGCGTAAGTTTTTGTTTTTTATTTATACTTAGATAAAAATAATTATTTAATATGATGTTCTCATTTCATTTACTTCCAGTTCGATGTGGCCAGCTTGGGCTAAACAATTGGCTGAACTAAGAAACCCCACAGAGCAAAAATCCGATACGGAAATAGAATCTCCATCCAATGTATCGCCGTCGCAACAAAATTCATCCCAAAAAGCCGCATTAAAAGCCCAACTTCCACCTTCAGGAAATAATGTCATCCTAACAGCAATCTCCAAGACAAATGTTGTCTTTGTTCGATCAACTTTATACGATGATAATTTAATATTCTTTAATACGGTTTCGAGAATACAAGAAGTAGCTCAAAACCAAGAACATTTTCAGCATACTCCCGAAAGAGGCGATATTGTATTGACAAAATTCAAAGACAATCAATTTAATCGGGCTATGATATTGAATCCTGACAATTTGGATCAAATTAAATTGATTTACGTTGATTACGGGAACATAGATTCGAAGTCTTTGGATGAGCTTTATAATGCTCCGGAGGAATTATGTAATCTACCACGTATGGCTGTTCCGATAATTTTAAAAAATGTCCCAGAGTTCTTGATGACTGACGAAGTAAGAAAGTACATGTACAGTTATCTGAATACAGACATGAAAATAGTTTACGACCCTGAGGATTTGAGTAATGGAATCAATTTATCGGAACTCTTTGATTTTACTAGCAACGAAAGTTACAATGAAACAATTTCTTCATTTAGAGCCGGTGCTGTTGACCAAAAAAAAGCTCCTGTTGTTTATCGTGAAGTATGATTGGCGTGATTTTTTTTTTGTTGATGAACTATTTTTTTTTTTAGTTCTTGGAATATTCACCATTGCCAACTGGAGAAAATGTTGAACTTGTTGTTATAGACAGTTCTTTGTTGCAAACAGGCTTTGTATCATGTACAACCGAAGCATACACTAATGAAATAGAGAAGTTTCAGAAAGATATTCAAACATATGTTCAGGCTAATGAAACAAAAACCACTTTTACTCCAAGGTAAGCATATAATATTCAATACCAAAAAAATAACGTTTCGTTTCATAACACATTAAATTCATTAACTAGTGCAATCAAATAATTTCAATAACTCAACGCGCTCAAGATTTTGAAAAAGAAGTAACTTAAATGAATTAATTAAAACAAAAAAAATATTTAGGTACATAAATCAATAAAATGCAGGATGTCTGTAGGTGTCTCTTTGGATTAACGATATAAATGGAAAACAAAATAATTTTAAACATTTTTTCATGTCAAACAATGTATTAAGAAATGTTTTAAAGGAAAACTTTCTAATAAAATTGTTCATTAGTGAAACCTCAACTTTATTAGTAACATTAAGTAAGGGTATTCATGCAACGTCGTAAGTCTACACTGATGAGTTAAATGCTGTGTAATTGAATCAGCTGTTCGTTTTATTTGACAGATTTGGTGTGTGACAAATTATACGTGTTATTGTACTACCGAACCAATGCGAAATCGGAGCCGAACGTCTCGCAACGATTAACAAAGTTGTAAGATACACGATGGAACTACAATAGTCGCAGGCTTACGGAAGTGGTCGGACGAAAATGATCGAATATAAAAAAATCATATACCAAGTGCGCCCCGATTATGATGTAGTTTCGTCGTCGTCAACGACTTGTGTGAGAGAACCTTTATAATTATTCTACCTTAATTGTTTACGAAAAGTAGCTTTCATAATCTTTGTTCAAATGAGGACGTCCTAATTGTTTTTTCTTGCATATACAACGTTCTAAGTCACTTTAATCGCCAATTAATCGCGATTCGATAGTTACAGAACACGATCAGAGTTTTTTTTAGTGCTCTGAGTGAGATTTCATATTATGTAAATCATATTTATGAACGCGCCTAACTCTTAAAGTCACAATGACGTTTGAATAAGTTTAACCAAATAAATTTGGTTAATTTTCCCCATCATTATCCTTGGATAATTTAAACCAAATTGTGTAAACCATTTCCCATACAAAATTTGACAGTTCATTTACCAAATTATAAATTTGACCAAATCGTAAACTTATCTAGGGTTTTACGACGTTGCATGAATATCCTTATTGGCAATTTTGCGTTACCTTAGATATGGGGCCTGGTAAACATAAATGATATGGGCCGCGAGTAGGAGAGGAAAGGCATATTTTTAATTTGCAAACATAATGAAATGGATTTTTTTAGTAAAATGGATTATAGTCAATAATAAAAGTAAAGTACTGCAACTTCTCTTAGTGCACATCCTTCTAACTAAAACCTCGTATGCCAACAACACGCGAATTTACCTTTTCGGGTACTCCATCTAAGTATTAACCATTACCGAAGATACTATAATATATATAATTAATAAAAATGTATTCATATAAAAGAGATGCCATCAAAATATTACCCTTTTTTACCATGTAATATCCGCATATATTTTATATGATGCATATAAGCTTTATGTTTTAGATTTACGAACTAAAAACATTACATTGCAATTCATTCATTAACAAAATATAAAGTTAGAAATAATTTTGTGTAACAACAACTTTGCCATAAATTGTTTTTTTTTTTAATTTTGAAATTATTCATTAATAGTCCAGTAACCTTGTTTATATGGGAGGTACCACTTGCGTCAAATCTGGTATGTAGTTCTGATTTATTGCTGAGTTATTTACGATGTTTGTCTAATAAATAACCTAAGTTTTCGACCTCGAGCGGCGACTGCTTCATGGTCAAAAATCACAAAAACCGCGATTTTTTCGCACGATTTCAAAGTAGCTTAATTTGATCCAACTTGAGACCAAACTATCTCTGTAAGCCCCACGGTTTCCATAATACAGCATTTCAAAATTTAGCGATACAAAATTAATATAACAAGTTGTATTATCAAACAGTATAATGGCAAATAAAGAATGGTTGACATAAATGGATCAATGCACTGGAGCGTGCAGGTTGGGCCAAAAGAATAGAACAACCATACTGAATAGTCTACTATTTACTTAAGCTCGTATGATACTACATTTTTTCTCATTTTTAATTCATTAAATCATGTTTAAGTGTCAGCCGAGAAAAAAGAGTATTTTTATGAAAAGAACGACATTATGTTTTCACAACAGACAAACATTCATATACGATATACGTAGTATAGGGCAAGTTTAGGATTCGTGCAGAAAAAAAAACTCGATATAATAATTTTCCCTAACATTACGATGACAGAGAACGCGAAAAAAGTGGGTCCAGCAAATTCTGTCTGTCTGCACCTCGACCTGCGGCCTAACCCGAGTTTTTGGTCTTCAAATTCTTCAAATTAACGGCTACACCGATTTGAACCAACATTTTTATACAAGAGCTTCTTTACAATTTCGCATATCCAAACTTTTAAAAAAATAATTTTGTATTTAAAAAAAAAAATAATTTTTTTTGAAAATTCGATATCTTGAAAACGGGTAATTGATTTTTTTTTAATTTTTTTAAGATTGTATTTTATGAAATACTAAAAGTTGGCATACCAAATTTTATTTTTGAAAATTTTCAAGAAATTTTATATGTAAAAATTTTGTGTTTAAGAAAACGCTTTGACGATTTTTAAATTTTTTTTTATCATAAATTCATATTTATCAAACAAATCAGATGGCATCCTTTTTTTTGAGTTCTATCTGTTTTAGCCATTAAAATAACAAATTAATTGTAACTTATTTATATTTTATATTGTTTTTTACAACTATTTTTTAAGAGTTTACCACGATATCTAGAAATCAATAATCCAGAAAGCATAAATCCCGAAAGTAAAAATCTCGAAAAAAAAAATCTAGAATTGAAAAAATCTCGAAAACAAATATCTAGAAAGCATAATCTCGAACTGCAAAAATCTAGAATAAATATTAATTGCGAATCGTAACCACTCATTGTCTCAACAATTAATATTTATTCTAGACTAGGAAAGTCTCCTAAGAAAATCAGTTCACTGCACAAACACATGTACCCATCCAACTATACAAGTAGGTGAGGTGACTAAGTTTAGTGTAGTTGCTAGGGACGGTCTCTTACAGTGTTGCCCGAAACACCGATTTATCGTAATTCTCCCGATTTTTAGACCTATTTCCGATACACCGATTATTTGATCTAAATATGACACTTTTCCCCGATTTTCAATGTTTCATATTATCTTAATGTATTTTCAACTCTGCAATTTACTTTATTTATAATTTTACTAAAAATTTGAACACTTTTTAATCTGGCTGTGCCTAACTTAAAATATCCCATTTGAAATGTCCCATCGTCATAATCCGTAACATCGGTAATCATTGCAATGACTGCTTCTTGTTTATTAAACACTCCCAAAGTCGCCTTGTTTGTGTCAAGTTAATGGCAAAAAGTGTCTGATTATGTATTCAAAAAATTCAATAAAAATAAATATTTTAAAATTAATTAAAATTAAGATGCTTTTGTAGGTACATATCCGTTGCGGTTCATTAGAAACTTGAATCTTTGGAGTATTTGTTAGCTTGTGTATTACTTTTTCATTTCTAAGCTACCTATGATCCCTAAATAATTAAGTTTCTTGTAAGCCAATACCCCATAAAAGACTTTAAATATAACAAGGGAAATATTTGTTATTAATTATTAAGCTTTACGTAATGTGTTCAAACAATATGAATTTAAATTAAAAGTCATAATAAAACAAATAAATATCAATTGTTATTTATTAACTTCCTTATTCATAAAGAAAAAATAGTTATTAAAGCTCCCGTGTTTAGAAAAACTAAACCATAGAATAAGAATGTTTCGGACTCAAATAAAGCAGTAAGCAATTGCCTTTATTTTGAGCCCAGAAAATTCTTATTCTATGATGTAGTTTTCTTAAACACTAAAATAACTATTTTTTCTTTATGAATATGGGTGTAAATGTAATAAGTACCTCTGAATGAAAATTATTTAATTTTAACATTACAATTTGTGTTCAGGCAATATTACTTTTAAAAATTAATTTTAATGAAATAAAATAAGTAGCTCATGATACAAATAAAACACAATCTAAAAAAAAAACATTTCTTTGTCATGAGTTGTAAGGTAAAAAAAATATCCCCGATTTACACCGATTTCTAAAGTGGTAATCTCCCTATTTCAGAAAATATATTCTGCCAAAACTGGTCTCTTATAACAACGGAATACTACGTTTTCACCTAAAGATAATCCGGATTAAAAAGAGTAGATTAAAAATTAATCTTGAAGTGTTTTCACCAAAGAAAAAAAGATTAGTTTGACAATTCCACAGAGACGTACAAGCACTTTTTGGGAAAAGGATGTTGTGATAAATGACGATTTTCGTGAGAAAATTTTTAGAATTTCCCGAAAAACTACAAACATATCATCGAAGGTAATGATTATAAATAGAGTTCCTGTTTTCATTAAAAAAATCTATATTTATTGAAAGGAACTGCCCATTGCGCCAATATGTACGAGCCTAGCAAAAATGATCTACCGTCCCGTCATTTATTGAAGACGGCAAAAAGATTCAAGATTTTATTGAAAATAAAGTTAATCCTTGTGATTCTTAGTTCTGTATTAATATTTTTTGATATAAATTTATTTGTTCAACTGAACATTTTTATAAAATCTCATTTAATATAAATAAATGCAAAATTACAACTTCAACACTGAACATTCACAATATTAGGAAAGTCCACAAAGATGCAGTCATTGTTGGCTAGTTGCCGTTTTCCAAAAATCCTTTGTTGGTCGACAATTTGATGGTTTCGTTTTTCTTCAATTCAACTTTACCGGAGCCACTGCCTTCAATCAGGCTGAGTAGTAGGGATGGCGGTTTTGTCAAAATAACCGGTTTTCGGTTTTTTGCCCCTTCAGTTTAACCTGCCGGTTTTCGGTTTTTTATAGAAAAAAAATGTGTTGTGTGGAACTAGCTAGCTGTGAATGTGAATGAGAGTGTCTAAGAAAAACAACTCACGATTTCACCTTCCTATATTCCACTATGCTATCGCTTGGAAATGGAGAAGAACATACCCAGTACACAAACAGGCAGGTTATGTGAGACAATCGCTCATGTGAGCTCTGAAAAATGCTCCATTTATACGATTGTCAAATTGGCAGTATTTCTGTCATTAAACTGACAAAAGCATGAATTTGCTCATTCTTTTGTCAGTATACTGAGATAACATTGCCAATCTGTCAGTCGTGATAATGAAGTTAGTAAAAAAAGAAAAAAACCGTTCACCCGGTTGTTGGGTTTTAGAAAAAACACCGGTTTAAACCGAAAAAAACCGGTTAACCGAAACAAAAAACCGGCTTCGGTTTTAACCGGCCGGTTTTTCCCATCCCTACTGAGTAGTTCTTGCTAGGCTGACGAACATTGACGATCGTTTCGGCATGGTATTCGTGAGATCCATGTAAGAAGTTCATGCAGGCAACGTTCATGCCGGTGACCATCAATTTCTCGAGCATCTCAACGCTGCGGGAGACTGGTCCAATGGTGCCCACGTTTTCCTCTGTTTTTTTGTTTGATTTGGTTCCATTATCTGTAAGTTATTTATTTTATTAGTTAAAGGTAATATTTAACATGCAATTTATAGTTTTTTTTATTAATAATTACACAAAATTAATTCCTAGGCAAAGCTCGGCATCCTCAAAATAAAGTCTGACATTTTTTTTAAGTTTATTGTCAATGGAGAAAATGACATTTGGATAGGTGGTAATGCTTATGAAAGAAATGCAAGTCTTGCAGTCCCTGGTGGCGGCTTAAGATGCGTTATAGCAATTTGAAAACCTAAAAAAAATCAACTTTGAGGATGATTGTATGAACCAAAAAAAATTGTTATCCATCCCTAGGTATTGAGTCCCTGATTACAGATCCGTATGTCCAAGACTGATTGGAGGCGGCATTTACCCTGCCAGACCGTTTATAGAACCCGACAAATTTAAAGGAAATGGGTTTAAAAAACAACGGTAAGAACTAAGACGCCCTTTAATTTTTGTATGTAAAGTCAGAAGTCCCTTCTATCATTTCCTTTTTAAATAAAGTTATTTTGGTCAACAGTTTTTGAAATATTAATTTTCAAACTCAAAATTAAAAAAAAAAAAAATAAAAATAAATGTTCAAAATACTTTTTTTCAAAATTTCACTCTTATACAATCATAGTCAAATACTGAAAACCGGATGGTTCTAGGACTTTTACTTTTCAAGATATTACAAAATAAAGAAACCAACTTCTTAGTAAAAACAAGAAAAAACGAAGTTGATGATAACGTCATGATCCCATTTTTTAAAGATATCCTAATGTAATGGAACCAATGCACATTGTCAACTTAAAGCTACGTTAAAGTTGTTAGCTACGAAAGCAATTTTGTGCGATCCAGTCGTGCCCTTTTTTTTATGATGTTCACATAAAACAAATATGCGCTAGTTAGTTGACATAAATCAACATTTCCATTGCAAAAGAGTACTACGAAAAAATTAAACTCTGCCATCGTAACTTCTCTCCGATCGCAGTCTCACAGTCTTATTTATGAAATTTGTCTAACTTTAGACAGCCATAAAACTCTTATACTAGTACATCTCTTAACAAATTACCCAATAGATACATTTCCCCGATCACAACCAACTCTCCTAAGTATAAAGGCATGCGAATGTTTCTTCGCCGCAACGAATGTTCCGCATTAGTTTGGGAGAGCCTTAATGCTAAGAAAGTCGATTTATTAAAAAAAATAATGATGTATTTTGTTTTTGTTTTCAGAGTCAATGAACTGTGTATTGCAAAATATTCTAAAGACAATCTTTGGTATCGTGGCAGATGCATTGAAGTTGTTGGTGATGGCCATCCCACTATTTTATTCTTTGATTATGGTAACCTATCTATGGTCAGTGTAGAAAATATACGTAAATATCCCGAAGAATTAACATTCCCAATTATGACAGCGGATTGTGAGATAAGTGGTAAGTGATTTAACAATTTTAATTTTCTTCTTTATTAAATAAAACAAATTTATTTTTATTTTTTGAATTAAGGTCTGCCAGCTAAAATAGAAGATGACTTAAAAAATAAATTAGAAGAACTCTTAAATCCTGGAACTACGATAATTTGTAAGAGTGTCGAATATATAGAAGAAGATAATATTTATTCAATCAATTTAGGGGATTTATTGAGTAAAATTATACCTTAAGCAAAGTTCATTATTATAAGTATCATATAAATAAAATTTAAAACCACTTTAAAGACATTACTTGACATTAGTCAATAAATTTCCTTATTCGTTCTTTTTTTTTATTTTGTGTATGTTTTTATTTAATTATTTTTTTTCTCTTTATTAAAACCTGTATGACATAACATTTTTTTTTTTAAACAGGTTCTCTTTTTTGCACATAAAACCAAAAACTGTCTTATTTCGCAGAGCAAGAATTAAATATTCTCAAAATTATCAATACTGCAAAAGTACGGGCAAATCCACACAAATACGTTATGTCGGACAACAACGGTACTATGCTTAGCTTTCTTTCTTTCACTTATGTTAAAAATGTTGAAATTTTTTGACTTTAGAAAATCAAAGAAATTTAAAGAATTGGAGCAGACCTAAAGTATCCCCTAGGTTAGGTTAGGTTAGTGGGCTGACAGTTGATCTTGTTACCGTCACACTAAGATCAGTGTAGATCCATTGTGATACCCTGGGGATTAATCCCCATAAAAGAAACCTATGATAAATCCAATGACATAGCCCGTAGAGGGCGTTAATACAGTTCTTACAAGCTGAAGCTTGGAAAAGTCGTCTACAAATTGATTGAAGGAGAGTCAGTCGCTGTGTAAATACCGGGTTTAGGATAGGTTGACGCACCATTGTCTTTTTAGGGCGTGTCCCTTTCCTCTACCCTCACTGGATTGATCAACCCCAGACCCGTAGGAGCAGTGGCTCCATGCAGTGACTGCCAGCGACTGCCCAGTTAGGTCAGATAAGGAGAGTCCGTCGACACAATCACCGGGCAAAGGAGAGGCCAGCTCACCATAGTGTTTTTAGAGCGTGAGCCTCTCCCTTACCCCCAACAGGTAAATCATTTCTCCGCCAGGCCCGTAGGAGCAGTGGCACCATGCAACGTCTGGCGGGTAAGTTTGATAAATCAGTGGTTGGTGTATGTGGTAGCTTTGTTAAGTTGGTCCCATTAAGGTGTTGGAGAAGTGTTTGTTTGCGCATAATCACCGGGTTGTGGAGAGGTTAACGCACCGTTGTCTTTTAAGGGCGTGATCTCTACCTCTACCCCCTCTGAATAGATCATCCACTCACCAGGCCCGTAGGAGCAGTGGCTCCATTCAACGTCTGGTGAGTGAGTTTGATAGATTAGTGGTTGGTGTCTGCGTCTACCCCGTTCTGTCATGTAAGCCTACGTCGTCGGCACAATCACCGGGCTTAGGAGAGACCAACGTATCACTGTCCTTTAAGGGCGTGATCCCCCCTACCCCCACTGGTTAAATCATCCCCCCATCAGGTCCGTAGGAGCAGTGGCTCCGTGCAACGTCTGGTAAATGAGTTTGAAAGATCAGTGGTTGGTGTATGTGTCTGCCTAGTTAACTCTGTGAAGCTATCCAGGTATTGAAGAATTGTCTGACGGCATATTAACACCGGGTTGAGGAGAGTTAAACGCACCATTGTCTTCTTAGGGCGTGATCCCCTCATTTACCCCCACCGGAAAGATCATCTCTCCACCGGGCCCGTAGGAGCAGTGGCTCCATGCAACGTCCGCTGGGTGAGCTTGATAGATCAGTGGTTGGTGCATGCGTCTGCCCCGTTCAGTCAGATTAGTCTTCAGGTTACTGAAGAAGTGTCCGTAAGCACAATCACCAGGTTGAGGAGAGGTCAACGCACCATCGTCTTTTCAAGGTCGTGGTCCCTTCTCTTTACCTCCACTGTTAAAATCATCCTCACCACCAGGCCCGTAGGAGCAATGGCTCCATGCAACGTCTGGCGGTTGAGTTTGATAGATCAGTGGGTTGGTGTATGTGACTGAATTGTTTAGTTGTATTTAAGAATTGTCAAACCATTTTGTAGCGTTAATAAATTTTAACATGTTTTTGCTTGTAATGTCAGATTGTTCCTCTAAGTCATTGAAGAAATGTCTCCCGAGGAGCTTATTTCTTAGATGAAATAGTGCAGGGCAGTGACAAATGTAGTGTGGGGTATCCTCATGTACTCTTCGTCACCACATCCTCTACATAAGTCATCCATACTGAGACTCATCTTTTTCTTATGGTAACCCAGTTGGTTGTGCCCAGTGGTAACGCTCACGAGAATAGATAGAGACTTTTTTCCCAGTTGGATGATCTTGTCGGTCTTTTGTTTATCGAAACTAGGCCATAATTTTCTAGTTATAACACAGGTATCGAGTGAGTTCGATCTCTTGTTGGTTATAAGTAGAACTTTACTCTCGATTACCCTCTTAAGACAGGGCTTTGAACAGTTAAATCTGCTTGATTAAGATCAAGTGCTGATTCCATTCTTGCCAGTTCGTCAGCACTTTCATTACCTGGGACACCACTGTGGCCAGGAACCCAGCAGAGTCGTTTGTTGTGCTGTGTACCAAGAACCCTTAGCTCTTCGCGACAGCATGTCACAAGCTTCGATTTTATTTCAATGGCAGAAATTGCTTTTATTGCCGCTTGGCTGTCAATGAAAAAAATGATATCCGCTTGTGGTATAGCCATCATTGAGACCTGTCTAGCAGCTTTCGTCACTGCCAGGACTTCAGCTTGGAAGACACTGCTGTAATAAGGAAGTCTGAATGAGCTGGCTAGTCCAAGAGTTTCCGAAAAGAAGCCTGCACCAACACCAGTATCCATCGTGGAACCGTCGTTATATATTGCTATCATCGATTCGCAGGTTGATGGTTCTTTGGTTTGCCAATCCTCTCTACTAGGAAAGGCGATCGTGAACGGCTTGTGAAAGTCTAAACGGGGTGTAATGTAGTCAGTGCATACCATACTTCCCGTGTATTTCTGCAGAATCTGCGCGTATCCTATGGCGCTGCGCTTCCAGCTACTAGTTTGGCTAAGCCGAAGTGCGCTCTTGGCTGCCGATTCTTGTACACATAAATCAAGGGGTGTTAAGTTGAGTATAGCTTCCAAGCCCGCTGTGGGGGTGGACCTCATAGCCCCAGTGATTCCAATACATGCCATTCTTTGTACCTTGGTCATGAGTTTAAGGTTAGTAACTTTGTCGAGCGCATTCCACCAGACTCGGGTATGTCAGTACAGGTCTTACTATCGCTATCCACCTGATAATTTTTGGGCTAGGTCCCAAGGTTTTACCAAATATCCTGTTGCAGGAGCAGAATGCCAACATGGCTTTGTTAGTTCTTTCTTTAACGTTGCGACTCCAATTCAATTTCTTATCCAAGATTACACCAAGGTATTTTGCGTGATCGGAGATTTTGAGTTGGGTCCCTTCAATGAAAGGAATCTTGAAAGTCGGTATTTTCCGTTTGTTCGTAAAAAGGACTAGTTCGGTTTTTTGGGGATTAACCGCAAGTCTATGTATTCACTATTGATATGGCATTTTCTATTTGTTCACTAATTGTGGAGGGAAATTTGCCTGTCGCTAGTAATGCTAGATCATCTGCATATGCAATTACTTTGACTCCACTGTATCTTAGTCTCACAAGAACTGTGTTCATCACGAGTGTCCAGAGAAGGGGAGAAAGCACCCCACCTTGTGGGGTTCCTCTAGAAGTAGATACTTTGATTTGCACTCCTCCTAGCTCTGAGTTGATCTCTCTGTTTTTCAACATGAACATTATCCATCTGATGATAGCGTTATTCACATTAAGATTCACGAGCGCTCCTTTCACCGCCTCGTTCCGAACATTGTTGAAAGCTCCTTCAATGTCTAGAAAGGCAGCAAGGGTGTATTTTTTGTCCTTGAGCGTTTTTTCAATTGTGCTGACGACACTGTGTAGTGCTGTCTCAACACTTTTACCTTTTGTATAAACATGCTGGGCTGGAGATATGACTTCCGGGCTCAGTGCGTTGCGTATATATATCAATCAATCTTTCTAATGTCTTTAAGAGAAAAGACGTGAGACTAATGGGTCTGAAATCTTTAGCGGTCCTGTGGCTTGGCTTTCCAGTTTTCGGAATGAATACCACTTTGACCTCTCACCACGCCTTCGGCAAATATCCTTATTTAAGGCTACTTAGGAATATGTTTTTTAAGTGTGGGATTACATGGTCTTCACATTTTTGTAGCATTATGGGGGAGACACCATCCAAACCTGGTGATTTATACGGTGAAAAGGAGTTAATAGCCCATTTTATCCTTTCTTCCGTAATCAGCTCCATTGGTGTTGTGTTCTCTATGCTGAGTTCTACTTGTGGGTTGTTATTCCCTTTAGAGGTGCAACCAGGAAAGTGAGCGTTTACCAGGAGTTCCAGTGTTTCGCTACACGATTCCGTCCAATGTCCATTGGGTTCCCTAAAAGATCCTAGAACAATTGGTCCCTTAGCAAGTATTTTTCTGAGTCTAGCTGATTCGTTGGTACTCTCAATTTGACTGCAGAAGTTTCTCCATGAGCTCCGTTTGGCTCTTTGAGTTTCCATCTTGAATTTCTTTTGACTAGATTTGTAAGTTTCCCAGTCACTATCTGCTCTTGTGCGCTTGGCAACATTAAAAAGTCTTCTTGTTTTCTTCTTGATGTTGCCAAGTTCAGTTGTCCACCAGGGTGGTTTCTTTTTACCCTGTCCCCCTGGTTTTAATGGACATCCTTTTTCGAATGCTTTACCGAGAATTTCAGTGAAGCTATCAGTAGCTTTCTCTATAATCTCGGGTTCTTGTAACGCATCAGTATTTAGCTTTCGTAATTCTGTTTCTACCTCCCTCTTAAAAATTTCCCAGTTTGTTCGTATGAGATTTCTAAAAGGTTTGTGAGGATCTGGGGTGTCAGGTATTAAGAATTCTATGAGTTTATGGTCAGAGAATGATTCCTCTTTTAATACCTTCCACTGATCTATGAATATGGTATCTGAGTTATTTAATAAAGTTACATCAAGTACCTCTTTACGAGTTTTGGTGACAAAAGTGGGCTCATTCCCTCTGTTCGCTACCAAAATGTTATTTTCAATAATAAATTCAAATAGTAACTCACCCCTTTCGTTGATATCAGTGCTTCCCCACTGCAGATGGTGAGCGTTGGCATCACAGCGTCCCATTTCTCCAGTGCAGCACGTGCAATGAGTTGCTTTGTCATCTCAGCCGGTGGTCCTTCAATTCCATCACCCGGCATATAGCATGATGCTATGCTATAACTAGTGGTGGGAGCCCGGCTCGATCAAGTTTGACCGTCGTTTGGTCTAAACAACTGTATGTAGATAGAAGAAAGAGTTTAATTTGTTTTCTAGCTACGATACAAGCTCTAATACTACTGTTAATACCTACGTTTGTGGTCTTATACAGCGTTAGTTCTTTTGTGTGAAGGCCCTTAATTCTGCCACCTGCAATCCAGGGTTCTTGAATAAGGGCAATGTCTATTTGTCTATCCTCCATGAGGTAGACTAGGTTGGCACTGGCGGCTTTACTGTGTTGGAGATTAATTTGTATTATTTTCATATTGTTATATACCTTTCTCCCCCCTATTTACCTTCTTCTTGTTGTCTATCAGCCGCAGTCTACATCGGTTTGTACCGACGCGTACCTTAAAATCAATTTTTCTGAGCAGCAATATTGGTTTGTGATTTAAGATCACAACCACTTCAGTGCCATCTTTAGTTTTCTGACCCATCTCGACTACCTCCCAGTTTTGACTAGGCTGTTCAGTATTGAGTGACCTGAGGTATCTTTAAATTCGATCCCTCGGGACGAGCGGTCCCTACATAATTAGCTTTGCTCTAGGTCTTGACAGTTCACCGATTTCCTTCCTCCCCATGAGGCGAAGTTCAGCGTTTGGCCAGGGAGCTTCAGCTTTACTGACAAATTCTTGAAGCCATGTGTGGGTATGTTCATCCTCACATGTCAGCATTTTGAATCCTTGGTAGGTGCCGAGAGTACCGAAGAGTGGCGGTGGCCGGCTCTTGACGATAGCCTCATTTACCACCTCAAGGATCCGAAGTTGGATTAATTGCCATTGGTCTTCCGTTAGTTTCCGTGTAGGATTACCGTAGTCTACTACGGCGACTTGTCTACCTACTACAGGCACCTTAGAAAGTTTGGCTTTTTTCTTCCTGTTCGTCGGTGATACGTTCGTTGGTGAGTGCATGTCTTTCCTCGCTCGCTTGGACGTACCTGTATAAGCTGGTTGGTCAGTGAGGGGCACGGGGCTCTTCTTAGACACTCCTAATGCGGTACTCCTAGGACTCGGATTGTCGCGTTCGTCAGTTGTTTTTGGTATTGTCATTAATCTTTGTCTGGATCTGTCCAGAGCTAGCCGTACCTTAGCCGTTAGGGTTTCAGGATTTTTGTTTGCTAGAACCCGGACAATCCGCGTAGCGTTCCGTAATTGTCGGCGTTGTATCTGTTTGTCGCCGAGGAGTCTCTTTACCTTGCGTTGCATTGCTGGCTTTGCGTTGCTTTGCGCGGTAGGATTCTCCATGACAGTCTTGTTAGTTAGGTCGCTTTCAATTGTTAAGTTCCCCATGCAGTTACCTGGTCGAGAGGAGCAGGAAGCATTTAGGTTGCATGTAGGGCCAGTGCCCAGGATGTTTCCCGTGTGCTTCCCACTACCCTCAACCTCACCAGTGGCCGCCCTCTCACCGCACAGGCCCGTAGTTGAAAAAGGCTCCATGCAACGTCTGTACGGTGTGACAGGAAGCTTAGTGGTGCGTTTCTTTACAGGGTCCTTCCGTTCGTCATGTCGTCTAGGTTGTGAAGATGTGACGCACCAAGGTTGCATGTGGGGCTAAGGCCCTGGATGTTTCCCATGTGCGTCACCTCCACACCTACCTCTCCCGGGGGTATCTTATCACCCACCAGACCCGGAGTAGAGGAATTCTCCACGCAACGTCTGGCAGGTAAGTCCAATATTCCGGAGGTTTGTATTAGTTGGTCCTTGTCGTTTAAGGATATAGTCCTTTTTCCAGTATGGGTTTTACCAACACTTGAAGCAGGCGGTCCCATTAATACACTCACGCTTATGATCTCTACAGGAGAAGCCCCCGCCGATGTATGGGCAGATGACCCATTCTCCATTGGGAGCTTCTTCTGCAGAAACGTACGAGCGTTGTGCAGTCGTGTGCGTTCTGTGTCTGTCAGTTCATCCCAACTCCTTTCACCAAGTCTCTTGACTGTTTTCCTACAGTTGGAGATTTTACTCCGCCTGGAAGAGGTTGCCAGTCCGGAAAGATTAGAGCCGGTGACGGAACAGCAGTCAATGATGCTGGCACCATCACTGTCAACCGTCCCGACGCTGGCCCCATCTTCAACTCCGAGGTTGGCAAAAGGGTTGTAGGTCCTCTTCCTCGTCAGTCATTACTGGTTTGTCTTTTTTGTCTAAAGTGTGTGTGTTGTTTGTCACTGGCGACTTAGCTTCTTGCGAAGCCAAGCCCTCGCCGGCAGCCGTGACTTCTGCCGACACTGTAGCGTATATCCCCGCTAAATTTGTTCCTGTTTTTGTTGTGTCTGTCATGGTTTGTCATTGGTTTGGGTTTCTTAGTTTGTCAAAAATCTACAGCCGACCAGCTGAGGATTTAAGAAAGCAAATCTACAACTGGTCAGCTGAAGATCCAAACGTAAGCCTCCTCACCGCGGCAAGGTGAACCCTGTCGAGGAGGAAACAAAATAATAGAAAATATATATAGAAGTAGTACCATTTTTTTTTTTTTTTTTAATTATACAGTATTTATACAGTATATTTTTTTTTTTTTTTTTTAAAGTTTATGTTATTGCTAAAAGGAAACAACAATTATAATAACAAAGTAAAAAAATCTTCTAACGGACAATATTTGTCTTCAGAAATGATAAGTAAACTTTGCAACTTAAACTTTAAATGTAAACTTTTACATTTATGAATTCGACCTATTTTTATGAAATTAACGAAATTTGTTCGAATTTGTTTTCAGAATTGAAATGTAAGTATACGCGGGTCCTGAGTCCTGTGTATATTTTCTTTCTTATTCATAGTGTAATTTGAAATAATAGGTAGGTATGTTTAGAAAAAGGAGACCTCATAGGGCTCAGCAATCTCAGTTGTTTGAAAAGGATGCCTCAGCAAAAATGATCAGTTTGGCTGTCAAAATACTGATGAACAAAATTTTAAATTCTCTTGCTCATCTTTTGACGGATCAAAAACTCCTCTTCCGGTTTGCTTGGAAGCACCAAATTTTCAATGCTGAAATGTATATATTTTTTTGATCAAATCACAATTTTTAATACGTTGTTGTTTTTCATATGGATGTAGGTATTTATTGTGTTCGCACTTACTGTGCCATCAAACACTCGCCCAATTTCGAACTAAACTTACATCAGGCTAATTTTAGCTTCAAGTGCACAGGTGAAAACAAATTTTGCGGAAGATTGTATTTATATGAACCGGCTTTAATTGTTGAAGTACTTTTTCAATTGGAGACTCGAAAAAAAAAACAATTTAGAATTTTCAGTTTTGCATGACAACAGATTTGTTTATTTTGCCTATAACTAACAAACGATAAAACGGTGCTCTACGGTTTCTATTAGGTTTTTAAATTTGCCGTTTTATCGTTTCACACATATCAGGCACAGCCGAATACAAACCGAATGGAGACCGAACCGAATGAAACCGAATGTGTGTGAAACAAGCCTTATTCACTTGAAAAAAGGAGCATTATTTTGTTCTTTTCATTCCTCACTCTTCTGCTCCCTCGCCAACAAACTTTCATTTCCCCAGGTTAGCCTGGTTAAAATTGAGCCAGTGTATGATGCCCCACTCATATCGGAATTTTCAGTATTACTCTAGTTTCATTTTCAATGAAGTAAAAATATATTGTTATATGGGCTCACACAAAATTCAAAATAATATTTGTAAATTTAACTACCATTATCGTTTATTTTTATCGTTGAGAGAAATGATATCTCAGATATCGTAGCTATCTTGCAACATTAACAGTATTCCTCAGTAAAATTTCTTACTTTTTCTGTTAAATACAGACGAGAAAAAAATTGAATTCGTTTCCTTTTTGACGGAGCAAAATTTCTGCAATCACAAACAATGATGCAACCAAGCAATAATAAATAATAATTAACATATGTAAATATATACTATAGTGACCAGATTTATTTCAAGCAAAAGCGGGACATTTTTTCAAAATTATGGAGAGAGTAGAAATTATAATTTTTTTAAGTATAAAATTAAAATAGTACGCAACACAAACGACAAATGACATATTTATTTAAAAAAAGAACAGACTTAAAACAATTTTTTGTTTTAATAAATAAAGAGATCAGAAAAAATATTAATCTAGGTACTAACATTTTTTTTTAATAAACCCTAAAAAAAAAATCAGCATCAATACATTATTATAATTAAGATAAGTGTACATACGTGTGATTTAATATCAAATTTAAAATGTATTCTTGTATTTAGATGCAGAATGAATTTCTTTAAGAATTTCATTACTGTTTTTAATTTTTTCATAAAAATGATCACACTTTTTGTACTGCAATTTTTAAAATTAGTATTACTTAACTGTTTCGATGGATAGTTGATTTTTTTCAACGGTCCAGATTTTATTTATTAGCGAAAAAATTCTTTCTGTGACCGCATTAGTGACAGGAAGACACAAAATATATTCCACTAGTTTTAAATTAATTTAAAAGGGAACTTCTCTAGTTGAAAAATGTTGAAAAATTTCTACCCACCTCAAATCAATACAAAAAATTTTCTCTTTCCATTCACTTAATTTTATAAAAAATTGTTTTCCGAAATCGTTTGGTCAGTTTTCTGCAACACAACACTTTTTTTCAACATCTTCCCATTTAATGGCTGCTTTTAGACAAGCCCATATTGAAACTCCTTGGCGTATTTGTACTGAGATGTCTATTTCTCTAAGTACTGCATACAGTTTTTGTAAAAATTTCTTACATGCAACATAAACCTCTTGGCGTTTTTCTTTTTTAACTCTGAGCAGATCACGAAACTGTCAAACAAAAATTCTATGTTTTTTTTTTAGCTCAGACATATCAGAGCTCAAAAAGTGCGTTTCTTTTTTCCATCTGAGCTGGCTCAGAGCTTAATCAATTAGCTCAGAATAAAATGACCGAGCAAATCGAGCGAAACGCTGAGCGAAGCCAACTTCACTTTTTTTCAGTGATTTGACAGACGAAAGAAATACAAAAAATTAAAAATGGATTCCCAGGACAGTCGCCCGTCTAAATCAGGTAAACAAAAATGTATTTTAGTAACACACCTATGAAATGACAGTTCAGTGCTCAAATGTGTTTCATAAATAAGTCTGAGGGCTCTGATAATAATCTGCTCAGAGCTCTGCTCTGATCGCTCAGCCTCTGCTCAGAGGTTTATTTAGAGCCAAAAAAGAAAAACGCCATCTGTTTATCTATTCGTCCGGACTCTGTTAAATTATTTAAAATTTGTTTGACTGGGGTGGAAATAAAATCGGTGGCCAACCTATCTGCCAATTTATCTTTTATTTTTTTATTTTAAGCATACCTCTTTGAATAGTACTATTCAAAATCATTTGAAACTAGGAACAAAAAGTTTGCATTTTAAAGTATTTTAATGAGTGTTTCATTATCGTTAAAGAATATGCTATTTATATAAAATTTATAGCAAGAGAATTATCATCCGGTAAAATTCTTCTGTAAATACATGTAAACGAACTATTTTCTCATAAAGTCTGAACCTTTTTTTCTTACTATTTATGTAAATGTTGAATGTATGGTATTAACATTAAATTATTGTGCAACAGCTCTTTAAGAATCAGGGCGTAGTGACGTAAAACTCTGTCGACTACAAGTGGCTAACGCTACATGGAATTTTTCTTGAGAAAATATAGGTAGGGGCTTATCGTGAATAAGAGGTAGCTGCAAATGTTTCTCCCTTCGATAATGCTCAAAAGTTTCCCTCTGAATTAATTTCTATTGGGAATCAGTGCTTTCGTTTCACAAATTCCGAGAGTAGCCCTTTTCATAACATTTGGGGAGCAGTTTGAGAAGTTGGGGAGCCAAAGGCTCTCCCAAACCGACGCGAAAGCGGCGAAGAACATTCACTCTGCAGGGCGAACGATTCACAACGATAACAAAGATGAGAAATAAACAATGTTAAATAACATCAAAAACTGTCGTCGGCGAATGTTCCGCGCCGATTTCGCGTTGGTTGGGGAGAGCCTTGATTCTAGATATTTTATAAAATAAATAAGGGTATACAGTTCATATCTACCGATATAAAATTCTATTGTTTTTAAGCTTTCTTTAGGTTTTCCACATTTGCATGAATACCCCTAATATGATCACAAATTAACAGAGATGTGAAATTTTTAATAGGAGTCAGGATTTAAAAATATTTTCATTAACTTTCCCATTTAGAGACTTGGGGAGCCTTTCTGAGACATGGGTAGCACAGTAGTCCTTTCAACAGTAAAGGAGCCAAATGCTACTATAGTAGCCATTCCGACAGCACTGTTGGGAATACATTTGTAGAGGAATTGGGATGTTATTTTATGAGACTTTTGTTCTGGGGAAGATTCACGATACCAGAAAAATAAAATGCATGAGAAAATCAGGAATTAAAAAAATAATTTCTGGTATAGAATTCGAATATTTCGTCGACCTTTAAAATTGCAAAGGCAAGGAAGTGGGCGGGTAACAGCTAAAATTTTAACTACTTTACCGAGAGCTGACAGCAAATTTTTGGTTTGGAGGTATAACCAAAACTTGCGAACATGTGTGTTGAGGAACTAGGGCCTCGATTTCAAATTCAATCGTCTGGCAGGATTATTTTGTCGCCGGGGCGGGAGGTTGAAAACCGAAATTTTTCCTATTTTGAAATCAAAATAGGAATTAGTATAATTAGGTACATAATGTTTTAGTTTTTTTGCATCGGTTTGAAAATTATGTATGTAGGTACTGTAGAGTAGAGTATTGCTTCGAATGGCTAGGAAAGACACTGTCTAAAACGTCTTATAGACGTACCGTCACTGCCAAACATGATATTATTTGCTATTATTGGCCATTGGCATAAAAGTTCATTTATTTTGGGGTCTATTTAGTTCATCGAAAGAAGCCAATACTGTCATTTCAAAAGAATACTATTGCAATTAATTTGTTGCTGGAATGGCAATCTTTGTTGCCATAAACTGCCTAAACCCCATGGTTAACAGCTTTGTGTCCATACAAAAAAATGATGTAGGTACTAAGGCTAAGCTTTCCAACGATATATATCTCACTCGTGGGCAATAGGTAGACCAAAATGCCCATTCTCCTTTAAACAAATAGCAACCAAACCAAACAACACGAGTTACCTCAGACATTTTATTTTTGAGGTTAAATTCGATCGAATTATTTGTTCGCAGCTTTGTGGAATGCGTCTTGTATTTGTGGACTGTGAATTTTCATTTGACATCTCGCAGGTCACAGTTGTTGGTTGCGTATAAAATGCTATTTAAATTTTTAAAAATAATCATTTATTGCATTTTGTTTCTGATGTAGAACCAACAAGAAGATAGACTCATCTGTTTGAACACGCCTAAGATGAAAATGACTGATTGCACTGAACAGTCCACAATCATAAAAAAAATTCTTACAATCTATATGCCAGACTAAAGATTTGAATTTAACATTTTTCATTATTAAAAGTTTTTCTGTGTCTTCAACACTTAATTTTTTAGGTGTTCCATAATTGTTCAATATTATTCAATATTGTTCTATAATAATCTTTTAATAATAAATTTAATAAACTGGACTACTTAAAAAAAGTGTTTTATTGTTACTTAATAAGTAACAAGCCTAAAAAATTAAGAAAATCTAAATTATTAATTGTAAAGTCGCTTTCTGGTAGTTTCCAGAAATTTGTGGATGTTTTCCTGTCTCAGACAACGACAGAATGTCCAAGAACGGTGCTTGCGATGTCTGCACAGAAGCAGACTACGGATGACATGGTGTGCTGTGATGGGTCCGAGGTTTGGGTTCCTAGGGAGCAGGAATACCTAACAAAGTACAAGCTACTGAACCTAAAACAACAGCATAAAGACAACAATAGCATGTCGAGGAGCGATGGTTGTGGGCGATGTGCGCTGCAAGGCTGGTGCCAATTACGTTGGATCAGTTGTTGTTCGCCGCACCAAAGACTGGATAGCACAGGCTAGGTTGGGAATTCATGACGACGACCCCAAAGACACGATAACAATAAAGCAAATGGCGTCAAGGAAAAGTGTATCAAGGGAATTGCCTTTCTTCTCGGGCAAATCGGATGAATCGCCTATATTTACTGGTTGCTATCGGAACAGCACTGCGTTGTGCAACTTTTCCAACGACGAGAACTTAATACGGCTGCAAAAGGCTCTGAAGGGCAAAGCGTTTCAAGCAGTCAGCAGTCAGATATTGCTTCCTGCATCTGTGCCAGCAGTTTTGTCCACTCTGGAAATGCTATTTGGTTGGCCAGAGTATATCGTTGAGGACCTTATAAGGAAGGTGGAGATTTTTCCAGCCCCAAGAATGGAGCGCTTAGAAACAATCATATCATATGCGTTAGCGGTTATGAATCTGAGTTCCACGATGGAGGCGTCTGATCTGACAGACCACATGAATAATCCGGTGTTGCTCAAAAAGCTGATAGATAATTTAACTTCGGCCATGAAATTGGAATGGGCCATTGGTTTACAGGCCAGCGACATTGAGCAGAATATACGAGGGTTTGGTGAGTCGATCTACGGGGGAGCAGGGGCGGCGGCTGTGGTAACAAGGTATGCGGGCGATGACAGTAAAATGGATAAGCGTTCGGGACATGTACACACACTGGTACAGGCAGACAATGGGTCTGAGGCAGCATGTGTTAAAGACGTTTATGGACCGAATTGTTACGTTTGTGGGCAGAGTCATCGATTAATAGATTGCGATGCATTCAACAAGCTCTCTGTTAAAGATCGTCACAAGCTTGTAGCAGAGAAGGCACTTTGCATTTGTCTTAAACATTCTAAGCGTGTAAGATGCAACAAAATGAAAGACTGTGGCATTGGAGGCTGTAGGCTCAAACATCATCAGCTGTTGCATTCTGTAGGTGGTAAAGATGTGGGTGCATGCTACTCTCATCAGAACGACAAGGAAATGGGAACGCTATTCCGAATTTTGCCAGTGTTATTACATGGCAATGGAAAGGATGTTAATACTTATGCCTTTTTGGATAGCGGGTCTTCCCTCACGCTGCTAGAGGAATCGATAGCGAATTAAACTTGAAAGGCACTCCTAAACCGTTGTGCCTCAGATGGACAGCCAATTCCACTCGCCGTGAAGAAGAATCCGAGGTTGTGTCACTGTCGATTTCTGCAAACGGCATTGAAAAGGAAAAGTACCCGAGCGTGCAGTTAAATGGTGTGAGAACGGTCAAGTCACTTACCCTACCATCACAATTATTGTCACAAGAGTTAATAGAGAAAGTCCATCATCTCAAGGGGCTGCCGTTGTTGCCATACGTCAAGGCTAAATGTGGCATTCTCATCGGACTGAATAACGAGAAGGCAGCTGTGGCATTGAGAGTGCGCGAAGGCAAGTGGAATAACCCAATTGCCCTGAAAACTAGATTGGGTTGGTGCATCAGTGGTGGCAGCGAAAATGATAACCAAATCTTATGGTAACTTCCAGATTTGCGAGTGCGAGGAGGATATACACGAATTGGTCAAGCGACATTTTGCTTTGGAAGACAGTGGTGTTGTTCAGGTTCGAACGGAGTCGAAATATGAGTTGAGAGCAAAAGAAATTCTCGCAGCTCCAACGAAGCGAGTCAATGGATCTTTTGAGTGTGGTCTTTTGTGGCGGCATGATGACTTTAGTATGCCGAATAGTTATCATATGGCTCTTAAGCGTCTCTGCTGTTTGGAGCAAAAGGTGCAGTCTGATCCTATGGTTATTTGCAACATCAACTAACAGGTTGCTAGTTTGGTGCAGAAAGGCTATGCGAGAAGGTGTAATGGAGATGAGGTAGATTATTCGTTGTCGCCGAAGACTTGGTATCTGCCGTCGTTCATCATAACAAATCCAAATAAGCCTAGCAGCCTCAGCCAATGGTGTTTCGCTGAACAAGATACTATTGAAGGGTCCCCACCAGCTGAAAGAGCTTCCTGAAGTTCTTTATGGATTCCGATCGAATAAAGTGGCCATTACTGGGCACATAGAAGAAATGTTCCACCAAATCAGAGTTCGCAAGGATGATCAGAACGCCCAACGTTTTCTTTGGCGCAATGGTGAAGGTGATCGTAAACCGGACATCTATCAAATGGAGGTACTTACCTTTGGTGCTTCATGTTCTCATGCCGAGCATAGCATTATACGTCAAAGATACAAACGCTGCTGAGTTTTCCGAGAAGTATCCACGAGCTGTTAAGAGCGTTATAGAGCACCATTACATGGACGATTTATTGGATAGTGTATCCGCCGTTGATGAAGCTGTGCAACTGGCCAAAGAGGTACGAGAGATTCATTCTAAGGCAGGATTTAGAATGAGAAGTTGGATGTCAAACTCATCGGAGGTTCTTCAGTCTCTTGTGACAACGAAAACAATATTGCTAAGGTCTTGGGCTTATGGTGGCTTCCGACTGATGACGTATTCACCTTTTCATTGAAGTTTATCAAAACACACGAGGATGTTTTGTCTGGATCCAGATTACCTACGAAGCGTAAGTTACTTAGAATTTTAATGTCTATTTTTGACCCCCTAGGTTTCTTGGCCTTTTACTTGGTGAGAATCAAAGTACTTCTCCAAGACGTTTGGCGGCAGAAACTAGAATGGGATGACTACATAGAAGGCTCGTTAGCAACCAAATGGGAGTCATGGCGACGAATATTGCCAAATGTGGATCATGTGCGAATACCCACTAGCTTGAACGTCACGGGCGAAGCAACAAAATGGACAAAAAAACCTTGTTTTGATCCAAATAGCAGATGGTTCACGGCACCAGGGTTTTTGCTCCAGCTGGAGAAGAACTGGCCTGAAGAAGTTACCGGCAGACAAAAAGACGTCTGTGAAGAGGAGCTACGAGCCAAGTACGTAATGGTGATGAGGGAGAACGTGAGCCGAATGGAAAAGGGAATTCAAAGCTTGGTGATAGACGTTAATCGTTTTTCTACATCGGAGCGTCTTCGCAAAGTGGTTTCATGGATTGTCAGATATTGTCACAATCTTCAGATATAGGCAAAAGCAAGGACGGTGGAGACTGACCCGCTTTCGTTAGAGCCATCATCCATTGAATTTATGAGTGGTACTATTCAGTCAGAAGAGATGCGAAAGGCGGAGATAATCTTATAGAGAATTGCACAGTGGGCTGAGTTTACGGACGAGTTGGCAATGCTAAAAAAGGCTGACCAGATTCCGAAAACAAGTGAAATATACAAACTCAACCCTTGTATTGATGAAGATGGAATTCTGAGGCTCGAAGGACGAATTAACTACGCAGATTTTGTTGAAGAAGAAACCAGACGACCAGTACTTCTATCAAGAAAAAATAGGGTGAGCTTTCTGATTATCGATTTCTATCATAGAAATTTTAAACACCTTTGCGATGCTACAGTATACAATGAGGTTAGACAAAGATATTATATACCTGCATTAAGAACATTAGTTAGGACAGTTAGAACTCAATGTGGTCACTATGCAGCATAAAAAGTGCAACTCCGAAGATTCCTCAGATGGCGCAATTACCTCGAGCTCGCCTTGGGCCATTTAGAAGGCCGTTTACATTTGTTGGTGTCGACTATTTTGGGCGATTTTAGTCGTGCAAGGCAGAAGTCAAGTCAAACGATGGGGTGTCTTATTTACGTGCCTCACTAGCAGAGCGATTCATATTGAAGTGGCGTTTTCTCTGTCGACTGATTCTTGTATCTTGAGTATCCAGCGTTTCATTGCAAGAAGAGGAAAGCCATCTGAGTTCTATTCTGACAATGGAACCAACTTTGTTGGCGCGGAAAAAGAGCTCAAAGACCAGTTCCAGCTGATTAACAGGAACTCTCTACTTTCCAAGTTTACATCTCCACACATGAAATGGTTCTTCAATCCCCCCAGCCGGTCCACACATGGGAGGCAGTTGGTAGCAACTAATCGGTACAGTGAAGAAGATCCTCAAGGAAGTCATGGGAAGTAAGCGGCTGAATGATGAAACTTTCCAATCAGCTTTAATTGAAATAGAAGCTGTTGTCAACTCACGCCCGCTTACTTACGTTAATTTGGGACCTGAGGACGAAGGAGCATTGACACCGAATCATTTTATTTTTGGGTCGTCAAATGGAAAAAAGGGACTTGTCAATGATAATGATCCAGAACTAATGTCACGTAAGGATTGGCGGCAGGTACAACTGGTTGCAAACATTTTTTGGAAGCGATGGGTTCGTGAGTACCCACCAACACTAACAAAGCGTACAAAATGGTTTCAGAAGGTTGAGCCAGTGAAGGTGGGCGATGTTGTTCTCATCATCGATGAAAATTTGCCGAGGTGTACTTGGCCGAAGGGGATCATTACCAGTACAGTCATTTCCAAAGATGGTCAGGTGAGAAGGGCGACGGTGAAGACGGCAAACGGAGTTTTTGAACGACCGGTGGCAAAACTAGCATTGTTAAACATCAGCCAGACTACAGAGAGCAAGACAGCAGTTGGTGAAGCTCCCTTGCTGGGGGGGGGGGGGGGAAATGTTGCTGATGTAGAACCAACAAGAAGATAGACTCATCTGTTTGAACACGCCTAAGATGAAAATGACTGATTGCACTAAACAGTCCACAATCATAAAGTGGTCTCTTTGTATTTATTTATATTTTACTCTTTCTTTCTTACAATCTATATGCCAGACTAAAGATTTGAATTTAACGTTTTTCATTATTAAAAGTTTTTCTGTGTCTTTCAACACTTAATTTTTTGGTTGTTCCATAATTGTTCAATATTGTTCTATAATTGTTCTTTTAATAATAAATTTAATAAACTGGACTACTTAAAAAAAGTGTTTTATTGTTACTAAATAAGTTACACATTTGTTCAACAACTTAAATAAGAATAAGTTGATATTTGCTTCAGAAAAAGCTTTAAAGGAATTATTCGCGGACGCAGTTCGTACCTCATACGAATGGCACTTTACGCAAGTATTTTCAAGGAGATATTCATGTAAACATTTTGCAGAAAGTTATTACTTTCTGCAAAGCGGAAAATTATTTTATCTAAAAGAGCAAACTTGAAATAACGAATCAAACACACCCGATGCCGAAATGGATATGAAGCGCGAAAAATAACATCCCTGTTACATCTGTTGAATGAACGTCAAAAGAGAACACGAAAACTACGAAAGTCACTAAACAAAAGCAAGAAAGTCGACTTCACATTTTTATAGATAAAAAACCTTCAAAAATCTAACGCGATATTTTTAAATTAAACAAAAAAATAAAATTTAAAACAAACTTTTAATCACAATGTCTGCAATTGACGAAGAACTATCAAAGCAGCTCAAAAGCTGGAATCCCATGCGTGATGACTACAAAGATTCCAACTTCAACACTTACTCAAGTGGTCCCGGTGCTGAATTGGAATACAGTCTGCAGCCGGCAGAAATGGCAAAACAATCTGGACCCAATCAAAGAAATAAAAACCCATATTTGGTGTTCAAATTTGTTCCAACAACATTAACCCAAGATGGCTTAATGAATATTTGCTCTACATTCGGAAAATGCATTCGTTGGCGAAAGCATGGCCAGAACATGTACTTCATCGACTTTGCATCAATAAAGTAGGTTTTCCCCCAATATTATACAAGAAAGTTTATTAATTTCTTTCGATTTTATCACCACAAAGTGATATGGAACGAGTTTTTACAGGGCTTCAAGACAACACATATGGTTTTAAAGTGGAATTGGGCAAAAACAGGGACCAACCACCCAACAATGTTAAACAAAATTCCAGTGCTTTGCCAAGCTTGCCATCGTTTTCTTCACAGCAAATAGACTATGATCGGTAAAAAGTTTCTATAATTCACACAAAAATGCAATATGAAAGCAATATGTCTCTAGATCATATCAAGTTTCATCTCGAAATGCTCCTCGTCCTCATTTTGCCAAAACGCCTCTAGTTCGTAAAGATGATTATGACGATTCTCGAAATAATCTTCACCGCAACGATCCACAGAGGCATTTCATGATTGAGGATGACGCGCACGAACTGGAACGTGTTCCTTATGGAAAGAAAACTGAACCTGAAGATGGCAAATACAATTATCATACTGGCCGCGCATATTACACGTGGGTTTTCCAATATAATTGATTTTAGTTAATTTGTCGCTCTCTTAGGCGAGTGTGTTTGTGTAGAATTCTTGTAGAATGTGTTTCTTATTCTACAGAATGCCACAAAAGGGTAAACAATTTATTGAGGAAAAGCAAAAAACTACAATTGGGAATTTTGATAGCAACAAGGTGAGTTTTTTTATTTTTAATTCATCGTACTATTAGTATTTTTCACTTAATAAGATTTATATCATTTGAACTTTGTTTCGAACTTGAAAAGGCTTAGTGGCAATTTATTATAGCCGTGTTTTGTCAGAGAGTGACCAGCAACTCAGTAAAAGTTTTACACGCAAAACACAAACAAAATTCTCTTTATTAGTTTGTTTTGTTGTTGTTTTGCGTGCAAACATTTCTCTGACTTGCTTGTCACTCTCTCAAAAAATACTGCTAATATCTAACGAAGGCGCCCAAGAGCACCTCAATTAAGTTATGCTGATATAATGAATCCTTTGGTAGATGATTCATTTGACTTGCACTATGGGTGTCTCCGGAAAGCTGCGTTTCAAACTATTTTGGTTTTACTTTAAACACTAATTCTCATAAACTATCTGTAAATCAGAGATTACAAATTATAATTATAAAGATGGGAATCCTTGCTTGTTAATCCGGTGGACCTAAAAAAAAAGTCGAAAAATCATTGATTTTAAATTTTTTTATGAAACTTCTCATATTAGTTTCATAAACTGTATAAGTTTACCATTTGCTTAAGTTTAACATTCGGTTCTAGGCTAGTCAATATACCATTTAGTAAGGAACAATTGCGTTCACGGGTTTTTATTTTTGAATATGTTTGTCTGAAACTTAAGCTTGTTCAAACCACAAAATTCTACCAAATTCACCCATGCATTTCTGAGAGAATGGTCACACTGTTCATTTTTCAATGTTTTTTGTATAACTCGAAAACTAAGCTGAATTTGAGAATTTACCTCAAAACACTTTTTGTAGGAAATTAGATTTTCTACCTTAATTGACAATTCAAAAAATTTATAAAAAAATTAAACAGAAAAATGTAACAAAAACCAACCTAAAAAAATCAGAAAATCATTGATTTTTAAATGTTTTACTAAAATGCTCATAACTTTTGTTTGGATATATAGATAGTGGAAAGACATGTACAAATGAAAAGAAGGAGATACTCAAACATATAATATGACACGTAGAAAAATTTTTGTTGTCCAAAAGTGGTGAAAATAAATATATCCATTAAAAATTAACCATTTCTTGTTTTTTTGCTCTGAACCAAAACTACTTAAAAAATAGATCAAAGATTTGTTTCTTTATTTATTTTTTTTTTAAATTTTGGTATGCAGTACTGTTAATGTTGTTTAATATCTATCACGTACAAGATTTCATTGAAATCAGTTAAGTCGCTAACGAGAAATCAGAGAATGTGTAACAATTTGTGTATGGCAGGTACCTTTATTTTTGGTCCAAAAAACAAAAAAATCCAATATTATTTATAAAACATACCTAAAAATACAACGTAACAAGTTTTAAATTAATCGAACCATCTGTTCAGTCTGTAAATATGGGTGCATACAAATAAACATACGGACAAACAGAATTGCGGGAACCACATTTTTCTTATCGTAATGACATATTTGATCAAAATCTCGACCTTAAATTAGTTCAAGAATATAGTACCAATGCATTCAAGTAAAAAAGAGGCTTACGAGCAAAAATAACAAGAAAATGGTTATTTTTAAATTGGTATATTTTCGCCAATTTTCAACAATAAAAAAATTTCTATGCGTCAAACTATAGGTTCGGTTCTCTCCTTTTTTTTCATTTGTACATTAGCACAGGCAAAATGTACAAAAAAATGGCCAATCTGCCAAAAAAATCCAAGTGAAGGTTCGTAAATCCAATTGTCTTTATTTGGGCATAAGAAATAAGTCGCAAAAGTCCATTACCAAATCGTGTACGCGTCAATAGTTATTCAAGGTTAAATGTCGAAAATATTAGTTTTTCGCATAAAACCCGGAAACGGTAAATGCTATCGAAAAGTGTTTCTACAAATCTTGTTGATTATATCATTTTAAAAAAAAATCATGATAATTTTTTTCTTAAGACCCACCGTTAAGAAGATATCGACATTTCAAAAATCGAAAAATAAATCGAAAAATATCGAAAATGGTCGTTTTTCACGTATAACTCCTAAACGGTTCAAATTTTTGAAAACATCTGAATACAAAGTTTGTACATTATGTAATTCCCTACAAGAAAAAAATATTATTTTTTTTCATAAAAACAACCGTTTTAAAGATATAATTTTTTTCAAAGTTTGACAAAAAGTTAAAACTTCTGGTTTTTTAGTTTTTTGCTCTTAAAAACACAAGTTGTCGAAAAAAATCTTGCGCTCAGCTTAAACATCATAATATTCCCTTCAAAAAAATATAAAACTTATTTCCATACGAGTCATAAGTCGCAAGATATTGTGACTTCAATAGTGTCAACTGTCAAAAAAACCGGTTTTTGGCATATATCTTTTAAACCCTAAGCTTAATCAAAAAAATATATTAGCAAACTTTATACATTATATAATATTATATAACCATGCATTAACAGTTTTTTTCTACAAGCCATCATTTTTTGACATCATTATTTAAAAAAAAACACCAAAAGTCTAAAGTACCGGTTTTTGGCTCTTTACTCTTAAATGACGAAGTTTTCGGAAAATATTTTATGCCTATTTTGCAGATTTTAATATTCCCTATAGGCAACATTATCACACTTTTTTGCGAATAACGCATTAGTTGCAAGAAATTCCGACTTCAAAAATGGACAACTTCGAATAAACAGGATTTTGTAAAACATATTCAAAAATAAAAACCGTGAACGCAATTGTTCCTTACTTCCTCTCATATTCCGGTATATTTACTAGCCTTTTAATGAACTGTCAACATTTTTATATGAAATGATTTACATAAATTGGATAAAATTCTCCAACCAATATACTGAGGAAAGTTATTTGGTAAACTTTTTATATTAAGCGCTCTTCTTTGCATTTCTTTGTATTCTATCCAATAGACTCAAGTAGTTATTTGGAGCACCTGCCCAAATATGAGAATTGTACTCGAGTTTTGGACGAATAAAGCCTTTAGACAACAGCCCGATCAGAAGGGGTGACAAATTTCTTGCATCACCGAAACACTTAGCAGCATTTACAAAAATAAATAAATCGGGTGGCACAACGGCTCATGAAGAACCAGGGCCTAGTGACTAACAACTCGCAACCATTCCTGTGTGCGCCGTTCGACAGGAATAGAAGCGACCTACAATTTTATGCCGAATCCGAACGGCTAGACGAGAAGCACTTATTCGTGACAAGTGATACTCTTGCAGGATTTGTCAATTCCTCGCAAGAGGCAGTAGCCCTGAAAAAAAAACTTTAGTTTTTAGGTGGACGAGGCTGGGAAGCGAACCCAGACCTTCAGCGTGACAGTCGAACGCACGCTGAAGGTCTGGGTTCGCTTCCCAGCCTCGTCCACCTAAGCAGCATTTATGGCGACATCAAATACGTGATCGTTCCACAGAAGGTGGTCTGTGATGCACATACCGAGGATTTGAGAAGGAATAATTAATTAAAAATAAAATATAATAAAAGGTTTTATCAAAGCTAACATAATTTGAATATGAAAGGTTATAACAATAACAAGTATTCCCCCCACTTAATCAAATATTTGAATAATCTATATATTAATACGTGGTGACTAAATTTTGTAGTACATTTAAAGCACACTTAAACAAATCGAATCACAGTAAAACCTATATCAATGGAAAGGTAAATTCGAGTAGATGTGCCGAATATAAGTTTCATTTTTGAACATTGTGTTTAACGCAAGTAAATCGCAGTTTTAATTTAGGTACAATACGCCTACGCATTACAAAGCAGTCACAATTTATTGATTCTTTTAATTCCACACCATTTTATGTGCATTTATTAGTGCGCGCAAAACGTATATATACTGTGAGTAATCTGTAAAAGTTCCACACCGTATATATGCATGTATTGATCAGTTGGCGTACTCCTTTGTTTCTCTTCTAATAACTGACAGCAAGAGAAAGTTTCTGGAAGGACCCTTTGCAATAGCGGCATGGCTCTTTCTCTTTTTGTTTCTATATTTGTTTAATTTTAGGGGCCGTACATACGAATGTAACATTAGGGGTAATCATGCAAACGCGTAAACCCCAGACAAAACTTAGAAACCATAGAATTTTATACAAAAGTTTATATAAAAAAAAATGATTTATAAGCTTTCTATGGGATTTATGCGTTTGCATGAATATGAATATCAATATTATGCTGCATTTACACGAATGGCAGATTGTCATTTGTCTGCCAGTATACTGTCAATAGAATGAGAACTTTCTTACGAACAATCTCAAGCTTTGTTGCGATTTTGTGCAGAAAATTGGGAAGCTTTATTGAAAGGCTTTTATATAGGTAAATGGTCGAATTTCGACCACTGGGCGATGACTAGTTTTAATTAAATATTAATATCAATTCCCTTTGTACAAAATAGATGTTTGTTTCCTGGCACGGTTTTTTTCAAATTGTCTGCTACCATATTTTCTGTAGGTATGTAGTTGACTATTATGGACGCATCATTGATTCGATCTCGTTAAAATGATGGCGTACTTCTATATGTTTATATCTTGATTTATATGCGTCTGATTCTGCTAACTTAATAGCACTTTGATTGTCACATCTGATTGTAATAGAGTCTATTCTTCTTTCGAGTTCTTGTTGGAATTGCTTCAGCCAGATGGCTTCTTGTACACCTGAAGACAAAGCCATGTATTTGGTTCCAGTGCTGAATAGAGCAACTGTTGCTTACTGCACCTAGATATTGCACCATAACACATCTTGTATGTTGAACGGACTGACATCATTAACGGCAAAAGCAATGTCCGGCCGTGTCCTTGTGCCACAAAGGCAGAGCAGAAGAAGCACTTAATCTTCGTCCGAACTGCTGCTGCTGCTCATATTTTTGTTTTCATTATACTGCTGCACTCCGGCCAACTGCTCAACAGAATAACACATACGAAACTAGAACGCCGAAAGCTGCCCGCGTTCTGTCTGGCATTATAGAACGCAGCGGTCAACGACGCGTTCTGACCGTAGAGTCAGACCGCGTCCTGTGTGTCCCGGGCTTTAATTTCGTAATCTTAGGGCCAGTTTTACCGAGTTTACTCACCAAAATTGGTGAATTAACTCCAGATTAACTCAATTAATGCTTTTGATATTTAATTTCCCTATATTTTAAGTCTTTCTGCTTCCATCCCTCACTTAGGAACTGTTTCTTGACATAAATGTAGACAAATCTATTTTCGGAGTTAACTAACTCTGGTTTAACTCACAACTGAAAAACTGGGATCTAGTAATAGAGATTGAAAAATCGTTTTTTTTATACTACTTTTGCAAAAGTGATCAAAGTTGCACACACTTCTAAACAATATCCAATCTTTTGGAAATCTGCCTGAAATATGTTTTACATCACTGAGACTCTGAAGTCTGCAAAAATTCTACATACAAAACGAAACTTTGTATTTAATGATCAGTTAAGGTCGTTTCATTCATCCAAAACTTTCCCTACAGTTACATTGATAATCCGTTCCGTGTTATATACTACGTTTTCTACAGACACTACACCCAGATTTTACTAGATTATCACAAATCTCCTTGAAATCTCGAAGATTTACCATACAAATTTTAATCTCCTCAAATGAAGATTTCAAACAAAACTCATTAAAATCTTTTTAGAAACATTAGTTTGTCAAATCAAACAAATTTTTTTCCGGAGAATGATTGTGGAACTATAATAATAACTAGTACCGCCCAGTGGTCGAAATTCGACCATTCTCTATATAATAGGCAGGGATGACAATGCTGAGCCCAGAAAGTTAAGCAAATTGGCAAAAAAAAAAAACCAAGTAGATTTCAAAAATTTGTAGTAGATAATGAAAAATCAAAATGTATATAGAGAAAAACGTTTTTTTTAAACAATATTCTACGTTTAACTAAACGTTAAACGCAGAATATTGTTTAAAAAAAACGTTCAACAATGACTAATTTCTAAAGAATAAGTTTCACGTAGCTGCTACGTAGTTCACGTAGTTGCTACGTAAGTGAAACCAAGCACATCAGAGGCGGCACTTCTGATGGCTTGTTGACAGTGTTCCCACTGGTCCTCTGCACTTGATGCTGGTGGCGGACCTCCTGAGAGATTAAGAGTTACGTGGTCTGCAAAAGTTCTGGCGGTCTCTTGCGATTTAAGCTTCTCGACATCGAATCTTTTCACAGCATCTGCTCTGCGTTGTCGCGTCATGGATATTCGCATTCGTAGTCTACCTACCACCAGGTAGTGATCCGAGTCAATGTTGGCCCCTCGGAACGTTCGGACGTTCAAGATACTGGAAGCATGTCTCGCGTCTATTGCAACGTGGTCTATTTGGTTGACGGTTAGTTGATCACGCGACCGCCAAGTCACCTTGTGTATATTGAGGTGTGGGAAGTAGGTGCTTGAGATGATGACATTTCGCCCCGCCGCAAAGTCTGACAGCCTGTGTCCGTTGCCGGAAGTTTCGTCGTGTAGGCCCTCCTTGCCGAATCTTGCGTTGAAGTCTCTGATCTTCACGTCGTACTTGGGGCACATATCATACGTTGTCTCCAGGAGATCGTAGAATGCTTCTTTGGTTATTATTGTTTTGTTTATCAGGTAAAAATAATAAAACTATGTAATTAGGCATTTTTTGAAAAAAAAAAAAATATTGACCTCAAAGACAAAATTTTGCTCGGGCAAGAAAAATTGAACACCATTTAAAATTAAATATCTCGCAACTCTAAACACATTTAAAAGTAGTTTTAAAGGCTAGTTATTTCTCTCCTTTCATGGGGGGCGTGAACACAGATCAGCGAAATGTTCTTAAATTTGCCTTTGATGCGGATTGTGACCAGGCGCTCGCTTACACTTCGGAAGCCCAAGACTTCTTGCCTAAGTCTTCCCCTTATCACAAAACCACAACCAAAGAGCTTTCCCCAACAGCTTTCCACGGGGATTTAAACCCCGTCTCCAGCTGAGGTACTAGACACCCGATGTTCACCACTAGGAGGTGAGAGTAGGAGTTGGTAGACAGAGGTGGGTTTTGAGAAAAACCTGTGGACGCTTGTGTCCTCTTGAATGCACATAACTACCCTTTTGAACATCGAGTTACTATCTAACCATGAGTAAAAACAAAAATTCTGAAAAACTAAGTAATTTTGAAACACTCAAAAAATAAGTCAAAAATTGTCCAATTGTGCTCAAAATTTGCAATTAAATAGCATAAAATATTATAAGACAAAATTTGAAAATTCGATCCAAATCGGTCAAATGGTTTTGGCAAGAAAGATGATGTTAACTAAGTGAAAATTCCGAAAATTGTTTACTTGGCATATAAATATGTAATTTCGTGAACATTTTCGAAACTTTTAATTTCACTTCCAAAGTTGCTTAACAAAATATATAAATATTGTAACTATATTTTATCACAGTTAAGGGTTCCAAGTACGTGTACAAAAATAATTCGCAACTTAAGCGTCCTACTTTGACCACAGCAATTATGCAAACATTGCTTGTTGCACTTAGTTAACATCATGTTTCTTGCCAAAACTATTTGACTGATTTAGATCAAATTTTCAAATGTTGTCTTATAATATTCTAGAGTATTTGATTGCAAATTTTGAGCACGATTGGACAATTTTTTACATATTTTTTGAGATCTTCAAAATTACTTAGTTTTTCAGAATTGTTGTTTTTATTCATGGTTAGATAGCAACTCAAATATTAGAAACTCGATCTTTTTTTCCACGAAATCAATATGTTAATTTTTTTTTTTTTTTCGTGTGATAACATATGTACATAGAACTCTGTTGTTTTTAATTAACACCAAACACTTAAGCTGGCTTACTGTATTACACTGTATTACTACTGTATTGGTCGTGTCAATGAGCGGATGATAAAATATTTTCAATTTTTGTTCTTCTCATAATAAATAACTGTGAAAATTTCATTAAAATCGTTTGAGCCAATTCCGAGAAATATTAAAGCGTGAAAAGTGGATGTGGAAGTAGGCAGATGCTACTCAAAATACTTTCAAAATGTTTTGATTGCTTATTACAAAAAACCCCCAACATTTTATCAGTGTTTCCAAAAATGATTAAATTGGGCGTGGCAGTGGGCAAATATTAGTCTTAGTACTTTTAATTTTTTTTTTGCGCACAACAACAAATTCTGAAAATTTTATCAAAAACGTTGGAAAAGTTTTCGAGAAACAAAAAAGTGTAAAACTTGGGCGTGGTAGTAAATCTAAATGAAACTATTTTTCGATTTCTTTTCTTGATCACACAGACTCTGAAAATTGCATCAAAATCTTTGAAGCATTTCCGAGAAATAGAAGAGCATGAAAAGTGAGTGCGATAGTGGGCGGATTTCCCTAAAACTATTTTTCAATATTTCGCCCTACCCATATAAACTCATTGAAAATTTCCATTTTGATTTGGAAGGTTTTTGCGACCTATAGTGCAGATGTGCACTATAGGTCGCAAAAACCTTTCAAATTAAAATTTCAAGAAAAATGCAGTAAACAAAAACAATTTTTCTATTGTTATTTTTCATATTCTTACTGAAAACATCCTCTAAATCCTTTGGGTCGTTTTCTAGAAAACCACCCATTTCCGTGAGTTCAACGAAGCAAATAAATATGAAAAGGGGGTGTGGCAGTGAGCGGATTTTACTTTAATTATTATTATATTATTACACAATCTCTGAAAACTTCATCCAAATCGGTGTACACTTTTCCGAAAATACAAACAAAAAAAATGACTAAAGTTGGCGCGTGGCAGTAGGCGGATTTAACTTTAACTATTTATCGATATTTGTACTGCCCATATAAATAGACTTTGAACATTTCATCAAAATCCTTAGAGCCATTTCTGAGAAACCAACAAAATTATGAACTTTTATTTTGCCGGAAAGAACAAACAGTGAAAATTTCATAAAAATCGTTACGGCCATTTCCGTGAAACAGAAAAGTGGGCGTGGTATTAGGCGGATATCACTAAAGCGTTTCGTTTTAGTGGTCTTCGAGGAAACCAGCCATTTCCGTGAATTCCTTGAATCAAATAAAAATTAAAAGGGGGCGTGGCAGTTGGCATATTTTACTAAAAGTATTTCTTTAATTTTTTCTTGTTTATAAGAACAAACTGTGAAAATTTCATGCAGAATCAATTTCATGTAGGAATCGTTTCCGAGCACCCAAACAGACGAGAAAAGTAGGCGTGGCAGTGTGCGGATATTTTTATTTTGCTTAAAAGAACAGAAGTGGGCGTGGTATTAGGCGGATATCACTTAAGCGTTTCGTTTTAGTGGTCTTCGAGAAAACCAGCCATTTCCGTGAATTCCTTGAATCAAATAAAAATTAAAAGGGGGCGTGGCAGTAGGCAGATTTTACTAAAAGTATTTCTTTAATTTTTTCTTGTTTATAAGAACAAACTGTGAAAATTTGATGCAGAATCAATTTCATGTAGGAATCGTTTCCGAGCACCCAAACTGACGAGAAAAGTAGGCGTGGCAGCGGGCGGATATTTTTATTTTGCTTAAAAGAACAGAAGTGGGCGTGGTATTAGGCGGATATCACTAAAGCGTTTCGTTTTAGTGGTCTTCGAGAAAACCAGCCATTTCCGTGAATTCCTTGAATCAAATAAAAATTAAAAGGGGGCGTGGCAGTGGGCAGATTTTACTAAAAGTATTTCTTTAATTTTTTCTTGTTTATAAGAACAAACTGTGAAAATTTCATGCAGAATCAATTTCATGTAGGAATCGTTTCCGGGCACCCAAACAAACGAAAAAAGTAGGCGTGGCAGTGGGCGGATATTTTTATTTTGCTTTAAAGAACAGACTGAAAATTTTATCAAAATCGTAAGAGTCGTTTCCGAGAAACAGAAAAGCGTGCAAAAATGGGCGTGGTAGTGGGCGGATATCACTAAAATTCTTTTCGATCTTTTGTCTTGCCCATTTAAATAGACTCTGAAAATTTCATTCGAATTATTTTAGTCGTTTTCGAGAAAACCAGCCATTTCCGTAAATTCCATAAATCAAATAAAAATTAAAAGAGGGCGTGGCAGTGGGCGGATTTAACTAAAAGTATTTTTGTAAATTTTTTCTCATTTATAAGAACAAGCTGTGAAAATTTCACCCAAATCGTAGGAGCCGTTTCCGAGAAACCAAACAGACAAGAAAAAAGGGCGTGGCAGTGGGCGGATATCAATTAAAAAAAATTAAAAATTTTTATTTTGCTAAAAAGAACAGACTGAAAATTTTATAAAAATCGTTAGAGCCGTTTCCGAGAAACAGAAAAGCGTGGAAAGTGGGCGTGGTAGTGGGCGGACATCACTAAAATTATTTTTCTATTCTTTATCTTGCTCATATAAATAGACTCTTATAATTTCATTCCAATCGTTTCAGTGGTTTTCGAGAAAACCAGCAATTTCCGTGAATTCCGTGAATGAAATAAAAATTAAAAGGGGGCGTGGCAGTGGGCTGATTTTACTAAAGATATTTTTGTAATTTTTTTTTCGTTTATAAGAACAAACTGTAAAAATTTCATCCAAATCGTAGGAGCCGTTTCCTAGAAACCAAACATATATATACACACAAGTTTAACTCATTTAAAGTAATAAGATAAAGGAAAATGTCGGAAAAAATTGGGCGATTTTTGCGTTTTTTTTTACAGTTGCATTTTTTCTGCAGCGAGCACAGGTTTATTTGAAGTTGCTTACTTAGCTACAGATACAGACTACTCTAACATGCCCCAACAACATATCAAAAATGCAGAACTATACATCGCGCTTTGCGAATTTAGCCCTTTTTTGTAATTATTGACTGGGCAATTCTTACAATTTGGACTATTTAAGTTTTTCAACAAATATGTATGTACATTGTATTTACATACATACATACAACTTAAACCATACTAACACTAAACAAATAAGGCTCAGAAAAAGAAAAAAATTGTAGCAAAGCATAGCATTTTTTATTGTCAACTAAAATCTAAAAATAACATAGCCTGCTTTGAAAATTGAAATACAAAGTAATTTGATCCAAAACGTACACTCTCATTCTGTTTCAATTGACAGGTCTCGCTTCTTTTTTCGCTAGTTGTGTATGTCAATTTTGTTTGATTATTTGATGTTGTTTGTTTGTTGCACTCTTTGTTTTATATTTATCCAACAAATCTTGAATCTTGTTTGAGATTCTTCTTCTTCGTCCTCCTGCAAAGTACGGATTGAGTTTTGTGAGATTTAAAACCTAGTTTATAATCAGAGCTCAATTATTATGAGTATGATTGGCGGAAAACGAGAAAAATTACATTGGGTAAGTTTAATGAACTTAAAGTTGTAAGTTGTAAAGTATTCAGATGATACATAAGATTACAAATGAGCGCACATAAAAATGTTCGGTTTTGTGTCTAGTTGTTATTGGGCAATGTATTTCTTTGTGTATGCAAGGGCGAGCTAACAAAATTTCAAAAACTTAATTAAATAATCATTTAAAGAAGAAAAAATCGTACTCGTCTCGTAGGCTCATTCTGCTTTCTTAAATTTCAACCATTCAATGTCTCTTTTTATTGCAATTTTACCACATTTCTACACTTTTTTGCTTGCGTTCTTACTATGAGTTTCTAAACTGGCTGTTATAAATGGTCTTACACATCCATATGTATGTATGTACATAATGTATGTTTTCTCAATAGGATTGATATAAAAACAATTCTACCGCCACTAAATTATTTTTTTCGGGCTTGCGCCTACTAAAAATGGATAGATAGAGCTACAATAAATGGTAATAGTCGACTCTCTTATCGCTAGTCATTGTCCAAGACAAAAATAAAACAAAAAGAGTAGCGGTTCTAATCATTTATCGCAGCTCCACTTTGTCCGATTTAATTATTATTTTTTTGCACTTGTGGTTTACAAAATGAATTATAAATGAATATTTTTTAATTAAATTGAAGTGTAAATATACGCGTGAAAATATACCTACGATGTTTTAAACAAAAATTTTAAAACTATGTTACAGCGCCTTCAAAGGATAAATTTGGAAAAGCAAGCCTTATTAAATGCTGGCCAAATATTGCAAGATTTGAATAAAGCTGTAACTAAAGGAAAGAATGCCAGTGAAGTGGAATCCATTAAAGGAAGCCTAAGAACAACAATAGCGGTATCTATAAATTATAATATATTTTCCTTTATAAAGTTAACATGCAAAGATCTTCAGATGAGAGTCCTAATTGGAAAATAAAAAGCATACATTTTTGGATATAACGCACACAAGAAATTTAGAAAAATAATACATTTTTGGATATAACGCATGCTTTAAAATTTCAAATTAGTTTTGGAGTGTTGTAGTGTATCTACTATGATTACCTATGTACCTATATTGTGATGCAGTTTTGGAAATATTATATAGTTACATCTAATATTCCAAAATTGTAATGCTAGGTGGTTGTTTTTTGCAAATGAAAAGAAAATAGACGGCTTTTTTTTATGTATCACCAACACCCTGACTTAAGAATCGGTCTTTCGTCGGTGTTGGTACTAAATGCAAGTAAAATGTAACATTATAGCTAGTTAAGATACTAACATCAATAATTATTGTAGTTAAATAACCCTTCGCTTTGATTAAGAAATATTTAACATCTTATGATACAAAATAAGCCAATGAAATCAGACATCGATATTAGCAGCCGTTGATAACATGGAAGCAGATAAATGTTCATACATACATAAAACGCAGGCGAGGCTGTTGAATTCCAATGGAACTTAACAAAGATTAGCAAGGATGTTTAAATCAAGAAACCTAACTTCTGAGATAATGCCTTACCACTAGACCTCCTCTGCCAATCTAATTTGACGTCTAAGAATTGTGTGCCTTAATAAAATGTTTGAGATTGATGTTTCTGGGTGTGTGTCAAGAGCATTAAATTTTTGGTTAAATTAAGGTATATTTTTTCGAGAAGACGAAAAAATGCTAAATACCTACTTTGAAAGAGAGCAAACTCAATTATGATAAAAGAAAGAAAAAAAGGGCAAAATAATTTTTATTTGAATTTTCTTTCTTATAGTACGGGAGGGGACCGAAGGTTTACCTATCTCGCCGCTGTTAATAATAATTGAAGCGCTTAGAAGATGAAGATGTTAATTGACATTTTTTGAAATTTGGTTTTTTACCTACAGATGAAAGTGTTATATGAAAACTTAAATTTCTGACTCGTCTGTACTCTTCTATCGCCTCTAGATTCATATTTAGCCAAAGATGAAGGTGTTATATGCAATCACTTTAATAATAAACTTTGTGGATGAATGTGTTAAATGCGCTTAAGTCCTTTATACAAAAATAATTTTATCTGAACATTTCGTGCATAAAGGTGTTAAGTGGGCACTTTAAGATAAGACATTATAGGTGAACACCACAAGAATCAGTGCATGTGCAGGCAAGAGGCACCAGCCAACACACATTACTTCAAATTTGAATATCCCGACGCAGGTGGCTTAACATGATGGCTAAATTTTGTATAGTTTTACGCACAATTTGAAAGCGTTTTTTTCACACACATCTATTAGTCTAAGAGCCAACGACATTAAAAGTCAAGTCATTTGCGTAATGTTGTAACCCATACCAAAACTAGCCGATGCCCTTGACGAATGGGTGTTAAATTGACCTTATAGGTGTGCCAAAAATAAAAGAACTCAAGTCATTTGCTTAACATTTGCTCCAATGATATTTGCTTTAGGACACTCTCACAGGCTTAAGTTCAAAAGTGCAGACCGAAATTCGGTGAAGAACACCGTCTGACTGGGTCGGGTATATTTGGGCCAAGAACCAAACTATCTGTACCGATGGGACAGTCAACAAGCCTTTTCCAGGTGGAAGTAAACGCCATAGGTAAATGTGCAGAACCTTGAAAGAAAGTGCCGAAATCGTAACATTGCCATCATGTCAGATAGCCAAGCCTTGCTTAAAGCGTTAAGCTCCTATGCCATTAGCTCAAAACTGGTATGGGAATGCTTGTGGAAGTTAAATGAACTGGGCAAAAATAACAATGTCTAACTCTACTGGGTACCGGGCCACGTGGGTATCGATGGTAAAGAGGAGGCAGACTCCCTAGCCAAAATAGGAGCAACAACCCCCCTAACAGGGCCTGAGCCCTCATGCTGATTAGGTGAAAATGTGTTCAAAAACAAGATTAACTTAGAAGAGGAGGAAAAAAGATCCAAAATTTGGAATGAACTCCCAAAACTGAGGCAGGCCAAACTACTACTACTACAACCAAGAACGCTACAAAGCCTTCATAAATCTCATCAGGAACAGCCTTAGAATAATAACGGGCAATTCGAAGTTTTTGAATGAAACCTAGGTCTTGGCGTAACGTTTTTGCTTCAAAACCTAGCCGGAAGTGACTCTGCAAAAAAGCAGACGAAAATTCCTTCACGAATACCCCAGCAGACTAATTTAATTTTTAATTTATTGCAAGGTTCAATTTAGGGACTCAATAAAATGGATTCGCAGGGAGTTTGGTTCTTATCTTTACAAAGAATGCTATGATAAATATGTTCCTTATAGTAAGGTTATTATAGCCAAAAGTAACAAACGTCCTGATTATAATCAAGATTTTATGCCAGGAGAGAACAAATTGAAACAACTTTCTGCAGAAAAAATTAAAAATTTAAAAGAACAGATGAATTTCGTCCGTGTAGAACATCAATGGTTTTATTTAAATACAATTTTAGCAGATCCTGGAGAAGGGAATAGAAAAAAAAACAAACAAAAAATAAGTAAATTACAACATATCAAAAAGTCACTTAACACCTTTATAAAAACAAAACTAAATTAAATACAAAAAAGTTCCTAGATAAAGGTGTTAAATGCACAAAAGTGTAAATATCTCAACAACTATTTGCGTTAAATAAAAAAAAATTCCTAAAATTAAATTCACCTGAGTTTTATTGACTTTAAATTATCCATACAATATTTTTCTTATTTTCATAAAAAAAGTTATAGGCAATAAACTTTAAATGCTTATAATTCAAATGTTTAAAAATGTCGCTTACGTCCTTCATCTTCTAAGCGCTTCAATTAAGTTTGCATTTTGGCCTTAGTATACCTTAACAAAGAAGGATTTTTATAAATGGGGTATGAAAGATCAATGTTTTACAATGGCTTCCAACTGCCTCAACACATAAAAAGTGCATTCAACATTAATCTGTTTAAACAACTTATTTTAACACATATACATTAAAACATTATATAACTTCATTATTTATTATATAAAAAATATATATGTACAGTGCATATATGTAAATATTTTTAATAATTTTTAAATATAACTTTTCTACTTGTAAATATGTACATTTATACTATTTCCCACTTATGTATGTAGAGTTATGTTTTTTTACTTCCTTTTTCCTTATTTATTAATGTAATTGAAATAGCATTTCTTAAGCGAAATAAAATATTACAATACAATACAATACAATACAATACAATACAATACAATACAATACAATACAATACAATACAATACAATACAATACAATACAATACAATACAATACAATACAATACAATACAATACAATACAATACAATACAATACAATACATTACAAAACCCGTGGTCGGACAGACTTGTTGGTTTTTCGGGCGAGTTGGAAAACTTTTGTTTTTTTATTCATTGCATTTAAAATGCATGGTTGAGGCTATTCTCAGGGCTATATGTAGTAGTTTCAAGTATGTAGTTGTGCACGTGTTAAACGTAAATAATACAAAAATTGCAGTTTTTGAAAAAAGAAACAAATACAAAACGATATTTACTAAAAAAAAAAAAACAACTGAAACTTCGTTATTCGATTTTTTGGCAAAATTTCATGAACTTACAATACCATTAAAACTGTTCTAGGGATTACGTTTACGAAGTTTAATCAAAATCTGAGTTGAATCATTGTATGACAGCTTCCCGTTATAAATAAGCTTAAGCAAAAATTTGAATTTCTTTTCTAGGGAATCACATAAAATAATGCTTCGATTCGAATCAAATATGTCCAACACGAAACCTTTGGAGCAAGTAAAAAAGTTGACGTTATGAAAATTGTATCTCTGGACCCTGGATGGTGATACTTGACCCAAAAGATTGCAAGTACATATTTCTCTGTTAATTAGATGATGGAATGAATCGAATTGCGTTGTTGGAAAATGACAAAACAATACGTATCAATTCGCGGAATAATTCTGAGCGTTGTATTTCCAGGTCAGCTAATCTCGTGTTTTGGTGATTTACGCTGCCCGGCAAGATCTCTTAATTTAACCATTCCAAACTTCTTTTTGTGGGGTTTTTTTGTTTGAAGTCATCAGTCTCAAAATGAATATCCGCCAAGAATGCGAGAACCTTAAGCCGGAACTTCTGACAAGAGCGATGGAAAATTGGGGCCAACTGGAAATCAAATGATTCATAATTGGAGAATTGATTTGTCCCATACGCCATTGGCACCATTTCGAGAAAAACCAAGTTAAAGGTTCTTTACTTAATATTATGGAGGTGTGTGATTATGTCAACTTAATGTCAACTTTTCTGACAAGTGACCCACCTTATATGCTTTGTTACTCAAATGGTTACCCATATGCGTAGGACACAAGAAACTGGATGTGGATGCTTAAATTTGGTTATCAAAGATTTGACGACGTTATAACCGACTATAAACTAATAAAAATTTTATGAAATCCAACCAAACGGTAACCGTTTATTAATTCAAATTAAAACATCTTATTTAAAACAAAATGGAGATACAAAACAATACTGAATTTTTGTTCCGATCAGTGTCCCACAAAGATACATTAGTCTTCTCGAACAAAAATATACGTGGGACAGATCAAATCTCGCTAAACAAAATCACGGAAAATTGTATTGAAAATCCGTCACAAACGGTAAAAAAGGTTTATGGTTACAAACCTTGATTTTTCTGGATATCGGTCAAAGTCAAGTTCAATATCTCAGGACTGGTATGACATAGTGCAAATTTAAATTGGGTACGTTCAGATGACTAAGTGGACTTGCAAGTAAGGCAAGTTTCTAGTCTGTGATTGGTCAGCTGTCGAAAAATGTCCTTCAAATGAAGGGAATTTTTATTGGAAAGTGAATTGAAAGTTATTCAATAAATATCTGCCTTAATTTAAAAAAACTTTTAATAAATTTTTTTGTGCGATCGCGTGGTATATTTCGAAAGAAATTTAGTTTACATGTTGAGGATTCTCTTTTTTTAAACGAACTTGATGTAAAGTATTGAAAAAAAGTTATAAAGTTTGATATAATGAATTGTCGAAAAAAAAGTTATTACGATTTCAATAAATGATGCTCTGTCATTTTCTTTAAGAGAAAACGTCATAATCTTGGCGATCTGACCAATAGAACTCAAGATATAAGCTTTTTAAGAGGACCTTATCGTCTTTTCTTGGAGAATTCTAAAACAAAAAATCAACAAAAAAACAAAGTCTAAAAAAAAAATCGATTAATGTTCTCGTAAAAAGCTAATATGTTCAGTTCTATTTGTCGGGTTGCCAAGATTATGACATTTAGAATTAAAGAAAATGACAGAGCATCACGGCATGTTTAAATTTATTGAAGTGGTAATGCCTCTGACATCGCTATTTTCAAACCCCCACCCCCGCCAAATGCTGAAAAAGAAACTGCCAGACTTTTGTATTTGAAACCACCATATATGCAACTACAAACCCTCATACTCATATTTTGGTTATCAATCCACTCCCAAAATTTTCTGTCGGCTCTTAGACTATATAGTAGTCTCATCAACATCGACGACTGATGAGTCACGTAGTGTCGAAATCCACCAACTTCTCTCAACACTTTCTGTTAAGGAAACAAATTTGAAAGTTGAGATTTAACTCCCTTAATCATAAAATATGTTGAAAATACATGCGCCACCAACCGTCGAAATAAAGTGTAAATAAAAACGACTACATGATATTACTTACTATAGTTTTTATATGCAAAGGTTGCATACTCCTTGTTGGAATTAACAGCAGCACAACGACGTTGCATGGAATTGATCCAATCATCACACCTTTCTACGGCTATCGACCTCGAATATTCCTGTATAGCTTCGCAAGGCGCATTGTTATTGGTTGGTTTACAACTAGCGACATATTTTTTACACCGCACCAAAGATTCTCAATTGGGTTGAGGTCTGGAGACTGTGAGGCCATTCTATCACATTAACTTTTTTTTGCCGGAACCACTGCTTCGCAAGTTTACTAGTATGTTTTGGGTCATTATCTTGCTGATAGATTCATTTCAGTGGCATTTCATACTCAGCAAATGGTAACATTATCTTTTCCATGATCTTGACATAAACATGCTGAAGCTGATCCATGAAACCTTCAATTCGGTGAATGGGACTTACACCAAAAAATGAAAAGCATGTCTAAACCATTATGCTGAAACCTCGATGCTTTAATGGTCTTGCTTGTGAAACGACGATTATATTCCGTTGTTGGTAACCGTCTTACATATTGACGAGATCTCTTGCCATACAATACAATCTTAAGCACTCCATACACGATTCAATTTTATTTTCAACTCAGTTGTCAACTAAATTGATGCTTAGCCACACACTACATAAACTTAGTTGAAAGACTTCTGCTCCAACTGTCAAAACATCAATTTTTCTCATAAGAATTATATTTAATCGAATCAAGATGCATGAAAAAAGAAAAGTATTGGCATTAATTATTATTGCAGAGTACCTAGATGACAATGAACAAGCACTAATAAAAAGAAAAATAATTTGGATGAAAGAATGGGTAATTGATAAAAAAAAATCCAATGAAAAAAAATTTAAAATTAATTGAAATATATCTCTGTTTTTTATCTCACTTTTATTTCTTGGTAAGAAAGAGATGGCTTGACAGTAAATCAAATGACTTGCCTACACACACCTAAACTAAGTTGAAAACATTCACATCCACAGTACACATATCTAAGGTATTATATTGCGCAGTTTAAGATGGCTGTCCATTGTGTCCATGCACAGTAAACAAAAACAAATTTGTTGTGACTAATTTTTTTACTATTGATTTTGACACATGCGCAGAACTGAACGAAAATGAAAACGCTAAAGATATTCAGCCCTATTGAGGTATCCGTTGGGAGAAATTTTTGTCCGATCTATTCGAAATCGGAGAATTTTCTACAGAGGTATCCGTTCCGATTGACAGATCGGACAATCTTCCGATAAAATGTAACGACTATCATCGCATAGCGATGAAGTGCGTTCAGTCCAGAAATATTGACAGTTGTGCGTTAAATTTCTGCCGAAATTCTCCGACAGAAAATAGTTGCGGAGAAAAATATAAATAAATATAATTTGTTTGCGTTAGTGCAATAAACCACGAAAACGACTCAGCAAGAGAGGTTGGTTGAAATAACAAATAGATGATAAAGCAACACTATCTATTTTTGTGGACCAATTTATAAACTTTTAAACATCACAAAGATTTTCACTTATTGAACTAATCCGAACGGATGTGTCAAATGAATGCGATTGTATGCTTTATCTTTTTTGTTCCGAAGTGGATTCCTCGAACGAAATCTAAGTTCCGATCGGAACGGACTATCGTTTCGGAAGTTTTTTCAAACGGATACCTCGATAGGGCTGATTACCTTTAATATATGTACCTTGATTCACATCAACTTGAAAAAATTCAAAATCTTTTGATTTTCTTCCAACTCAATCGTCAACCTTCAAAAAAATCAAATTCAAGCCCACACACGAGTTGATTTGATGAAATTAAATTGAAAGACAAGTTGAACTGTGTATGGAGTGCCTTAGACTCATCAGAGTCTTTTTGAGTTCACGCTGTTCAGGAGTGCAGTGCTTTCCTCTTCCCATTGCTGACAAATATCTTATGAAATTTTCATTGAAAGCTATGAAAATCTTATGGATAAACAAAAAATGGAAAAATAATATTTATTTTCTTTAACCTATGCACTACTACTATTTTGATTGGAAATATTTGGGGCTTTGATTATTAACGGTAATTTATATGTCATTTTTATATAGCAACAACAAATTTGTGCATACACAATGGTTGAGAAATTGTTATTTCTTCAAATTGTAATAATTTTTTACGATATTAACTTGCCTATAAAGGACAAAACAAGAGCTCAACAATAGAGTAATAGCTATTTCACGGCTGCCACATCGATCATCAGATTTTTTTAGTGGTGCTTACTCAATTTGTTCCAAGCTTAATACATAAATTATTGCTGTCAACTGGATTTTATAAAAACTTATATACTAAAACCAAATCCATATTAATTAAGTCCCGTTGTTTGGCTACTTTAAAGTTTTTCGACAACCTTCTTCAGGGTAATATTTTCGCTGGTTAAATTAATAATTCAACTAAGGATTTCTATTTACGTATCCACACCCCTTTAACGCCAGTGTCATTCTAGGCCGCTTGGTTGATTTTTTTTGTACTTCTATTCAAAAACAAAATATTTTTATTTGTAGGGGATATTTGCCAGACCATCTCCAACCTATGATAAGGCTGAAATTGGCCCCTGTGAGCACTGCAGCAAAAGTTGTGACACTGTTTGCCCAAGATGCATGTCATTTTTCTGCAGTGTTGAATGTCAAAAGGCCGAGTGGACTAGGCATCGTTATATTTGCGGTAAACCCGCGTAAGTTTTTTTTTATTTTTAGATAAACATAATAATTTAATATGATGTTCTCATTTTATTAACTTCCAGTTCGATGTGGCCAGCTTGGGCTAAACAATTGGCTAATCAAAGAAATCCCACAGAGCAAAAATCCGATACGGAAATAGAAACTCCATCCAATGTATCGCCGTCGCAACAAAATTCATCCCAAAAAGCCGCATTAAAAGCCCAACTTCCACCTTCAGGAAATAATGTCATCCTAACAGCAATCTCCAAGACAAATGTTGTCTTTGTTCGATCAATTTTATACAATGATAATTTAATATTCTTTAATACGGTTTCGAGAATACAAAAAGAAGCTCAAAACCAAGCACATATTCAGCATACTCCCGAAAGAGGCGATATTGTGTTGACAAAATTCAAAGACAATCAATATAATCGGGCTATGATATTGAATCCTGACAATTTGGATCAAATTAAATTGATTTACGTTGATTACGGCAACATAGATTCGAAGTCATTGGATGAGCTTTATAATGCTCCGGAGGAATTTTGGAATCTACCACGTATGGCTGTTCCGATAATCTTAAAAAATGTCCCAGAGTTCTTTATGACTGACGAAGTAAGAAAGTACATGTACAGTTATCTGAATACAGACATGAAAATAGTTTACGACCCTGAAGATTTGAGTAATGGAATCAATTTATCGGAACTCTTTGATTTGACTAGCAACGAAAGTTACAATGAAACAATTTCTTCATTTAGAGCCGGTACTGTTGACCAAAAAAAGGCTCCTGTTGTTTATCGTGAAGTATGACGTGCAATTTATTTTTTATTTGATGAACGATTTTTTTTTTTCTTAGTTCTTGGAATATTCACCATTGCCAACTGGAGAAAATGTTGAACTTGTTGTCATGGACAGTTCTTTGTTGCAGACAGGCTTTGTATCATGCACAACCGAAGCATACACTAAGGAAATAGAGAGGTTTCAGAAAGATATTCAAACATATGTTCAGGCTAATGAAACAAAAAACACTTATACTCCAAGGTAAGCATATAGTTTTCAATACAAAAAAAAATGTTTTGTTTCATAACACTTCAAATTCATTAACCAGTGCAATCAAGTAATTTCAATAAACCAACGCGCTCAAGATTTAAAAAAAAAGTATCTAAAATGAATTAATTATGTTCTCGCAAAAAAAATCTTTACACAAACCAATAAAATGCAGGATGTCTGTAGGTGTCTCTTTGGATTAACAATATAAATGGAAACAAATAATTTTAAACATTTATTCATATAAAAAAATGTATTCAAAAATGTATAAACGTAAAACTCTCTAATAAAATTGTTTATTAGTAAAACATCAACTTTATTAGTTAAATTGGCACTTTTTGCATTAAATTAGATATGGGGCCGTAGTAGCCCGTAGCGTAATGGTTAGTGCGTTAGACTGTCACGCTGGAGGTCTGGGTTCACTTCCCAGCTAAAAACTAAAAAGTTTTTTTTCAGGGCTTATGCCTCTTGCAAGAATTTGACAAATCCTCCAAGAGTATCACTTGTCACGAATAAGTGCTTCTCATCTAGCCGTTCAGATTCGGCATAAAATTGTAGGTCCCTTCCATTCCTGTCGACAGGCGCACACAGGAATAGTTGCGAGTTGTTAGTCACTAGGCCCGGGTTTTTCACGAGCCGTTGTGCCACCCGATTTAGTTATTTATTTATTTAGATATGGGGCCTGATATACATAAATGATATGGGCCGCGGGTAGGATAGGATAGGAAAGGCATATTTATAATTTGCAAACATAATGAAGCTTCTCTTGGTGCACATCCTTCTCGTATGACAACAATACGCGAATTTCTATTTTCGGGTACTCCATCTAAGTATTAACGATTACTGAAGATGCTTAATTAATGAAACTTTATTCATATCAAAGAGATGCCATCAAAATATTAAGCTTTTTCAGCATTTAATAACCGCATTTATTTTATATGATGCAATTCATGCATTAGCAAAATATAAAGTTAGAAATAATTTTTAGTAAAAACAACTTTGCCGTAAATTGTTTTTTTAACTTCCCATTGGAAGTTATTGTAATTGGTGCGATTTGTCGAATTGAAAATTTTGACATATCTTCACGTTTTGAGGTCTCTAGAATCAGAATTCGTTGTTTTTAGCAAGATGTCTGTATGTGTGTATTAACTCTCTGTATATGTGTATTAACTTATAATGACGTAGAAACAACTGTTAATTTTCTTAAAAAAAATCAATAAACAGTTTTTTTTTAGAGCAAACAAATTGAAAAAAAACACAATAAAAAATTCTTAACAAATGTTTTTCAACTCAAATATTTTGAAAAAAAAAAAAACAATGATATCGGTTTCAAAATTCTACCAAAAATATTTACCTATACCACCTAAATGTTGTGAATTTTGAGATTTTTATAGCCACCCTTAAAAAAGCTAAAAATAAAAATGTTGCAAAAAAACAACTTTTCAAAAATGTTTTAATTGGAAAAATTCTTACACTCAAAATCGCTACAAAATCGAAATTTTGCATGTGACACTTAACTTGCCTTTTTATATTCTTTAAAACCATGTTTTTTTTTTTAAGTACACTCCCCTGATTTTCGTATTTTGTTTAGCCAATAGTCTGCTTTGAAATAATTGGCTTAAATAATTAATACCTACCTCTATACCGAGAAGAGTTAGGAAAAAAGTACAAAATATAGGCAATGTCACATTTTGCCCTGTTTCTCTATATCTAAACCTACCTATATACTGATTATCCAAAAACCCAAAGTTATGACACTATATAATATATACTCTATCACCCACCACATAGTTAAATATGTATATATGGGTTTCAAGTTCACCAATGGGAAGTTACTAGAGTGGGTCGAACCGAGACTCATTTTTAAATTTTGAAATTGTTCATTAATAGTTCAGTAACCTTGTTTGTATGGGAGGAACCGTTTCCGTCAAATCTGGTGGTTCTGAATTTTTGCTGAGTTATTTGTCGGCCCAATCTACACGCCCCAGTGCATTGATGCATTTATGTCAACCATTCTTTATTTACCATTATACTGTTTGATAATACTACTTGTTATATTATTTTTTTTATCGCTAAATTTTGAAATGCTGTATTTTGGAATCCGTCGGGCGATGGTTTTGGGCTCAAGTTTGAGCAAATTAAGTTACTTTGAAATCGTAGAACAATGTTTTTATTTAAAGTTATTGAGGATTAAAACCATCAATAACTGCAAAAAAGTGCGAAAAAATCTCGGTTTCTCTGATTTTTGACCATGAAGCGGGTGCCGCTCGAGGTCGAAAACTTAGGTTATTTATTGGGCCAACATCTTGAACAACTCAGCAAAAAATCAGAACTACCAGATTTGGCGCAAACGGTTCCTTCCATACAAATGACAAATTGCCAAAAATCAAATGTGCGTCGAAATGTGAAAATACGATTAACGCGTTGTTTTGTGCCTTGCGCACATTTTAAAATATACATATATAAAAAAAATAAATAAAAACAATATCATTTCGGCAGCCCAAAGAGACAGAGTAGTAGCCCGTAGCGTAATGGTTAGTGCGTTCGACTATCACGCTGGAGGTCTGGGTTCGCTTCCCAGCCTCGTCCACCTAAAAACTAAAAAAGTTTTTTTTAGTGCTACTGCCTCTTGCGAGGAATTGACAAATCCCCCAAGAGTATCACTTGTCACGAATAAATGCTCCTCGTCTAGCTGTTCGCATTCGGCATAAAATTGTAGGTCCCTTCCATTCCTGTCGAAAGGCGCACACAGGAATGGTTGCGAGTTGTTAGTCACTAGGCCCTGGTTCTTCATGAGCCGTTGTGCCACCCGATTTATATTTTACGACATAATACAAATATGCGCTAGTTAGTTGACATAAATCAACTTTTCCATTGCCAAGGAGTACCATGACAAAATTAAACTCTACCATCGTAACTTCTCTCCGATCGCAGATTTCAGAACGATTACGATGATTGGGCCCACAGTCTTGTTTATGAACTTTGTCTAACTTAAGACAGCCGTAACACTCTAAAATGTTTTGAAAAAAAAAAAAAAAAAACATTTGTCATGAAACCTTAACTAAAGTGAAGTTTTATTCAATTGAAACCCTTCAATTTGGAGCTCTTTTAAAACTTATTAAAAGACAGTATCTCTAGGCAGTCACCTAAAAATTCCAAGAAATACGTCTGATAAGACTTCAATATGTACACCGGTGCTATAAACTAGTACATCTCTTAACAAATTAGCTAATAGATACATATCCCAGATCACAACCAAACTCTCGTAAGTAAAATGCTAAAAAAAAGTCGATTTAAAAAAAAAAAAATAATATGTATTTTGTATTTTTTTTTTATTTTCAGAGTCAATGAACTGTGTATTGCAAAATATTCCGAAGACAATCTTTGGTATCGTGGCAGATGCATTGAAGTTGTTGGTGATGGCCATCCAACTATTTTATTCTTTGATTATGGTAACCTATCTATAGTCAGTGTTGAAAATATACGAAAATATCCCGAAGAATTTACATTCCCAATTATGACAGCGGATTGTGAGATAAGTGGTAAGTTATTTAACAATTTTGATTTTCTTCTTCACTACATACAAAAAAAAATTATTTTTATTTTTTGAATTAAGGTCTGCCAGCAAAAATAGAAGATGACTTAAAAAATAAATTAGAAGAACTCTTAAATTCTGGAACTACGATCATTTGTGAAAGTGTTGAATATATGGAAGAAGATAATATTTATACAATCAATTTAGGGGACTTATTGAGAAAAATTCTACCTTGAGCAAAGTTTATTTATAAGTACCTATCATTTAAATTTAAAATTATAAAACCACTTTAAAGACACATTACTTTACATTAGTCGATACATTTCTTTATTCGTTCTTTTTTTTTTTAATTTTGTGCATGTTTTTATTTAATTATTTTTGTATTCCCTTTATTAAAGCCTGTATTACATAAAATTTTTTTTTATTTTTGTTGAAGTGTCACCCGAGATTAAATAGGTTCTCTTTTGTGCACAGAAAACCACAAACTGTCAAATTTCGCAGAGCAAGGATGAAATATTCTCAAAACTATCAACACAAACCGTTGTGTCCGACAACAACTAGAGTTTTCTTAAGTCCAGTGTATTTTTCCGTATTCACAATGTAATTTCAAATAATAGGTATTTTAAGGAAAAGTAGACCTCAAAGGGCTCAGCAATCTCAGTAGTTTGAACAGGATTTCTCAGCCAAAATTATCAGTTTGGCTATCAAAATATTGATGAACAAAATTTTAAAATCGCTTGCTCATGTTTTGACGGATAAAAAACTCCTCTTCCGATTTGCTTGGAAACACCAAATTTTCAATGCTGAAATGTTTACAAAATTTCATGAAATCACAATTTTTAATACGTTGTTGTCTTTCTTTAGCTTTATTTTCAAACCCCCACCGCCGCTAATGGCTGAGGAAAAAACTTGTCAGACTTTTTATTTTGATATCACAAAATATACACCTATAAGCCCTCATACTCAGATTTTGGTTATTATTCCACTCCCAAAATTTGCTTTTGGCTCTTGTACTAATTTGTTTATTTTGCCTATAACGAACGGCTGTGTATGTATTTGTAATTAATCTTTGTTATTCCACTTGAAAAAAGGAGCATTATTTTTCTCTTTTCATTCACCACTCTTCACCTCCCTGGCCTACAAACTTTTATTTCTCCAGGTTAGTCTGGTTGAAAACTGAGTCAGTGTGTGATGCCCCACTCATATCGGAATTTTCAGTACTACTCTATTTTCATTTTCAATGAAGGAAAAATATATTGTCATATGGGCTTAAACAAAATTCAAAATAATTTTAAATTTTACTACCATTATCGTTTATTTTATCACTGAACACGTTGAGAGAAATGATATCTCACATATCGTAGCTATCTGTGCAATTTTAAAAGTATTCCTCAGTAAAATGTCTCACTTTTTCTGTCAAATACAGATGAAAAAAAAATTTAACTCGTTTCCTCTCTTTGACATCACATTTTCCTGAACATGCAGAAACAAAAACAATGAAAATGATGCAACAAAGTAATAATAAATAATAGCTATTTATGTATATATAAATATAGTAAATTCAGTAGAACTTGCATATACATATATAAGGCATATTTTCGTGAGACATATTAACTCAGTCAATTTGTTCTTTTGTTGAAAAGTTTTGCTCTGCTTTACTTAATTCTCTCCAAACTACCAATATTTAATTTAAAATCAAAGATCTTAACAGTCCAAAATATGAACTTACACTAAAACAAAACAAGCCAAATTTATTAAATGTGGGTAAACCATCTAATGAACAACAACAAGACTATGCCGAATCAACGTGAAATCGGAGCGAAACATTCGCTACGAAACAAAAAATAACAGATACGCAATGCTAAATAATAACAACAAAATTGTCGTCAGCCAATATTTCGCGTCGGTTTGGGAGATCTTTTATTTTTATATTAGTAGTATTATTCAAAATCATTAGAAACTATAACAAAAAATCTCAAAGATATTGAACATTTGCATTTTAAACATTAAAGTATTTTAAGGAGTGTTTAATTATGATTAAAGAATATGCACTTTATATAAAATGTGTTAAAGTTTTAACATAGCAAGAGAATTATCATCCGGTAAAATTCTTCTGTAAATACATGTAAAGGAACTATTTTCTCAGAAAGTCTCAACCAATTTCAAACGCGAGCCGATATCATTTACTTGTGCATCCCTTTTCTTTTTTTCTTACTATATGTAAATATTGAATGTTCTGGTATTAACATTAATTTAGTGTGCAAAGGCTCTTTAAGAATCAGGGTGTAGTGACTTACAACTCTGTCGATCTCAAGTGGCTAACGCTAGATGAAATTTTCTTGAACAAATATAGGTGGTTATCGTGAATAAGAGCTAGCTGCAAATGTTTCTCCTTTCGATAATGCTCCCTATGAATTAATTGGTATTGGGAATACATTTTTAGGGGAATTCGGATGTTATTTTATGGGACTTTTGTTCTGGAGAAGATTCACGATACCGAAAAAATGAAATGAATGAGAAAATCTGTTATAAAATTCGAATATTTCGTGGGCAAGAACATGGAATACATTTAAAATTGCAAAGGCAAGGAAGTTTGCGGGTAACAGCTAAAATTTTAACTACTCTTCACTTAAAAGTCAAGAGAAAGGTTCATACCTCTTTTATGATGTGATTAATACATTGGATTAAAAAGTGATTAAAAAAAAAATGGTATCATTTTTTTTTTTTGATTAAAGAACACTCACGGGTAATTTGTGTGCGAATAGCTCAGACTTGGTTTTCAATACAAGCTATATATCTAGACCGGCAATGTGTTTAGTGCTTGACTGTATACATTGAGGTGTGAACTCCAGACACCCTCTATACACCATTATTTTCTTTATACCCCTTCAACTTTAATACGATGATGGTGTTTCATGAGGTGAAAAGCACCTAATCATGTTGGGCTATTATGATTGATCTCCTATCCGTCTCGTCATTTATCAATGTATTTAAAGGACTTTGGGGCGTATTCATAGACATTTTTAAGCTGTGTCTAAGTTAAACCTGTAGTAGACCGTAGCGTAATGGTTAGTGCGTTCAACTGTCACGCTGGAGGTCTGGGTTCGCTTCCCAGCCTCGTCCACCTAAAAAGTTTTTTTCAGGGCTACTGCCTCTTGCGAGGAATTGACAAATCCTCCAAGATAATCACTTGTCACAAATAAGTGCTTCTCGTCTAGGCGTTCGGATTCGGCATAAAATTGTAGGTCCCTTCCATTCCTGTCGATAAGCGCACACAGGAATGGTTGCGAGTTGTTAGTCACTAGGCCCTGGTTCTTCATGAGCCGTTGTGCCACCCGAATTTTTTTTTATTCTAAGTTAAACCTAGGTTTAGTTCAATTTTCGGATGTTGATTTTTTTTTTTTTTTATTTCAAAATATTTGAAGCTATTAGTGTAGTATAACAAGTTAATAATCTTGTAAAAATATAAAACCAACAATTTGTAAGTAAAACCGGTCTGTATTAATTGAGCAAAAATTGTCTTAAACTGTAGTTTATTAAAACCTGGGATTCATCGGCGACTATGAATATGCCCCATTAGGTCTAACGAGCACCTATTTAAAAACTTAAGAAATAACACAATAGAATTATAGACCAGACAAGAGTCATAATCTTATTTAATTGGTTCATTATTCAAATCGAAAAAATAAAAAAAAATGAAAAAGCATTGTAATAAAAAAAAGGCTAAAGAAATGTATCTAGAAATAAAAAATCCTTTTATAAGGATTAAGTTTAAGAAATTTTGTTACTTCTATTTTTATTTAAAGAAGACTGTTAAAAATAAAAAAAAAATATTCTACTTAATTTATAAAAAAATATTCAACTCAATTCTATAAAAAAAAAGAAAAAACAGTGTATTGTTTACTTTATTCAATATCGTCGGTTAAGCTGATACGAAAAGAACATATTCGAAGGTCTTCAACGGCAAAGGAATGCTTATGAGAACACAGTGGAAACAATTTATTGAGAGTTGTACCGATTCCAAATAAACAAAAAACAATCGAAGAAACATACAAATTCTGATCTGATCCTTGGCAGATGACAACTCGAGTCACGTCGTTCTTATGAGGTGTCTTAGGCCGCTCCCTGAATTGTCGGTACGGAAGCGGTACGGTATCGGTACGGTAAAATCTGACGTACCGCTTGTGTACCGATTACATGTATTTCAGTGGGTGCATGCTGATTAGGCGGTATCGGTACGGTATACATGCGGTATACCGAGCCGCGGTTCGAATGGGCAGTAAGCAATCGGTAAATACCGCGTGTATTGTGTAAAATGTCATCGTCAGATATGGACGTCCACGTTCAAATTGTATTGGAAGTGCAAAAATGGTTATATTGCCATGGAAGTGATGCTCTAGGCAAAATAAAATTTGTCAAATATTTTCGAACTGTTGGTCCAGATGATCTGGAATTTACATCAACAATATCTTGTGCGAAGTTAAATGAACGAGTCTGTGAAACCTCAAACTCTGATGCAGAATATGGTGCTCCATCTCGTTTCCTTATGAAATTGTGTAAAACACAAACCGATTTAATAATATTATTAACTGTGTGGAAGTTTAAGCAACGAATAGGGGTTAAAAAGACTTGAAACTTTTGTCTCATCATTCTAAACGCACACTCTATTATCTTTCGTGCTCTAGAGTGTCTATAATTGTAGATTCTTTTGATATTATCAAACCGTTCATCAGATAAGGTGGCATTATATTCCGTTTTAATGGAAATGCATTGTCTGTAACGAAAAAATATGGCACTAACTGCTGCGTGTCATCATGAGGTTGTTTCGATGCTATGGGTATATTAAGACCATCCTTTTACAGCCAGTAGCTCAGAGACGAAGCACGATAAACTCCGCCATCGCTATTCCGTCCAGCAAAGCCTGTGTCAATCATGGTAAACAAACCATCGGCATCACACACTGCGAATAAGATGATTGAGTGATAGCCCTTATAGTTAAAATGTGTCGACCCTGAGTTTGGCAGCTGTTGAATCCTTATGTGCTTGCCATTTAAGGCATCTAAGCAATTAGGCATATTCCAAAGCTCATAAAAAGGGTTGGCTATATCTTCGCATTTATTTTTGGATGGGTTTGCCAGGTGTTCCGTATTCCAGATCGTCCAAATAGCATCCGTAGTCTCAGCTACTATATTCGAAATCGTGCTATCACTTCTGGCAAAGTACAAAGCCAATGATTTGAATGTACTTCCTGGAGTGAGATATCTAAAAGAAAAGTTATTATACCTTCATGTTTACTAAATAGAACTTAATATTTATGTCGAATTCCTTACAACCATTTGAAGTCGATTTCATTTTAAAAAAATTTTCTTGGTAGAAGGAATTTAAAAAAAATCGATTTTTTTTTGTGAGTGCAATTTGACAGGAATTTTGTTGTCGCACAAAAACTAATGTCGAATTCCTTACAACCAAAAAAATTCGAATTTTTCTGAACAAATCGAATTTTTTTTAAACAAAATCGATTTTAATGCTGTCAAACAAATCTTGCGTTATTAGCTAGATTTCACATCCAATCGCACACACACTATCAAGATTTGACATTTCTCATCCATCAAGATGGAATTAAATGTTCTCATTACAATTTTGTGACGGAGTTAAAAAAGAAAACAAATGTTTAAGTGTTCTTAATTGTTTAATATTTCAGTGAATGATGAAAAAAAGTAAAGATAATGATGTGAAATCTAGCTAAAAACGCAAGATTTGTTTGACAGCATTAAAATCGATTTTGTTTAGAAAAAAATCGATTTGTTCAGAAAAATTTGAATTTTTTTGGTTGTTGGAATTCGACATTACATTATGTTAATGCTTTTATGACTAAAATGTGTTTCTTTTGTTTTATTTTAGTGAATGACTGCAAAGAGAAATGGCGCAATATAAGTACTTTTTCGAGAAGTATAAAAACAAAACCGAGTGGTTCCAAACCAAAAAAGCCCTATTATCTCACAGAATATCTTACTTTCCTTTTACCATACTTGAAAGCAATCAACGATACCCAAAATTGTGGTAATATTCCACCAACGCAAGAATATGACGAAAGTTTAATTAACGAGGAAGAACAAGTTCCAAATTCAGTTGCAGATAATTCACAAGACATTCATCAACAACCGGCTTCATTCCCTTCACCACAAGTTAAACCAGCAGGGTCTTCCGCAAAAAAATTGTACATGGTTCAAACAGAAAACTGAAAAGAAGGCAGAACCAAAGGAAAATCATCCTATAAACCATTTTTTCTTGAGTCTACTGCCCGAATTAACTGATATGACAGAACAGCAAATCAGGATTTTTAAAATTACAGTTTTGCAACTTGTCGATGAGATTAAACAGCCCGAATATATTATTCATTCTCCGTCATCGCCTTCATCAGCATACATAATGACATTGAAGATCCTTATCAATCTCAAGGAAGTTCATACGAACATAGGAATCCTCCTCATGCTCATGCTCTTGCGCTTTCGGATGCATGCTCATGCTCCGGTTCTGATATTGATGTTGCTATTTGGATTCGCTTGTCTTGTTTTGTGAGCAATGGAGCAACGAGAAGGAAAAGCTCGTTATAGATATTCTTTTTCATTTTGTACATGGATTGGAACCTTTGATCATCTTGTGAAAGTTCTTTGGCCGCAACAAACAGTCGACAAAACAAATTTTTTTCAATATATGGATGTCGCCAGTATTTTTTTCTTTTTATACGCAAGCGCGTATAAATATAACATGCAATTGCATCTTCTTCTGAGGACGACATTTTTTTCCGGACTCTGAGTTTTTAGATTAAATACCGAAAGTATACCGACAAGTGAAGAGACAGAAGCGGTATCGGTATGCTTTCGGTATGGTAAGAAAACCCGCTTACCGATACCGTACCGACAAGTCAGGGAGCGGCCGTATGAGGGCTTCCACAGAATACGAAATTGTGACCACCGTATACAAAAACAAACGGACAAGAAATTGGGACCTGTGAGCCTCACAATATAGAAAGTCTAGGTTATGTTTTCAAAAGGGTAGTTATGTCCATTCAAGAGGACACAAGCGTCCACAGGTTTTTCTCAAAACCCACCTCTATCTACGATCTCCTACTCTCACCTCCTAGTAGTGAACATCGGGTGTCTAGTACCTCAGCTGGAGACGGGGTTTAAATCCCCGTGGAAAGCTGTTGGGGACAGCCAACGAGAGAGGGGGGGAGGAGTGTTCCCACTAAGGCACTTCTCCTTTCATCGAGGCGGCAGCGGACGAATTCTCTAGATGGAATCAACGGTGGCGTCTACAGTTCCAGTTAGGTTGAACTACTTAGTGAACACCTTATATGGGCTACTACGACATATTTGTAGCTCAGGCCTATAAGGAGCGGTTTATCCGGCTCCCCACCCTTGGAGTTATACGAAGGGTCTGGTCCTCCAGGTCGGGGGTTGTGCGTCGGGGTAACTTCCCTACCACGTACAAAAAAGTTGTTCCTAAACAACAACAAGCCTCGGATATGAATGATTTTAAAGTTGACGACCCCAGCAAACGAAACAAGGACAATGAATTTCGGATCTGCACGTGGAACGTCCTGTCCTTATACAGAACACGTGCAGCCGAACAATTAGTGGAGAACCTGGACAGGCTAAAGGCTGACGTAACAGCCATCCAGGAAGTGCGATGGGATGGAGAGGGCATACGTAGACTGAAAACGTGTGACATCTACTACGGCGGGTGCTTGAAGGAACAGGGTCAGCGGCTCTTTGGTTGTGGTTTTGTGATAAGGGGAAGACTTAGGCAAGAAGTCTTAGGCTTCCGAAGTGTAAGCGAGCGCCTGGTCACAATCCGCATCAAAGGCAAATTTAAGAACATTTCGCTGATCTGTGTTCACGCCCCCCATGTAAGGAGAGAGGACTCAACCAAAGAAGCATTCTACGATCTCCTGGAGACAACGTATGATATGTGCCCGAAGTACGACGTGAAGATCATTCTTGGTGACTGCAACGCAAGATTCGGAAAGGAGGGCATCTTTGGTTCGATAGTCGGAGGACACAGCCTACACGACGAAAATTCCGGCAACGGACACAGGCTGGCAGACTTTGCGGCGGGGCGAAATGTCATTATCTCAAGCACCTACTTCCCACACCTCAATATACACAAGGTGACTTGGCGGTCGCGTGATCAACTAACCTTCAACCAAATCGCCAAGTTGCGATAGACGCGAGACATGCTTCCAGTATCTTGGATGTCCGAACGTTCCGAGGGGCCAACATTGACTCGGATCACTACCTGGTGGTAGCTAGACTACGTATGCGGATATCCATGACGCGACAACGCAGAGCAGATGCTGTGAAAAGATTCGATGTCGAGAAGCTTAAATCGCAAGAGACCGCCAGAACTTTTGCAGACCACGTAACTCTTAATCTCTCAGGAGGTCCCCCACCAGCATCAAGTGCAGAGGACCAGTGGGAACACGGTCAACAAGCCATCAGAAGTGCCGCTTTTGATGTGCTGGGTTTCACTAGGCGAATACAACGAAACCCCTGGTTCGATGAAGAGTGCCGGCTAGCGCATGCAGCTAAAGACGAGGCCTACCAGGCAATGCTGCAGACTCGAACAAGGGCTGCTGAGAGAGTGGCCCGGGAGCTCTACGGGCTGAAACGAAAAGAGGAGGAAAAAGAGAGAGCACGAGAAGCGGGTGGTAGAGTCTATTGAGGGTTGTAGCGGTAGGGGAGATGTTCGAAAATTTTATCAGAGGGTGAAGCGATCCACCCAAGGATTCAAGGCTAGAACGGAAGCCTGCCGAGATGAGAGTGGGAATATGGTAGTAGACACACAGTCAGTGCTGAGGATCTGGAAAGAACACTTCTCTAGACTGCTTAATGGCGAAGACAGCCAAGATGCCGTTAATAGGCAGAACGCTCTATTCAACTTGGACGATGATGGCCAAGAGTCGTACAAGGCTGCTGGTGCGGATGGCTTACAAGCCGAACTATTTAAATCAACGGGAGATGAATTGGCTAGGAGCATACACCAGCTCATCTGCAAAATTTGGTCGGAGGAAAGTATGCCCGATGAATGGAACCTCGGTATAGTGTGCCCCATCCATAAAAAGGGAGATGTTCTGAAATGTACCAACTACAGAGGAATTAGTCTCCTAAACGTCGCTTATAAAATCTTGTCGGCCATCCTGTGTTACCGCTTAAAACCTTTTGTCAACGATCTGATCGGCCCCTATCAGTGCGGTTTTAGGCCAGGCAAGTCAACCGTCGATCAAATGTTCACACTCCGACAGATTTTAGAAAAATCCCGCGAATTCCAGATCGATACACACCACCTTTTTATCTATTTTAAAGTCGCGTATGATAGCGTGAAAGGGACAAATTATACAGAGCCATGTCGAATCTCGGCATCCCTGCCAAACTCGTCCGCCTGTGCAGGATGACGATGGAGAAATCTCGCTGCTCCGTCAAAATTGGTAAGAACACCACCGATTCCTTTGATGTTGAGAAAGGATTGAGGCAAGGCGACGCGTTATTATGCAAACCTATTCAACATCGTTCTTGAAGCCATTGTACGCAACGCACATGTCAACACCAGCGGTACAATCTATCAAAAGTCCGTTCAATTGCTTGCATATGCGGATGACATAGACATTGTCGGCAGAACGAAGCGATCTGTGGCAGGGGCATTTGCGAGCATTGAATCGGAGGCGGCTAAAATGGGATTGGCGGTTAATGAGGACAAGACGAAGTATATGCTGTCATCGAGAGAGGAATCTCAACATCGTCGACTCGGGCAAAATATCACCATGGACAGATATAACTTCGAAGTTGTCAAGGACTTTGTCTACCTGGGCTCCACTATTACATCGAAGAATGACTTCAGTGCAGAGATCAAGCGAAGAATTACTCTTGCCAACCGCTGTTTCTTCGGTCTAAGAAGGCATTTAAGTAGTAAGGCCCTCTCTCAGCGAACCAAGGAGACTTTATACAAGACCCTAATCATCCCGGTCCTGCTTTATGGGTCAGAAGCATGGACACTGAAAGATTCGGATAAAAATTTGCTAGGGTGATTTGAGAGGAAGATTCTTCGTGTGATTTTCGGTCCGGTGTTTATCGAAGGAGTATGGAGGAGAAGATTCAACGACGAGCTATACAGCGACGTTGACCTGGTCAAAAAGCTGAAAATACAACCCCGATGGGGTACGCAGCAGAGGAAGAACCCGTAACAGGTGGCGCAATCAAGTGAATGACGACATCAAAGCACCCGGTGTGCGCAACTGGAAGCGGCTAGCTAGGGACAGAGCTGGCTGGAGGGGCTTGTTAGTTGAGGCCGAAGCCCATCCTGGGCTGTGAGCGCCATCAAAAGTAAAGTAAGTAAGGTTATGTTTTCTCGGCTTGATATGCAATTTTAAGGCTCAAAGCATAGTTCAGAAAACGTATAAAATTCGATATATTTTTAAAAATTGTCTGTGAAATTAACTGTTTTTCTTGCGTTCCTATGTATATTATTGTTATTATTGTACTATTTGTACTATAATGTCAGCTTATTAGGCTTGACCATTTTTTATTCCGTCAATTTCATTGAATTTTTGAACAACAACAACAACTTAAAGGCACTAGCACCAATTGTTTGGCTGGAGATATAGCTATGTATTTCGTGCTTTGCCACTTTTGCTTTCATCAGTCTCCTTTTTGTGGTGCTGAGCTTTAATCCAATTTTATTTGAAAAACTTTTTATGCACACCATAGGATTCGAACTCACGCATATCAGACTTGCTCAGTCTTAGCAGTCGTGTGCACTACGCACTCCACCGCCTTAGACCACTGACGTCACAGGTCGAGATGTGTTATTTGTTTATCAAATGCATTTGGAGCATCAGCATTTTTATAAGCGTCTTTAAGTATGCTGTCTTGTTCCGCCTCCATTTTTCTCCATACCTTATTTCGATAGACTACAATTCGCAGTACGTATCAAAGGGGGAGGGGTTGGAAGATTGGTAACGAACTAGACTATTAAGTTATTATTGTACTATTTATTCTAGAAGGTCAGCTTATTAGGCTTGACCATTCTTTATTCCGTGAATTTCATTGAATTTTTGAACAACAACAACAACTTAAAGGCACTTCCTATGTATATGCCAACAGTCATTTTCACAACCCACACTTTATTATCTATTTACTGTTATTTGGTATACCTGCTTTTTTATTTTAGTTTCTATTGCAAAACATAGCCCGGCCAAGTTCACACGCAGGCCCTCAAAAGATAAGGAGCGCCTCTGTGAATTCCCCTAATAAAATTAATTGAATTGTAAACAAATTTTAAAATTCAAAAAGTTTTATTTATTTATTTATCGTTTTGTTTTTTTTTATAGAAAGTCATTATCTGTGCGTCAATTACTGACATGGTTTTGCTTTCTTGCAGTAATGGCTGGGGATGATGTTGTATCGTTCTAAAAATAAAAAAGAATTATATTAAACATTTAAGAGTTTATGCATTTAAAGACATTTAAAATGTATTTACGTGTCGAGGGAAGTTTGCAGTTTTGCAAGCCAACCAAACAAATATTATTAAATGTTCTAATGCAACTATTGTTAGAGGCACAAACTGGCTTCCAATCATTTGGACAGGAAGTTGTTGAACAACGGCCATAACGAAGGACTTCATTGTCCGAATTTGACTGTTGTCCAGCACGTACAGCAATGGAAAACATGCCGATGACTAAAAGTGCAGCGAGATAGAATTTCATTTTGTTGTTAAGCGCTGAAACAGAACTTATTATGAAAGAAGTAAAGCTTCTGCATTTTATACTTTTTTAATAAACAAAAATGATTTTTACATTATGTATGTAAGTGACTTCCTTGAAGACAAGGAGAAATTTTCTTGTTTATTCATTTCTTATATTTAAATTAAGTTTAATGAGTTGTAAATTAAATATGGGTCATCATTACCAGTTCGCTCCCCGTATTGTTGAGTAATTAAAGTGGTAGGTATCAATTTGGGATATTTTAAACTATCCATTTATAACGATAAGTTTTTGTTTCTGCAGCAATAAGAATCCACGTTTGTTGTACAGGGTAGTTTACATGGATAAGCATTTGTGACAAAAGGTGTTTATTTGTGTCCCTTCAAGCTAAATCACGGACCCGAATTTCTCGGTTCACTTTGGAATCACTTGGGAATCCAAAAAAACTGAGTGTCTCACACACATTAACAAATTTTCTGTGTACGTATGTAAAAAGAGTAAGTCCCGGTCTACATTGAACGATTTTTCCCGTGCTGAATGGAAAAATCGGCCGAAACTGGAAGGATCATGTCGGCTGTACCTCTCAATCGCACACGATTACAACAACAATTTTTTGTCGGCACTGAAAATATCGTTCAATGTAGACCGGGACTAACAAGAATCGAGAGAATTTATTTAAGTTTTAATTTCCACCACTTTTTTTTTTTAGTTCAGTTTTGTAGGTAGCGTGGCGAAGACCATTGCTTTTTATCTTTTTTCTTGTGAAAACTTTAACAAATTTAAAATCAAAAATACAAGTTTACTGTTTATTAAATGGATATGTTTCGTTGTGGAAATATATAATGTACATTTTATAATTGATAAATAAAAATAAAGTCTTCAAATGAACAAAATTCTGTTTGTTTATTTTTTTTTTTTTGTATGCAATGTAGAAACTCGACTAGATGGGGAAGATTCATTCATTTTTGTTGGTCCGTTTTGGATTCCATTTAGGCTCCGTTTTCTAGGAGTATGGTGAATTGGAATACTCTCTATCTCACAAAACATTCAATTAATGGCTCCGTGGTGATTCTAATTTTCATACTAATTTGATCCGATTTGGAATCGTTTTGGATCCGGTTTTGGGTTCGTTTATGAACTGGTTTCGGATCCAAAACGGACTCGCTTGCCTGAAGGGGTATTTATAGGCGTTTTTTTTTTTAGCTCAGAAAAGAGTTCTGCTTCTGAACAGAGTCCGAGCATATCAAGCATGCTCTGAACATCCTCTGAACAAAGCGTGTTCTGGTTCTGAGCGCTCAGAATTATTTTTGAAACACACCTGAACACTAAACAGTCACTTTTTTTCAATTTCACCTATCAAACGCTTGTGTTCAGCATTCAACTCGGTCTGCTCAGTTATTTTATTATGAGCTCATAGAGCGCGCTCTGAACAAGCTCAGAACATGTTCAGAACTTAAAAAGAAACACAAATTTGAAGCTCTGAACGTTCAGAGGTAAAAAAGAAACACAATTTTTTGTTTGACAGTTCAGGCTCTGCTCTGAACTAAAAAAGAAAAACGCCTTATGTTAGCTGTCACGTAAAATACAACATCAAGCGCCGTTCAGTTCGCGGTTGTAAACATCTTGGTTTATGAGCTAGTTTTTTAAACATAGGGTAAGCATCATCGATGGCTTATTTTTTGTGCCATTATTTTTAAGCATAAAAAAACACCTAACACATTCAAATTTTCTTGAATTTCCTGAGGTCTTACTGACTTATAGTTAAAATTATTATTATTAATTTTATTAATAATTTTAGTTGTCCTTTTTTTTTAAAAAAAATCTTATGTATTTTTAAAGGAACGAACTGGGCTTTCATAATAAAAAAGGAAAAACGTTAGTAATTGACGTGTTTGCGTAAGGTTATATAAAAATACGAAATAAAAATGTAATAAACAGAAAACAAATTTCGGAAAAACCGAACTCCGCATAGAAAAGAGTTGTATGACGGGTAAAAACTAGATGCTCGTTTTAATAGATACAAACAAAATCAGGAATCATTAAGTCAAAAAGAAGCGAAAACGAGAAAACTACCTCTTAAGTTTTCTTCTAATGACCTCAGGAACTCGTGTTTTTTTGTATAGGTAGTCAGCCAGTTGAAATTTACCAAATTTGAACATTGTTATTGTAGAATGGGTTCCTGGTACCGAGTAAATGGAAAACAGCATTTTCAGAAGGTACTTATGTCCCTTCTTTCCAAGGTTATGAAAACGCTGGTTAATTTCAAGATCAAAAAATATATCCAAGAACGAAAGCTTTTTAATGTTCTCCTAAGAGAACCGTTTGGCAGTTTGAGAAAGCCAACGGTCTCAATATTTTCATCAGGGAACTGGTCACTACTGACGCAGATTCCAGTTCAGATGACTACAAACTTAATTATTTGTGGAATGAGAAATTTTATCCCGAATAGGGTCAAATATATCAAACCAAAAAAAAAACTCATGGTTTTATTCGAGCTGTAAGGAGTATATTAGGGTCAGAGAAGTAAGCTTCTGTTGTTACAAAGCCAACCCTACTGAGGAAAACCGGAAAAAGTTTCACAAGCTAGAAAGACCTGTAACGTTCATATTCGCCGAACCAAATTTTTACATGATCAAAAATTACGGCAACAAATATTACAATGTCCCAAAGGTAGTACAATTGTTTGGCCATTTGTAAAAAACATACGAAACACGACATCGTCCTCGGTTCCAACGCTCGTCTTTAACGACAGGTTCTCCTTTTGTCATTCACAAATACGCTGGCCCGGATAGTATCCCTCCCTTTGTTCTGAAAAGGTGTTCTTCAACACTGGCAAAACCACTGCGTAAGCTTTTCCATCTTTCCTACTCTTCTGGTCTCTTTCCGAGTGGATGGAAAACAGCATTTGTCCAGTCTGTCCCAAAAAAAGGCGCGTCTTCTCCCCCCCTTTGGGCGACCTGCATCGTGCCTGATCGGGAAACTATTGATTGCTCAGAACTTGGTCTGGGCCAGTAGCGCAACAATCAGTCACGATGAAGTGCTTGTTTTACCTCCTCGTGGTGGTCCCCGGGCAACTATTTATGTATCCCAATATACATAAATAGGCCAACATTACAAGTGCGAAAAGGCCTAGCTTTCTAGGATAGGTTACGGAGGTTAGCGTTCTCCGTAACTGAAATCAACCCACTACCGAAACCAAAACTACGCCTCGGATAATTAATGATAACTCGTTGACGACTTTTGGCTATTGTACCCGGACAAAGATTGGTTTCTGGAATGTGAAGACGCTTCTTGACAATGGAAAAGAAGGTCCTCAGAATGCCCGATTCCTGCAACTAGAGAAGGAATTCATGCGGTATAGGATGGACATCTTAGGGATAAGTGAAGTTAGATGGCTGGGCTCGGGGAAGTTTAAGTCACCAATCCGTAACACTGTACTATTCTATTCCGGAAAAACACCTGGAAGCGCTCGGGAATCTGGCGTTGGATTGCTGCTTTCCAAAACAGCTCTCAAAAGCTTAATTTCCTGGGAGCCTTTAGGTGACAGGATCCTGAAAGCCAGGTTCCGGACTAGAGTACGTCGCGTCACCATCATACAGTGTTACGCCCCAACTTTGCTCTCTTCTGACGAGGAGAAGGAGGCCTTTTATAACCGGCTGAGTGCTGCTTATGATAGCGTTCCACGAGGTGATATAATTATGGTGATGGGAGACTTAAATGCCAAGGTTGGCAATGACAACACTGGGCTAAGGCATGTCATGGAAAAACATTGTGTTGGTAACCGAAACGACAATGGCGAACGATTTGTCGATTTCTGCAATGCCAACGGCCTTGTTATTGGAGGGACCATGTTCGAGCATAAGACGTGCCACAAAGTCAGTTGGGTGTCGACTGACGGACAAGCAACTTCCAACCAAATTGACCACTTCGCGATCAGCCGGCGTTTTAGAAGCAGTCTCCAGGACGTCCGTAACAGAAGAGGTGCTGACATGGGAATGGCCCGGGACCACCATCTGATGGTTGCTACCGTAAGATTGCGTACAGCTGCAGTTCGGAGATCCCAAGGAAACACTCGAATGCTCAAGTTTAATACAGATAGACTAAAGGATCCCACAGTGCGCCAACAACTAGGGGACCCCACCTTTCACAAGGATTGAACGCAATCAGCAGCACGGAAACCACATCCATCGAAAATCATTGGTGTGCTGTGAAAAGTGTGTTCATATCCGTGGCTGAAAGTATAGTCGGCCGGGCGCAAGGGAGAAATAGTGCTTGGCTTTCCGACGAAACTTGGGCAAGGATCGAAGAAAGGAAACACCTTAAAGCTCGCATCGCAGCTACCCTAGCAGCAGGGAGAAACGAGCTTGAGTCTACGTACCGCATGAAGATGAGGGATGTTCACCGCAGTGTGCGACGTGATAAGCGTAACTACATCAACGCATTGGCTACAGAAGCAGAAGAAGCCGCTAGTAGGTGTGACAGTAGGACCTTCTACAGAATTACCAAAGAGCTCCCTGTTGTCAAGAGCTCTAAACAACACCTGGCTAAAGACACAAACGGATCCCTGCTAATATCGGATGAGGACCAGCTCATAAGGTGGAGGGAACACTTTTCTGCGGTTTTAAACCGCGTTTTCGCCAGTGAAGTGAACCCTATTCCCACTGAGCTACCCGAAGTAACAATTTCCCGAATACGCACCGTAAAGAAGAAATTATCACCGCTATCAAAGCACTTAGGAAGAACAAAGCGGTTGGACTTGACGGTATTCCTGCAGAGCTCTTAGGAGCAGCCCCAACGACATCGAGCGAGCTACTGCACCCACTTATTAAGAGGGCTTGGGAAACAGAGAGCTTTCCTGAAGAGTGGAAAAAAGGAATGATTGTCAAGCTCCCAAAGAAAGGAGATCTCACACAGTGCGAAAACTGGAGAGGAATATACGTTCTGCCTGCAGTAGCCAAGATAATAGCAAGGATAGTATTGGACCGAATTAAAGACCACCTCGAAGACACACTCGACGACGAACAAGCAGGTTTCCGCACTGGATCTTCCTGTGTGGATCACATCAACACCTTGCGGATCATCATCGAACAGTGCGTTGAATATCGATCACCACTTCACCTGCTGTTCATCGATTTTGAAAAGGCGTTCGACAGTGTCAATAGAGAATTTATTTGGCTTGCTTTGCACAGGAGGGGCATCCCAGATAAATTGATTGCTATTATCAAGGCTACATATGATGGATCCAGGTGTCACGTTTTGCACAAAGGTAGGCTGTCAGAGGAGTTTGAAATCCAAAGTGGGGTTAGGCAAGGCTGTATACTGTCACCAATACTGTTCCTGTTGGTGATAAGTGACGTACTGCACGCAGCTTTGTCAAATGGAAATGGAGGAATTCAGTGGACTCTGCAATCTCACCTCAAACATCTGGACTACGCGGACGACGTATGCTTACTCTCTCATAGGATCATGGATCTCCATCAAATGACAACAAGGGTGGAGAGAGAAGCAGAAATCGTAGGGCTTAAGATCAACTCGGCAAAAACTAAAAGGATCAGCCTTGGAACTTCCTCATCAATCCAAGTAAATATTTCTGGACAACCGGTAGAGATGGTAGAGGATTTCCAATATCTTGGGAGTATTGTCTCTACGGGTGGCGGAACTGAACTGGACGTAAACAGCCGAATCAGAAAAGCAAAGGCTGCGTTCGGAATGCTGTCCAAAATATGGAGAAACAACTCTTTTAGCTTAAAGACCAAGCTACGACTGTTCCGCTCCAATGTTGAATCCGTTCTGCTTTACGTCTGCAGCACTTGGAAAGTCACTGAAATTGTCACTAGAAAGCTGCAAACCTCCGTATCTCCAATGCCGAACTTCATGCGAGAACGGGTCAGGAGCCCATAGACTCCATTATACGAAGAAGAAAGTGACAGTGGATTGGCCAAACGCTTCGAAAAGGCGATCGGTGCATTGCATCTCAAGCAATGCAGTGGAACCCGCTCACACAGGAGGGAAGACAAGTGGGCCGGCCTGGAAGTACATGGCGAAGAACGGTCGAACAGGAATCGGCACGTCTGGGGAAAAGTTGGAGAGAGCTGAAATATATTTCAAGAAATCGTACACGATGGCGCGTAGGTGTAGTGGAGGCCCTATGTCCCGTAAGGGAAACATCACGGACGTAATAGGTCCGAGGACCTAAGTAAGTAAGTAAGTTCTCCCCCCCTCTAACTATCGATAAATTGCGCTTACGCCCCTTCTTTCCAAGGTAATGGAAATGCTGATTAATTTTCAGCTCAAGAAATATCTCGAAGAACAAAATCTACTTTAAACTGTTTTGCTGATGACAGTAGCAAGGTTTTCATATTCGTTTCTAGATTCACATCCATGTCCTTCAGATGTGGAACCACAACGGCAGTGTATGATAAGCTCATTAAATTCAGCTCTCGACAGCATTGTCCAATGGGGAAACAAAAACCGTGTAGAATTTAATGCTTCTAGAACTCAATGCTGTCTCGTGTCGTTAAAGCGGAACCCACCCCCTATGCTGCTATCCATGAGCGGCACTTGCATAGAGGAAACTGAACAGCTTGCAGTCCTCGGTATTTGTGTCACAGACCACCTTTTATGGAACGACCACATATTTGAAATCGCAAAATATGCTGCTAAGTGTTTAGGTTTTCTCTGTCGATGCAAGAAATTTGTCTGATCTGGCTGTGATCTATGAAGCTTGTATTCCTCGAAAACTTGAGTACAACTCCCATATTTGGGCTGGTGCTCCAATAAACCACTTACATTAGTCTATTGGATAGAATACAAAAGAGATATCTAAAAATGATATGTGAAAGGACTATAACGGAAACATTCACAACTCTTGATCACCGCCCGTCGCAATGTTTCATGTCTTTCGTTATTTTACCAATATTTGTACAAAAAGTGTTCTAGTGAAATAGCCAGTTGAATTCCTCGCCTTAAACAATTCAACCGTAATACTCGCGCTTCTAGGAATGCCCATCAGTTTACCCTTGAGCCCAACTTCCGACGTACTGCTAAGTAGGTACAGAGATTCTTTCATTAGTCGCACTACACGAATTCCACGCTCTACCCAGCTCAATTTTGCCCTCCCATTGTGATCTACAGACATTCCCCCAACCTACCTTATCGCTCGTGCTGTGTACATGGAGTGTTCCCATAATGGCATTATTAATGCTAGATCTAGCATTATCGAGCAGAGAAAAGCATTATGAAATTTAAAAATTATGCTATTTGCTTTTCTGGCATTCTTGTTTTTATTTTTTGCATTCTTGAATGCCATAAATGATTTCAAATCATTGATTTGATGATATCATATTTGGAAAAAAATATTTAAAAAATTAGAAAGCATTATGATTTAACCTTAAAATCCTCAAATCACGGAGATTCACACATACTTTTTCTAATAGAAATTAATTAATTACAGCATCTGTTGCTGTGCAATTTGGAAAGTCAATTATTTGGGCTTATTCAGCTAGGTCTTTTGTTCTGTTATTCTGCTATTCTTTTATCAATTTCAATACAAAAGTTTGAGCTGTCAAAAAATCTTTTATGAATTATAATATGGTATTCGGCTGCTTTAATTGTTAAGAAATCTGTTAAGAAATCTGCTATAAGATGTCAAAAGTTCGAAATTCACAAAACAAAAATGCGTTTAGGATCCAGCTACTAACTTTTAAAGATGCAGCTGCGGAAATTATGTTTAAGGAATTAGGTCGATTTGTGATTGGCATTGAACTGACTTCACTTCCCATTTCAAATGCTGAGTTTGAGCCCCTGTTCAGCCAAACGAATATAATTAAAACAAAAATTCGTCATAAAATTGGAAAAGAATTATTGAACAGAATTGTCCAACTCCAAATACGCAAGGGACTAAAGCTAGAAGATAAATGGTACTTTTCTTATAAGGTTGACGTTGGTTATAAGGCTTTGACGAAGTATGAAAACCTAAAGATGAAGAAGATTATTTGTATGAAGAACTTTGGGCTAACTCATTATTTAATTAAAATCATAAAAAAGATAAGATAATATAAAAATAAGAATGTGATAAGTCTGACTGATTCAAAATTAAATAATTAACTACTAAAACATGTTCTTACTTAAAAATAGTTTGCTTTAAAAGTTCCTATTACCTATTTACATAAAGCTTTAAGTTTTGATATTTTTGAATTAATTTTGTTTTGTTTTCGTTTTTATTTTTTGATTCGTATTTATGAGGAAACAAATATTTATTTTGCAATTTTTATAAAATTTTTATTTTTTAATCATCGATATCGACGTTTTTATATGGATTTTGAAATCTAGCATTTTGTTTTTGGAGCTCCGATACGATCTAGCATTATAAAATTTGAAATCTAGCATTATAAAATTTGAGATTATGAGACGTGTCCGACGTGTGACCTGACGAGCGTCGCACAATTTAGAAACGTGTCATGCTGTTCTCCGCATGTTGATTCGCGTGTCTCGTGTCAAAATACATATTAATTAACAAATGACAATTTATTATTTTATTTTTTTTACGAACAAAAAAAAAAAAACAAACTCGCTTCGGTCTCGCAAGGAAAACTGTGTTTCGATCACTGTGTCACGCGATTTTCGGATAACGCGCATCAGGTCGTGTCGTCCCGCATTATTAATATGCGTCGCTCTATTGATTTATACCTATTGTTTACAAAAACTCGTACTGTGCTGTGTTGCGTTACTCGCGTCAAAAGGGCTTCAATATGCGCCCAGCCTAAGGATAGTCACAACCCCTTTAGCACGCGCTAAATATATAAAAAAAAAAATGACCGGCTCTCGCAGCAATCATGTAGGTCCACTGGTGATCGGATCGTTTATCTCACCAAACAGTGGGACAAATCTTTACATCGTTTTAAAGAAGGCAAGATTATTGGACTTGATATTTCAGAAGCGTTTGATAGAGCTTAGGGTTTGGAACCAAGCTCTTTTATCGAAAATGCGTTTATTTGGTTAGATATGACAGACTAACTGAAGAGTCCACTGGCATATCTGGTCGAAACACATTAATTTCAGGAGTTGATGCCACTTGTACTTTTTAATGGATATGAATCTCTTCTTCTTTGGATTAGAAATACTTAACTTTTCGGAACTCTCAATACAAGTTGTATTGGATGGTTTTATGTCTGAAATTGACAAAATGTGCCCTAGGGATCCTTTTGTCTCCGACTATATTCTTCATATACAGGTGCTTTTAGGATTCATCAGTTTACTCTTGAGTCCAAGTTCGTAGGTACTGTAAAGTATAGGGATTCTTTCTTTAGTCGAATACAAGTAGGTATGTATCTTAAATGCTTTGCCTCGCCCTATTCCCCCCTCCCATTTAAATAACCACAACTTAAAAACCGTTGCGCAACTTAGGTAAAAAAGAATTTTTTTTTTTCTAAATAAAAAAAGGTGAATAAAATTTGCGTATCTAACACGTGATTGTTCCGACTTAAAATGGTTTGTTTTGACTCTAGGAATGCAATTAATAAAATATACACGGGTTTGGGAACGAGCAAGTATCAGACTCATTCTAAAGGTCGTTCTGAGTCAAATCCGTCATCCATGTTCCGACATCAGCTCCAGTTTTTGAAATTTTCCGGTTTGAAAATATGGAATAAAACCCCTGGTTTTGAGATTAGGTATGTCAAAATTCGAAGTGCATTTTGATTTTTGAAAAAGTATACCTACATCTATTTATCAAAGTATTTATTTTTGTCTGCAAAATCCAGCTTTAATCTTTCAAGTTCGAGTTATTTAACAACATAACCCCAAAAATAGGGAAATAAACGTGTTTTGTTTATATGAATATATCGAAACCAGACCCGATGACGGATTTAAGTTCAGCACTCAAAATTAATTTAAGAATGAGTCTTACTGGCCACGCGGTTTATAATCGAAAACAGCTTAAAAATCAACCGAGCAACCATTTTTATGGAGTTGGAAGCAGTCCATTAATTTCGTATATTTATTTGTTTTGGAGATGTAGACAATAGAGCATCATGAAATAAAACCAAAAAAAAACATATACTCCGCTCCACTTGAATAGAAACAAACAAACAAACTGCCTGAGTGTGTAGCGCCTTGATAAATGTATAAATTCACCTTTTGGTTTTAGTTCCTATAAGAGGGATCTATTGCGAATAAAACTGCAGAGACAGAATAATTCAGGAAAATACCATTAGGTTATTTTTTACCACTTTTCTAATTACTTCATTAAAAACACTACTTTTTTTTTGCGCCACTTGAATAGAAACATTCTCTTAAATAAGGAAACAAATTGAAAAAGTGCAGTAAAATTAGGTAGTTTTCTATTCGTAATCATATTTTAATATTTATTTGAAATAACTTGAAAAATCCAGTTGGAGACTGAATCATGCAGTTATTTTATATAATTTAAAGAAATTGCACTTCATGCTTCTTTGATTGCAGCAATAAGTGATTCTTTGTCCTCATATTGTAGGTCAGAATCGTAAACTTTACGAACCATCCATACGTTTTGAATTATATTTAGGTCCGGAGAATACGGTAGCCATTGAAGTAAGGTAACATTTTTCTTGGATACCCAACTGTTAATGATCCTTGCGTTAAGGATTGGCACGTTTACTTGTTGAAATTTCCATGGTATTGGTCCAAAGACATCAGTAAACTTAGTAGAACTTCTTGCAGTATTTCCTTGTAGGAATTTGCCGTCGTTTTCAATGTGGGAAAGTCCAGAACAAATATTCAAAACCAGAAAATCGCACCCACACCATTACACCGCCTTGCTATGATAGCGCTCCAGAAACCTGGGTTCCTCCCTTATAACATGAAAATAGTAATTATATCCGACCGAGCCATCATAATTGAATTTTTTCGTCAAAAAATACCACTTTTTGCAAAAAACTGTAACATTCTGTCTTCGTATTGGATTTAACGGTGGGTTTTTCTTCAATTTTATTCGCTTTAAATGTTTTAACACCCGTCTTATAGTGTTAAGACTCGCTGTAATACCACTCTGAAGCCTGATCTACATCTGTGTCGTGTGTTGTGTTGTGGAGTCGTTTGTCGCTGTCATTCCATATATTTTATGCGCCACACTGCAACACAAACACACGAGACAAATATGGTTCTACGCATATGAAATACATTTACCCCTAACACACGCAACATCGATCGACCTCATCGACAAAGCACTCCGTTTCTATATGGGCATTCACACGCCACTGTGCCGACGTAGAATTATGTCAAAAATCAGCTGTCCAATGGTATATTTATCAAAAACCGCACTGTTTTTTTTGTCCATTTGTTTGACAATTTGATTGTCTTTTATTATTTCCAGCAAAATTACGATCTCAGAATGTGCCCAAACACATATTTCCTTTTCGAAATCCATTTTTTGAGGCAATTACAAAATTAATTTAAAATTAACGGGACGAAAACACCAGTTGACAAAAAAATAACACACAAAACTGCTTCGACACACTTGTTCGCTCTTTTTCACACGCCATGCCGGTGCACTACTTCGATTTCCAGAGTTCGAACTGCTTTGTCGACATATTTCCTATTCACACGACCAAAAAACCTTGCCGACAATATGCTTGGGTGTGGTACTTCGTGGTGTGTAAAAGAGGTAATTGTAACGATAGCGACACACGACTCCACAACACAACACACGACAGATGTGGATCAGGCTTTAGCCTTGATTTTAGCAGCAGAGCCTCTTGAATTTGAAGCCAGTCTAATTATCTTTCTTTGGTCCGCTTCTATTGTGGCTCTTGATTGCCTACCTTACACATTTTTCCATAGTTTTCTTTATTTCTATGGTTCGACCAAAAATTTTTCACCATTCTACTAATTTTGTTGGCGATTGTGCGTAGGTGAAGCTTGTTTTCCGCGTGTACTTCTATTTTGGCTTTTTCTGCAGGGTTTAATGGTTTTCCGCGGCCCATCTTTTCTTTGATCAAACAATAATTATTTTAAATCTACACTACTATTATTATAACAATATTTTTTCTTCTTACCGTAATCTATAGAGACAAAACGCACAGTTTCTATTCAAGTGGCGCAAAAAAAAGTGTTTTTTATGAGGTAATTAGAAAAGTGGTAAAAAATAACCTTATGGTATTTTCCTGAATTATTCTGTCCCTGCAGTATTATTCGCAATAAATTCCTCTTTTAGGAACTAAAACCAAAAGGTGAATTTATGAATTTACCAAAGCGCTACACGCTCTGATAGTAAAAAAAAGTTTATTTCTATTCAAGTGGAGAGGAGTGTATTTGTTATTTATCGAATTACCAAGCACGAAAACCAAACATGGACTGTATATTTTGTTCAACAAGAAAAACTACAATTCATTAATAATATAAACTAATGATGTAGTAGCCCGTAGCGTAATGGTTAGTGCGTTCGACTGTCACGCTGGAGGTCTGGAATTGCTTCCCAGCCTCGTCCACCTAAAAAACTAAAGTTTTTTTTTCAGGGCTACTGCCTCTTGCGAGGAATTGACAAATCCTCCAAGAGTATCACTTGTCACGAATAAGTGCTTCTCGTCTAGCCGTTCGGATTCGGCATACAATTGTAGGTCCCTTCTTCATGAGCCGTTGTGCCACCCGATTTATTTTATTTATAATGAATGATATGAACATTATGTGGATACACATACACTAGGGTGGTCCTTATAAAGGTCATTGTCTTATTTTAAATGACGCATCCGCCTTATTTGTTCTAAATGAATAAAAAAGTCCTGTTAAAACTTAGCTCAATTTATTAACTTGAAGTTTTATATGGGAAATTCCATTAAAAAAAAAAATCATAATTTAAATAATCATTGATAAAGCAAATTGGATTTTTGCACACTAGTAACTTTTGTCATGTTGAAAAAAATGTATTAAAACAACTAAAACTAAACAAATCTTACAACATGTATAAAAAATAAAATTAAAAAAAAAAAAAAAAAAAATAAGTAAGGAAATAACTGTTGTAATTTTTTTTCTGATACATTTTAATAAATATGACAAAAAAGACTACGTGTGTTCCAAAATTCAATTTTGTTTTTATCAATCATAACCAAAGTTTTAATTTTTCAAATTTGTAATTACAAAAATACATGGGATTTCTAATATAAAACTTCAGACGTCTTGGGGGCCGGGTTGACGTTAATATAATTATCGAAAATTTTACAGGATTGTTTTTATTAAGAACAAAAAAGGGTGGGGGGTGGGTGCGTTCAAAATAAACAATGACCTTTATAAGGACCACCCTAATATACACCCGTAATCATAAAGGAAAAATAATTATTTTATCTCCCGTGTTTAGGAAAACTACACCTTGGAATAAGCATTTTCCGGGGTCAAACTAAAGGCAATTGTTTACTGTTTGAGTCCGGAACATTTTTATTGCATGGTGTATTTTCTTAATCACGGGAGCTAAAAATAACTATTTTTTTCTTTATGATAATATACAACCACAAATCAAATCCAAAGTTTTGTCTTTTCGACAGATTGGGTGAGGGGTCTAGAAATGTAGAGGGAAGGAACTTACGAAAGCAGGAATACAAATTTCAAAACTTTGTCTGATTGAACTTTGACGTTCCTGATTTGGCAACCACAATGCTCCTCGATGTTAGCAAAAAACGATTTCAACGATCATTGAATTGAAGAAATGGTTTTCGTAATTCATTATACGTAATATATATCGTCGTCTTATTGCGAAAACTCACTAAGTACACTTTTGAAGGATATTAATCTAAAAATGCAAAGTTATGGGTTTTGATCATAGCTATCGATTAAATAAATCATAAAAGCATCAGAACAACAGAAATACTTTTAAATGTAAAAAATGATTTTATTAAGTACCCAATGTAATGATTTTATGGTGCACAAACTCACTAAATGGTACTTAATGACTTTTTGCACTCAAAAAGTCAAAACGTCACAACAAACTGCAATGCACTTCATGTTTTTTTAACTTTCCATTTTAATATATTTCGCATCCAAAATCAAATTATTTGATAAAGATTATTTGAAAAATCAAGAAAAAATTAATCAAAAAATATTATTTGAAAGTGTGGAGTTGATACAGTCGTGTTCTACATTTTACGTTTTGTGTGGCAGCAAATAATTTCTATTTGGTGATTCACCTATACATATACCAAAACTAAGAATTGAGCAACATGGAGCGTTCCATTGGATTTCAGAATGAGTGAAACCTTGAGTGAAACCAATGAAAAACGCCATTAGTTTAGAGGAAACTTCATTTTAAATCGTTATATGATACAAATATTTAAAATCGATCAATTTCTCAATTTTAATAGCGAATTTAAATTTAATGGAGAGGTAATAAAGCCTGATCCACATCTGTGTTGTGTGTTGTGTTGTGGAGTCGTGTGTCGCTGTCATTCCATATATTTTATGCACCACACTGCAACACAACACACGAGACAAATATGGTTCTACGCATATGAAATACATTGTAGCGATAGTGACACACAACTCCACAACACAACACACGACACAGATGTGGATCAGGCTTAAATTAGCCTCATTAGTCAGGAAAGGGAGATTTCAGAGGGTCTAAGCAAAAAATCTCAGTTTGGCTGTCAAAATACTAAGGAAAAAAATGTTTGACGGAGCTACTATTTCATCTATATTAGTTAACTGAATAGCTCAGCGCGATTCAAAAAAAAAGTGATCCCGGATTCGAATCTAATTCGGACATCCCCTATATTCGGATTTGAATCACTTAACTGAAACATTTTCAAGTTCTAACGTTTAAGTAGCTTTATTTGTTTCAGAATATGAGTTATCTTAAAAAATTTATAAATCCAATTAGGTTGAATAATTCTAAAAGAAATAAAAAAGAAATATATAGCAAATTAACAATGGTATTTTTTGACATTATCAACAAATTGCACTTAAAATCAAATCTGATTAATACTTGTGTTCTTCAGGAATAAGTGATCCAGCTTATACTTCGTAAGGACGTTGTTGAACAGCAAAGAATATAATTAACATTTTAAATTTATTATATTGGCGATGACAGCCACATATATTTTGAGTTCATTAAAATTATACCGTTAAAACACTTAAATAACTACACAAAAACAATGTTAAGGCTCAAATTAAACCGAACGACCAACAATTTAATGCTTACAAAACAAAACCAATTTTCCAATAAAAATATGTATGTGAGTTGATCAAGTTCTTTGACCCTAACAAAAGAAGAAAACAAAGTTGAGTCACATTTAGTTTGATATTAAAATCGAAAGATATATAAAAACAACTGATTCTTTTCACTTCATCATCAGTTCTATCTTGAATCTTAACCTTTCAAAATCAATACCGTCTTAAAAATCTTAAAATGAAAATCGTTCTTGTTGCCCTTCTATTCATTAGCATTTTGTTGATTCCTGCTAATACCGAACCATTATTGGAAAAAGGTAACTCTGCAAATGATGGTCTACGATATGGTAGATGCTCAACCGTTTGCCCAGCTGTTTGGCAGCCAGTTTGTGCATCTAATGGTCGTTGCATAAAATCTTTTAATAATAGCTGCTTGCTGCGCCAACAAAATTGCAGATCACCTAACCGTAAGTTAACTATCTCTATATATATTTTTGTATTTAGTTTGATAATTTTTGACCGTACCTACAATCCTAAACATACATACATATTTAAATGTACTTTTGGACACATCCATTTACCGTAAATACAACAAACTGTAATTGTATAATGTTACAAAGAAAAAAAACACAAAACTTTGAGTAAAATTACAACTATTTTGTAGTTTTTAATCAAACCAGTCAGTTAATTTTTCTGAACACATTTTTAATCTTAACTTTTTTCCTAATACTTTGACGAAAGTTACAATTTTGAACAACGTTTCTATAGACGGAAGTTAAAGATTACATGTTTTTTTCTAAAATCCCAGTCAGATTTTCAAAATTTAATTTAAAATGTTTTAAAAGATGTACATTCATTTTTTTTTATTATTTTCAGAACCGTACAACATTATTCCCAATCACTACTGCAAAAAAGCTAAGCCATGCCAATAAACAATGTGTAATTTTAACGGATGATTCTTTTTATTTGAATTAATAAAATTTGATTTGAAATCTGAGCCAATTCTTGTTTCTTTTTTGTGTTGAATTTGTTGATGACGTAACATAAGTTCTCAATGAACAAGCCCCCAAAATGAATTAAACCAGTTTGTTGACTTGTTTACTTGGTGGTTTTTGAAGAAAACAATTTTAATCGTACTTTGAAAAGAAATAAACAATTATTTGTTAATAATGCGTTTTCACTTGGATTAATATGAGAAGAAACAGGTACCTATTTAAAATTGACCACAGATGTGATTTCTTAAACCACAGAGCAAAGATTGAATGAGAGAAGACTCCATAAACCACACAACACGAGTCAGTGCTGTGGTTCTGGTTATACAGTTTTACGCATACAGGGCGTTTTTCTGTTTTAGCTCAGAGCAGAGCCTGAGTTGTCAAAAAACTGTTTGTGTTTCTTTTTTTAACTCGGAGTGCTCAGAGCTTAGAATTTGTTTATTTTTTCGTTAAGAGTATGAACATGGTCCGAGCGTGCTCTATGAGCTTAGGCAATAATGACCAAGCAGTTTGATAAGCATGCTAATTCTGTGAGAGATGGTTTTATTGTGAGAGCCCGTGATTCGGACAGCAGAATTTTATACTCTCAGCTCAACACCAATTTATTAGAAAATAACTACTTTCATGACCAGCTAAGCTATAAAGAAATATCTTTAATTTTTGAAACAAGGTGCGAACTTATCGGTCTAAACGGAAGCCCTTACGACGGAAGTCTCAACCAGTTCTGCTCACTGTGCAATCTTAAATCAAAAGAAGACTGTTTCCACTTTATAAGCATATGCCCTATTTTTTCTTCTCAGCGTCTTGCCTACTTCGGAAAGAAAACTCTTGCAATGAATGAAACAATTGTTATTCTGAACGGATATGACTGGAAAATCTTGTACAATTTCTTAAAAGAACTCTCTACGTATAGAATGTTATTAAAAACAGAATTTGAATGATAAAATATCAAACTAGTATTTTCTATTTATTTAAACTTAAAAATATACATGTATTTGTAATAAACAACATAATTTGCTAACCGAGCTGACGGCAAAGCTACAGGCACAAAAATTCATAATATTGTTATACAATTAATTATTCAAAATGGAAATAAATGAATTCACTTGCCAAACTTAAAAAGGGTGAAATAAGTGGAAAGATATAAAATCCAATTGAATTGACGGACAAGAAATGTGCTTAAGAGTGTTTTTTTTAAACAAATCAGAACGGGAACGCTCTAAACAAACAATTTTATAAACAAAAAATTAAGTAGCGGATGAGGAAGATAGCTTATGCTCAAGTGTTTTTTGGGGCGGTCAGAACACGCTCTGTTCAGACATTCAAGATGTTTTCAATGTTTTTTTTTTTAAATATGGTACTATACATAAAAGTAGGATCAATCAAATGTAAGTAATTCTGACTTTTTACCACAGCATCTCAATTGCGCGCTGGTTTATTAAAGTTCAAAAGTAAATGATATAGAAAGCCAGTTTAAACTTTGCGAATTCTGCAAATGATGGTCTACGATATGGTATGCTCAACCGTTTGCCCAGCTGTTTGGCAGCTAGTTTGTGCATCTAATGGTCGTTGCATAAGATCTTTTAATAATAGCTGCTTGCTGCGCCAAATTCTGAATTTTTACCACAGCAAATCCATTGAGCGCTGGCTTATTAAAGTTCAAAAGTAAATAATATAGAAAGCCAGTAGAATAGAGTTACATATGCAGTTTTCCTTTGGACGTCCTGAAGCGTCCGGAAGTCTTCACGAACCATTTTCCACTCAAGAAGCACTAATATGTACATTTAAAATAAAACGTTTTGACAGCAAATTGTGAAAGATGAAAAAAAATTGTTAAGATGTTCATCGATGTTGGCAAAACATCGATGTTAGACGAAAAAACATCGATGCTTCAACATCGGTGGTGGAAGAAAAATGTATTTTAGCTTTCAATGCTTTTGAAGTATTAAAATCATCGATGTTCAGAATGCTAAGGCACCAATTACACATGATTTTATGTATAAACGACGTGTATGTTCATTCATGCTATATGATTTAATATCCATGTTCAAACATTAAAATCATCGATTTTCAGAAAGGTTACAAAAGACATTTCTTACCTACGACTTGTTAGATGTTCATTCATGCATAATACCTGAAGATCGATGTTCAAGCATTAAAATCATAGATGTTGAGTTGTTGCTCAGGCACCGTGATGACATTGCTCGGCTCTAGTTTGTCGTAGGGGGCTATTTTGTTCTTTGTAATTTTAAGAAATTAAAAGGACAAAAAATAATTATTAGTTAAACCGGTTCACAAGCCATTATCAAAATTATAACTCAAAAGTATTTGACCAACAAAAAACTGAATAAAACTGACTAAAGTTAGCTGTTAATATTTATTTATTTGTCAAAAAATAAATTTTTATTTCTTTAAACAATAACTAATATTCGAATCGGTAACATTTTTTTTCATTTTTTCCCTGCGATATACTGGAGCCAAGATATTCGCAAAAATCAGAAAATGTCTTTTTTGGGGGGCTCCAACTTGCATGTATTCATTCATAGATTTCTCGGCTCCCGTTTGGAGTTAAGAGCTCAAAAATTTTATTGCATAGAAACAGCTAGACAAAAAATATAAAAAAAAACTAACCAAAATATAAGCATTTTTCAAAATAATAATGAAAACCCGTCTAAAAACCAAAAGAAACTTACTAAAACTAACGGTAACTTTCTACTTATTTGTTTCAAAAATTAACATCAAATGCTAGATAATTTTATTACAAACAATAAGTATTTGAATGTCTTACTGTGCAATGTACTGGAGACAGGATATTTGCAAAAATAAAAAAAAAGTCAAAAAGTACGTTTTTACGAATAACTTTGGTAAAAAAAGTTGTCGGGTGGTGCAAATCTAGGGTTAAGCTTTTCTTGTAAGCCCCTATCGATTCATGAAAAAAAAAAACAGACCGTGCCGATCAACGCAAGGTCAAATGACGATTCGACTGGACTATTATGCAGATGTGTAGGCTGTAGGGTTAACTTCTTGTGCACAAATTTATTTGACACAAGTAAACTGTTTCCAGTTAAGCTGGAGGCTACATTGGTCTATTTTTGAACTGTATAACATGCATTAATTCCCACTGTAACACACACAATAAAAAAGTCTTCAATTTGTCTCGCGTCCATTTTTAAATATTTAAAAAAATATAATTGACAGAGTTTCGGGATTTGAAAAATTTGCCGCCCTGAGCAATTGTCCCTATGGTAAAAATGACACTGGGTTTGGGAGAGCATCTAACCTTATTTTGTATTGCTATATCCCTCAATTTCTGACAGTTATGTAATCTACACCGTCTCCACTTTTGTAGTTCTAAATGTCGACACTTGGCACCTCCCCTATCGTTACTGTTCATAATAATGTTATAGTTATTTAGCTTCCATGCAATCGGAACGGGAAGAATGTACACACAAAAAAAAAGAGTTTTCACGGGAACGCGTAAATGTGGTCCAACCATTGTTTTTGAAGTTAAACACGTTATTCGTTTGTTGGTTGAACACTATACTTAGACATCACCTATTTGAATAGATAAATCTACTTCTATTTTTTATTCAAATACTTACTTCTTATAAGACTTCGCCTTGGTATGCTACAAGAAAAAAAAAATAATAAAAAAAAGAAACTATTCTATTTTTTTTGAAACATTTCATTTTGTTGCCTTTATTTGTTTTTAGTTTTTTTTTTTCATCTAAGAGATATATCATTTCAAATTAAATTTTCAATTTCTTTTGTTTTTTTTTTTAATTTTCGTTCATTTTGATCTTATATACAATGTTACATTATAATAGTGTGAATAATATTAACAACGTTCATAATATTACAATAATAAACAATTTCTATGTTTATTTTTTGTTAAATATAAATTCAAATCCTGAAAAACACACAATACATCATCTTATATGATTCTTTTCTTTACTATTTTATTTTTAAGTTTTATTTTATTTGTTTACTTTTAGTTAAATGCAAGTTTTTTCTTCAAAAATTATTTTTTTGTTTTTGTTTGTGTTTTAATTCTATTGTAATCTGATTCTACTTAAAGCAAAGTTTTTTTTTGTATTTAATAATAATAATGTGGATGTGATTTAATTTATTTTGATTTTTAATTCTTTTGTATTATCCTATATAATTTTGTTTTGTTTAAAAACAATTGTTTTTTGTATCAAAGTATTATACGCAAATTAAAAAAAATATATATTGAATTGTGTATTGTGTTTTATCACTATGAAAAAATAGAAAACATTGATTTTTTTTTTAAACTTACAAACTATAATAAATAAATTAGTAAAAATTAAAACAATAATAATTGTAAAACCTAAATATAGTGATTTGTTTTGTTTTGTTTTTTTTTTTGTTTTTGTTTTATTTTGATACATTTTGTCTATTTTACAATTTCCAGTTATAATTCTTTATTGTCTACTTGCTGAAATAAATTAACGGTTTTAGTTTTAACAAATAAAAATTATATATACAAACTATATATACTTTGTTGTTTAAATATGTATAAAAAGAAAAATAATAATGAAAAAACAAAATAAAATTAAAACAATTGATTATTCTAGTTTTAGACTGCGCGCTCGCTGTTATCCTCTTGAAATCCGTTAATGTCGGTACCAGCGAGATGAAACAGCAGTCTCTTTCTATGTAGTATGTGCTGCGTGGGTGGTGTATTTGTGAAACTCTTTTAACTGTTAGTTATTGTGAATGACTAGAGTAACTGTTTGCATTGACCACGAGAGCGCGCTAGATTCGGGTCATTTCGATTGCGTCTGGGATTGGTGATGCTGGTGATGATGATGATGCAGCTGCTGACTGGTGACTTGGCTAATACTCGCTGAGGGTGATTGCTGTTTGCTGCTTATGCTCGTGATGCTTGTAGTTGTTATTGTGGAACTGGCGGTTGCATTGGGCGGTGCTGGGGCTATCCGAATCGGCTTCGATCTTTGCTGGACTACAGTCTGTGACACAGAGGCTCGACCACGTCCTCGATTTTTTGTTGAATTCGGACTGCCAGATGATGTTGATGTGGGTTGGGAACAACTGCTGCTGCCTGGAGGTGTTGTAGCTGCTGAAATACGATCCAATTCAGTCATGGCTTCTTGAATGGCACGTTCGAGTTGGGAATTTAATTTTCTGCTCCTGGATTTTTTTTTTTCATTTCATTTTTTTTTAGGAGTTTGTTTGGATTTATTTATTTTTTTTTGAAATGAAAGTGTTGTTTGTGTGATGATGTGTGTAGGTTGGAAAAGGTGATGATTTTAAAAATAAATCGGACATGAAAGTAATAAAAAAAAAATAAAGTAAAAAAGAAAAGAAAAAAAATTATTTAATATTTTGTTGTGAAATAAATTAAAAATAATTAATAAAAATTTAAATAAAAAAAAAAAATAAATAATTACTACTCATTCAATATAGGTAGTTCTAGCTAGCTTCTAATCTAATATGAAAGAATTGGCCAATAAACTTGCTATTTCTATAACTAAGTATGCCTAGGTCCTGTTGATTTTAAAAATAAAAATTTGTTCAACAAAAATAATAAATTCTCACTTTCTTGTATCCTTTTGGGCTTTATGATGGGCCTCCAGACCATCGGATAGACTCTTCAGAGTATTAACTGCTACCAGCTCAGCATGCGACCGACCACCGCCACCAAACCATTGCACCCAAGTGGAAGCACTTTGATACTCACAAGGTGTTGACATCCCGTCGGGTTGGCGTACAATTTTACCTGGCCACGCTGGATGGCCACGAGCAGCACCCCAAATCAATTCGCCAATTGTAAAGGATTTTTGCAATCCATTTTGGGTTAAGTCGATATGGATGGCTGATGATAATGCATTGGGGCTCCGGTGATTCGGATGATAGTGTTGTTGATGTTGATGGTGGTTGCGGTGGCTTGGGGTCAAGTTGTTTTTATTAATTGTTGAGGTTATTGCCGACATTGATGAAGGTGGCGAATTTGTAGGTGATTCTAGAGAGTTTTTTGTTTTCAATTTAGAGTTTTTTTTTGTTGTTGGTCTTAAATCTTTGCAGTGGGATTTAGCAATGATTGTAAATGGGTGAGGTTTAAAAGAAATGACGTAAACTTTATGCAAGAATGAATATTAGTATTGTTGGGGGACAAAACACAAACAATTAGAGGGTTTGGGCACATTTGTTATTTAGTGAAGTTAAGTAAACCAGCACCTTAAAAGAGTGTTTGGTTTATTTTTTGTTAAAGAAGACTGTGCTTGTAAACATAAAATTTGGATTAGTGCGATTATGATAACATGAAATATCCCAATTTTAGTATAAATGATGCCACCTTTGAAGGTTTTGGATGAGTTTTGGTTGTGATTGAATATATCCTTAAAATGTAATGGGTTAATGTAGTATCTAAATCGTAAGAATATTTTCAGCAGGTGAAAAATAAATGTAAGCTAACACTCTTTTTTCGATCAATCTTAATTAAAGAATATTGCATTTCCTTAACAGAAAACGTTTTTTGCGAACCTGAAGACCTTCTTTATTTATTTCTTTTTTTTTTATTTTTGCGAAATAACAGTACCTACTTCAAAAGACCTTAGAAAGATTTTTGATCTATCTCGATAAGATTTTCAACAGATATACTCACCCCTTTTGCGATTGTCAATCATAGATTGATAGTTGATAAATACTGAAATTCGATATTTAACAAGCCAACCGCTAAAAGTTTTGGTCGTTGAGAATGATGCAGGGCGTCGTTAATTACAAGAAAATTGGCAAAAATCGATGAATTGTTGATTAGATTTTGAATAAATTGCCTTCTAAAATGCAAAATTTCAATATTTATTAAATATCAATCAGTAATTAAAAATCGCAATAGGGATAACAGCTTTACAAACACTACAATAAAGTTTCGTCGTCAATTAGTGTATTAAGTTTTCTTTCTTATTAATTACTCACTTTCTTACTTTAAACGCCGACTACCCAATGTTCCATTTGTGTTGCTAATAAAACAGGGTGACCCAGATAGCAATGCTAGTTTTTCCGATTGGTATGCTTCAGCAGCTGTCAAAGTTAACAATGACAGCAAGCTGTCAAAATATTCAGTAAGGGTTCCATTTTATCATGCATCGCTTTATGCCGGATTTACATGAATGACAAAATGTCATTATTCCTGTAATTATGTAATTATTCTTTGACATTCGGTCTGTTTAATGAATCTGTTTGGAACAGCACTCAGCTGTTTTACCTTCTGTCACTTTTGTGTTCCATGAAGTTTTTCAGAACAGATGAGAACAATATTTTCTGCACCTACTTTTTATGTGGTGCAAGTGCGTGACAAGTGTCAAAGAACAGCTGACTGATTTCTGTCAGCAGTCAGCATGAAAACAAAACAAGTTTTAATTGTGGTTATTGGTTGTTGGTGTTTTTTCGAGGAAGTGAAAATAATATTTTCACTGCTGGTATCTTTCTACAGTTCAGAAATAAAAAAGTGTGAAGTATCTGAAGAAATATCATCTTAAAAAAAAATGATTCTTAATTTATTCTAACCAAATCAATTTCATCTTGTCACTTTTTACAGCTGATTATAAACTGTCAACCACAAAGTTGAACTTTTCTGTTCTAACTTGTTCTGACAGTTTGTGCTGTTCTGTGCTGTTCTGTTCTGATCTAGTTTTTATTCATTAAACAAACCTATTATGACAAAAGAATTAATTTCCTCATTCGTTTGTCATAATAATGACAGAAAGATGGCAACTTGCCGAACGTGTGGAAATTAAAAAAAAATATGACCGAAATTCCGACTCTGTTGTAAATCCGGAGTTCCAGATTTTGGCCAAAAATCATTTTCACCCACTAGGCTTATTTTTGAATCAGCGCTACAAAACACTCAACAAACAAAATTTGCCGTTATTGGAGCGAACATAATCCACAAGTGTTCGATCAAGCATCAATACATAAAACAAAGCTTGACTGTTTGGTGTGGTTAATGGCATTATTGTGGCATCATAGAACCTTATTTCATTCGAAATGAAGAAGGAGACACCGTTACCGTCGATGATCTCAAGTATAGAGCGATTTCAACAGACTTTCTGTGGGCTGAGCTTTACAACATCGATATATCCAAGCTGTGGTTCCAAAACGATGGTGGATGTAATACAAGCGTAGCAACGCTCGAAGTTGTGCCACTTAAAACGAATCGATTATTTTCTCTGGGGATACTCAAGTGCCAGAATAACACCGGACATTATTGAACAGAGTCATCAAAAATTGAACTGACCGCTTAAAGCACTACCATCGTAGCCGAGGCGGTCATTTGAATGATGTGCTATTCAATGACATGAATCTTACACCATTATTGTTTCATTTAAATTTGTTATCTTTTTATTCTCATAAAGAGAATAATTAATGAGTACCAGCCAGCCGTGTAAAATTTGTGTATGCCTGGTACCGTTATTTAAGTCACAAAAAAAGGCAAACAAAACTATTCTCAAAAATTTCTAAGAAAAACGCTAGGTTAAAAGATTAAATCGATTCTATATTTGTGCCATTTCATCTTAGGCTCTGAAAAATATGCCTCTTAAATTATTTTTGATGAGTTTAACAAAGATATAAAAATAATATGATTCAAATTATTTTTAAATGACAAATCCAAGCCTGAAATGCTCTCATTACATTTGATTTAAAATTTAAGTACAGACTTCTTAACTTCCTACAAATTCGAATCTTTAAACTACACCCAATAGTCTTCTGTGTATGGGGACAATCTGAAAATACATACATTTATTATACCTCGTTGTGTACACGTGGACCACCCACTCTTAACTTTGCACTTTGTAACTACGTCAACGTTCAGGTTTGTTCGTTCATTAAGTAATACTCCCACAATGGACGTTTTGTGGAATTCTCTGCGTGTGCTACCCCTCTGCCTGTTTGAAGTTGTTTTCCCACTCAAATGATGAAAAACAAAATGAACCGATAAATTTTGGTTCATGGCAGATTTTCCCTCGTCAATTTGTATTTTTTTTTTATTATTATTTTTTCCATTTATTATCCCTGTGAGGATGGGTTCCAACCATTTCTCATCGTAACATTCATTAATGCGATGTGCGCCCAAAAATCCCAGTCAATTACTGAATCTCATTTTAACAAAACAAAAAAAGCAACAAACTCAAAGCTTTGCGAATGTTTCCTGGCACAGAAAAAAATCTACATACGTTTATTTTTGTTTTAATTTCTTGTTTTTTGTGAAATGTAATTTGTTGTGCACCCATGAAAAATTAATACGTCAAGTCCGTCTGCTGAATCTGAGTTTTGTTTTTGTCTTTTTTTAGAACCATCAGACAGCAAGAATTCTTGTTGCTATTACTTCCAGTTCACCTATGCCGAGCTGTATTTGCCGGCTCTGCGGCCGGATATGGAAAAGGTATATTTTATATTAAATTCTATATTCAACATTAATAAATGCAGACAACAATACGCCAAACATATGTACATGAAATGTCGAAAAAAAAAACATAATAAAAAACACCCTCTTATGTCGGGACATAGATGAAAAGTTTTTTTTTTTTTTTGTTTTTTTGTTAATATTTTTGTTGTATAAATTTTCGGCATTCACCATCCAAATAGGACCACCCAGAGCATCTACCCCGATGCTACTGAGCGCAGATTACAACAAAAAGATATAAAAGACAGAAAGAACTACAATTTATTGCTTTATGTTGGTTAATATTGATTTATGACGGTCGAATACCTAAATTAAGAGGTGTAATCCTAACTCCCAATTCAACGTAGAAAACCACTACCTTAATATATATGTTTTGTTTTTCTTTAAAAAAAAGGCCATCCATGCACACACTAATTCTATGATGATGAAGTGCATTTAAGTTTATGTGGAAACAGAAGAATAGCACCATTTGAAAAAAAATTCTTAAAAACTTTATTTTCATTTGATCATTTTTAAACAAAATTCAAGGACTTAAAGAAAACGACCACACACTTAAAAAACACTGGTGCGTTTGCTTCTCCTTAACCATGTGATTATGTGCCGACTGACACTTCTCCAATAACTTAGAAGTACCCTCCAACATTTCCGGCAATAGCTTGCAACGTTATTAACGGGCTTAAATAACAGGATTAATCATACGTTTCATTATAATATGGGAGTCATAATCCGTAGGTTATCACAGTGGATCTACAATGATCTAGGTAACAAGATCAACTGTCAGCCCATTAAACTGACCTAACCTAACCTAAACGAAATTCAAAACAAACAACGAGGATCTTTGAAAATGCAAAGAAGGATCAGCAAGTATTTCCTGAAAATTATAAATTCCCCAAAAAAAAAAAAGAGAATAATAGTGCCAGATTGGGAAAAACTGTAGAAAATCTGATCGCACAGACTGATGGGACGCGCCTTTGGGTCAAAAAACCCCAAAGAAAATACGTAAATTTCAAATACCATCTTCGAAATTACAAAAATTCGCAATTTCAAAATTACTTCAAAAAATCTCAAATTTAAAAAAAATTGCTTAATTGTTTTATTTATTACATTGTATACCCGTTTTCCGATAAAGTACACAAACAGAGCTAATGAAAATCTGAACAAATATTTGCCAATTTGTATGTACTGTTAAAAAGTATTTTGTTCCATCTTTAATGTAAAGATGTGCGACCCTGCGTAGCGTCTCTTGTGTTCCAGCGGTAAAATTAGTTTTTCCTGACAGCAACCCGCCAGCTGTTTTATTTGAAATAATAGTTTTCCATAAGTTGATATAAAACTTGTGTTTTATCAAAATTTGTGGTTTACAAACCCGATATTTTCGCGAATACCAAGGTTCGGGTTTGATGTGAAAAGACTATTAGGCTCAGTGGGAACTGACAATTTAAGGGGTTTCAATTTCAAAACTATTCACTTAAAATTAGTATATTTGAGTATGCTGGAGAAGATCTTAAGTAAAACGACCCAAACTTAGAAAAGGAAATGCTTAAAAGTAATCGTACTTGCTTTGTATAAACTAAATATTTCAACGGGAGTTTTTCGATCATGTATTTCACCTTCTATTTATTTGAAGATTTCTGACAGTTCGACTGTGTTATAGGTCAGACGGTTAGATTTAAATTGTTCTCAACCAATAATTTATTTACATTTGTACAGTTTTCAATAATGAATTTGATAGTGATGGAATGTTAATATTATAAGGGACTTAGGTGAAAGTTAAGAATTATGAGTTTCCCTTAAATATTTACAGTTTTCATTATTCTATTCACAAAATTTCCTTTAACCTTATTAATATTTTTTAACAAAAAAAAAAAATGTTAATTAACTCAAAAAAATAAACATATAACACAAAACAATAAATAACTTATTATAAAAAAAACATAAAATCAAAAATAATTAACAAATTAATTAGCCAATTCCAATTAAACAAATTGTTGCAAACAAATTAAAAATACAATTTTTAATTGACAAATAATAATTTACTAAAAACTTAAATCAACAACATGCTATGAGAATATTATTAATAATGCAAACCTTTCACAGAACTGTTTTTCGATTTTTACTTCGTTAGTGTTTTCCAATTTTCAGAGTGATATAAGAAATAAAAAAATTAAAAAAAAAAAAAATAAAATAAAATAAAGCAAAATTACATAAAAATGACTAAAACAAAAAAAAAAAGTATATGAAATCAATCAACTCAACTTTAACATAAATATTCAATTAAAAACAAATGTTACAAAATGGCTGTAGTAATTTTTGCAGGCTATAATAATAAAATAATTAATGGTATTAAACAACAAAAAAAATAAGGGATGTGGTAGGTGTATGAGTGTTGTAGGTAGGATAAGTAGTGATTTTATGTTTATGATAGTCAAACTCTTTCTATGATAATATAATATTGATTCAGGTAGGTATTTAAATTAAGGTTTTATAAAAAAACATTTACATATATACAATTAAAAATAATAAGAAAAAACAAACAAAAAAGCAACAAGGATACAAAAAGATGAATAATTGCAGATAAAAGAAAAAGTAGAAGTAGTGTTGACAGAGAAAATAATAATAATATAGAAATATACAGGAAAGCAATTTATAAAACATAAATAACGGAAAATCGCGACTTACCATGCGAATCGGGTTTCATCATATCCTGTGGGGATGAAGAGAATTGTTGCTGTGGTGGAGTTTTAACTCTTCGAACTTTCGCATCCGATGGTTTATAAATATTTGTAGTTTGATATGAAATGCCTGGATTTTTCATAGATTATGGTAAGAAAGAGAAAACAAATGTATCAGGTTATTACTGTTTTAAATTTCAAAAAAATTAAATGTCTTAAGTATTAATACAGTCAACTTAGCTTTAAAAGGACAACTTTTTTTAAGGGCGCTTTTGTAGCAGAGGAAGAGGAAAAGTCGTTTTCTTAGCTAAAAGATCTAAAAATAAGACATTTTAAGAAATGTGACATCTATGGTGAGACGTTATTGGGAAAAATAAAGCTTGCACGACACTATTTGAGCATGCAGCTTAAATTATAGGCAGTGTTGCAAAACACAACAAAATAGCTACATAAATTCTTAACTGAATGATAACATGGTGAGCAGCAGGTGAACTAATCTGCAATCTAAATAATTCATAAATCGTACTGCATTTAGTTTCTAAACATACTTATAGATTTGTTTGTATTTTTGTAACTTTACACAAGTTAAAATAATATCGAGTCACGAAAATTATAAGAAGCTCGTAAATCTTATGGAGTTTTGATTCCAGCTGACTGCGAGATGGCTTGAAATTCTTGTTGCTTGAAAACTGTTCTATTATAAAAACTACAGGGACACCTTAGTAATCTAAGATAACCGTTTCTAAAGATGCACAAGCGCAGGAAAATCTAAACAAATTAATGTGGAAAACTGAATTAAGCTTACTGCAGACACCGAGATGGCTTGAAAAATTCGAATCTCGGGAGTTGACTCTTGACTCGGATCTCGTCACCTAGGTTATTTGAAGTTCTGAAACCATTTGTGATTGATTACTATTGACTTGATATAAATGACAGATTAAAAAAAAATATACGCAGACAGGAAGTTGATATTATCGATGCGACAAAAGTCGCTGATAATAAAAAGTTAGATGAGTTCAAATTACTGTCCAAAGCTATCGTTCAGATAGATTTATTTTGTTGTTATCCTTTGTTAAAATATAATAACATGCAACCATAACTTAAGATATATCGATTTTCTTTAATTGAATTTATTGGATTAATTGTAAATCATCCGCAGAATCTTTGAACTTGAAACAACCAATCCTATTGCGATTTGCGATTGTTGATTGATAGTTGATAATTATTGATATTTTGGATTTATAAACCCAATTTACTGAAAATGTGATCAACTTTTCATTGATATTTGTCAATTTTATATAATTCACAACGGTCTGCATTATTCCCAATGACCAAAACTTTTTTCGATTGGGTGGTTTAATATTGAATTTCAATATTTATCTAATATCAATCAACAATCGCAAATCGCAATAGGGGTGAACGTTTTTGAAATGTTGATAAACAAGAACTAGATGTTTAGCATAGTTGGTTGATGCAATGCTTTATAATGAAACAAATTGGATAATCAAAGAAAAAACTAGTCGCACCTTTGAAATGGAAGGAATCATATTAAATAGCTAATATTAATAGTTAGAAAATTGAAGTCACCGACATTCCAATCAAAAATCTATAGGTACCTTTATATTTAATACAACCGAAAACTTTTTGTCACAATCTTAAAGATATAGAATTAAGTCAAATCTTTTTTAAAAATATAATTATCTCTGAGCATTAAGCTAAAATATTTCGATGCTACGCTTTGTAAAGAGGATTTTAGGGAAGTGAAAATATATTCCAACACTTGACCTTAAATGAAATTTATCTTGAAAACTTTTCACACTTCGTCTGACAAAGAATATGTCAATTCTAAGTTAAATAGCAAAGATGAAGAGAAGCTAAACTTAAACCAGATTTAATTTATTACCTCTTTCGCAATCAGTAGTTGATGGCGACTGTGCACTTTCTACACTATGTGGTGAAACCACACCGTCTGGTTCCGAACTGGATACACATTGAACCTGGTAAGACAAACAACAAAAAATTAATTACCGTTAACAATTTAAATACTTGACATTCATACCATATCACTTCCTCCACTTCTTTGACTTGGTGGCCTTTCAGGACTCCTAGGACTGTGGGTTGTGGTATCTGGTGGACTAGCGGCGGCAGTCCTATGGGTACTCCCTCCAGATGTATCTTCTAACATCCTTTTGTTGATCACAGTTACTGTTTGATTATTCGTTTGTTGTTGAATTTGCTGTTGCGGTTGTTGTTGTTGCTGTTGTTGCTGCTGTTGTTGTTGCTGCTGTTGCTGATGTATTGATGTTGCATGCTGTTGCAACACCTGCTGTTGCTGTTGTTGAATAGTTTGTTGCTGCTGCTGCTGATGTTGAACAATCGTGGCATTCTGTTGGACAAACGTGGTAGTTCCTCCATTTCCCTGGGATGGCATCATAATTCCCATCGGAGTGCTATATAGCTGGCCAATCGGACTCAGCTGACCATTATTGCCCATAATGTACTGTTGGCCGCCACCATTGGGCGACAAGAAGTTCTTGTTCTGCGGACTAGCCGCTCTCAACATCATTCCTTGTGGTGTGATAATACTGCCACAGGCAGCACCAACATTTTGTATTTGCAACAAAGTTGTATCGGGTGAAGTCATGACCAGGCCAGCTGGTACCAACAACTGTTGTCCTAGCATATTGATTGGTTGCATAATCTGACCATTTTGGAAGAGCAATTGCTGTTGGGGCTGCGCTTGTTGAGTATTCTTATTGACAACAATTCCCTGTATACTCGGACTAATTTGGAAGCCTTGAGTTGGATACTGCGGTCCAGCCGAGATCTGAACCATTTGTGTTTGACCGTTGTTCTGATGATTCTGCAGAACTGTCGCTGTTTGTTGTTGTTGTTGCTGTATCGTCGGTGACTGTTGGGGCGAAAGACTCGATGGCGTTGTTGAGGGCGAGCAACTGGAACTATTTTTCCGCTTCTTTGCCTTTCGTTTAATATCTGGCGAAGTAATTATAATTCGCTGCTGTTGTTGTTGTTGCTGCTGCACATAAGTGGTGGCTCCGGTTTCCTGATTCACAATCTGACTAACCATCTGTCCATCGACTGTGGCAAAGTTTGGTTGGATCACATAGCCATTGGGAAGCGTATTCAGCACAACAGTCTGCTGGCCAAGCATTCCGGAATTATTAGGTGAAATAAGGTTGCCATTGATTATATTTCCTCCTTGGGTAGTAAGAACCTTTGTTCCCCCCCCAAGGAGATTTTGTCCGTTGTTGAGGATCACAGTTGTAGGTTGAATATTACCACCTTGGATTTGGAAGTTGTTCGAACTACCGGTGTTTTGAATTATGATACCACCATTGGAGGTTCCTCCATTGTTAGCTGAGGCATTCAAAAGCTGCTGCTGAACATCGATAGCAGTGTTATTATCGTTTCCACTGCTCGAAATGATCATGTGATGGTTCCCACTGAGCTGCTGTTTAATACCACTTGAAGTTGGCATAACGATCAACTGGCCGGTAGAAGTCATTATAATCTGGCTGTTATTTGTCTCGCGCATTATCGGTTGCAGCTGAAGATTGGCCACAGGAAGACTGCTATTAGGAGACAATTTCTGCGAGTGGTGTTGAATTTTATTCGCTGGCTCAACAGATATAGTCGATGAAGTTGTTGTCGCAGTTTGTGTCTTGCCAGCTGTCACCGAAGTGATGGTGTTTCTCGCAGTAGTCTGGGTATACATGGAGTGCTGAGGGTTTTTATGTTGTCTTGCCACCTTATGCGATTCATTTTTCTTCGTCGCAACTGAATGTGAGTTCTGAGTTTGAAGGCTTGGCGATGGCGCTGTTTTTATCGAAGCTCGGGAGCTTGTCGATTCCAATGATTCAGCTGGAGAGGGAGGACATGGCCGTGGGCTTTCATGACTTGTGGAAATAGCTCCGACTTGTGCTGGGCCCTTTGAAGCATCAGAGAGAAGCTGTTGCGGTGTCTCAGGAGTCGCACGATTTGGGAAGGTTGTGCTCGACGAGACTGGGGACTCTTGAGCGGCAGGAACAACAAGAGGAGCTTTTTGGTGCTTCTGTTGCTTACTACTTCCAGTAGTTTGTTTCTGTATTTGCTGATTTTGCCGGAAGAGAAGATTATGCTGTTGGATTTGTTGTTGCAGTTGTAGCTGTTGCTGTGGTTTCATTGGCGTCGGCTGGGTTAGCTGAACTGTTTCACAACTTTGTTCGATCTGAACCATGCCATTGGGGAAATGAGTCACTGTTTGGCCACCAATTGTTGTCGACAAATGTTGTTGGGCTTCAGGTCGATTATTCACCTGCGTGTATTGCCGTCTTTTTTCAGGCACCATCACTTCCGGTTTATTCTGATCATTTTGTTCAGAATGGTACTGTTGTTGACTAGAAGGAGTAAGCAGTTGATTATTGACAACTACTGCTGGGCTCGCTGAATTCGCAGCTGGTGACGCTGGAGCTGGCATACGCTGCTGCGTTTGATATTGATTCGTTATACTGACGCTTGAGCTTTCAGTTAATTCCGCGTTTGGATGCTGCTGTGGCGAAGGGTGATGAACTTGACCATTATTATACACTCTTTCAGTGTAAAGTGGACCTTTCACATCCTCCACAGGAGCAACATGCCTTTGCCTCTGTTGCCTTTGTTGTTGTATTTTTTGTTGATGAATCACAGTTTTGCTCTTTGGAGCCTCTTGCACTTCTGCCATGTGCTCGTCTTCTTCCTCCTCCTCTTCCTCCTCCTCCTCGTCTTCATCTTCATCTTCCTCTTCGACAGTTGGTTCACTTGATTTTTTACTTCTAACGAAATTCATCATCGAATGATGCAACAATGCAGTCTGCTGGTTAAGATAACCACTTGGATCGTCTTTGAAATTTGGAAATTTCTTAGTGACGCCAGTGAGGAGTCGATTTTTGGTGTAGAAACGCGGCACATACGACGGCCCATTGCCCTTCTCCCAAGGCGGAGTTGCTGATCGCCATTTTGAAGATTCTAAATGTGCAGTTGGAAGTGGTGGAACTCGTTCGTTACTCTCTGAACTATAACCGGCAGACTGACTTTTACGCCATGGTGGAGTTTTGGAAAGTTTCACACCACCAATTTGTCGTTCGGGTTTTTCTGCAACAATTTCTACTTCATCGACTTCTTGTTCTTCTTCGGCAGCAGAATTAGCAGCTCTCCTTGTAGTAGTAGTATTGGCAGAAACATGGGGAACAATTGAATGCTGATGTTGTTGAACCTTTTGTACAACTTCAATTATTGCAGTCTGATTTTTGTGGGATGGCGATTGATGTGATTCCATTTGTTGTTGTTGTTGTTGCTGCTGGATTTGTGTTTTTGACGGAACCGAAGCCACTTGACTAGAATTGCTTTGCAAAGTACTATTTGCCGAGCCATAAACATTTGCAGAATTATTATGATTCTGTTGCTGTTGTTGTTGGGCTGCTGCCAAAAGAATTTTATTAGGATTTGTTGTTGGAACTGTGAACTTTCGTCGTTTTGCATCTGGAAGGAAAAGAAGGAAGAATGAAGATTTAGTTAAAAAAGAAATGAAAGATTTTACATTGTAGTTTTTTAGTTTTTTTTTTTAAATAAACATCCTAAAATTAACCCAAATAAACCCACATTAAAGCCAAAAATCACAATAATGTCGTTAACACCTCTTGCAAGCATACCAATTTTATTATTATTATTTATTGATGTTTTTTTCCTTTCCACTACTGTCACGCAGCGAAAAATCAACAACAAAACCCATGTATACTCGTACTAAGCCTTCAAGAAGGTATAATAATTCATTTTAATAAAATGAAATTATGAAATAATCATACCACAGGTCCATTAAGTTAAGACCCCACAATGTAGCACCATAACATAATTTGAAAAAAAAAAAAAATACCTCCGGTGAATTAAACTAATCTATACAACTTAACGTCACCACTATTCTTCTACATAGGAACAACAACTGGTGCGGCAAAGCACAGCATGGCGCGACGACCAAGACCACCCCTGGCCAAAAAGGCTCAGACACACCCCAAAATCGCCTGCTTTAGTTAAATTATGCTCCTACCAGCAAGTCAACAAAAAAAAAGAAAGTAATAAACTTAGGAACATTATGAACACAAAATATTTACCATCAAGTCCTGAAAAGTTCTTTGACATTTTAATCTGCATTTCTTGTTGAATCTTTATTTTTCTTTAAACACCACCTTAACAGTCCTGATATCGATGGTTTTGCGAAATATGTATCTACCTACGTTAGAACGAACAAAGAAGTTGTAAGGTCTATGAAAATATTATACCTACTTAACCTGGGGCCGCGGACTTTGTCAGAGAATACCTCACCTACCCAATACCAGGTCAGTCGAATTGAATTAAATAAAAGAGGTTACTCTTTAAAAATTCATCTTATTTCGCTAAATAGTTACGAGCGATTTTTGTCTGGGTTAGTTGTTTATACTAGAGTGCAATTTAAACTCTACACCTTGATTTACTTAACGTGACTTGGAGTAAAGGCACGTTAAAGTTTAATGATTTTGTAATTACAAAACTTTGTAGATTAAGAACAACACTGAATAGAAGAATCCGATTAAAAAATTATTTCACTAATCGCTGAATTATTTACATTGGCATTAGGTTTGTTTTTTGAGCCAGAAGTCACGCTGGGGTCGCTCTAATGCGTTTTTTGAAAAACGAGAGAATTATTTATTCGAAAGTTTGTGGAACACGTCCTATTCTTGTGGATTGCGTAATTACAATTGAAAATTCGCAGAAGCTTGTTGTTGCTGGCGTAGTAAATATAAAAATTTATTTTTTTGTTATTGAAACACATTTTTCGTAGTTTTTATATTAAATTTTGTAAATAAGATCATTTATTCACTTCGTCGTTAAAATGATATTTAGTTGATAAATCCTTTTGAAATTACTTAAAAGGATTTATTCACATTCGCATTTCGCAGCTCATGTAAAATACACTTTACACACGTTGAAGTAGATTTAGGTTTTTTGATGCGGAGAGTTTATGTAACGAATAAACTGTCAAAACTGACATTTGTTGTGAAGTAGTGATTTGGTTGTGGACTCGCGTTTATGGGCATGTGCTACCAAGTCACATGTACCCCAGAAGTTTATGAAAGAGCTTTTGGGGGTTCTTTGAGAACCTAAAAACCAAGTTTTTGTTGACAATTCCTGGGGTTGTCAAGAAAATCTCGGTCAACCCTGGATAAAGTTAAAAACGAAAAAAGATATTATGAGAAAGTCGGATTCATAATTTTCAATTTGTTGAAAAGTACAAATTCAAAGATTTGGTTTTTAAAGCCGAGAAACTTTGATGAGGCCAGAGTATTTTGTTGTGTTTTAGGATTGTTAATTGTCAATTTTTCTATCGTTGCGAATGTTTCGCTTCGATTTTGCGATGGTTTAGGAGAGCCTTAATGCTTGAAAAAAAAAATCGATAAGAGCATCGCCCTTTCAAAACATATGTACATTTGTATGTATGTATTATTTTAACATGTTTGTTTAGTATTTTGTTTTTTTTCTTTAATTTTTTTTTTGTGTTTAAAAATAAATTTTCCAAAAATGATATTACAGAATCTTTTGACAAAAGACAAATTCTTTGATGAAACTTACATTTTTATAGTAATCTTTAAAGCAAATTCTGACATTAGGTCGGTTCGGTAACGTGACATTTTTGCCATTTTTGTTTCTATTGGTTTTGACAGCAGTTATATCGTACGAAGTTTTAAATTTCCAAACAGGCATATTATGGGAGGTATTTTACTATAATACAAAACAAATAATTTTGAAATTAAAATTGCACTTTAAAAATCAATATATGGAATGTACACAAACTTTTTTTAAGATAAGAATCCCATTGTATCTGTCAGATTTCATGAAAGCAATGAAAGTCGCTTTTGAAGTTAAATTTAATTTTTTGTTCATTAATATTTTTTGTTTTTTTTTTTTGTCTTTCAAGCAGAAATCCAATGTTGGTGGTGTTTATTTTTGGCACCTGTGTGTAGTATATCCTACCGAACTAAAGGAAGGAAAACTTTCTAAGCCAAAACTATACGTCTGATGCTTTTTGGCAAAGGAAACAAAAAATCATAGTCATAGTCATCTATTTTTTTTTTTTTTCTTTTTTATTCGCAAAATTTTCAATTTAGTTACAGCGGATAAGAGAAGGCACAAAAATTGAATTACTCAACCGAACACAATTCACATGCTGCAGTAAAAGGGGTGGTTGTACACAAAAATCCTGCAGGATGGTATAGTTTGGTTTTCGTTGTCGTCGACGAAGAATATTTTTGTTTTTGAAGGGAAAAATCCAATCACTTTTTGATAAAAAAAAGAAGAGTTTCGAAAAAAAAACAAGAACCGAATAAAAAAAAAAAACACAAAAATATGTAAAACTGAAGTAGAATATGGTTAGGTTATAGTGGTGGCGAACAAGGAATTGGATGGTTAAAATTTAATGCAGAGTTTATTAGTTGCACGAATTTGAAGTTATGACTTAAAGTAAATTTTAAGGGGCAATTTGTTCACAGTGGCTTAAATTTGTGATGCGACTTTGAAAAGTTTTTATAAAGTATCGCTAACCATAGCAACAAAAATTGAATGCTTCTATGATTTACAACTCAAACTTTGGATTAAAAAAAAAAATGTCAACTAAGGACATTCGATGATTAACCAGTTGTAATAATCAAGGATTTAAGATGATTAGGTGTGAACAAACAGGTCCTAGGGGTCATTTTGTTCACAGTGGCTAAAATGTATTAAAAAATAAATAAATCGGGTGGCACAACCACTCATGAAGAACCAGAGCCTAGTGACTAACAACTCGCAACCTTTCCTGTGTGCGCCTTTCGACAGGAATGGAAGGGACCTACAATTTTATGCCGAATCCGAACGGCTAGACGAGAAGCACTTATTCGTGACAAGTGATACTCTTGGCGGATTTGTCAATTCCTCGCAAGTGGCAGTAGCCCTGAAAAAAAACTTTTTAGTTTTTAGGTGGACGAGGCTGGGAAGCGATCCCAGACCTCCAGCGTAACAGTCGAACGCACTAACCATTACGCTACGGGCTAAAATTTATTTGTAACTTAAATTTCACAGATTCTGATTATTTGGCGATTATCAACCGATCTTTGGTCTTTAAAGAACTTGTAGAAATACAAACTTCTACTGGTTTTCCTCTTCGAAACATACGAATGAAATCTTAATAGCCTTATTCTGGCATCTGACAACCTCATGGATGCCTCATAACAAGTCACAATAACCTCATAACTCGTGGTGAACTCGCCTCATAAGAACTTTAAAATTATGATCTGCTCCTTGGAAGATCACAACTTACGTTGTTCTAGTGAGGATACTTATGAGGGCCTTAACAGAATATAAAATTGGAACCGCCTTATACAAAAACAAACTCACATAAAATTGTTACCTGCGAGCCTCACAACGACAGAATAGGGCTGTAAACGTCACTTTGAAGAAAATGACATTTGATTATTTATTTTTGATAGCAAATACTAGCATTCATCCGATACATAAAAGCAAGACTATCGTAATTGAAATTACACTCAAAACATCAAAATTGCACAGAAACTTATTTAAAGATAAAAAAATGCGTTTAATTTTCGCCTTACAGTTTTGCATCTGTCAGATTTATCAGAGTAATGGCTGTCACCTTGGTTTTCCAAACAAAAGTAGTCAATACAAAATGGCGGATTCAAAATGGTGGAAGAATTAACGAAGTTTTGCAGTTAAAATTACACTTTTAATATACAAATTAAGCATAACTTCTTTGCATATACAAAACGGGTTTAGTGTCCACCTCGCAGTTTTCATCTGTCAGTTTTATAAAAGTAATGGCTGCCATTTTGGTTTTAAAACTAAAGTGGTGAGTTGTAGTTAAAATTAAACTTTAAACATTCTAATTCAGCCCAGACTTCTCTTAAGATAAAAAAGCGTTTAACTTTCGCCTTGCAGTTCTGCTTCTCTCAGTTTTATGAAAGTAATGGCTGTCACTTTTGCCGTTGACGGATATGTAAAGTTCCCTTTGATTTTTAAATAAAAAAAATGTGGATACAAGATGGAAGATACAAAATGGTGGAAGAATTTATCAGCTTTAATGACTTTCTAACAAAATCCTCTATTCAAATAAAAAATGGCATATAGTTTTTGTAACTATTTTATAATACAAACCAGAAAATTTTGTTTTTATAACGTGCACTTTACAAATTAGCATTTCAGAGCACTTTTTCTGTTCCGTTACAAATGAAGTTTCAAGGTCGAAGCGATATCTATGGGAAAATGATGCGTGTACCTTTTATGATTATAAGGATCAATATTTGTTTATGAATCCATAACTCACCCTTATAGATCACTACAACTACATCAGAAATGTAAAACTTATTGAAATTATTAACCACCCATCGATAGCTAAGTGAGGAAAAAACTAAAGCACTTTGACGTTACCCTTAATAATGTTTGCTCTTTGATTCTCCTATACCAAATGTACCCAATACCCAACTAACTATTCTCTCGATGCTAATAAATTCATGAAGTATGAGAAGGCATGTGGCATTGTTTAAATATGTGCATGCAAAGTGAAGAACCACTGCTGTTTGCTGTGACAAAACGACAATGTGTTTTTTTTTTTTTTTTTGTAAAGTACTTTTTTTTATTAGCGAATTCTTTCCGAGTCATATCCTTCGAAATCAATTATTAGAAATTGAATGCGGCATTGACAAAGGCTAAGTAACTATAAGCTAATACTAATAACAAAAAAAAAAAACTTTGAACGGCGAGGGTTTGAAATTTGAATTAATATTTGAATTTCAAGGGAAAAAGGACCAGAAGGTTCTTTGATTGGAACATTTCTGTTAGGTAAAAACGTATTTTACTACATCACTCTTCACACGCATAGATCAAAATAAAAGAAACTTTATTTTGTTAAAACGTTTTATACATATAGGCGCATATTCATAGTCGAAGATAGACCCAGGTTTAACTAAACTACAGTTTAAGACAATTTTGGCTCAATGAATACATACCGATTTTAATCACAAATTGTTGCTTTCATATTTTTATAAGATAATTAACTTGGTATACTACACAAATAGCTTCAAATATTTTGAAATGATAACCTTAAAAAAATAGAATCAACGTCCGAAAATTCAACCAAAGCTATGTTTAACTTAGACCCAGGTCTAAAATGACTATGAATATGCCCCATAGTTTTAAAGGGCTGAGATAAACTCCGAATTTAATCTGAGTAAGTTAATCCAGAAAATAAATTAAATCAGACCTTGCAGAGAAAGATTTTGAGGTTTCAGTTGACAAAAATCTTTCACAATATGAAAATGCACTTTCACAATCGAAACACAGAGGGCGGTAGTATACGACACTATGGAAATGGTGGTTTTCTTTAGTGCAGCCCTTTCTATTTTGATATATTTTTTTTTGACACGCATCTGTCAGAAATATCTATTCAGTATAAATGCAAAGGTAAATCCCAAAAATTTGTTTAGTTATTTCAGAGTTAACCATATCGATTACAGAATCCGCAAAATTGTGCGAGTTTGGTGAAATGTGCAACTTTTGAAGTGTCAAAAGTTATATGGAATGTTGGTAACATATGTTGAAAATCGCATCCGCATTCCATATAACTTTTGACATTTCAAATCGGCACCAAAGTCATTGCGGATCGAGTCAACTCCCCGGGAATACAATTTTGCGGATTCTGTAATCGACATGAATTTAAAATCACCAAATTAGTCGAGTTAACTCGGATTGATAAAAAAGTTGAACGTCATTAAAGTGGTTTTAACTCTGAAACGGTAATGATGTAAACTTCAGTGCGATATCAAACTGGACTTACAATAATGTTTCAGGGGTTAACTCGGGTTTAAAATTTGAAGTTATGCATATTCTTAATTTCCGTGCAGCTTGCTGAAAACAGCTTTGTCCCCTAGCTGTCTCAAACAATAATTCTTGTACACTTAAACCATCATCACAGCCTTGGAATGTTATAAATAAATTGATGTTTTCACTGATGCACTCGATGCAATAAAAGTATGGTGTAAACGATATTCCCATCAACATGTGTTCATAATGACTTTTTAAAGAGCGTCCATGTATGCATGCACCTATTTTCCTCGAAAGGTACTTCAAATACACTAAAACAATGTTAAACATTATATTACCAAGTACCAACCATCAACAATTACCTCGTCAATTTGCATTAAACTCCTTCGTCTGCTGTCAACGTGAGAAACACAAGCGCTACATGATGCATCAGTAGCAGCTTTAGAACGTACCTATGTACATATGTACCTATGTATATAGTACATAGCTCCATCAGCAAGTAAAATTATTTCGTGTTTTACGATGACAGTGTGTCATAATTTTCACCATTCATTTCCATTTTTGAAATGCATTATTCACCGTCATTCCGTCTCCATCAGTGGCAGGCAGAAGCAAAGGTTTCACCTGATCGCAATCTTGAAAGTACCCACCGCTAAAGAAATCAACAATACTCGTTGGTAACTACTTATATACAAAACATTTGAGTTCGCGTCCACTCTATTCTCATATACATAATACAAAGCGAATAACTTCTGACATCTACTCAAAAGTTCGATGCATAATTCAAGAGAACACCCGTCAGTCTATTGTCATTCTATTCAAATTATCATCTGTCTTAAGAGAATTGCGCCCCTCGCAACTCAATTTTTTCTCAAGACAGTTCAGTCTGACGTCTGTGTTTTGAGGGCTGATTGTTCGCTAGCCATTGTACAAAAGACGTATTGTGCATGCTTTGATATTAATCGTCAGTTGACCTTTACAACAATTTCCCTCAAAATGAAATAAACATAAAAAAAAAAAAAATAAAAAAGAATTGGCGCAGCACGCGAAAAAAGTGTCTGGGCACTTGCTGTATCAGCGGACTTAATTGATTCATATTTTGAGTTTTTTTTTCTGTTTGTCCAGTGTTGTGTTTCCACCCTAAGGGTCTTATAAAACTCAGCCAAGCGAGGTTCAATTATATTTAAATTTCTTTTTTACCACCCTGAACTTGCACTTCTATAAACTCGTATTAGATACATTTTAAAGCAAGTAAGCAATTCCTGAGTTCCATGGCGAATTGTTGTCTGGGGCCGTTTGCTTGAGGAAATCATGCAGTGTGACACTTAAGAAAAATGCACAGGAGCGTGCTGTAATAACTTTTAGATTATCTCTTGCCTAGAATTACCCCAGTCTCATTATCCTGTTCTGAAAAGCATATTTCATTTAAATGTGTTTTTTTAGAAAAGAAAACATGTGCGTCATTTTTTTTTTAAACGATTACAGTGGTGTAGAGGATAAAAGAATAAATAATAACAATTTAAATAGGGTTGAATGATCCGATCTGTTACTTTCCCATAGTTGTATTTTTTGTCAGTAGGTATCAGATGACAAATTAGTTCTTTCCAGTCTTGCATGTGTTATTTAAGTTCGGGTTAATTTCGGGTTGATTTCTGTTGCTCCGTTTATAGTCCTACTTTTTCATTGTAAGATTATAATAGTTTCGAAGTTAAATCTTTAAACTTGTTTTCAGTCAATTCTGATGGGTAGACTCTTATTTGATTAGTTAACTTTGGGATTAACTAAACAGACTTTTCTAATTGAGAAAGCTATTGAAATCGAAAGGCGACACTGTATCGATTTCTATAGGGATGGCATTCTCGATTTTGATAGCCGTATGATGATTTTCATTTTTTTAACGCACTTCGGTTTTGATTGAGATTTTTGACAACCAAAAATTAAAGTTAATCCTCCACTGGAAAACCACTTTTGAGATTAAATAACTATGAGTTGAATAAGTACTAAGGTCAGTTCAAAGTCCTAAGCCTTTGGGCGATTCCAAACGATTTAATCAGCGGATCGAAACTTAAACACTCCGATTTCTGCTTACTAACTACATAAGTTTTAAGGTTTAGTCACAATCAAATCACATCACCATGATACTTGAACCCTGGTTGAACTTCAGTTAATCCACCGGGATCAATGAGTTTAAATCTAAGAGCCAATTGTACAAAAGAGTGTTTTTAGCCTCGGTTCAAGATTTTAATCCACCGATTTAAGCATGTAATTGATTATAATCACACACTTGAACCCTGAACTATGGTTGAATTTAAATTCGATCTCGTTTGGGCTCAAATAACAACTATGTTTCCATCGAAGATTTATCTTTTTTTGAATTTAACATATCTATGTGGTGTTTCCATCACACAAAAGGATTAAAAAAAGGATTTACTTTGACACCAGATTTCAAAATGCAAAAATGATGTTTCATATTTTTTGAGGAAAGTAAAGTAAGGCAGATAATTTCATTTGTGTCAATCGATATTCGATATGAAATGCGCGTTATGGAAATATGTCATTTAGAATAGTGGAACTATTTGTCCTGTAAGGATTTAACAATTATTTAATTCAAATCTACAAGATTTACGAAATATCTGTGTATGATAAATCTTCGAAATTTCAAGTAGATTACGGGTTAAATCTCAGCTTAGTGGTTGGTGGAAACGTAGTATTAGATTTACATATGTCTCCGTCAATGGTAGAACTCAAGCTGTTTATTCGTAAAACAGTCCATCTTTGCTTAATATGAAAAACCCGTCTCTTTTTTCTTAAATATTTGAATTGCTCATGCATCAAACAAAGCACACCACTGTGTTGTGGAATAAATAAGTTTAATAAATGACATTCTATGTCATACAAAAATTGTTTATTATGAATGTACGAGTACCATTTAACATCCCTGGCAATTGAAAAGCCCCCATTAAACGGTGACAAACTTGACAGTGTTAAATTAAAACAACCAAGTTGTTCTTAACATTGTTTTTTGTTTTATCAAAGAATAAAAAAATGGAGAAAGAAACACCTGGGATTTCATTAATCCATTTGTTTAATGTTTGTATGATGCTGGAAGAAAATCGTTTTGAAGTTTTGCATTTTGGTAAAACAACTCTTGTATTTGGCATACCTATTATTTTGTTTTCCTTGTCGTTTTTCTTTGATTTTAACGTTCATTCATGGCATTTGTTTCATGTTTTTGTTGTTGTTGTTTGTGTTTTGTGTGTTTTGGTTTATCCAAATTAAGTCGGAACCTTTTACCATTCACTTTAACAAAAGAAAAGTGGGAAAACATTATATATTTTTTTGTTGCCTTTATTTGCTTCTACGTTCTCTTTACTCTCGATTTGATAATGGAAATGCCTCCTCGATAAAGTGCTGAAAAGTTTGTGAACGGAAATCCTTTGGGTGTGTGCGCACAGCATGCACTCTAATAAAAATCAGGAAAGACTTATAAAAGCGTTATAGCTAACCTATTGCGGGCAAAAAGAGGCGATGCACTCTGTTTGTTTTTTTGTTTTTGTTCGTATGATGGGAGTCTATTTAAGTGCCTAATCTTGTTATGGTTTTTGTTTTAGATGACTTTAAGTAGAATTAATAAAAAAAAAATATATTTACAATAGTTATATGGATGATAAACTTAAGTATAGGTTCCGGAATATAAGCAGAATCCTGCGAAATGTATTGAATTGAAAATAAAGCCTTAAATTAAATATTATTCTATGAAAATAAATAGTGCTCTCAAATTTATTCAAAAATAATTTGAAGCAATTTGAAAAAAAAAAAAAAAAAACTAATGTCATTCCCATCAAATCTGATTCGAAAGGATTCAGAAAATCAAATAACATTTTTTTTTTGAGATTAAAGGATGCACCGGATGACACGCCAATTCAGAAAAATTTACCACCGTCGCATTTACACGAATGACAAAAAATAAAATCTGTAAAAATCAAATGGCAAAGTAATGAAAAAATTAATCCATTAAAAACAAATATTTACACGAAGACCCCGATTACACGATTCATTTTATTTTGTTGGTTTTTCGAAGAAACAAACCGTATAATCAGGGTCGTTCTTTATTTTTCAATAATGACAGTACAATGTTTACACGATGTCATCTTAGTGTCCGATTACACTTTTCGTTTTTTTGCTTGTTTCGTCCTTCGTCTTTTTGGCAGATTGGTTGAGGGGAGTAGAAACGTAGAGGGAAGGAAGTAAAGAAAGCAGGAATGAAAATTTCAAGACTTTTTCTGGTTGAACTTTGACGTTTCAAATTTGGTAACAACAATGCTCCTCAATGTTAGCAAAAAACGATTGGAACAAAAATTATTGAATTGGAATATTGTTTTTCGTAATTGAATATACATAGTATACGAGTATATTTGAGAAAGATTTGATCAAAAAACATTTTTAAGTATTTGTAAAATTTAACGTCACTTTCACTTGTCACTATTTTTATGACAACAAATAGTGAGATTTTGGACCATTTACACGACTTGGTCATTTCTGTCAAGAAAATAGAAGAAATAATGACAACTTGTCACTAGTGTTAATGTGGCATAAGTCACCAGTAAGTAATATATTAAATTTATTGAAAGATGACTGAATCAAGCTTCAAAATAATATATGTACAAAATTGTACATATGTATGTACGTAGACATATTTCCCAAGCATAATTAAAGCCATTTAAGCCAAACGGTGTCTAGGGATATTTTTGTTTATATAGTCAACGCATTTTAATTAAATTTTTTCTTTTACAAATCACCATCATGATGTATCCATATAAACATGGACAACACTCTATTCTCAATATACAGTGATATGTATAAAAAGAGGCAGTACATTCAATAAATTTAAACTTTTTTTATTGGGATGAGTAGGTAGGCAAAGCAGGCATCTACCCACTATAGTTGATATACGATCTCAAAAATCAAAAGCTTTGAAAAATCGTTTAAACCAAAATTTTCTATCGAAACTCGATTACAGAATGAAAAACGACTGCCCTTTATCCAAAAAAGAAAACAAAACATTTAATAAATCTCGCCTGCATGAAGGTAAGTAAAAATGACTCCAATAAATGGATGCATTAAAGCAACAAAAAAAAAAAAAATACACTACGCATCATTTGATCTAGGTTTTGATTTTTGTTTGTAATTCTTTCTATTAGACGAAATAATGTTATCTGTGTTTTGTTCACAAAAGTGTTAATACACATAAACAACAACAAAAATGTAAAGCGATTATAAAATACTTTGTTATTGTGGCCATCATGTAAGAAATTGGCTGGCTATAAACTTTTGAAGAAAGCAGTCCTTTTATTATACTTTAAAAAGGTTTAAAACATCCATAAGGCTCTTGGGAAAAAAAGAGCACAAATCGTGTGAAAAAAATGATTACTTTTGAAGCTTCACTTCAACGATAATTCAGTTTGTAGTTTTTTTTTAGTATATACAGAGACAGATATTCTCGAAATTTATGATAATATCTATGGACACATAATTTAGTTTTCAGTGATTTGCGCTCGGAATATCGTTAAAATAATAACAAATAAGTAGAATAGCTAAGAAACTTACCTACAATCTTTTTTGTATCGACAAAAACAATTATAAAGTGGTCATTTTGACAGCTAAACATTTTTCGATTTATTGGATTGAGGGTGCATTAAATAGTGATTTATTGGATTAAGGGGGCATTGTAGTGACATAAAAACCAAGACATTTTCGAACAATCGATATCTCTGCTAAAAATCTCATTATTTGTAGTGGATTTTCAAAATTTCTATGCGCTGTACGTCCATGAATAAACCTAAGACGGTGTTCACATTGAACATAAGAGAAAAAATCTTCGTTGTCGTTTTCTTTTTTGCGAAGTCAAAAAAAAGTCGGAGGAGTCAGTCCAATGTGAACTCCGGCATGGTCACACGTGACACCTGTCATTCAAACAACAATTCGTGACAGCTGTCAACCATCACGATTTACGAACCACTCAAACCAAAATGGCGCTGAATTCAAAATTGGCGGTGGCAAATGAGACACCTAAAACAAAAAAAAAGCATCTTCAATCAACTGTCATAGAGTGTTTTTGACACTTGGTGCAAAAACGCACCATTCTGCGCTTCGATCGTGATTTTCACTGCGGCAGCCTTTGTCTGCTTCATTATTGTTTTTTTTTTGTTTTGCTGTTTTAATTGACATTGAAGCTTCATGTGTACATAACAGCACACATCGGCTTCGACCTGCGACGACGATGATGACAAGGAAAGCACCAGAAGAGAGACCCAGCACTGCGTTGCAATAACACCCATCAAGCCCAGTCCTGTCCTGATATGTATATGATGAAGCTATGAGGTGCTATAAGTATATCAAAGGCTTTCTTTCATTGATGTTTCGTGGCAACGGCATTGTTGCGGAAACAAGGTTCACTCAATATGCCTGTTTTATTTTTTTCTGCCACACCATATTAATATATAGAGTGAGTGTAGAGAAGAGGTCCTCGAAATTAAGGACCTTCCCTTGATTGGGTTGGTGTTTTGGTGATGATGATGGTGGTTTATGTATTATGTGTATTTCACGTCATACAAACGCAGCTAAGAAAAAAAAAACATTTAATCCAGTGCACCAGGAATGCAGTGTTTCACTGCTGCCGCTCCTGGTCCTGATTTAGCTCCTGATGATGGTGTGGCATTATACCGGCGCGGCGATGGTGCTATTGTTCGCTGTGCTTCTGATTATTTCTGAATTACTGAAACAATAACAGCACCCTGGGACAATGGCGCTTCGGTGTTGGTACCTACCAATATCGTTGGTATGGCCTTTCACTTCATCATTCTCCACCTCATCGACGACGACGCTAACCTCCACGTCGTCATCGTCGTCGTCGACAACGACAAGGTGACGACGACGTTTAATGCCTGGCCATTGTTATTGCACAGCAGAGCACAAGGTTCATTTATTTGGTCTTACCCTGACAATACCTATAGGGTACAAAAGCTTTGGTGGTTGTGATGATGATGGCAGAACAGTGGAGCGGTGACGGCAGCAGCGACAGCGACAGGCGCGATGCCCCACACCAAAGCGGAGTTAGCTGTGCGCTTATAGTGTTATATTTCCATGGTTGAGAAGTTTCAATAAGCCGACATCCTATGGGAACTGCACAGTGCATCCGGTATTGTCGAGCAGGTACCTACCAATACACCTTGCACAAAATAAAAAATACAAAACTCACCCATCACATTCACCTTTTCCATAGGTCCTTTCATTTTATATACCCTACACAGGTACACAAAATTACATTAAACATTATATAGGCTTTTTGTTTGTTTTAATTTTATACCAAACATGCAAAAAACATGGCTAATTGGGAAAAGAATTTCAAATTGTTGCGGGAATAATGACATCCTTAAAAAAATACTCGATGAATCATCACGAAAAGACTTATAAACATGATGTGATGACTTTCCTTAAAGCAAGAACAACGGGGCCGGAAGAAAGGACGAACAAAAAAATTGTGTTTGTTTGGTAAATTGAAAAATGCATTATTCATTTATTCATCTAAGCAAATTCTTCAAAAGACCAACAAGGAAATTTGAGGTTATACACCATTTACCTGCGAGTATTATGGGATTGTACCTATGTATTATGAATATGAAGGAAAGACATGATTTACTTTTTTTTTTAACAACAGGATACTTGACATAAGGGTGTATTTTAAAAGGTTTTTATTATTATGTAGCGCGCTGGAAAAGATCAATATTACTTTGATAAAATGCTTGTTACATGGATTTTGTTCGTTTGTGTTTTCGTTTAATAACTTTAAGATTATTATTTCTGGGGTGAATACAAAATGAGTTGGTGCAATGTTACAAATTTAAATGTTAGAATGGATGTTCCCTTCAGAATAATGAACGTTCATCTTTAAAAAAATAAAAAGACAATGATCTGACAAAAAAAAAAATCGATCGGCTGACCAATCGAAAACGCCATTAGTTGGAATTGTCACTCAAAAGTACTTAAGTTACTTAATTCAGAGAATTGTTTCCCACTATCCGCACAGTGAAATCGTTGTTACGGGCGATTCCAATGTACACAATTCTTCGTGGCTACGCTATTCTGGTCAGACAACACCCGAAGGAAGGTATGTCGAGATTTTTGCTGAGTTTAACCAACTGACTCAGCTTGTTGACGAGCCTACTCGGATTCCTGACGTTGCAGGTCAATCCGCCAACACCCTAGACTTGTTCCTTACCTCTGACCCTGATAAATACACTATTAGTGTATTATCACCTCTAGGCACATCAGACCATTGTGTCATATCTGCGAATTTCTCGTGCCACCAAATCACAGTTAAAGAAAAAATTCCAAAGAGAACAGTTTGGCAATACGAGAAAGCCAACTGGGACGGTCTCAATAAATTCTTCAAGAGCTTTAACTGGTCACTATGCTTCCTCGATAGTGACGTAGACGCCAGTGCGGATATGATTACAAACTTGATTATTTGTGGAATGAGAAATTTTATCCCGAATAGGGTGAAATCTATCAAACCCAAAGAAAACTCATGGTTTGATTCGAGCTGTAAAGAGGTAATTAGGGTTAGAGAAGTAAGCTTCCGATGTTATAAAGCCATCCCTACTGAGGAAAATTAGAAAAAGTTTCAACAAGCTAGAAAAACCTGTAACGTTCATAATCGAAAAACCAAATTTTTACATGATCAAAAATTACGGCAAAAAATATAACAATGTCCCAAAGGTAGTACAATTTGGTCATTTGTAAAAAACATACGAAACACGACATCGTCCTCGGTTCCAACGCTCGTCTTTAACGACAGGTACTCCTTTTGTCATTCACAAATACGCTGGCCCGGATAGTATCCCTCCCATTGTTCTGAAGAGGTGTTCTTCAACGCTGGCAAAACCACTGCGTAAGCTTTTCCATCTGTCCTACTCTACTGGTCTCTTTCCGAGTGGATGGAAAACAGCATTTGTCCAGCCTGTCCCTAAAAAAGGCGTATCTTCTTCACCCTCAAACTATCGACCAATGGGGAATCAAAAACCGCGTATAATTTAATGCTTCAATGCTGTCTCCTGTCGTTTAAGCGAAATCCACCCCCAATGCCGCTATCCATGGATGGCACTTGCATCGAGGAAACCGAACAGCTCTCAGTTCTCGGTATGTGTGTCACAGACCACCTTTTGTGGAATGACCACATATTTGACGTCGCCAAAAATGCTGCTAGGTGTTTAGGTTTTCTCCGTCGATGCAAGAAATTTGTCTCCCCTTCTGATCAGGCTGTGATCTACAAAGCCTTTATTCGTCCAAAACTTGAATATAATTCTCATGTTTGGGCAGGAGCTCCAAAAACGCACTTAAGTTTATTGGACCGATTACAAAAGAGAGCTTTAAAAATGATAGGAGTAAGATCTATAACAGAAACAATTACAACTCTCGAACACCGCCGTAATATTTCATGTCTTTCTCTATTTTACCGCTATTTTTATAGTGAGTGTTCGTGAAATAGCCAGTTGCATTCCTCCCCTAAACAATTCAACCCATCAGTTTACCCTTGAGCCCAACTTCGGACGTACTGTAAAATACAGAGATTCTTCTTCAGTCGCACCACACGAATGTGGAATGCTTTACCCGGCCCGACTTTCCCCTCTCATTTCTATGTGCAAACATTCAAAACCAATGTAATCGCTCGTGCTGTGCTAAAAACATTTTAGGGGTATTCATAACCCCTTTTGTGCGCGCGGAATATAAAAAAAAAGTACTTAAGTCGATATAGGCTCTTCCAGAATGTAAAGTATATTATTTTTTTTTGTATTATACAGTGTTTTTCATTAGATGCAGGATAACTCATATTGTATCTATACGTTTCAAATGTCAGCGAAATTGCTCAAATTATGTTTTAACGGAATAAAATTAAGTTTTTTTTCCCAATTGTGCCTGAAAGTTCAACTGACAGTTATCAATGCATGATATTTGTTTTGTTACTTGGCAGCTAGGGAACGAACTGTAGAGTATTTATTGGGACCTGTCACCTGAAAAACACTAAAATCGCTTGTTTTGCGAATAAAACATAAAATTGTTAATATGTTTTAAAAAGGACTTGTGTGTAGACGCATTTCAGTTTTCTTTACAAACAAATTTATATCAAGGAACACATCCATTTTTTTAAGGTGAAGCATCTCTATTGTCGACTTTTAATGTTCCAGTCATGACTATTTGCCCCTAATTTATAATTCAGCACCATTTTGAGCTTCATAGTTTTTAACAATCTTGATCTATTTGTACACAGAAAAAAAACGCAATGTTAAATCAACATGAGAAATTATTGATTTCAATAAAAAATATGAATTTTTCATTCATTGGATTTCATTGCGATTTAACACATTTTCGTTTTATTTTAACATTTCAAAACATTAATTTAAGACTAAACCCTGTTAATTTAAAAATTGAAATACAAGCTAACAGGAATTTCATTTTAAATTAATCCGTTTTCGCTTTGTTTATCTTTGAAGTCCTGTTAAAATGACATAATTCGTATAAAAATTTCAAGTTCTAGTACTTCATATTAAATCAAGCGTTTTTTATGCAAAAACAACAGGCCATAGACAACGTTTCTTATTTTGATTCAACATGATTTCTTTTTTACGGAAATATTGTTAAATCATCATGATTTCATATAAAAATTAATATATGTGTGAGATCATGATAAAGTAACATGATTAAACTTATTTTAACACAGAAATAGTATTAAAATAAAATGATTTACACATTAATTCTAAGTTAAAAGTGTATCATGTTAAATCAAGCGTTTTTCATGTAAAAACAACAGGTCCACACTTGATTTAAAATTATGGTCATGGCGATTCAACATGATGATCGAAGTGATTTAACCATGGTAATTCAATATGAATGTCATCGTGATTCAAGATGATGTGGTAGTAATCATCATCGTAAATCAGCATTCATTTGCTATGGTTTCCATTTTGATTTGCAGTTTGTTTCATATTATTTCAAAATGAAAACTTATTGATTCAACATAAACACGATCTCATTTCAACATGATTTAATTTTGATTTTCTTATACAGAAATCATGTTAAAATAATACGAATGCTCTATGAAGCAAAAACATTGGCAAAACATGTTGAATTATTATTGTTTTTTGTTGATTTTACCTTGTTTTTTTTCTGTGTGTAATGTTTAATTGAACAAAAACTAATTTAATGTGCAAAATATTCACAACAAAATTCTACAATTTTTAAAATACTTGCAAAATCGCACATTGTTATATTTTTATATTCCCGTGTTTACACGTTCAGATGTTCGCTTATTCGCATGTTTGAAAGATCATATGTTCACATGTTTGCACGTTTACATGTTTGCAAATCGCATGTTCAAAAGTTTGAGCATATTTGGGCGTCTTTATATAGTTGCATGTTCACACGTTGAATTTTCGGAAGTTCACATATTCTCATATTAACAAAATCCTTTATTCGCATATTTGAAAGTTTGGGCATGTTTTGGTGTTTTCATATTCGCCTATTCGCACATTCACATGTTCGAAAGTTCCTCCCATATTTGCAAATTCACATGTTCGCAAGTTACATCCATATGTTACATTCAAATGTTACCAAGGTCACAGGTTCGCATATTCGGATGTACGAATATCTTTTAATTTCATAAAAATCCTTCTTTTTCTACATTCAAAGTTTTAAGGACTTTTCACCAGAAATCAACTGCCTACGAATGAATAAACATTTGCCCAATTTAGCACTTGAACGACAACGAAAATAAAACAGCATACGTGAGCTATTTATTCGTTGCAGGGTGGACGATATATGGAACGCAAATAGAAATTGACAATTCGTGAAGTGTTTTGCACATGAGACACGAATTTGGAACTGCGAATGGTAGCGAATTTTGACAGTTCTTTCAAATGAGTGTTAAAGCAGCGTCCACATTATGTTATTTTGTGTTTATCAACAGTGTTGTTCAACAATTGAGTGAGTTAATGTGGACGTGTAGATAAACAGAGTTGATCAACTTTTGTTGACCCAAACTTAACTCGACTAAAACGGATAGAAATCAACAATGTTGAGTAATACTACTGTCATTTGTACAGCGCATGCGCTGTCTACAGTCAATGTAGGTATTTTATTTTGTATTTTGATTTGTGAACTTATTATACTCTTTTGTTTTTTTATAGTTTCTTAAAATGAAATGGACGTGGAAAATTGAGTACGCTGAGTTTCCATGGCCACATGACAGTATATAATTCAACACGTACACACTTGCAAGTTGATCGACATAATGTGGATGTGTGAATAAACTCAAACGAAATTTGTATACGCTGCTTTGTGGAATGCATTCTGATGTTGTAAATTCCGAATTTAGGTTTGACAGTTCGCAGGGGATTATGTTGTTGGTCGCTTACAAAATATCAAAACGCACAATTTGTAATCAAAGCTATTTTAACGAAGTGTTTATTATTTTAGTTAAAAGATGAGACCATTTACTCAATAACTGAAAGAGTTAAAACAAAAATAAGTGGATATCTGCTCTTCAAAAAGCTTGAAACAATTTAATGGCCACTCCTATTTTTCCAAAAACATTTTCTCTCAGTGCATAAGACACTGATGTTAATCCATAAAAATCCAATATATGTTTATTTCAACACAATAAAACTAACTATTTTCGCCCCCACACTATTTATGACTTAAAACCAGTTTATTATGCCTCCAAGCATATAATATTGATACCACAAATTATAATTGCTATCTAGATACATAAGTTAATATTTATAACACATTTTTAAGTGTGTTTTTTATGTTTGCGCCTACGGTATAGATAACTTCTTTTTTTATTTTATGATCTGTTAATCGAAGTTTTTAACACCACCCGTCTGTTTATTTGCATAAACACATACAATTTTTTATTCTATATATTAACACATCTAATAGAATAATATTGCAATTGTAATTTGTTGATTAAAAATTCCGCAATCAGTTTTTTTTTTGCTTCACCACAGAATATTTTCTGTGGGTCTATTAGGGTTAAGTATTTTCTATTAAAATAAAAACATCATTTTATGAACGAAACAAATTGGAAACAGAAAGTTACAAAAAAATAATAACAAATAATCCCCTCTCATTACATTGAATAAAATAAAAAAAAAAATATTTTACAAATATTCAGTCATAGTTAGCATAGTCTATCAATTAAGCAAATTAAAAAAAAAAATAAATACATATTTACAGAAATATTCAACATGTAGGTTTATTTAATATGTATGGAGTAATAATGTCATTGGATTCATGATTAATTTAATCAGTCTTATTGCGGAATGAAGAGCTGTCATGTGAAATAATTGAGAATGGAGGGGCGGAGAGGAATAGGGTTGGCATATTATTAATACTATGCACACCGTTCAATATATTGCCTGCCTAATTGCTTATTGACTCGTAAATTAATTTTACAAATTAACTTCGACAGCAGCGGCTCTATATACCCTTGTAATAAAATTGCATTATGCAATCAGTAGTGTGTTGAATAAATATTTAATTTTAACCAAAATTTATTATTTGTTTGGATCAAGCATTATGTATATCGATGGGTTGGTTGATTTAAGTTTTAATACGAAATCTAATGCATACAAGCGTAGACAGAATTATAATGATGAATAATGATGGAATTGAGATAATGCTTTTAAAGTTTTTTTTGTTTAGAATTATAAATATTTAAGTGGCGCCCTGGAATTGGGATAGTGGAGACTTTTTATTAATTCACGATATACATATGATAGGTGATCATAGTAAAGCAATTTTATTTTTTAAGTTTTCGCTTACAGGCCAAGTCGACCTCAGCCTCAACCATATCGCTTGGTGTTATTTCTTAATTCTATTTTCTATTTCAAAATCATTTTTAGTACGGTGCTGATGCAACGAAAAATCATTTTTGACGGGTGAATTTGAATATGATACATACCAGATTATTTGGTAAAGTCTCCACTATTTTGTGTACAAAATTGTTTGCTTAAACCTAGTACCTTACTAATGCGAAACGAAATATTTCGTCGGTTCGAATAGGACAACAAAATACTTACGAAAGCAAGGGCAAAATATTTATGGAGAGATTCACCAATTCCATATATAAAAAAGGAATCAAAATAAATAAAAACCAATAATGCTGTTATGTAAGAAACAACACATACAAAAAGAAACAAGTCCAAATATCATTTTACGAAACAAAAAATGGTCCGGATATATAATTCTGTGCAAGAAAAGAGTGGAGACTTTTAAAAATAATCTGGTGGTATAATCATCAGTTTTGCTGCAGATACTAAGCACATTCTGCAGAACGAAAAACACACATATGTACATACATTTTTAGTTTATGATTTCGCCATGTCATTTTTGTTTATGGGACTTTTATGTTTCGCATCGACAGCATTATGTACTTAATATACTTCGCACCATTAATTGTTTGCGAAAAAATGGCATTGTATCGGTTTTTGTTCTTATGTTCATTACACCATATGGCTTTCTCTGATTTTGTGTCGTCTCTCCACAATTATTTTCCGTTTTGTTTTCTGTAGCATTTTGTTTGTTGCAGGGCACAGAGAAATTTCGTTTTGCATTAGCAGCGTAATAGGCTTAAGTTAAGATTTTTTGGAGAAGTCTGCACTCTTTATTTTCACACAATTAAAATTTGAAATTTTGTGATACTTGCTGTTCTGCTTTGTGTTGTCTTCTTGGAGACCACAGAAAAATGTAATTTTTTATCAGCCGCGTAATAGGCTTCAAATCAGATTATTTGGAAATGTCTCCACTCTTAAGTCGCACACAATTAATTGCTTGCACCATTAATTGTATGAAAAAATTGACATTTGAGCTCTGTTACTGATTAGGAAGTCTCCACATTGTTTCGCTCACGTTTGAATATGTTTTTCTTGTTTTTATCTTGATTGTGGTCTGCTTTGATTTTTTTTTTTCAATTAGTGAAAATCTCCATTGTTAATACTAATGTATGTTGTGCTTTCTCAGGGATTTTATTCTCAATTTGGAGGATACAGAAAACTGTCTTTTGACATCAGCCGGATAATAGGCTTCAAATCAGATTGTTTGAAGAAGTCTTCATTTTTGTTTCGAACACAATTATTTGCCCGCACCATTAATTGTTTGCGAAAAAATGATAACTTTCCAAACTCTCCATGAAGATTTCCTTCCCTTTGTTTTTGTTGTCTTGTTGGAGACCATAGACAATTGTATTTTATTGTCAAAAGCTTTTTAGATATCAAAATGGAAGCACCGGAAAGAAACTATAGACCGAACTGTCGTCACGTAGAAATAATTACCTAAATCAGCTAATTATTCAAGTATTCATGCCTCATTAACATCCCTGTTCTTATTTATATACTCTAGTAAAGTGACGTTATGACGAAAATGTGAGTAGAGCTATTTTCCAAATAGCAATACATATCGGTCTCTCGTTTATTCACAAGCGTTTTTTCATCATTTTGTGGGAATATTCCAATTGACATTAGCCACAAAGTGACAGTTTTAAGTTTGACAGATTCGTAAAGAGCTCTATTCTTAACGTAGACATTAAACAACGTTTTTACGCGCGAACTGACATTGATTTTCATACTTAAAGTACTTTCTAAATCGTTCCGTTGATTTATGTAGAAACATTTCAACTTATAATTCCTCGTTGGAGACTTATTGATTGACGCTGATATTGTTTTAGCACACCTAACGCAAAAAAAACTTTGCTGTCTTTTGGATCGCTACTAAGCATACCGGTTTCAATTCAGCTTGTCAATTATTATCTCCTTCAATCCGTTCAATTTGCTGAGTGTGATCAGGGTCAGGGCACATCATCATTCTCTCACTCTCAGTGTCTTCCTAAGATTCTAGCTTAGGTATGGCATTCTTAATTACTTATAGTTTTTTAAATGCTCTATCTAAGGTTACGGATTTGTCTTTATTAACAAAAATAATTTATAGTTTTATTTCAAACCCTTCTTTTTCTGAAGGGAGATAAATTTCACTGCTTAGCTTCCTAATGATTTAAACTATTTTTGAAAAAATAAACAAAAAAAATACCATAGAACTTTCCCTAATAGATTAAGCACTCTTTTTACAGAGCACACTAAACTAAAAAAAAAATATGGAGTAGGTACCTTAGTACAATAACCCAAAAACCAGAAAACCGGAAATAAGGACAATTAAACGAAGCGAGAGAAAACTTAACACTTGGATGGAACGGAAATTAATTTACAACAAACAGGGTAGAACAGAACAGAACACCACAAGGATAACAACTCGGAAGTGAAAAATATCCTCGTCCTTTTTCCGTCCACTATTACCCCCTATACTCTATAACATCATACAATTTTGATAAAGGAATCAGAGACTTGGTATGGCGATGGCGTGGCGCTGCGCTATGCTGTGTGTTGTGTACTACTGATGGCTGTTTCAATTAAATTCGTCCGTCGAAAAATCTAGAGAGAAAGTTTTCAATTGGCAACACAAACGAGTTAGTGTTATCCGTGCATAACATCTCAGCAGGTAGCAGTGGTTGTGGTATAGAAGGAATGCTTTCTTATCCCTATATACCAGGCAGGAGGCAGGACAACACTAATCAACCACTCCACCTGATATTTATACTCAAACTCACTCGTATTATGCCACCCGCCAATGCTGTCGCTCCCGCGCTGCCATAGAGCTGCCAAACTAAACTCTATACACGCTCTAAATTAATTCGCCACTTTATTTGTACCTGTGTGTAAAGCTCAATAAAGTGCAATCAATTAAACCGTACCCGATAAGGATCTTCGACAGGATTGCGTGTTGGCACACAAAGTATGGAATTGTTTTGCAAAATGAACTTGCAATATTATGTTGGTATAGGAGAGAACGGGTAGCAGCGCGGCAGCGGCCGGCCAGTCAGGCTAAACATCTGCCATTTGTACCGTTCGTTGTTGCATCCGTATCCGTGTAATTCTGCCGGCAAAACAGTGGGGCCAAATGATAAAAAATAAAGGGAAAATATAAATTTTAGTATACAGATTTGTGAAGTACCTTGATTCTGAAAACAGAGTTTTAAGCTTCAAAAAGTTCAGAATATGATCAATTGATCTGTCAGAAATTCAACAAACATAATGGCAAAAACGAAAGATCCATAATCGTTTAAGGGGGTCAAAGATCCCAGTAGTGGTCAGTTTTAAAGCAAAAATACCAAAGTTCAAATTTGTCGCTTAGGAAATTTCCTACTTACAAGATTATGGGATATTTTTTTATAGGATCGATCATTGGGCTATAATTTGATTTAAAGAAGTGTAACACGTCAAAAATTAAACTAAAAAATATTTTATTTTCTAAGAATATCACATTGTGAATTTTTAAAGAGAAAATTAGCTTTCATTTGATTTTCAAAAAAACTGTCGTGTCGTCCAAATTTTCCAATCGAAATGACAACCAGAATTTGGAAATTGGTGATCAATTTTGTATTTTTTTTTGAAAGAAGAATGGCGAAAAATGTATTGTTTTCTAGTGAATTTGGGAATTAAAATTTAAATTAATTTGTTTACCTAACTTAAGGCAAATTCATGAATTTAGAATCGAACAAAATAATTTGGCACCACTGTGCATCGTTCGCATATAGAAAGTAAACAAAAGGTGATTTGAAAATTGCGTTTAAGCGTTACCATGTTTTTTGTAGTTTTGAATTCTTCTGTATATTACTATGTTGTCCGCTGCACGCGCGGCGGCGGCGTTTCTACTACTATGCGATTTTAATCGACACGTATGATCGTAATTATCCACGTATGCAAATTTTCCCTATGAAATGTGGATGTTTAACGAGATGTAAGAGTGTTGATATGGTCGGAAAATTGGAGACCGGCACACGGTTTATAGGTAAGAATATACAAATGAACATACAAACATGTATATCGAGTATTAAGGTGCTAGCCATCATCAGGTAGACGAATTGTAGCGAATAATTTTATTTTTTTCTTCCATTTATAAAATGCTTCTGCTGGTGGGTGCGTTCTAATTTTGGCGACAAAGTTTGTTGCAAATGTGAATAAAACAGACGGGTGGGTTATTATGTTGATTAAATGCGACAGTGAGTAGGTTTATTTGAACTCCTTGATGACGCAAATACATACAAATGTATGTACAGTACATATGTACATTTGTACCTGGGTATAATTTAAAAATGCAGGAGTAAAATTTGTTCGTGAATTTTTATTCGTGGTTAACCTGTCAACGTCAGTTCATGTTTTAGGTCTCGGCACTCCGACAAGAATTAATGCTCTCCCAAACCAACGCGAAACATTCGCTCTGCAGGGCGAATCATTCAAAATGAGAACAAAAATGACAAATAAAGAATGCAAAATAACAACAAAAACTGCCGTCGGCGAATGTTTCGCGTCGCTTTTGTGTTGATTTGGGTGAGGATTTATTTATTTCAGTTTTCAAAATTTCAATATAAAACGGTTGTTTTTGTATGCAACTGGTTTTCTAGCCCCGTAACGTTTTCGGATTTAAGGCCTTGACGTATATTATTGTGTTCAATCTAAAGCTTTAGCTTAGCAGTAGGAACGTCAATTTTGACAAGCATCAGTCAATCAAACTATCATCGACTTGAAGCTTCAATTTTCCAAAATCAACCACTAAAGTGGACTTTAATACTCAAACTGAACCTGCCTACACTTCAGAATACATACAACAAAATATTCCTACCGAAAATGCGAGGGTCGGGAAAAATTTTGTAACATTGCAATGGAATCTGAAAGTAAATTAGGTTCGTTTCAGCAAACCGCCAATCATTTCTTCACTTTCATGTTAAAACATTTTCCACCTTTTAATTTGACGACAAGAAATGTCATTCGTCATTGAATTGATATTAAGTCAAATTAAAACAAAGAAACAAATCAAGTGAATTATTTAATTATTGTGAATCACTTTCAAGTACACTATGAACAAAAAATTATGCAAATTGTTTCGATAATTTATTTTTCAACAACGAAAAAAAAAAACCGCATTCGGCTCGTTTGCTTTTCTTCAAGTGTATTATGCATGCAATTAGTCGTTTTCAATAAAAATGTCAGAAGTACGTGATCTCGGTCGTTTGCACAGTCAAACCTAAATGTACCCAAGAGAGCAAGAAAAATAAAAAGAGGCCAGGAACAAGCACTAGCTGGGACTGGGGCCAGTCCATACGAAACAACACGAAGTGGATGGGAATTAAAAGTCGTACGTTATAAATGTAATGTCGCCAGTGCCACCGCCAGCTACACATATTACCATTCCAGTCGAACGACGACGCGTGCGATTATCAACAAATTACTGGACATGCAAAGCTGCATTTTAATATTTGTTTTGTCGTATTATGTGGTGTGGCTTAAATGGGTGGCGATAGCGTTGCATGATGAGGACGCTTCGCCTTATAGGTTTTCGCAGTGGCAAGTACTAAGTACGTTCAGTTGTTTTCCAACGAGACTGTTATTAGGGCCGGGGTATTTTTTTTTTGTTTGCAAAGAAGAAAATATTAAAATCATAATAACAAAAAAAGAACAAGGGTAATGTGTGTCTTTTTATTTTTTCTTAATATTTCACCCTGTGGCGTGGTTATGGCGCGACGACTAAACCCATTGCCTACTTCCGTATACCTATTTGTAAATAGAAAGAAAAAAAATTGTGCTTCATTTTCAGACATTTTGTGTCATACTGTCCTTTTATGCGTTGACTACAGTTAACGATGATTGATATCATTCACAATGATGATGATGACGTTTTATTTTTCATTCATTTTCTCATTAAAAATAAAAATAAAAAAATACATATGTGTATAAATAAATCAAATGGATATAACGATGCAGAAAGTTGTTTGCGTTGCACACCTACAATGTGCATTGTGTTTGCTTCGATTGTTATTAATAATCGCATTAAGTAAAGTATCGCGCGGTTGACTTTGCATTTAGCACGAGTTATATCTGTGTGCAGTTTGAATAACGGCTTTTGTTATTTATATTATATTTCCATATGTATGATGTTTTGTTTTTTTTTTTAATCTTTTACAGGTTTATCTATATAAGTTAGGTACAGCTGTGTTTTATTCGCTCATCATTTGTATATCTATTCGTTGGATCATAAAATGTGGATAAAATTAGACGAATGATTAAAATAATTTTGTAAGCTGATTTGTTGTGAATTGATAATAGGATTTGTACAGAAGTTGTATAAACATTAATTGTTTATCATTTAAGCGCAATATACAAATTATTATTCGATTTTTAAAAGTGTAGGTACATTTGAGAGATGAGTTTGGTATACGTCATATAAACGTCAACAAATATCCAACGGATCAAGTTCAAACAACAGCAATTGACAGCACGGCTTTTTAAACAGAAATATAAATCCACCACTCCAGAGGGAAACATATAAGGGGAATTCATGCAACGATGTAAAACACTAGATAAGTTTACCATTTGTGTAAAATTTGGTTAATGAACTGTCAAAATTTGTATAGGAAATGCTTTGGTGAAATTAACCAAACGTCATTATGACTTTTAAAATTAGGCGTGTTCAGAAATATGATATATAGATACATATGATAACGCAGAGAACTAAAAAAAAAACTCTGACCGTATTCTGTTTATCGAATCGCGATTAGTTGGCAATAAAAGTTGTAAATAAAAACGTAGTTTATACAAGAAAAAATAATTCAGACGTCTACATTTGTTCAACGATTAGGAAAGCTACTTTTCGTAAATTGTTAAGGTATAACAAGACTTCTCAAACCAATGCGAATCATTCGTTTTCAACGACGAAACTATGTACATCAACAACGTATTGTTATAGTTGTTTTCTTTGTCGTTAGCGAATGATTTGCATTGGTTTGGGAGATCCTTTATAGTAGTAGGAAGCTGTCGGAAGTACATGTCATAAACCAATGAAAAATAGCTTTGTGAACTCTTTCTTTTCGTTTCTTCTTCAATTCGGGGGCGCTCTTCACTTCCGAATGCAAAAGTTAACGAAAAATAAAGAAACCGACATTTTGCCGAAACATATATAATTTTTTGCATTCGCTAATTTTCGTCCGAACACTGCCATGAGCTTGCGACTATTATAGTTGCACTTTAAAACGCAACTTACGCTCAAAACACGAAAACTGTCGTGTATTTACATTTTGTTATCGTTCCAAGACACTCGGTTCCGATTTCGCGTTCAGCAAAGGTTCTCCTTTTAAAAATAGCTTCGAACTCTGAACATGTTTAATTTTTGACGTTTAATAGTTGACAGCTGATTTAATTACACAGCATTTAGCCAAATGAATTAAATGGTCGTTCGTGCAAACTTTTGAGTAAACTTAAAATCTTAAATGATTTGTAAGCTAATGAACTTGCATGAATACCCTTATTTTGTTGGGATATTTATGGAAAATTGAATTGCAAAAATCTATATTGGTGTAGTGCGACTAGAAGAAGAATCTCTGTATTTAACTGTTCGTTCGAAGCCTGATTCGCTGCTGTATTGGAAAGAAACATTCCAAACATAAATGACAGAACGAAATCATAAACGAAAAAATTTCGCTCTGCTTTTCGTTCTATAGTTCTATATTACCAGTTTTTTTTTTTTTTTTGGATAAGTCTCCACTTTCTTTTCGTACAGTATTAATAACTGTACAAACCATTAAATGTGTGCGAAATTATGGCATTTGGGTTTATCGTGTTTTATTTATTAGCAATTTATGAAAATCTCCGCTGTCCTTCTGTAAACATTTCGTTGTTTTCTTTGAGACCACAGGGAAATTTCGTTTGGCATCAGCAACCTACCAGGCTTAATTAAAGAGAAACTAAGCGAGTTTGTCAGCAAACAAGGTTATGGTTCTGTTTAAAGGTGCCGCCCATATCGATTAAATTTTGAAAGTTAAGACGATTAGCGGTGCTTATGCTTTTTATACTGACTTGTTCTTTTTATCAAGACAACGCGACTGCGAACAAGTCCGCGGTTGCAATGACAAAATTGCATGACCTAAGGCTGCGCGTAAATGTTTCCGTGCGAGAAAAATATTTATATTTGTTCTTATAAACGTGGACACAGTGAAGCGATATTTGCCGCGAGTGTTGCGATTTTATCAATTACTCATCGCAAGCATCACGTTCACAAACTTTTTTGACAACTTTTGCTCGAATCTCGAATACCTTCTCGCATCGCTTCTCGCATCGCATCGCTTTGTCGCACTACTGTACGCGCAGCCTAAGACACGAGATACTCCTTCATTCAGCTAATTCTCCAGATTTGGCCCTGTTTTGGCAGTATAACTTTTTATCATTTCATAAATTTACTTTTAAAATCTTCAATACAAAATGAAATAAAAAATAACAGCACACATTTATCTTTGTTTAGTTTTGCTTATGGTATGAAAAATACAAGTGAAACAAAATTATTATCTTTGGCGACTTGACACTTGAAAGTTGCCACATCATCTTCGCTCAGAGGGTTGACTATTTTTCTTGCAGCTGTCAGAATGGTGGAAAGAGTTCTTGGTGCTGTCATTCTGGTCGTGTTCAATGGGCCCCTTGCCAATATTCTTATTTCGAAATACATATGAAGAAATTAAACACTGGAGAAAAAATTGGCCCCAAATGGTGTCGTTAGAATAGTTACGTCTCAGACGTCACCTCCTAACATTAACCCGCTATTCCCCACACGCCCCTTTGCCTAACGGCACATTTATAACGGATTCCCACACCATTTTCGCTAACACAGCAAAACCAATCCAGAACGGATACACCCCTTTTCCCTTCCACCTTTATCCACTTGAACAAAGAAATGTAATATGAATATTTTAAAAACAAATTTATATTTTGCAAACTCGGCATATTTTCTATTTGCCCGAAGTATTGTTCAAGTCAAAGATTATTATATAGTTTAGTTCTAATCCATCAATCAAACTTAAAGGTGCAGCCTCGCTAAGGACAGCGGCCTTTAATTTTGAAATAATTAAATAATAAGAAAATGTTATAATAATAAAATAAAACAATATTAAAATAAATAAAAGAAAAGAAAAGAAACAATTATGTTTTTTTTTTTAAGAGAGAACTCGGAAACCACGATATAAATGGCGCAGTCGGTAAACGCACGAAAAAGTGTATATTTCGTAAATGTTCGATTAAGAATTTAAAACGAAAAAACGTGTATATTTCGTAAATGTTCGATTAAGAATTTAAAACGAAAAAGTGTATATTTCGTAAATGTTCGATTAAGAATTTAAAACGAAAAAACGTGTATATTTCGTAAATGTTCGATTAAGAATTTAAAACGAAAAAAACGTGTATATTTCGTAAATGTTCGATTAAGAATTTAAAACGAAAAAACGTGTATATTTCATAAATATTCGATTAAGATTTAAAACGAAAAAGTGCGTATATTTCGTAAATGTTCGATTAAGAATAAAACAAAATTTATGACTCGTAAACGTTCGATTAAGAATAAAACAAAAAAAAAATTTTGTATGTCTCGTAAATGTTCGATTAAGAAATAAAAACGAAAAAATTAAAATTTCTATAAAGAGTGAATATCTTGACAAAGAAAGTGTGACAATTTAAATAAAGAAAGTTCGTGGTCAAGAACAAACCTGTAACAAAAAAAAAAAAAAAAAAAAAAAGAACTCTATCAAAATTAATAACAGAAGGAATAAAATCTTCGACAACATAAGAGCTAACAGGATGGCACAACTTAATGTTGAGCAATGCCTAGCTGCGCTCACGGAAATAATTCAACAAAATAACAGACCGGCCAGCACAAGAGCGCGAATAGAAAAAGAAATCAGATTCTTGGAGACATTTAAAGGCGATAAAGGTACATTACCTTCATTTGTAAGCTCTGTCAATAAAATACTCAGTGACCATCACGAGGAAGAACGAGCAGCAGTTTTTGAAGTCATATACAATACCAAAATCCAAGGACCAGCGAAGAACTTAATGTACAACGACCCACCAACAACATGGACTGAATGCCTAGAAAAGCTGCGAAATCATTTTCGACCAACGAGGGACGAGATGACAATAACTAAAGACATTGGAATACTCAATGTAAGTTCAATTTTTGATTTAGACAAAAAACTAAAAAAACTTATAGAAAATATATCAGAATATTCCACATTTTGCGTAAACGGTCCTACAATGACCATGATTTTCAATAATATGTTAATTCAAAAGGTCAAAGAATTAGTAGCTGGCTCATTAGCATTTGCAATAATTAACCTATACGATATTTTTGCTATTAGAAACATTATAAGTAAATTTATAGGACATGACCAGGGAAATCTAAAAATAACTGAACCTTATCACCAAAACAATTCAGGTTATCCTAGACAAAATTATAGACCCACTAATTTTAGCTATCAGAATAATAACTTCCATAATAATCCCAATAAATCTAGTGAACGCAATTCATATGATTCAGGTACATTTAATCATAACAATCCAAACAAATTTAGTCAACGCAATTCAAATACCTCAGGTAAATTTAATCATAACAATCCTAATAGATCCGGTCAACACAATAGGTATAATCAAAACAATGTAGGTAACAACTCTTATAACAATCCCACTAATTCCAATCGATCCGGACAGAATAGGAATAATTACTCAGGTAATTTTAGAAATCCAGCTGAACAAATGGATACATTGTCAGCATCTTATCAAAAAGAGGTTAATACTCTCGATGATATTTCGGATTTTCGGGAAGGCAACCAAAAAGCCGACTTCCCTATATAGTTATAATAACAAAAAACAAATACAAACTAAGGTTACTCATAGACACAGGTTCGGAAACGAGTATCCTTAATCCAGGGATTTGCCACCCAAAATGGCAAACGAAATTAAAAAAACCTTTAGAAATAAAAACAGCCGGAGGAGTGCCAATATACGCTTATTCTAAAGTAACGATTCCACTGTTCGAAGAGTTTGGCTTGATAAATAAAACCGCTGAATTCCTCGAACACAAGTTTCACAATATATACGATGGTTTAATCGGAAATAACATATTGTTCCCCATCAGATCAGTAATAGACTTTAGCAAAAAAATATTAATAGTAAAGGAAACTAAAATTCCAATCTACTTTAACAACTACGAAGAAAAAACAGCAAACGAAAATTTCGTTAAAGAAATTTCAATACCATGCAACAATGAACAAAATATAACAGATGATGATTACGAAAAGGTCATTCCGATCATGGAAGTATACCATACGGAAATATGTAAAGATCCTATCTTGCATCAAATAAGAACAAGCCACTTAAATGAAGAAGAACGAAATGGAATCAATCTATTAGTTTCAAAATACTCTTCGGTCTTCTACCAAGAAGGGACTGACCTCACTTTTACAAATGCGATAAAGCATGAAGTAAAAACAAAAAATGACGTCCCGATATATACAAAAAGCTATCGATATCCTGAAGTGCATAGGAGTGAAGTTAGATCTCAAATTGATGAGATGCTGCGTCAAGGCATTATTCGGCCGAGCAGTTCACCTTACTCTGCACCAATATGGATAGTTCCGAAAAAGGACGATGCTTCACAAATAAAAAAATGGAGACTCGTAATCGATTATAGGAAACTTAACGATGTTTCCATCGATGACAAATTTCCAATTCCAAATATAGAAGATATATTTGACAAATTAGGAAGATCATTATATTTCACAACCCTCGATCTGGCTAAAGGGTTTCACCAGATCGAAATCGCAGAAAACGATATCAAAAAAACGGCTTTTTCAACCGACAATGGACACTACGAGTTTGTTCGTATGCCATTTGGACTGAAAAATGCCCCTGCGACATTCCAACGCTTGATGAATTCGGTACTTCACGAGTTCATAGGGAAAATATGTCTTGTCTACTTAGACGACATCATCATATTTTCGACAAGCCTTGAAGAACACTTAGTTTCAATAAAAAAAATCTTTCAAAGACTCAAAGAAGTAAACCTAAAAATTCAATTAGACAAAAGTGAATTTCTCAAAAGAGAAACTGAATTCCTAGGCCACATAGTAACCACTAGTGGAATTAAACCTAACCCTAACAAAATAGCAGCCATTCAAAATTATACACTACCCAAAACCCTGAAACAAATTCGAGCATTTCTAGGAATCACAGGCTATTACCGTAAGTTCATAAAAGATTATGGGAAAGTAGCTAAACCTATGACATCATTCCTTAAGAAAGATGCTAAAATTGACATTAAGGACAAAGATTATATTGAAAGCTTTGAAACCTTAAAAACTTTAATTACTTCCTCACCTATCCTTATATATCCGGATTTTTCAAAAAAATTTACTGTAACAACAGATGCATCAAATTATGCCATAGGTGGTGTTCTAAGCCAAGAAAACCATCCAATCTGTTATTTTAGCCGTACACTCAACCAACATGAAACAAAGTATTCTACTATAGAGAAAGAACTTCTCGCAATAGTCGATTCCACGAAATACTTCAGACCATACCTTTTTGGCAGAAAGTTCACGGTGCAAACCGACCATAGACCCCTTGTTTGGCTAAGTTCGCTTAAAGAACCAAACACCAAACTACAAAGGTGGAAAATTAAATTAGAAGAATATAACTTCGACATAGAATACGTCAAAGGGAAAGACAACCAAGTTGCTGATGATTTGTCAAGGATAGAAGTCTACCATAATCAAAACGTAACATACCATTCTGAAAACAATGAATCACAATTCAATGAACAATCCATGATAGCTACAGTCCACAGCTCAAATGAAGACAGTAGTAAACACATACCGATTATTGAATCCCCTATAAACATTTATAAAACACAAATAATTTTAAATACTACAACAAACTTAAGTAATCACAAGGTATATCACCCTTTCAAAAAGAAAAGAATTGTAATTGAACTAAAAGTCTTTAATGAAAAATTAATCATTGATATTTTAAAAAAATTCACTCCACCTAAAGGAATAGTAGGAATTTTCACAAAAGACGATCATTTATTTGCCCAATTTCAGGAAGTTTATATAAATTATTTTAGTAACAACAAACTCTTAAAGTTCATTAAATGCAGTAAATTCTTAGGAGACCTCGAAGACGAAGAAAAACAATTACTAGTAATTTCGAAAACCCATGATTCACTAAATCATAGAGGAATTAATGAGACCTACGAAGAAATTAAAGATATATATTACTGCCCAAATCTTAAAGATAAAGTTCAAAAGTTTATCAATAACTGCGAAACTTGTAATAAAGCTAAATATGAAAGAAAACCCAATAAAGTCCCATGGAAACTAACTGAAACCCCTATAAAATGCAACCAAATCATACATATTGATATTTGGTATGCAAATATAAATTTAATGTACGTCACAATGATTGACAAATTTTCAAAACATGTCACGGCATTCGAAATCAAACATAGAACTTGGACTTCTTTGTTACATACATTGGAAAAAAGATTCGCTACTTTAGGAATTCCTGAGCGAATAGTAACAGACGGAGAAACAGGTTTTTCATCATTAAACATTAAAGAATTTCTAAAAGACAATAATGTTGACCTGCACATAACCACCCCATATAATAAAACTGGCAATTCGGATATCGAAAGATTCCACTCTACTCTTAACGAGCATATTAGAACTTTCACCGCCGATAAAAATAACACAGACACTCTTAGGCAAAAAGTATTAAAAGCGATAACTATTTACAACAAAACAATCCACTCCACTACAAAAAAGAGACCAATAGATTTCTTAAACGGTACCATATCAAATGAGGAATACCCAAAAATTACAGAAATTGTCCAAAAAAATAAAGAAAATTATATAAATAAATTAAATAAAGATAGGAAAAATATTGATTTTACCGAAAATAAACAGCAATACTTAAAAATTAGAACAGGGAATAAGATCAAACCAATATACAAAAAAGCAACCGCAAAATTGGTTGACCCAGATCATGTTAAAGATGAAAAAGGAAGTAAATTTTACAAAACACAAGTAAAACGTAACTATAAATACGAAAATACTTAAATTTTTTTTCCCCAGATATTTTTTATCACCTTTCTGACTTTAACAACAGTTACTAACGGACAGAGACTAGAAGTACAAAATCTGAACTCAGGAAACGGGTTCATTACAATTAAAGACGAAAAAATTCAAGTCATAACAGGATACACTAAAATATTACATAATATAAATCTAACTGCATGGACGGAAAACCTAAATATAATAGAACATAACATAAAAAAACTTAACCTTAGGGATGAATACCCAACATTAACACACAACTTTAAACTCTTATCTGAAGAGGTAGAAAATCTGTTAGGACATTTTCACCATAAAACAAAAAGAGGACTTATTAATATTGTAGGAAAAGGACTACGACGACGAAACAGAAATCAAACAAACTCTAAACATGAACGAACAAAATACCAAGAACCTTATCGAAGGATTTAACGACCAAGTCAAAATTAATCATAACTTTAACGAAGCATTTAACAACATAACAAAACACATTAACGGACAACAGCTTGAAATTAAACACCAATTAACTAGTTTAGGCAACACAGTCGACAAAGAACTTGCAGAAATAGCAACTATGCAACATGCATTCCAAATGCAATACGACATACAATTACTCAAAGACCAAGTAAAAAAAGTTAAAGAAAATCTACTTATGAGCCAGTTAGGAATTCTAGGACATGATATTTTAACACAAAAAGAAATAACCAAATTTAATATTACTATGAATGAATTAACTAATATTAAGAGCACAGTAATAATACATGAGAATCAAATTGTATTTATACTTTTAATACCAATATATTCTAATGAAAAATTTTATAAAATCCTAATCGAACCAATTCCTAATAATAATAATTTAGAACTTGTAACGCCACATAAAGAAATAATAACCGATGGTAATACCAATTATGAAAATCTAAATGAAACTGTAAAGCTTAAACAATTAAAACAAATAAAAGATCCTTGTATTCAAAACATTTTTAAAGATAATCCTGAATGTAATTTTAAAGAAAACCAGGATATTGAAATCAGACAAATTACCAATAACATTTTAATAACAAAAAATGTACCATTTACAAATATAATTCATAATTGTCACAATTACGATGTAACTATAAACGGAAATTATTTATTAAAATTTGAAAACTGTAAAATAGAGATAAATAATATAACATACGAAAATTTCCTATACTATGACAATTTTATTTTACCTAATTTTAAGAAAATATCAATAAAAAATATTATAAGAAATTATTCCACAGAAACATTACATGTAAAAGAGATAGAAAACCGAAAATTAATTGAACAAATCAAAGTAAGAACAAATGTACATGAATATTTAAATTTTGGAACAATTAGCCTTATCATAATTATTATGTTTATTCTAATCAATTCTATTTTTAATTCAAAAAATAAAAAGAACAATACAAAAATTAATGTAAGCATTAAAGATTCTACGGAGCAGAATCCTAAGGGGGGAGGAGTTACGTCTCAGACGTCACCTCCTAACATTAACCCGCTATTCCCCACACGCCCCTTTGCCTAACGGCACATTTATAACGGATTCCCACACCATTTTCGCTAACACAGCAAAACCAATCCAGAACGGATACACCCCTTTTCCCTTCCACCTTTATCCACTTGAACAAAGAAATGTAATATGAATATTTTAAAAACAAATTTATATTTTGCAAACTCGGCATATTTTCTATTTGCCCGAAGTATTGTTCAAGTCAAAGATTATTATATAGTTTAGTTCTAATCCATCAATCAAACTTAAAGGTGCAGCCTCGCTAAGGACAGCGGCCTTTAATTTTGAAATAATTAAATAATAAGAAAATGTTATAATAATAAAATAAAACAATATTAAAATAAATAAAAGAAAAGAAAAGAAACAATTATGTTTTTTTTTTTAAGAGAGAACTCGGAAACCACGATATAAATGAATCAAGTCAATGTTTTGAGGCTTTCGAAAAAGACAAGAGGTAATACCGTTGAATTATATTATCTCAAGAAATAAAGTTTTTTTTTTGGGAAATAGCTTTCCTTCATTTAATTTTCAGGGACTTATTGACCCGCCCTCGTATATATCCAACTAAAAATAAATTACGTAGATTTTTTTCAAAAATCCTGCAGGCGCACCTATGCAAATCCCACCGACGCGACAAAAGATCTATATCAATCTATGAACAAAAAACCATTTTTTTAACCTTAAATAAAAGAAGAATTCAATCAAAAATACTTTATTCATATTCAATTGCATACAAAACACTCATTTCAAATAGACTTGGATAAAGCGATTTTTTTGTTTTTCAATTTATCAAAATTGATTTCCCAACACTGCACTGTATCCATCAGTGTGGGCAAAAAATAAAAAATAAATAAAAAAAAAAAACACACCAAATAATATTTCTATGGTCAACCTCGATGCAATATATATTTAATTGCAGGTGCAATAAACACTCAAAACGATGGTTATTTGTTAATTAAATGCTCCACACACATGATGCTGCCACTGCCCCATACATATGTACCTATTCACAATTGCAAAATACGGATGAGGTTCAATTCAATATATTGATGAGAGTTTGCCGAATGGTGATTGTGTGGCTATGTGAGTTTGTGTGGTTTGGTCACTCACTATAGGGTTATGGTTTGCAATTTTCCTAGCAAAATGAAATAGAAAACAAAATTTGAAAAAAAAGAAAACAAAAAAAAAAAAAAAATAGAAATACTATTTGATACTGCACAGAATTTTGAGGATTGCAAATTAATGAAGTGAAGTTTTATTTTTTATTGTAGAGGGGGATTTTTTTTTGTCTAAGTCCTAACAATTGGTTTTAAGTTGAAAGGAGCAAAAAAAAAAACTGAAATCCAATACTTTTTTTTTATAACTGGAGAAATATTTTTGGTTGAATGGATACAATTTAGTTTAATTGATTACAGTTTATAAATGCGGCATAGATTAAATCATCTATTATTAATTGGAGAATAAATTAATTTTTTATTTTATGGAAAAACTTTTAATAGATTGAAATAGTTATTTTAGGGACTTGGAGTGCTAAGAATACAAAAGGAATCAATTATTATCGATTTGCTGTGAATGAGTGCGAAATCCAAGGGTTGACTTTTAATTGATAAAACACTTTTCGAACAGTGAATTTTCTTAATTGTTTAAAAATGTTTTCTTTATAAGATTTAATTTATTTAACGTTGATTTCTGTCGCTTAAACTCTTCGCATCTGTATAGTAGATACAAATTGTGCGTAACAAATGCTGTCATAACATTTAATGCCGGCGCCATCATATGTATCATACAAAGTAATTCTATACAAAAAAAAAAACATCAAGAAAATGACGCCATCATCAATACCATGTTCACTGTTTTTTTTTCGCAATTTTATTACCCAAAATATAAAAGCCAACCAGGCTTCTAGCAAAAAATAACAAAAACAACAACAACAATAAAATCCACCCATAACCTTATTTTGAGATGTATCTGATATATCTGAAGCTAAATTATACAAATAAATCAATGATCTCACTGTTTTTTGTAGAAGGAAAACAACAATTTTCTGTCTGCTAATTATCAGATCAGATAAGATTATATGTACCTTAACTCTATCCAATTAATTGAGGAGAGAAAGCTTACACAATTTCAATGCTTATAGACAATGTGCGATGCTCTCAATATACATACAAAACTTTGGAAAAACATTCGAAACGATTCAAATGAAAATTTCAGTGGAAAACACACACAAAACAACAACAACAACAACATTAATATTATATCGATCTCATCATCAGCAATTGAAAGGAATTTAATTGTTTTATTGTATCCGCAAGCGATAAAAGATACAAAAACAACAGACACATTGTTGTTGTAGAGTATATAACAATCGTACTGAATTATTCCCCTGGGGAATACTTAATGTCCACACGTACTATCGTGTCGTCGTTGTCGTCTACGTCGCATCATTCATCATCAAGAGGAAATAAATGTAAATAAAGTGTTTTTTTTTTTTTTTGTTTTTGTTTTGGTGGATGCAAGTGAGCGATTTTTTGATAAAAAAAAAGAAAACAAAAAAGATTTCGGGTGAAAAAAGTCAATGTGTCTGAAATAAACATCCCTTATCATCCATCGACAGAGACAAAACAATGACTAAAAGGGGGCCCATGATGGGGGACTGGGGTTGGCCTCATATATCTTTTTCTATTTTACATTCAGGAAGTCAAGCTCCCTTTTTTTTAGATTTCAAAATTGCGAACTGATACACAAAGAATAAAACTAGGGAATTTAGCTAAAGCATTCCATACACGATTCAATTTTATTTTCAACTAAATTGGCACACAACATAAACTTAGTTGAAAGACTTCTGCTTCAACTGTCAAAACATCATTTTTTCTCATAAGAATTATATTAAATCGAATCAAGATGTGTGAAAAAAGAAAAGTATTGACATTAATTATTATTGCAGAGTGCCTAGATGACGATGAACAAGCACAAATAAAAAGAAAAAGACTTTGGATGAAAGAATGGCGAATGGATAAAGAAAAATTGAGATTATTCACGTCTCTGTTTTTTTATCTGACATTTATTCCTTGGTAAGAAAGAGATGGCTTGATAGTAAATCAAATGACTTGCCTACACACACCGCAACTGAGTTGAAAACATTCACATCAACTTGAAAAAATTCAAAATCTTTTGATTTTCTTCCAACTCAGTGGTCAACCTTCAAAAAATCAAATTCAAGCCCACACCCGAGCTGATCTGATTAACTTGACATTAAATTGAAAGACAAGTTGAACTGTGTATGGAGTGCTTAAGACACAATGGAGTACTAATTTATAGACAGCCCATTTTCTTAGGACCTAACACTAGTAAATTTTTTGTTTTAATTTTAATGTAGGCAGTTGTTTAACTTTTCCTGAATTACGAATTACGACTAACGAGTATAAACACTTCACATTTCGTTTCGTGCTGACTTCGGTTCTTTCAGAAATTCAAGTTGAACAACCCCAAATCAATGACAGATCATGCGAAAAATATGACAGATATCATACGCACAGTGCAACACTAAAAAAATTCAAAATAATAAGCATTCATGGTTTTAATAACGATAACGCAAGTGTTTAAACATAAAGTAAATCGTATATAATTTACAGAAAATTCAATTTTGTCTAGTGCCATTATAAAATTGTGTCCAGTTTATCAGTGGAAGTTTAAACTTAAGTTCAGCTCAACCTGAGCATTGAGTTTAAGTTTGAATTTTAACTCGTCCGGTTTCCCAGTGTAATCTGAACTTCACTTCAATCGAAGTTTTTGATACATCATGTGACGTAAGCGTAATAAGTTAGGCACTATTCCTCGCCTACTTTTTCTTTCTCCGTGATTCGATAACATCATCAGTATTCTTGGATGACCCGCAGAAGAAACCCTACAAAAACTCACCACAGTATAACCATTATGAATGGGTGGGACCAGTTCAGAAAAATGATATCTCAGAGGTTTCACTGTCAAATAACTGACGAATCAAAATGTCTCACGAATCAAAATGTGGATTGGTCATCATCAGGGAAAGAATTTAGCTAACTTTGATTATTTTTTTACGTGATTGTAAGAAAGTTTCGACTTTATAAAAACACGATTTATGTCCTCCTGATTCATAATATATTATGTATTTTATTTTGCCTTTTTTACCCGTTAGAGTCTTTTTTATCAATTTTGACTTGTTGTTATTTTTTTTTGTTATTAAAGTTAAACGAAAAAATCTTCAACAGAAATTCTACAAATACGTACTGCATGTAGTTTTTCTATTTCCACTTGATATTAATTCACTTAAAAACATGATCCTTGCACAATTTAAAGCACATAAAACAAATTTGCTTGCCCTCAACATACAAGAAAAAGAAAGCAGGTAGTGTAGACAATAGATAGAGTTGCTACGATATTTTCTCAATAAAATGTCTTGTACTTTTTTTGTTTTTTTTTTTTTTACTCATAAAAACTAGATCTTTGCATTTCTCTATGAATGATATATCAATGAAAATTTGGAAAAATCGAAAGGGCCAATAATTGCAAAAGTATTGAAAAAGTTCACTACTGTTTTTAATGTGGACTTAAAACTGTTGAGAAAATGCTGTATTAAATGGCGACGTCAACTCCACACTTTCCGAAAAGGTTGAAGTGAATGATGTAGAGACTAGAGAGTTAAAAATGGGCTCCACTCGTTTCTGCTCAAGTAGAAAGGTCCTTTAGCTCATTTAAGACGCTTCTAAGAGACAATCGTAGAAGGCTGTTACCTGAGAACTTCAAAAAGCTGTTGTTAGTTCAATACTATTATAATTAGACGTTAAGTTATGTTAATATTCTCTCTATTTAATAAATGTCTTTTTTTTTTTTGCTTTTTTAAGACGTTTCGTTTGCCTTTTTTGATTTTTTTAGGTCAGCAAAATCCTTTTCCTGGTCATCATGTTTATTTCGCAAGTGAGAACTCTGACCTTAAAAAATGTCAGCCAGGGCCGTATACAGGGTGCAGCAAATGGCGTAATGACTTCGACATTTTATTTTAAAAGCGGATCTAGACTGGTATCATATAGGGTCGTAGGGAAGGGGTGCCAAAAGGGTGATCTGGTATTTGGATGACTGTATTTTGTATTTTGATATTATTTTACTTTACTTCGATACTAGACAAGACAGCTTTCATCAAGGGGTATTCCACAATGACTTTAACTATTTGGTTGAAATATTGTTTTTATTTGAATGTTTTTATACTTCTAAAGTTCATAAAGTTACTAAACAGGTGTCATCAATGACCTAGGCCGGGGCGTCAAAAGGGGATCTTAATAACACAACGACTTCTTTAATTTTTATACAAGGTGATTCACCCAATACCCCTTCCACACAAGGAAACTGAGTTGCCAGCGAGTTTTAGTTTGTAGGCGAGAAGGGCGTAAAAGGAAGACAAAAAATCTCCCCTCACACCCTTCTCGCCAACAAACTAGCCAGTTTCTGGCAACTCAGTTTCCTTGTGTGAAAGCCGTCTAAGATGTGACAAAGAGCTTGAGTGTGTAGGTTTAATCGAGACATGAAATAAATCGTATGGGAGAGGGCGGGTTCTTGGGTCTTGGACTTGGATATTATTTTAGTTCCAAAGTCGATATTTGACAGGAGTAATTTAAGGCCGTATCAAGGGGCACCAAATGGAGCGCTTAGAATTCGGATTAAATTTTGTATTTGAATATTATTTTACTTAAGAAGTTGATCTAGCTAGACAGGTGGTACAGCGATATTGACAATTTGGGTAAAGTTTTGGATTTAAAAATTATTTTTTTTTTCAAAGTCGAAACAAGGGACGTATCCTGGGGGCGCCAAAAGGAGCGCTAAGTGCCTCAACGTCTTTGACGATTTGAATGAAATTTTGTACTTAAATATTATTATGCTTTAACAGTTGATTTAGACAGGTATCATCCAGGGTTGTAGCCAGGTCGGGTGGATGCACTTTTGTATGTAAAAATGATTTTACTTCCAAAGTTGATCGAGACAGATGTCACGACCGTTACCGATATTTTACTCCAAGTTTATGACTTATGAATGTTCATTTACTCCAGGACCATAGCCAGGTTGTGCAAAAAGGATTTTTAAAAAAATGTATATATGTATGAGTATAACAGAAAAGAAGATGTGCTTTGCGATGTGTGTTTGCATCGATTTATCTAATTTTCTTAACACAAATGACTGAATGAATAATTAAAACCTGTTTTATTTTCCAGCAAAATAAGTGAACAAAATTCGGTAGAAAAAATATTTTAGCCAACTTCAAAAAATAATAAAAAAAAGTACGCATACGCCACAGTGTACTTTTGTCATGGCAACCAACAATCGAAAGGGTGTATACGAATATTTCTTTGGAAATATTTTTAGTTAGAGACGCAAAATGTTCGATATACATAGCTATATTTATCTAACTTTACTAGCTTGTAATCTTATACTATTGCACGAGCAACTCTCTTTGTTGGTAATGTTAATTTATCTTAATATCTATAATTGGAATACAATCAATTTTCCTACAACATTCCTATAATAAACTCGAAAAATGCCGAGTAAAGCTAGGTCTCGCACGTACTGACAAACTTAAATGCCATACCAATTGGACTATTACAGCTCATTCTTAGTCTGTATGCCTATCAGGACTTTTTGTTTTTTTCTTTAAACTTCCACACAAACTGCCAGCTAAAGCTTGTCTCAGAATCAAAACAATTTGTAGTCACAATACAAATAATTGAAGTTGTAAGCTCCTTCCTTTTAGATTTTTCAAAATTGATTTTTTTTTAGTAATTTATAAATATTTTATTGATTTACATTATTCGCTTCTTTTTTCAATAAGAAAAACCCCATCAAGCTATGTTATTAATTTCTACTTTAAAAAAAAGGGCACGACTCGATCGCACAAACTTGTTCTCGTAGCTAACAACTTGAACGTAGCTTAAAATTTACAATGTGCATATGTAGTGGTTCTATAACATTGTTAGAGCGTTTTTTTTTTAATAATTTTTTATATATAAAAAATTTGGTATGCCAACTTTTAGTATTTAATAAAATACAGTTTTCCACAAAATTAAAAAAAAAAAAACATTAACCCGTTTTGAAAAATTGTATATGCAAAATTGTTAAAATTTCAGGGGAGCTGTTACATAAAAAATTTGGTTAAAATCAATTCAATCAATTTCAATTTCAAAGGATTTTATTCAAATAAAGTATAGTACATTTTATGTAGATCTTCCAATAATTATTATGGCTTAGGTGCGCCGTCTATCAGTTGGAAAATAATACTAATTAATTATTACACAATAAATAAAAGTTTATTAAAAGAGTTCTTCCAAAATTCGTTTTCTATAACCAAGTGCTAGTTTTATGTTGTTGTTTAGAATGTTGACAATTTCATCTTCTACTAAGGAATTTTTCCCGAACGTACTCCTTCTGGTTTCCGCAAAAATAGGACATCTACCCATAAAATGGAACACGTCTTCCCTCTCTCATGTTGCATATTCCACAAATTACTTCTAGGTCACTTCTTTGGGGAACAGAATTCAGAGGAAGTATCTCACCTCTTATTTTTTAAACCTGAGGTCAACTGGATATTCCGCTCTGAAATAGTTACTTGTAGTTAAGTTATGGTTAAGAGTCGCATAATACTCCTATGGAATGAAGTTTAAGCTTTCTAAATGTAGTTTTGTCTGATTTTTTCATCTAATAAGCTTATGAGGTTATACAGCTCGCTTTTCCACGTGTCCATCGCATCGCTTTGGAGTAAAAGTGGGTGTCCACAGCAGCATTATATAATATTTAATTACCCGATTACAAATTACCCATTACTCTTTTAAATATGTAATTAAATAAAATCTAATTACCCATTACATTTGCAATATGTATTTAAAAATATCTAATTACCCATTACATCTTCAAAATGCAATGGAAAAAAATTTAATTACCCATTACATTTTCAAAATGTAATGAAAAAAATTTTTATTATCTATTACATTTTTAAAATGTAATTAAAAAATATCTAGTTATCCATTACTTTTTATTATGTAATTAAAAAATGTCTAATTTTCCATTACATTTCTACTATGTAATTAAAAAATATCTTATTATCCATTACATTTGTATTATGTAATTAAAAAATATCTAATTACATGTTACAGTTGTAATATGTAATTAAATAACATTTAATTACATATTACACATGTAATAGGTAATTAGATATTTTTTAATTACATTTCAAAAATGTAATGTATAATTCATTTTTTTCCATTACATTTTAAGAATGTTATGGATAATTAAATTTTTTTCCATTACATTTTGAAGATGTAATGGATAATTAGATATTTTTTAATTACATATTGATAATGTAATGGGTAATTAGATTTTATTTAATTACTTATTACAAAGGTAATCGGTTATTTAAATGTAATTAAATTACAAATGTAATTAACTATTTGCAACCCTGGTCCACAGTACTCTGCTAACTCTTCCCAAGATTCTTATGAAATTTCGTATCTTCGTTACTGTCTTAGGTAAACGTCTATCGTCCATCTTCATGGTGCTAAGAATGTAGTCGACCTGCATTTTTAGTGTTGAGATGAACAAAGGGGGAAGGCCCGTCTCTACATGAGCACATGATTCGCCGTACTATTTGGTAACTTTAGAGTTCGTTTTAAGAAGAACCTCAGGAATTGTTCGACTTCATCAAACTCTATGTGACCCCAAGCTTGGGCGGCATTGCACATTATCGCTTTGGCGGCGGCTTGGAAAATTCGATACTTGGACTCGTACTCGACATCTTTTACACTGCATTACAGTCCTCCAAGTTGCATTAAGTGCGTTTTTGACTTGGCTAGTTTGTCTATCATATCAATCGATGCAGTCGTTGACGAGAAATTTGGAAACCAAAAAATCGGTTCTATGACATGTACCGTTAATAACCGTTTTAAAATTTTGTTTTTCTTACCAAAATATAAACTGTAGTAATTATAGTAGCTAGTAATTTTTTTTTCCAAAATCGTTAGAGCCGTTTTTGAAATAAATCAATGTTTGTATATTGGTTGTATGCGGCAGGTACCGTTATTTTTTGAGCTAAAAAAAAAATAAAATTTACCCTCTAGGGAATCACCTAAGAACCTTAAGTCCAAAGTTTGAACCAAATCGCTTTAACAGTTTAGGCGGCAGGTCAAGGTACAGACCGACAGACGAACAGACAGACAGACGGAATTCCGAGACCCTCTTTTTTCGCGTTCTCTATCATCGTAATGTTAGGGAAGATTATTATCTCGATTTTTTTTTTGCACGAATCTTAAACTTGCCCTATACTCCGTATACCGCAAGTAAAAATAAAAATGACTTCCATTAACAAACATAATTTCGTGCCATGTAAATTCAAGTTCAAAACCAGAAGCTAAAAAAAAATTATAACAATTATTATTAAATCATGACAAATTACTAGATTTACTTGCGCTCACTTTATAACATAATTCATTAAAATAATTTACGAGTTATGCATGAGTATACAAAAAAAAATAACTCTCACAATACCAATTTGAAATGACGCAGCAAGAAATTTCAGCTCCCTCAGTTGTTTTAATAAAAAAAATAATAATGACAAATAGCATTTTGTATGTTCGCGTTACGCTTGTGATTGTTTTAAATGCAGAAGCAATTGAATTTAATTAAATATCCTTCATTCCCCTGAACACCTTTACATGTATATGTACCCACATACATACCTACTCAATTAATTGACTATATAAACTGTGCAAAAAAAATGGGTAAAAATAAATAAATTATTACTTAGCTAATGACTTTTAAATAAAAAAAAAAAATTGTGACTTGCTTCGAAACTCCCACTGGTTAAATACACTCAGAGAAAAAATAGAACACTATTTTTAAAAAAGTTAAGCTGTTAGTTTTATATTGAAGTTGACAAATTATTGAGAAGGGAATCACTTTTTTTTTAAATTAATTTTACTGTCAAATGAACACGAATAATCCAGTTAAAAACAATTTTTCAATAATCGGTTAGACATCAGATACTTTTGATTCAGATAGAGTGAAAATTTGTTCCTATTTATTATTAGACGGCTTACTGAATGTGAAATTGAAAAATTTGGCACTAAATAATCTAACAGCTCTTTGAACTCTGTGTTTATGTTTATGCGTATTTCTCTGTTAAACATTTGTTTGTACATCTATTAAAACCGTATTATTTCCAAAATGGCTGCTCTAGGGAAAAAATGGTATAGCAATCTTTTTTTAGGAAATCTCCTAGGCCACAAATTAGCATTTTTTATTTCAATGTTAAAGTTGCTATAAGGGAGATATTCTATGAATGACTTTTGGGGGGCTTAAAACCCCTTAAAACTTAAAGTGACTCCGAAACCAATGGAAACTTTGTCGAGAATCCATACAATTTAGCGTCATTTAAGCTATTTTATGTCTTATTTCCTTTTAAGAAATAGAAGGTGATAAAACTTTGGCGAACAAAACTCAAGGGTAAAAAAACGCAATAAAAAAGTTGATTTCCCACATAGTTTTCCTCAGTGTATTAAAATAGTGCGGGAAGTGAAAGAAAGCACCTTGCCAAGACAAACAATTTTCCCTAATTAATCATAGTCATAACTCTGCTGAAACTAAAATAAACTGCGGACGGCAAACAAACGTACACCTAGTGGAAAACAAAAGCGAAAAAGAGACAAATGGCGGAGTAAATTTTTTTTGTTTTTTGCTCCCACAAAATACATCAATTAAAACCAACTATCGAAGTACGAATCGAACGAAAGATAGGGATCACAATAAATTTGATTTGCAATTCAGGCGACTTTGGACTTTACTGCTTGTTGTACACACACCAGTATTGACGACGCTGCCGACGACTACGATTAAGCCCCGAGCATAATACACCACACAGCACACACACACACACTCTGTGGCTGTCGTTTGTGTTCGCTGTTCTTGCCGTTGGCACAGGACGCGACGGTGGAAAATGCAAAATCGCCACTGATCCTATATTGAGTTGAGTATTTCGCAGCGACAACAAATCACCTTTCAAATACATACATATACCTATGCTAGAGTTGCAGGGACATAGACGCGGACACGGATCCAAAACCCAAATAATTCGAACCCGGACCTGTTCGTTCGTCCTCATCATCGACATACCTATTCTGTTCGGAATTTTTATGGGGTAAGGGTAATAAACCTACGCGATATTGCGGCTATGCATATTCACAAATTGACGACTGGGGATTTTGTGGTTCGCCAAAGCAAAAGCAGCAGCAGCAGCAGCAAAATCATCCAGTACCAGTACAAAATGCGCCGCACACGAAATAAACACGGAGTTAGAGTTGCACGAGGCACCATCATCTCTTTTTTCGGCGGTACGGTGCGCCGGTGGTGGTGGCGAACATTTGGAAAATGCATTTTCCCGAACAACTGCCACACCACATGGATTTGTATCGATTTCAGCAAACAAAATTTATGAGAATGTCGTCTGGCTACCAGTGTTCCACATGTACATAATACTGGACACATAAATCTCATTCAAAAATAGGTATAGCTATACCTATGCATAAATAGGACGCGACGATACGATTGTGCATTAAACAGCAAAAGAGAGTGGTGCAAGAAACATTACAGAAACGATTAAGGGGGATTGCTTCCAATTGAGTGGTTTCAACGGCGATTAAAGGTGCTTAATATTGCATTTTAACAAAAGCAATGATGATATGCGAAATGTGCGTGTGTGGTTTTGGTTTGGAATCATATTTCGAAATGGAACATTTTTTTTTTGTTTTTGAATTTTTAATAAATATCATTTCCGATTTGCCAATAAAATGAATAAAAAAGGTTTATTAATTGTTGAAAATTTTTAAAAACAAATCATAATGTCACATCCTATAAAAAAGTTCACACAACCCTTACATTTCCGGTGAAGAATAATACGAGTGTAGTAGCTATTTTGAGCACAGGAATGTATGGTAGTTCATTTCTGACAAAATTCTGCAACATACCTTCTAGTGGCGGATGCAGAATTTCATCAAGGGGAGGATAGAGGGGAAGGGATGTTTTGGAATCGTTGGGTTTTGTTATGGATTGAATTTTTTGTTTTAATTTTTCGCTTGGGAGTGTCAAGTTATAGCCATCGATACTTGATAGTGGAATCAGGCTTTGGACAATCTTCGCAAAACATAATCTAAGGAAATACACTTGTGGCTCTAAAGAACAACATGGTACTTCCGTACGGAACATTAAACCGTGCGAAGTCAAGCTTAGGAAAGGAGAAATAGTTTTGATATGCGAATTTATGTCCGAAACAATTAAAAGATCACAGAAATGAACACAGAAATGATCACAGAAATGAACTCCATGAAGCCAAAAACTCTGAAGCCATCCACTCTAAGTCAACATAAGCTTGGTGTTGCCGGAAGAATTCTTCATGAGTACTCTAGTACATTTTCTTCACTGAGTGGCACAACTGGTGTAGCATCGAATCTACACAGGAGTCGCAAGACCAATTCGAAATTCAGCAAAAGTCTCTCCATTAAGCTAATCGAAACTTCCAAAATCTCTTGGGCTGCAGCAGTAGTTTTTGTAGAAAAGAAGAATGGAAATACTCGATTTTTTTTAAGCAAGCTGAACGATTTGTCAAAAAAGAGACAGCTATCCTCTGTCCTGAATAAGCGATACTTTAGATGAAAAATGGCTATTGGCAGGCAGAAGTCTATCCAGAAGTTTGGGAGAAGACAGCAATCTCTGCAGGATATGGTCTGTGGTAGTTGTGATTGATCTCGTTCAGTTTATTCAACGCTTCGGAAATATTTACGCGATTTATAGACTGCGTTCTACAAGAACTTGGGAAAGCGTGCCTTGTTTATTTCCAGAGGTTTCGAGAAATACACCTAAAAAGGGATTCCAGACAAGAGTGCGCTTTGGAAGACCGAAGTCGAATACCAGAGACATATCATCTCATCCCAAGGATTACTCCTACTCCTACTCCTACTGATCCTTAAAAGTTGACACTGTAAAGCATTGGCCAACACGAAATCCAGAGCTTTCTTTGTCTAGCCACATTTTATCGGCGGTTTGTGAATGAATTTGCTGGAATAGCTAAAAGCTTTTATCAACCTAAAAAGGGGAAGCCGTGTTCAGGGAAGTGGCAGTAAAGTAATGCTTCTGTGCTGACATATCCGACTCCAGGCAAAACTTTAATAATCGATGACGATGCCAGTAATGTTGGAATTGGAGCTGTAGTGTGGAATTATTGCTTGACCAGGAGAGAACTTCTAGCTCTGATGATATTGGCAACAAAGCACTTCCATAAGTCCATTTATGGATAGAAGTTCCTTCTTCGGACAGAGCTTTCGATTTAGGTTTTCACCTAAAAAACGATATTTTCGCGCAAACCGGGTTAAGAGGTTAAACACGTTTTCCATGCGTCCAAATGTCTGCACGACGACGCACCATAAAATGAGATTGAATTTTTCTCCGATTAGTGAGAAATAAAATATTTTAAACGTTTTAGAAGCTGCTAAGACGTGTAACTTTGGAAGTGGCGAAGTACTTGTGATTAGATGAAAACTGAAATCTAGTATTTTCATTTAAAGACGAGCAGAGTAGTTATGCACCTAAAAATCACCAGAGGGCATCTGATTAGGTTGAGAGATTCTCCTTTGTATGACATTTTGTTTGTTTTCTTTGTTAACAAAATGAAAATGCACAGAAAGTTTTTGTACTGTGTATTCCGTTGAAATTGGTAACCTCCATAGGAACACGGCTTTTATTTGTAAAGGCTTTTCATGGTTTCAATTTTTAAATTGAACTGTTTCTAGTGACAGTAAATTTGGCAACTGGCAGAAAATTTGTGTGCTTAGAAGTCAAAATGTTTTTTCATTTTTCTCAGAAGTTGCCCACCTCAAAGACAATATTTGGTGCCCAATTCAGAGGTCATTTGCTCAAAAATAAAACATACACATTTTATAAGACTTTAATGGACTACACTACAATACCCGTACTTTGATAGCAATTCATGCGTGTAGTTAAATTAGAAATCATAAGAATATCAACAGTAGCCGGGTTGATTTATTATATTTGAAATTTTGTACTCCATCAACTGCATGATTTTACTTTTGCCCTCTTCTTCAGTAATTCACAGAAAGATGTTTTATTTTGAATACGAGTAAAATTCTTCATAACTGTCGATACGATTTCCAAAAGAAACACGCTTACAAAATTGATTTCTGCGTAAATCATTTTACACTGTGGATATATTTTCCAAAAAAACACGTATGATGTGAGAACATAAACATCCACATTCTTGTTATAATAATTGGTTTAGGCACCAGTTATAGCTTTCATTGAAAATTTTGTCTTTCAGTTTTGAGGATCATGAACAAATAAACCAGATGGCGTTTTGGTACCAAAATTAAGGTTGTTCGTTATATATTTTTTTTAGTCATAAAAATGTTTAATTTTCTTAACGACTTTTTTATAAAATCATTTTTAGTTTTTCAATGATGAATATCGCTTTCAATGAACAGCTGACATTTTGTTCCCGAAAGTGAAACACATTCGTTCCAATGATATGTGTTCCTTTCTCTTCCTGTTCTATCAGTTTTTAGTTCAATGATCAACTGTAACCCTAAAGGTGGTTTTTGTATAGGGAATGGAATTTTCCATGAAAGAAAATTTCATGACGGCTATAACCGACTTGTCAGAAAATATTCCACCATTTCACTGATTTGTGGTTAAATGATGGATTCAATGAAAGCTATAACTGGCGTCTAAAGCTCAGTTTCGTTATGTTTCACGCTTTATTTTTGAAAAATAGCGATCCATTCTCATTTTGGCCTTAATTCGACAGCATACTGACAAAAGCTATACTGCTTAAATATGTACAATTGTACATATTACGAAACGCCCAGACAACTCAAGAAACTAAAATAACTCAAGAAAACTTAATAACGACAAATTTTTGAATAATATTTTGACAGTTTTATCTTTTTTCTTTTCAATTTTATAAGATGAAGAAATTTAAATATTAAAATATTGAAATAACTTCTGTTTTTTACTTAAAACAAAAGTAATTTCAATATTTTAATATTTAAATTTCTTCATCATCTTATTAGTAGTAACCCGTAGCGTAATGGTTAGTGCGTTCGACTGTCACGCTGGAGGTCTGGGTTCGCTTCCCAGCCTCGTCCACCTAGAAACTAAAAAGTTTTTTTCAGAGCTACTGCCTCTTGCGAGGAATTGACAAATCCTCCAAGAGTATCACTTGTCACGAATAAGTGCTTCTTGTCTAGCCGTTCGGATTCGGCATAAAATTGTAGGTCCCATCCATTCCTGTCGAAAGGCGCACACAGGAATGGTTGCGAGTTGTTAGTCACCCGGCCCTGGTTCTTCATGAGCCGTTGTGCCACCCGATTTATTTTTATTTATTTTTTCATCATCTTATTATAAAAAAAAACTGACCACGGGTAATTACTTTCTGAGTGCACGAATTTAAACAAATTCCCCTAGAATAATAAAATTCACAGTATCTTCTTGCTGTGTTTTTTAAAAGAGTCGGTAAACATCGACCAAAATTTGTGTCTTAGTAGGATACAACAGACTGACTGAAGAGCCCACTGTTATAACAGGGCGAAACACAATTAGTTCTTGAGTTGAGATCACTTGTACTTTTTAATTGAACCATTTCATTTTATTTATTTACGTCCAATGTTTTGAAAATGTTGCCTTAAAACGAACGAGTACGAGTAGGTACATTTATATAGTTTTTTGTAATTTTCTTGCCGACCATACTGTTTTTCCATCAGACCTGTCACTCGTCTAACGCAATGACATGAATCAATGTAAGGATACACAAATGGTCAAATGCGCGTTACCAGTTGGCAAATTGATTAGAAAGTCTCTGTCACTATTGTCAGCCATCCACCAGTGACTGAATATATAGTGATATACAATTATCGCAACGGCAAGTGAGTAATTTACTGCACCAAATGTCCGTTGCCGTCATCGTTATTTAACTTAGGTACCTACTCAGACTCACCCCTTCACTCTGATCCTGATCTGATGGATTGTGTTCTGGCTCGGCTTAAAAATGAGACACAAAAGCCTAAAATGAGATCAGGTCTTATAATCGTTAGTTATTGCTCCAGCATGGAGTTGGAGTTTCAAAAAAAAAAAACAATTTCCCACAACAAAAGTGTTATGTGTGTTGTGTAGCAGAAGGAACGTGTGCATGTGCACCGCACCACAAAACTAACGAATTTTCACATGAAAATACTTAAATTCGTTTATGTGTGTTTTATTTTTGGTTGGTTGGACATAAATGGACTTTGGGGACATATTGACGACCAACGAAACGAATAACCGACTAACAATCGTGCACAGTGATGTTGTTGGGCAAACAATAAATGGGGAGGTTCAGGTAGGGGTGGGTACTTTGGCGGATTTTCAATTTTCAAATTCAAACTTTGCAATTTAATTTGAATTTATTGACGCACAGCACAGCACAGCCCTGTGTAAATATAAAATAAAAACAAACATTTTCATAGATATGCCGTGAGTTTGTGACGTGACTAAGCTGTCCTCACCGTAAATGCGCCGACTAATTTTGAATGAGCGCCAAGTGAATTTATGGTGCAGCCCCAGAACTTGTGGTCTCCTATACGATTGAATAGTATATAGCTAGTGTCATTTGCAATTGCATGGTTTATGGTTTTCGGTTACCTTTGTATCTTTTGCAGTATTCATTAACAGTACCTACTACAGTTATACCATTGCGAGTTTGTTGGTTGCTAAACTCGGTTGCAGATTCTATTTAAGATAGGTAAACAAAATTTGTTGGTTGGTTTGTTTCGGTGTGCGAATGAAAAAGATTACAGGTTGCAAAGTCATTTGGATAATTGAAAGGAATATAAATAAATATGTATTTCATTATCAGTTTGGATTTTTAAGATTGAATGCAGCAAACCACAGTACAATGAACCGATCTGCATGGACAAACATATCCAACTATGGGTGTGGACAGCTACCAGTATAGTAAGTCGAATATGAACTAAAAAATTCAATTGAAAAAGATACAAATTGGTAAAGTGTTGCATAATATGTCGAACAACAAGTTATGATTGGGACATGGCTTGGCTATGTGAAAACGCAGACGACATACGCTTATTTTTTTTTTTTAGATACTTTAAAACTATTGATATTTAGACGACAAATGTAGGCAGGCGGCTTGGTGCCAAGAAAATTGTGTTGATAATAATTGTATTAGTAGGTTACCTTTGGAATGTTCAATTGAAATGGCCTTCAAATTACCTGAAATGAGATAAAAATGCAATAATTGTAAATAAAATGTCAATCAAACTTAAATATGTTAATATTTTATGTAAATTTGTAAGAAAAGAAAATATGATTGATGGCAAGTTCATTGGAAGAGAGTTGTATAGAATGTTTATCTTTCTTTAACGGTTATTAATTAACTGAAATTGTTTTTTTACTCATAGATCAAACGAAGGTATAGTAACAAAATTATATTTTTTTCTATAAAATATTCATGTATGAATGGTATACATATAAATACTAGATGCCTGAGTCCAACAATGGTGTGGATACAGACAATTTAATTAATTTTAAATGTCAATCACCGCTATCTAGTTAAAAGTTGACGACATAATAACAAAGTTTTTTTATTTTTGATATCTTTTGATTGGTATAAACTAATCAAGTGTGCAAATACAAGACATTATGTATATGTCGGATAAAAAGGTTGACAAATAATTGAAATTATTTTCAATAATCAGAGTTTTCAGCTATTTGAACTGACTGGTATAAATAAAATACCTTCCCACTTGATTCAAACAAATGTGGACTAGCTATCTAGCCCTATGGTCACAGCAATATCACAGACTTGATTCCAATGGAAATGTTTTCGACTCCCACTGACTACTGCACCCCTACAATGAGTATCAGTAAGGATTTCAAAGTTAAATTTCCAGCCCGTAGCGTAATGGTTAGTGCGTTCGACTGTCACGCTGGAGGTCTGGGTTCGCTTCCCAGCCTCGTCCACATAAAAACTAAAAAAAAAAAAGTTTATTTTCAGGGCTACTGCCTCTTGCGAGGAATTGACAAATCCTCCAAGAGTATCACTTGTCACGAATAAGTGCTTCTCGTCTAGCCGTTCGGATTTGGCATAAAATTGTAGGTCCCATCCATTCCTGTCGACAGGCGCACACAGGAATGGTTGCGAGTTGTTAGTCAGTAGGCCCTGGTTCTTCATGAGCCGTTGTGCCACCCAATTAATTTATTATTTTATAAGGATTGGAATGATAACGTCATGACGAAAGATTTCGACACAACTATCTTTACTGATGGCTCAAAAATGGAGTGTGGTGTTGGTGCAGGAATCTTCTCTGAGTCTCTAAATGTATCTAGGTCCTTTCGGTTACCTGACCTTGCTAGCGTCTTTCAAGCTGAATTGATTAAATCAGGGAAGCTTGCAAGTTACTAAAAGCAGATCCAAACCAAAACTTAAATTATTACAGACAGTCAAGCGGCTGTTAAAGCCATTAATTCAGCTACAGCATCCTCCAAACAAGTCCAGCAATGCCGGAATGAGCTTGCGGGTCTGAACACTGACCTCAATGTCACTCTTATCTGGGTCCCGGGTCATAGTGGCATTGAGGGCAATGAACGGAATGAACGGGCTGACAAGCTGGCCAGGCAAGGTTCAGCCCTTCATGGCTCACTTGCGGAAAGAGTCAACATTCCGCTTGGAGTTATGAAGGGCAACATTCTCTCAATTTATCTTACTAAAGCAAACCGTAGGTGGAGCAGTTTATCAAACTGTATTATATCTAGGACGATTTGGCCCACCTATGACAAGAACCGAACAATTGATCTAATACGCAGACCCAGGCAAGACATAGCCAGGGTAGTTGCAACCTGTAGCGGACACTGGCCAATAGGAGAGCATGCAGCGAAGCTGGGCATACCTCATAATACTCACTGTCGGAGCTGTGAGGACCAGCAGTAAAAGGAAACAGTAGTTCACTTCCTCTGCAAATGCCCTGCTCTGGCCAAAGCTAGAAAACAGTCACTCGGAAGAGCATTCTTTGACGACATTAACGAACTTTCTGAAATGAAGATCAAAGACTTGATTTCTTTTCTCTACGCGACGAAATGGCTCTAGGACAAATTTCGGCTACTTCTGCATTATACCTTCCGTCGATTCCCTATGATCACAAGATAGTGGACTAGGGTTCTGGTGGGGGTTTGTGGTGCACAGCGGCCGGATGATCATCCAATCAGATCAGTGGACGCTCCAGTGCCAGCCAACGAACTGCCTAGTGGGCTAACTGTGGATGGTGCGGGTGCGGATCTGGTTGAGTGAGTGATCCACTTTCTGATGATTGTGCTAAAAGCTACAATAAAATAAACAGTATCTTCATGCTGCGATTTCTTTAACATTCGGTAAACATCGACCAAAATTTGAGTCCTTGACGCGTGAAGGTTTTATTATGAAAACAAATGTTAAGATCAGCCTATCTGATTATACATGCTCGACATTTTTCATCTTAGTGAATAAGAAACTTATACTTACGTGTATCTAGTGATCTCACTGGTAAATAATCATGGGTTTTTTCATCAAATAAAATTCAGATTAGATGATTTGCCGACATGCCATTTTTCACCTGGTGAATAAGCAAACTTAAGCTATCGAGTGATTTCACAGCTTAACATTCATTATATTTTTCATCACATATAATTCGCTTATGAATAAACTTGTTTCCCCTACTTCGTGATTTCACTAGTAAATATTCAACTAGAAAATCACTTGGTGACCGCCTATGACAGCCCCATGTTAAATTCATCGATGTTTTCATACCCAATTCATGGGTTGTAGCTTCCACTCAGTGATGAAAAACCTGGTGATTCCCTCATGAATTTTTTGAAATTTCCTACTGAGCTATTTTGCACAAATACTTACTCACATATTCTGAGATTTTGCACACATACTTTCTCACTAAATCGTGAATTTCGTGTACATAGCTGAAATGAAAATGACGTCACTTAAACTTACGGGAATGTGTCCACCTCGTCTGTCCCCTAGGTCTTCGCTAACAAAAGCAATCAGTTTTCCCATGTTATTCTTGGAGAATCTATATTTGCTCCTAAATTAATATTTTTTTTAAGCGTTGATGTAGACTCCAACATATCCAACATTGTAATTCGATGCAAAAATTCTCAATAGCGATATGTCACTTTAAATTTATATTAACAAATATATCAATTTTCAATTATTTTCTACACTGACGTCAACTTAATTTCTCGTTAATACAACTACTTTGGTGACTTAGTTAATTAAACGACAATCAACGTTAATTAACTTCAATTTTGTTTTATGAATACATTTTTGCACTTAACTAACTGAATAAAGATAATTCACGTTTGATTTGCGTTTATGAATACGGGTGTAAGAGTTTTAAGGTATTTGAAATTCACTGGTATAAAGTGAAAATTGCTCGGAACTGAGTACCGAGTTCTTCTTCGTTGTCATTGGTGAAATATTTGTACTGTTTTCTTTTGAAATGTATTTTCATTTGTATTTGTTTTATTAATTTTTTCGACCACTTGTATTAACTGGTCTAATTTTTATTAACGTATGTATGTACTTTAAGACAGTAAAGTAGATTGTCTCAGAGAAAGTTTGTGTAGATGGCGAGGGCCACAAAACTACTTTTTCGTAGTCACAAAAACTTTGCATTATTTAAAAGCATTTTAACTATAATTGGTTTGACTGGTATAAAAACTGAATGCGAAATTCACAAGTATTACAGATAAATACATACATTTCTCAAAGAAACATTTAACATTGTTTTTTGATGGTAACTACTGGTATAAACTGGTCTAAATCACAATTACATAATAAAGAGACGCTAAGGCCTCTTAAATTGTACAGTTAATTTGGTTGCCGAAGTGTCTCGCCTCATAGTGGTGCGGCAAGTCAAGATAAATGTATAGATACTATTTCCAAATTAAAACAACAGATTTTGAAAATTTAATTTTCAAATTCAAATTGTTTTTCTTGTTTAAAATTTTACCAACTAAAAATTTAAAAAAACTATATGGTTCTAGGGCTTTTACCTTTCAGAATATTAACAAATGAACAAAACTAGATATTGGCACTTAGAAAACTTGTTTTTAATGTCGTATCGACATGTCTTTATTGAGAATAAATTAACGACGCGTAACTGTACATTAAACAATTAATGAAACCAAATGTCAAAACTTTTCTATCCCATTTAAGTTTGCTTTCTTTTGAAGCCGAAAGCAATTGCACAGTGGATATAGTGTTTGGCTAGGTTGCATTCTTTTCTATATTCCCCAGTTTTAACTGGATGCCACCCGTGGAATTTCATGAGATAATTAACCTCTAATTCTCAATTCACTGTGCCAACAAAAATCTTTTCTTTCCTTCTATTCCTTCTAACTAGTGCCGTGCATTGCATTCAAAAGACCTGAGGTCTTACAGGCATATAGTTAAAATTATTATTATAAAAAAAAATATATTGTGAATATACCTACTTTCAAGTCGTGAATTGAAAACTTAAATGAATGATTCAAATGTACGTATTCTAAAACTGAACATATAGAAAAACCCTAGAAAAAATGATGTGCAAAACTGATTATTTTGTCAATTTTCTTTTCAAAAACAGGACGTTCAATTAAGAGTTTAAAATTTAAAGTGGAAGATTTTATTTGAATATTATATTTTTCTCAAACTGTGAACCAAGTTTTAGACCCTCATTATGACTAGCGAATTGAACTTAAAACTTTGCGAATTCGCTAATTTCGTATTAAGAATAGCGATTCGCTAACATTAAGTTCGCTTCAAATGTCAAAATTTTAGCGAATTTGATTATCACTGTATTACAAATAGCGAACTTTCGCTAATCTGTTCGCTAAAAGAGTCAAAACTTTTCGAACTTAAATTCTATGAGATAACAGTATCGAATTAAAAGTTAAAGACCTTTTAATTATTTGATATTGTTTATTTTAGGCAAAAATTAAGAAATAAATAAATTGATATGTATTTTAAAACAAATGGCAGTTGATTTCCAAATTTGTAGGTCTTCCGCGTCGAATAAATGGTCGATTTGTAAGGCAAGTTCAAAATCTCAAAGGTCTCACTGTAAAAATACTGAGCAAAGAAAAATGTTAGCTCGCCTGCTCACGTCCGTCTGTTCGAAGATTAATTTGAGATCTTCCTTAACTTGCAAAAAGCCATTTGATTTGAGGAAGGGACACGGATCCACTGACTTATTTTGTAAGAATAATGAAAATGAATGTGGAAATGTTATTTTTCCAATTAAAAAAAAACACAAATGCGTCCTTGCTATGTGAAGATAGAACATAAACTTAGAAAAAGAAGAAATATGAACCGGCATAGATAATGAAATTGGTCAAACAATTGCAAAATGCAAATAATCTGGGAGCTGAAACTAAAACCACACTAATTAACCACATAGTTTTGGAAACATTTCAGGACAACAAATATATTATTTTTTCTTCTCTGTACACACACATTATACAAGTAAAACCGAATAATAAAATTATTTTAAATTTATTGGAAAGTTTAGCCAGCCAGTTTATACAAAATAAATATGTAAGCGATGTTCGAATTATTTTCTTTTTTAACAAACAAATAATCACAATTCACAAACAGAAATAAAAAGTCTGCCATTTGACGTTTAACATGTGTAAATTCATATGAAAACAGTTGGCAGCATTGATTTCTGAAGCGAATCTGCAAGTTCGCTAACGATAATACCGTGATAAGTGAAATTCGCTAAATCGTTCGACTATAAGCGAACGTTCGATTCGCTATTCAATGAGGGCCTTAAGCTTATTCTTTTGCAATTTGAATTAAATACAATATCATTCAAAATTGTGACGATTCTTTTTTTTTTTTGTGGTGTAACAAACTGTGATGTTAATGAACATTTTGAATCCTTGCTTCATCATATTTACAAAAAAAAAAAAACATTGTAGAAATTTACCGATTACCGATATTTACTTAATCCCATTCAATTTTCGTTTACATATTATGTATATTTCACTCTTCAAAACTTTTAAGCTTTTTATACATCTACCTATAACTAAACATCTAAAACTTTATATCTAATTTCAAGTTGATGAGAATTTGTAGCATTTCACTAAGTCTGTATTCATAAACGGATTAAAATGTTCTCCCACACATCAGGGTATTCTTTTGCAAGCCCCCACAGTCTGACTGACTGCTGAGAGGCATGAGAAGAGCCTCTATTCTGTTGAGTTTGTATGAAGTTCAGCTATCTCAGCCCCTGTTCAAATCTATAAGCCACTTAAATGATTTCCTCATTTTGTGTGCTTCAATACATTTTCTTTCTTCTAAAACACTCAGTATACAATCCGATAGATTGTAATAGAGGATGACATAGAATCACCATCCTCCCCCCCCCACCCGCCTCTCCTGCTCTATGAAAATGACTCTGATTTATTAGCAACGAAAAAAATCGAACAAAAATATTCCACATACGCACCAGTGTCCCGGGTAAAAAAACTACGACAGTCGCAAGGGATGTGACGGACGTCGTCGGTCGCGTTGGTGGCGGTGACGCACGGATAAACAGTTCGTGTACTCCATCAGTGTTTTTGTGTTGATTCGTGCACAAATTCGCAAAAATCGAACACAAATACTAAATGACAGGCCAATTCCATACTGTTGATAGCCAAAAACCTGCGGAGAGCAGTATATCAGTCAACAAACATCAGAAAAATACCAAATGGGGGAGAACATGCATGGGAATGGTGAATCTGAATTTGTGTGTGGAAAATGGGACCCCAAGGACTTTCGCTCTTTCTCTCTTTCCATTCTCTATATGATATCCATACATGTGGAGGATTATTGTGGTCTGCGTGAAATAAAGGACCACAGTTAGAGGAGAGAGAGAAGAAAGGACAATTATTGACGGTAATCCCTTGTGCGATGAGTGGACGTTAAATTGGGAAACAGTGTACTTTCTGTGCCTCATTGTTGGTTGGGTTTTTTGTGTTTTGTTGTTGTTATTATATTGGTATAAATGTATATTTGGTTTTGTGTGTCCTTTATACCGTTGTAAAGGGAAAGCTAAAGCTGATGATGGTATTTATCGAACGTCATTTCTTTCGATTAGACTTTTATGTGTTTTCGAAGGTAGGAGGCATTCGAGGCATACAACAAATATGTATTCGAGGAGGACCCACGTGAATTTATTTGTGTAGATATTTGTGGGTATTAAGAATTTAAGTATTATTTTGGTTTCTGCTTGAATGGATAGGATGTGGAAAGGAGCACAGATTTTGTGTAATTTTGTTGTTTTTTTTTTTGGTTTATGAAAGACTATAGGGAATAAAGATAACTATATGAATTTATTGCTAACTTGCGTGGCTCTTATAATAAATATTATGCCCTTGAGCAGGTACTACTATAAATTTAAGATTCGAAATATTAATATATCTCGTGTATAAAATACAAATGAAAATTTATATTTAGGTGAAACAGTTTGGAAATCCTTGGTTTGACCGTTATAGAGAAGTTTTGTCATACACTTGTCATATATTTTTAATAAGTGCGACATTGTGGGGGGTGACAGATGAAGCAAATAAATTAATGTATCAGGAAAATCAAATCGAATTAAATAACAGCCATATTCCCTGGAAAATTTCTGTCCGATATTGATATGTTTACAGGGAAAGTTTTAGTCATCATTCGGGTTCCCAATTTTCGAAGAAGGGAAATTCTTCCTAGGTGAATTTAATTGGTGATTGCCTCCAATGTGAACTGTTAGCCTAACTTGAAGATAGCTGTAGACTTAAATCAGTTTTTTAAAACCATCACATAACACTAAGCTATGTTTAATGCCTTTCCACTTAAAATCCAACGAAAGGATTTTCTAAACATTGAGCACAAACATCAATGTGACAAATTAGTTATTTACATCTTCATTATTGTATGCGTGTTTTAATTTGTCCGATACTTCAAAATGTTTTACTGCATATCTCACCTTAAAGGGCATAATGTCTTGGGTGTTTTGGACTTCAGTTTTTTTAGTTGTAATCCGGGAAGTGGGAGATGCAAGAAGATACATGTTTCCTTTCAAAACTTACATAATATGTGTTTAAATTAAAAATACGTATGGGCTTTGTATTTGGTTTGTATACGAGGTTCGCATTAAGTTCTTAGACCACTCAAAGCAAAAGCTGGAATGCTCTTGAATACTTCCAACAGCAATGTTCCAAACTACAACTGCTCGGTGTAATAGCAGTCTTAAGAACTTGCATCTAACTAAAAGTGACAGCCATTGCTCTGATAAAACTCATGGTATACAAAATACAAGGTATGCTCGACATTTCTGGTCGACTGAGTCAAGACGTCATCGCGAGTGAATGTTCTAAATAGTAGTATTTTTTGGTTCTCAGTTGTCAGAAGCAAAAAAAAAGGAAAGAAAGCACACATATTTACTTTTGCAAACGAAATCTACCAATCAAAACCGACTGTCACTCGCAATGACGTCAAACGAATACAAGATGGCGAACTATCATCTCATAACCAGCATACCTTGTATTCTTCATACCATGGATAAAACTGACTAATGATAAATTGTGCGCAGCAATGGTACTTTGAAGCTGCGTCCTCGTGGAATTAGATTGCCTTGTTTGCTGTAACATCCCGGTATCGTGGCTCGGGGTATCTCTCCTCGCCTGTGATGGTTCTCATTAGCGGGTTGGGATGATTGCTAAGGTTTCTCGTCAGTCTTTTGGCAGCAATGATCAGGTATTTGTCAAGAGGTCGTCAGTCTTTTGGTCGCTTATTGTAGAAATGCTTTCGCGTCGATTTGGGGTCTTTATTCTTCAGTTTTGTGGTGTGTTCATACCAAAAATTGCAGAAACATTTTTTAAAAAATATTTCTGAATTTTTCTTCTAAATAACCAATTTGCTTCAGAAACATTTGATAGGCGTTTCTGAAATGATTTTTAAATCTTTCTTTTTTATCCACTTCTTTGGCGTCAAATTCTTTACTTTAATTTTTATAATTTTTAACTTCCCATAGGAAGTTATTGTAATTGGTGCGATTTGCCGAATTGAAAATTTTGACATATCTTCACGTTTTGAGGTCTCTAGAATCAGAATTCGTCGTTTTTAGCAAGATGTTTGTATGTGTGTATGTACGTACGTTCGGGGTACTTTTTTCGTCCACCATATCTCGAGAACGAATAAAGATATCAACCTCGTATAAATTTTATTTTACAGATAATAATGTCATAACGTGCTGAAAAGGTTTTCTAACAAATTCAATTAACCGCTTTTTTTTTACTACAGCTTTTTAAAAAGGAGCTGTAAATGTCATTTATCTGGAATAACTCGAGAACGGAATAAGATATTCACTTCAGATTATGTAATTTGAATTTACACATAATTACACAATTCAATAAGAAAAACAGTACTTACAAAATAATTTTCGTCTCAAATATTTCAAGAACAAAAAATGATTCCGAACCCAGTCTATTTTTTTTTTTTACATATCAACAACTGAAAATTTAAAAAAAAATATTCAATAAACAGTTTTTTTTTTAGAGCAAAAAAACTGGAACAAAAACTATTAAAAATTCTTAACAAATGTTTTTCAACTCAAATATTTTGAAAAACAAACAATGATATAGGTTTCAAAATTCTACCAATAATCTTATACCTAAAACCTAAATGTTGTGTAATTTTGAGATTTTTAAAACCACCCTTTAAAAAGCTAAAAATCAATTTTTTTTCAGCCAATAGTCTGTTTTGAAATAATTGGCTTAAATAATTAATACCTCCATACCGAGAAACGTAAGGACACAAATTTTGTAAGCTATTTACAAAAAATATATAAACATTTTATAATTATAAATAGCTAAAGTACAAAATAAAGGCAATGCCACTGTATCTTTATATCTATACATACCTATATACTGATTATCCAAAGACCCAAAGTTATTACACTTTATTACTTACTTACTTACTTAGGTCCTCGGACCTATTACGTCCGTGATGTTTCCCTTACGGGACATAGGGCCTCCACTACACCTACGCGCCATCGTGTACGATTTCTTGAAATATTTTTCAGCTCTCTCCAACTTTTCCCCAGTCGTGCCGATTCCTGTTCGACCGTTCTTCGCCATGTACTTCTAGGCCGGCCCACTTGTCTTTCCTCCTGTGTGAGCGGGCTCCACTGCATTGCTTGAGATGCAATGCACCGATCGCCTTGTCGAAGAGTATGGCCAATCCACTGCCACTTTCTTCTTCGTATAATAGAGTCTATGGGCTCCTGACCCGTTCTCGCATGAAGTTCGGTATTGGAGATACGGTTGGGCCAGAAAATCCTCAAGATGTTTCGTAGACATCTATTAACGAATGTTTGCCACTTTCTAGTGACAGTGTCAGTTACTTTCCAAGTGCTGCACCCATAAAGCAGCACGCATTCAACATTGGAGCGGATCGGTCGTAGTTTGGTCTTTAAGCTAAAAGAGTTGTTTCTCCATATTTTGGACAGCATTCCGAACGCAGCCTTAGCTTTTCTGATTCGGCTGTTTACGTCCAGTTCAGTTCCGCCACCCGTAGAGACAATACTCCCAAGATATTGGAAATCCTCTACCATGTCTACCGGTTGTCCAGAAATATTTACTTGGATTGATGAGGAAGTTCCAAGACTGATCCTTTTAGTTTTTTCCGAGTTGATCTTAAGCCCTACGATTTCTGCTTCTCTCTCCACCCTTGTTGTCATTTGATGGAGATCCATGATCCTATGAGAGAGTAAGCATACGTCGTCCGCGTAGTCCAGATGTTTGAGGTGAGATTGCAGAGTCCACTGAATTCCTCCATTTCCATTTAACAAAGCTGCGTGCAGTACGTCACTTATCACCAACAGGAACAGTATTGGTGACAGTATACAGCCTTGCCTAACTCCACTTTGGATTTCAAACTCCTCTGACAGCCTACCTTTGTGCAAAAAGTGACACTTGGATCCATCATATGTAGCCTTGATATAACACAATATAGTATATAATTATGTAATATATACTCTACCACCCACCACTTAGGTAAATATGTATATGGTTTTAACGTGCACCAATGGGTAGTTACTAGTGTGGGTTGACCCCAGTCTCATTTTTATTTTGTTGATCATATTAAAAAGTTAACACCTTTTCCGCATTCGCTAACTAGAAAACCAATTTCGTCATGGCTCCGTGAAGCCTTATCGATTTATTAATCAATGGCATTTTGTATATCAAAAGAACAAAAATCACTCAGCATTCAGGTCTGACTGGAAACCTTATGCCATCAATAAAACAATAATAACCATTTCATTCACCACCTACAGCGGCGCAGCTGTACTGAATGCCACTTTGCCATATACATAAATCCCGCTAATGCAATTATTTCTGATGCAAAATGTTGAAATTTGCCTAATACCTCCAGCTAGCGCGCATCGACAACAGCGACTATGGCAACGACGTCGACAGATTGAGTGTCAAAAGCGACAGCAAAGGCGAACGTTTATTGTAGAGAAAAACGTTTTAAGCACTTGCACACCTCGGAACCAAATTCGGATTACAAAAAAAAAAAACTACAGACAGGTTGGTGCGGGAGAGGGTTGGCTGTCCGCGTGTCATTTAAGAGGCACAGAGTGCAATGCGAAAAAAGCCTATACTTTTACAACACCTGGCACCTCTTCTTTCATCATCATATTCAACCTGGTTAAAGGGGTTCTCACATTACACATTTTCCACCATTCATACCAAAACAAAGAATACCTACTGTATAGTGACGAAAGTCCGAAAGGCATCCACAGACAGCAGAGTGTGATGGCTAAGCTGTGAGCTGTGTAGCTATGTAACTTCTGTTTGGTGCAAAAAAAAAAAGATTAAATTACAAAACTTCGTCTGAAAATGAGTGAGTGAGGAAATTCGTCATGAAAAATCTGGAAAATTACACACAAAACAATGACAGACAGTTAGTCTGACAGACAGAAAAGGCATGTTTCTGACGAAACAGACAAAAAAAAAATACAACAAAAAAAAACGAAGCCTTTTTTTAAAACTTTTTTTCTGTTTATCTTTCCGCATTAAATTTGTGTCCATCTTGAACAGTGGGGTTGTTGTCAATGCCAATAAAAATAAAATGTTAACATTAAAACAGTGGATTATATTACTAAGGCCCAGTTTTTCAGTACGAGTTTTGGAATTAAATTTGAGTTAAACCTTCGAATTTGTAGATTTAACTTGAGTTCAACTTTAATATCGTCACCGACAAATTCGACCATAGAAATATAAAAATAAACTTGACAATTTTAAAAGATTCTTCCGCTAAAACTGCTAGGACGCTAAATCCTAATAACAAGTCGGTGTTATTTATAAATTTTGGCTGTAGGAAGGGGGAGGTTAGCTAACGAATAAAGTCCAGTCGGAAAAGTATGAATAGTTTTGTGTTTGCCAATCTAAGGACCAATCATAAATATTCTAACCCCCTTGCGTTGGGCGCCATTTAGACAGTTAGTAATTTTTATTAAATAACTCGCTTATTTAATATTTAAGGCTTAAAATGACTATAAGTTAAGTTGTTGTAAATTTAATTTTCTTTAACTTTGATTATGACAAATTTTCGTAAACGATGAGTTATTTAAAAAAAAGAATATTTTTATCGTATTAAGTCGTTAAGATAAAGCTACCGAACTGATGTAACTGAAATTTTCACAATATCGCACGATCTTAGAGGCCAATTCACAGGTCCGTAACGTGAAACTATGCGGTTACCAAACGTTTCCTTCAATAAATCAATTGTGGCACGAGCTGTGTGACATGTTGCGTCGTCTTGTTAAAACCACAGCACCTGCACATCATAGTTGTTCAATTGATAGCGAAAAAGTCAGTAATAATGGCTCTATAGCGGTTACCCACCATTGACTGTAACGTTCTGACCAGCATTGTTTTTAAAGAAGTACGGACCAATTATTCCACTAACCTATAAAGCACACCAAACAGTCAGTTTTTGTGGATGTAACGGTGTCCCAATATACACTTGCGGATTATCATCACTCCAAATACGGCAACTTTGTTTATAGACGTATCCATCATTCAACTTAAAGTGAGCTTCATCGCTGAACAAAATTCGCTTATGAAAATTGGGATCAACGGCAATATTGTTTTGGGCACATTCACCGAATCTACGTCTTTGCTAGGTGATCCTGTGGCTTCAATTCTTGCACGAGTTGGATTTTGTAAGCACGCAAACCAAGATCAGACACATATCCATTTCCTGTGCACGATGGCGGATAGACTGATTCGGGTCTAGAGGAAGACCCGAATCAGCTACGCTCTACAGCAGCAATGACTTCTTCTGTTCGCACTGTACGACGACTCTGTAGAAAGTTAATCTGGTGCGAAAAGTTAATCGAATTAATTGCTCTCCTGGACGATTATGTTGACCGTAAAACGTAGTGCGCGATACGTATTTCGAACAGAACCATGATTTTCAAAATAAATTTGCACAATTTGGAAGCGTTGGGCAGGCGTCAGTCTATTCATGTTAAAATCCAAAACCAAACTAAAAAGAAATCACTTGACAGCTGACAAAATGGCGGGCGGGTTAAAATAGAGTTCTATACCTTTAAAAAAACACACTGCATAAGAGAAGTTAGCGTTTAAGCATGGGGTAAAACTACACTGCCATGTCTAGTTATTTTAGAAAGCTAAATTTAAAAATTTAAGCTTCATAGTGAAGCTAAATATTTCAGCGGAAACGGTACAGTACTTATTGAGTAAACTTGATTTGAAAAAAACGAGATAATACGACTATAATATGGTTTTTTTTATTTTTTAAATAAGTCAAAAAATATCAATTGTATGCAAAAAATGTTCATAATCAAAGTTGTAGGAAATAAAGTTTCCAACAAATTTTGTTATACGCATTTTTAGTCTAAAGTTGAAAATGACCGAGATAAGAACCTACTTAATTAAAAAAAATTGTTTAAATTTCCAGATGGCGCCCAACGCAAATTGGATAAAATTTCGAAAAAATATGCAGGGTGCTAATCCAAAACATATGAGATATGACCCTAAAAAGTAGTTTTAACATTTAATTTCTTGACTATTTTTATTTGATTCTTTCCCACTGTGCTTCTCTGATGTTCTGTGATGAAATTGCAACCTGGTCTGTAAGTACTTATATGTACCTACACCTAGTATTTTTTTTTTGTTTGCGGTTTAAAGTTTCTTTTGATTTAATATTTAATTTTAATCTAATTAAGGAATGATGCCAAATGATATTGTTAAACCTTGGCAACACAGGCACATTGATGTAATCACAAAAAGTCTGACTTCTATACAAAAAAAAAAATAATATCGTCAAACAATATTGCGATTTTGTCATCAAACAGAACGAGAAGAAAACAAGAGTTTTATTACAACACAAACTACTTTTCGGGGGCTCGGTTCGGTAGTCCTTAACGAACGACGAACGCCAAACGATGCCACACAAAGGCCAATTAAAGAAGAGTTTTTGAGTTTTTAATCGCATTTTGTGTTCTCGCACTCATAAAAGGCATCAAGCAAGGACTTTTCCCTTTGATATATTATTTCCATGTTGCTATTCAATTCAGCCCAGTAGTCCTTAGTATACCTTTCTACATCTATAGTAGATATGGATTTAAATCGGGTTTTATGTTTTTATTGAAAGGAATGCTCCAAGTACTAGATCCTTGAACACACAGGGGACACAAAGTTCTTTTGCCAATTGAAAAACACTATTTTTCCTTTGCTTCTTTATATAGAATAGGACTAGGATACGGATGTAGATTCCGACAACCAAGAGATATTTGAGAAAAGATAGAAAGGTAAACGAATATTGAATCTGCATGTGTGTGGTGATGGAAAAAAAGGGGGGTATAATTTAATAAAAAGCTATCCTCTTCAAACTGTATATATGTAGTATATTGCTCAAGGGTGTTATAGTCTTTTTGACTTAAATCAAAGGACGTAAGATGGGTTTGCATATGTCAAGGACATCATGTACACGAATTTCGTTTGACCTTCTTCAATCACAATTCAATTGTATAAAGATATATGAAAAGACTCGATTTTTGGATATAAAGTTAAATGTAAAAAAATGGCCACGATTGGATCGCACAAACTTGCTCTCGTAGCTAACAACTTGAACGTAGCTTAAAATTGTCAATGCACATAAGTGGTTCTATAACATTATGATATCATTAAAAAAATTTACTACAAATTTGTTTTTTTTTTTTTTAATAGCTTAAACAGATAGAGCTCAAAAAAAGTGTGCCATCTGATTTGTTTGATAAATGTGAACTGACGAAAAAAAAATTCAAAAATCGTTAGAGGGGTTTTCTTAAAAATTTATTTTTTATATATAAAAATTCTTGAACATTTTTAAAAATAAGATTTGGTATGCCAACTTTTAGAATTAAATAATTTGCAACTTTACACAAAATTTAAGAAATATTCATTGACCCGTTTTCAAGATATTGAATTTTCAAAAAAAAATTTAATATTTTTTTTTTTAAATCCAAAAATTATTTTTCCAAAAAATTTTATATGCAAAATTCTTAAAATTGTAAAGGGCCACTTGCATAAAAATGTTGGTTGAAATCTGTGTAGCTGTTAACGAGAAATTTAAAAGCCAAGAAATCGGTTCTATGACAGGTACCTACCGTTAATAACCGTTACAAAAAAACTTTTTTTTTCTACCAAAATATTTATTTTAGCTCGTATTTTTTTTTTTCAAAATCGTTAGAGCCGTTTTTGAAATAAATCAATTTTTGTATATTGGTTGTATGGCATGTACAGTTATTTTTTGAGATAAAAAAAATTTCAATTTCCCTTCTAGGGAATCCCATAAGAACCTTAAGTCCTAAGTTTGAAGAAAATCGCTTCAGCCGTTTAGGTTGCAGGTCGAGGTACAGACAGACAGACCGACAGACGGACAGACAGAATTGCAAGACCCACTTTTTTCGCGTTCTCGATCACCGTAATGTTAGGGAAAATTATTATCTCGAAACTTTTTCTTTGCACGAATCCTAAACTTGCCCTATACTACGTATATCGCAAGTAAAAAAGACATTTCAATGATATAGGGAGGCACACATAGTAGCAGATATGAAGAAGTCTTAGTAGATGTCTACAAAGTGATGTAAAGAATCTGAAATGACATGCAATTTATTTTACACAAAAACGGAGACATTTGCGTCATTCTTTTCCAGAAACGTGTTGAGAAATTAAATTCAAAAATTTCAAATAGAATATTGTATTTGTGCATTTGAATGTTCGAATTAGGCAGTAAAAAAAAAAAGACGACTAAAGCCCAGACCCATCCACTTGTTCTTGGTTAGTTAGGAAAGTGAAAAAAGTCTTTGTAAAAGATTCCTCAATTGAAGATGTCTTTTTCAATAATTCAGCTGGTCAGTTTGAATCTTTAGGATTATACGAATTGCTGTGTTTACATCTTCAACCGAAAGATTAATATGGGAGTATTTTTATCGGCGCTGCTTTTATTCAGTTTATTTGCTTTTGCTTAAAATTTTAGTGTATTGGTAAACATCACGTTCCAATAAAAACGCCTAATATTTAGTGTTCAGTCCGTTTTTGTTGTACTGGTACGTTATATGGCCCCTGATTTTGCAGCTCGTATTGCATGAGTGTCGATTCCACTTATTTATTTGTAATTTGATGAAACTCTTGTTTTCGACCTTTCAATGCCAATTTTAATTATATGCCATTCAAAAATTTTGCCAAAGACAACACCGACTTTTTACACAGCTCTCTTGATCTGGGTCCTATTTCACAGCTACTACATCAGCTACATTAACTTTTACAACAGCATTCTACAAGAACACCAGTTATATTTCCGTTAAAATTTTCTGTTCCACAAAAATAATATGTTGAATATGAGGAACAGACAAATGTAACATAAATATAATTGTTGTTGCTGGTGGACGCTGTTGTAAAAGTTGATGTAGCTGATGAAGAAGTTGTGAAATAGGCCCCTGGTATCCATAAGTGTGAGTTTTTTCAGATAATTTTTCAATACTGCTATCCATGTAACAAGACAATCTATATGCATTGTCCCCAAAGCGCAAGCAGATATTTAATTAATTTATAAAATAATCAATTTCTACCGGCGCGGCGGCGCGCTAATTTTAATTTCCACCTTAAAAGCCGCCCACTGGCCATGAACGATGGCAGGACTATGAACATGTCCATAAAGTGACATATCCATAAAAATCAGATTGTGGATTGGATTATGGACATCGTTCATTATGGCTTAGCGAGTATATGCAACTTTAAGTAGGGCAGGCCAGGAGACGAGGCTCGGCCATACTTTTGTAAGTCTCGTCTTGGTCTCGTTATAAAATCGAAAATTTCAAGTCTCGTCTCGAATGCTTGAAAGGTAGTCGCGTCTCGTCTCGTCTCATCACGTCTCGCAGGACGAGACCAACCCTAACTTTCAGTCACAAAACAGTTTAGGCTAATATGAATCACCTGCTCTTAAATGATAGGGCACGCTCTTGCTGAAACTCTTCAGTTATCGAATGGAGCAACACAACAGTTCGTATTTTGACAAAAAGTAAACAATCACCCAAAATCAGTTTCACAGTTTGTCTAGTGGATATTTGTCTCCACAAACGAGCTTTAGTGAGGAAGTACCGTTCTTATAAATTAATTTTAAACCGAGATAGCTTCTCAGCGTTTGGACCTTACTCCAAATATTTTTTCGCTTTAAGCAAAGAAAAACAAAAATCTACCTCAATACTTCAGTTTTTTAAGGGCTACATACTTCTTTTTTCACTGATTTAACAAATCTTGATACTTCACCGTACCCCCCAGTAAAGAAGAACATATCACCGCCATCAAAGCACTGAAGAACAACAAAGCGGTTGAACTTGACGGTATTCCTGCAGAGCTCTTAGGAGTAGCCCCAACAACATCGAGCGACTTACGGAACCCACTTATTAAGAGAGCTTGGGAAACAGAGAGCTTTCCTGAAGAGTGGAAAAAAGAAATGATTGTCAAGCTCCCAAAGAAAGGAGATCTCACACAGTACGAAAACTGGAGAGGAATATGCGTTCTGCCTGCAGTAGCCAAGATAATAGCAAGGATAGTATTGGACCGAATTAAAGACCACCTCGAAGACACACTTGAGGCCGAACAAGCAGGTTTCCGCACTGTATCTTCCTGTGTAGATCACATCAACACCTTGCGGATCATCATCGAACAGTGCGTTGAATATCGATCACCAGTTCACCTGCTGTTCATCGATTTTGAAAAGGCGTTCGACAGTGTCAATAGAGAATTGTTTGGCTTGCTTTACGCAGAAGGGGCATCCCAGATAAATTGATTGCTATTATCAAGGCTACATATGATGGATCCAAGTGTCACGTTTTGCACAAAGGTAGGCTGTCAGAGGAGTTTTAAATCTAAAGTGGAGTTAGGCAAGGCTGTATACTGTCACCAATACTGTTCCTGTTGGTGATAGGTGACGTACTGCACGCAGCTTTGTCAAATGGAAATGGAGGAATTCAGTGGACTCTGCAATCTCACCTCAAACATCTGGACTACGCGGACGACGTATGCTTACTCTCTCATAGGATCATGGATCTCCATCAAATGACAACAAGGGTGGAGAGAGAAGCAGAAATCGTAGGGCTTAAGATCAACTCGGCAAAAACTAAAAGGATCAGCCTTGGAACTTCCTCATCAATCCAAGTAAATATTTCTGGACAACCGGTAGTGATGGTAGAGGATTTCCAATATCTTGGGAGTATTTTCTCTACGGGTGGCGGAACTGAACTGGACGTAAACAGCCGAATCAGAAAAGCAAAGGCTGCGTTCGGAATGCTGTCCAAAATATGGAGAACCAACTCTTTTAGCTTAAAGACCAAGCTACGACTGTTCCGCTCCAATGTTGAATCCGTCCTGCTTTACGCATGCAGCACTTGGAAAGTCACTGACACTGTCACTAGAAAGCTGCAAACCTTCGTTAATAGATGTCTACGAAACATCTTGAGGATTTTCTGGCCCAACCGTATCTCCAATACCGAACTTCATTCGAGAACGGGTCAGGAGCCCATAGACTCCATTATACGAAGAAGAAAGTGGCAGTGGATTGGCCATACGCTTCGAAAAGGCGTTTGTTTTAAAAGGTTAATTTCCTAAGCCATCAGCGTGAATAATTTCTACGAGGTAAAAATTAAAAATTATAAAGAAGATTTACTCAACTCGAGGTTTAATATATAAATTCATAAATGCACTCCATATCACATTTTAATTCTAAGAAACTAAGACATTTCCTAAAATTCTCTTTGAAGTTTATCAGTATCTGCAGTGCAAATCTAATTAACTCTTGACATAATATGTAGAATTTCAATTTCCTGGAAACATTATTGTTTACAATACGATTTGCAAACGGCATTCTAATGCTTGCAAAATTAATTCACATACCAACTAATAGTAGAACAATTCCATTCACAAAATCTATGAATGTAGAAATACCTATACATTCTAAATAATTCACATACAGAATGAACAAAAGATGTTTAAATATTAATTTATAAATATTTAATACTAGCCGACCCGTGCTCGCGTTGCTTCGCAAACTTTAAAAATAATATTTTGTTTGCTATAAGTAGGTACATAATATTAAAGGAGTTTGTTTATATTTGCATACCTTCCTACCTACATATGTGTTTATTAAAGCTTCCGGATACACAACGTTTTTGCAGTGTAGCCATTTCGTAAATATATGAAGCTTTAATATTAATTATACCTCTTTCTCTTAATACACACGACAGTTTACAGTTTTTCCCGTCATTTTAAGATCTCAATCTTGAAGATCGGACCATTAGAAGTCAAGTTATACGCTTTTTACTGGAACCGAATCAAACACCTTCTTTTTTATATCCATTGCCGATGATAAGAGATACCAAATCCACAAATAATTTGATCACATAAACATAATGTGACTCTTTTCCTCCTACATAACATAAAACATACCTATCTATTTTACACACACATACACACTTTCTTGCTACAATGCCCAGCGGGAAAAATTGAAAAATTCATTGAGGAAAGATCAGCTTTTTCCTTGAGGAATGGCAGCTGCACCGTCCACTTTTCAGCTGATTCCTTTGATGAAATTAACATGGGCATGTCCTAGGCGGGAAGCACATGCTGAAAATCTGATGAAAATTCACCAACGAAATCACTACTTCGTTGGAAGTTGTTTATTCACCAACCCAAGTGATGAAAAACATGGTGATTGCATAATCTGTGAATTCACTACATAAATGTATGTGGTTTGTTCATCGGTTCAATGTCTTCGATGAAAAAGGTAATGAAAATTCAATTGTCAATTCACAAGATAAATAGTAGTTGTTTATTCAACAATTAGTTAATGCAATTTTGAAAAATGTGAAGAAAATTAAATAAATGGTGAATTCATTAATACTGTTGTGTTGTGAATTTGTGATTGGTTAAAATATAGAAACTTTAAATTAAAGTGAAATCACTAGGCCAGAGGTTGTTGGTTAAGCACCACTTTACTTATGCGAAGTGGTGATTAACCAATAACCAACAACCCGAAATACTTGGAGAAAATCTTAGATTGCCTCAATTGATGGAAATTCACAAGTCATGTTATAATGTTTACTGTCAGTAGACAATGTGAACACAGAAAACACAAACAAAAATCAACTTCTATCAAAACACACAATGGCGGTGCAAACTTTACAAAGCAGATGAGTGGACATAGACGATGAACTGATGAACTTCTACATGACTTTTTACAGTTTTTTCATCGCATAATTTTCCATATCAAAAGCTATTTTTAATTCAACGAAAGAAAGGGTTGTTTTCACACAAAGCAGAAAGTGAGTTCAAATCTATGAACTGAGGAAACCTCGCATGACTCTTCACTGACTAAATCATTGCATGACGTTTCCTTTTATTATTTGGCTAGTGAATTGATTGAAGAATTCAGCTTTAAAATTCATTGGGGACGATATTTCCCGCTGGGTGGTAGCTTTACATTGTGGCGCTCCATGTCCTATTTTATTACCTTTCTACAACTACACTATAGTGCTCAGCCAGTAGACATGAATTCAGTTTGCGGAAGAAGAGAACAAAACCAAAATAACAAAAAAAAAAACATAAAACATAGCAGCTACCCGTTGATTGCTCTTGAATAGCTTTCCTCGATAGAAATAATTTAAAAAAATTTATAACATTCAAAAGTTTATATATTTATTGCTCAGCTTGTATGTATAATTAAGAAAAGATTTGGGTCTTAAAATTTTGGTAAGAATGTTGAGTTTATCAAAAAATTCTTATTATTTTAAAATATCAAACCGTTTTGTGTGTGTATGAGTGAATATTTGGGACAAACTCTTAGAAAAAAGGTGACACAAAATTAAAAAAACAATAATATTCTGAATATTTAAACAAAATAAGAAATAAAAATATCCTAAAACCGTCTCAAAGACATAAAGAATATTTTAAAATCTGTTTCACGTAAATCAGTTAATTATTTTATGAGTTATGCGCGAAGGAACAAAATAATTCATTCGTCTTTATATAATAGTGAAGATTAAGATAACGGCAATTACGCGACATCTTCAAAAATATATGTACATTTTTTTTTTATTTTAGAGTTGAACAAACATTTGGGAAAAAAAAATTAAATAGAACAATTATGTTGTGTACTTTATTTTATAAAAAAAATTATCGGGATTCCTCGAGAGATTCGCATATTGTATTGGTTGATTTTGAAAAAGCATTCAACAGACAACCACGAGATCTGATATGTGTTGCACTTAGGCAACGAGGAGTTCCTGAAGTCTAAGTGCGGATGATCATGGACATGTACGAGCAAGTTAAAACAAAGGTAAGATGCCCCGCAGGAATCGCCTAAGAGTTCCCAATCAGAGTAGGTGTGCACCAGGGAACAGTCTTGAGTCCTTTGCTCTTTATAACTGTCCTTGACTTTCTGCTTGAGGATAAGGTGACGGACCCCAAAGTGAATCAGTTATTCTTTGCTGTCGATGGAGCCATCATAAGTGAAGATCCTGTGTCCTTGCAAGGAGGACTTGATGTATAGGTGGATGTTCTGGGGGGAAATGGATACCGCATTAGCGCGAAAAAGACCGAATACCTACGCTGTCCATTTTCTGATCCACACAGGCCTATTCCGGGCCTTGAATTTAAATGGAACAGTGCTTCCCAAGTGCAAAAAGTTTAAATATCTTGGATCTGTGATCAATAGCGAAGGATCTTGTGATGACGACATCAAACATCGCATAAGTGTAAGGTGGATGAAGTGGCGGGAAAACTCCGCCATCTTCTGTGATCGAAAAATGCCGCCTAAGCTGAAAGGAAAGCTTTACATGGCAATTGTTCGTTCAGCGCTTACATACGGTTCACAGTCTTAGACAATTCACAAGAAGTATGAGAGTAAATTGACGGCAGCTGAAATGAAGATGCTTAGCATGACAGCAGGAGTGACACAGCGTGATCGAATAAGAAGCAAGAGAATCCGAAGAAGCCTTCACGTCAAAAATACGATCTTGAACAAAATACAGCATGACTAACTTAGCTGCTACAGTCACGTACAAAGAAGATGCCATGAGAACCCAGTTCAAAAGGCAATATTACAAGACGTTTTAACACTATCGCGGAAGAAAGCAACGACACCTGCATTTAGTTGGCCTCAGACATGGAACAATCCAAAACCGGGAGGCCTATCGACGTTTTCTGAGGTCAACCCGGCGAACCCCACAAGTGGAACCTTAGGTGAATCAGTTGAGTGTGAGAGTTGTGCTCCCCCTCGAGATCATGACAATCGCTGGTAAAATGAAGAAGAGGAAGAAGATTCAAGAATATTATAAAAAATAAAAAAACAATAATAATCATTCAACTCTGGTTGTAGGTTTCATTTATTTGAAGGAAGTCGAACTTTTTTAATTTTTTTTTATAAAAAATACAAGGAAAATATTTTTTCTGAAAGGTCTTAAGGCCAGCCATAGGCGGTTATCCATTATTTGCTGGACACCCTGATGAACAAAATCATGAAAATGACAATTATTGTTTTTGGTTCAGTCAAGCGCTTAGGCGTCAATTTCAATAGTTTTTTATTAAAAAGAGTACCTTGGGTAGCCCGCTTCCTTCCTCCCTTTTTGGGACATCTATCCCGCTCACGCGACTCCGGCGCTCTGCTTAGAGTATGCTCAGACGGCAGGCAAGCACCTGTGTCGACATTTTTCTTGGACAGCCGTATTTTTTTTAGGAATAGACGAATTCAATAGTATTAAGTCTTTTCTTATAGTGTAGCTTCATCAAAATAGTTACAGTAAAACACCCACTCATAAGATTTTCGCTTTGGGTGATATTTCCTTGCAATTGAGCGTATAAATAAAATAAATATAAAAAAATCGGGTGGCACAACGGCTCATGAAGATCCAGGGCCTAGTGACTAAAACTCGCAACCATTCCTGTGTGCGCCTTTCGACAGGAATGGAAGGGACCTACAATTTTATGCCGAATCCGAACGGCTAGACGAGAAGCACTTATTCGTGACAAGTGATACTCTTGGAGGATTTGTCAATTCCTCGCAAGAGGCAGTAGCCCTGAAAAAAAACTTTTTAGTTTTTAGGTGGACGAGGCTGGGAAGCGATCCCAGACCTCCAGTGTGACAGTCGAACGCACTAACCATTACGCTACGGGCTACTGCAATTGAGCGTAACGTCATTATTTTGTAATATTGTTTTTGACAGTATTTCCTTTTTTTTTGAACTTAAAACTTTGGGCGTCGTTTAATCTTGATAAGAGTTGCAAAAAATGGAAAGAACGCTCAAAACAAATAAAATACTTTTGGGGATTCTCCTCTAGTTAAATTTTGTACCCTTGTGTAATCAGTTATACATTTTTATTTTCATACTATAATCCACCCCTCCCTTCGTTTAAACAGGAGGGGTAATTTTCTAAAAAAAAAAATGTGTTAAAACAGAAAAAAAATATTTAAAAACAATGGTAACACTTACAATGGCAACTTTTACTTTTTTGCTAACCCCCAGCTTCACAGTTTCGTTTAAACCTTGAACTGAATTAATTTTTACTGATGACCTGAAACTGGGGGTAAGCCAGAAATCCCTCGTTTATTTTATTTTTAAATAAATTATTTCAGTAAACAGTTTTTGAAAAATTCATTTTCAAACACAAAATTTTGAAAACAAAAGGAAAAAAATTAAAACTTTTTTTTAAAATTTTACGTAATTAAGTACTTTCTTATCAATTTTTAATAGATAGTCACAGTAATTTCTTTAAAGCTGTTGTTTGTATAACCTCGATTATATCTCCAGCTTCTAGACCACATACTTCGGCACAGTAAAGCGCAGTTGATTTAATCGTTGAATCGAACACCTTGATTCGTCCATCCCAATTTTCGATATAAGAACTCATCATAGCTTTATCAGTTAATGCTGTTGCCGTTCTTGCTTTGCTTTTAAAAACGTTTACAGCATGATTCCATGAACCAGTGCGACTCAAGTATACTCCCAGGCATTCAAAACTATCCACAACTTTAATCCAATCTTCCTTGCAAGGAAATCTTTCGGGGCAAGATATGTTCTTTCTTTTAGCAAAGTTCATAATTTTTGATTTTTCCGCATTTAAACTCAAGTCCTTTGCTGAAAGAAATTTGTCTAATGCTTCTAGGCACTTTTTTAAATCCATCTCTGATTTTGCAAAAACAGCAATATCATCAGCATATGCTATCAAAATAACATTCGTGTTAAGTGAAATTTCCACTCCTCTAAGTCCTTCATTTTTAAGGAATTCTTTAAGATCATTTATGTATAGATTAAATAGCAAGGCACTTGACGGATCACCTTGAAGTACCCCCTTCGTGACATTCGATTCTTCCGTTAGCCCATTTTTTGCTTTATTAGCAATCCTGGTTTTCGAATAAATGTTTTGAAATGCTCGGATTATTTTTCCACTTGCTCCGATAGTCCAGAGGTGTGTCCATAACTTTTCGTGGTTCACATTATCAAATGCTCCTTTTAAGTCAACAAAGATTACAAAAAAACTTCCTTTGGTTTTCGCAAGGATTATGTCTGTTATTGCACTGAGAATAAAAAGATTATCGGCACAACCTCGTTGTTTTCTAAAGCCATTCTGAAATTCTGGGATTAATTTCGCTTCTTCCGCCCACTCCTGAAATCTGTTGGATAATATTAGCGTATAGACTTTCATTAGAGAATTTTCAACAGCAATTGGGCGATAGTTTTCTCGTAGGCCTCCTTTTTTAAATATCATAGTTCTATCGGCTCTGAGCATTTCTGACGAGTTTCTTCCAATGTCATCGGACATACTCTGCATGAAAGAGCGCAGATGTTCAAGCCATAGATTTGGTAGGTGTTTCAGGAACTCATTTGCAATCTTATCTGGGCCAGCAGCTTTATTCTTGCGTAATCCCTGTATTACTGTTGACAACTCATCTAGGTTTATGTCTCTGTCGAGGAATTCATGAAAAATACTAAACTCAGCCATATTACCGCCATACATTTGCTGAAGATAACTTCCCCACACTACTTTTACAATAGGGTTTTGTACATTGAAGATCGGCTGAATGCTTTTGATTGCTCTCCAAAAATCTTTACTGCTTTTCGTATTTTGAAGTTTTTAATATGAAACTGAAAACTATATGGTTCTAGAGCTATGCCCTTCTTCTAAATATTAAAATAAAAATCACACCTTATTCGAATCGGTTTGCACATATTTTTAACCATCTCATTCCTCTGCATACTTTGAGCATAATTTTTGTGCAAACACGTGTTAAAAAAAAAAACTCTTGAATACAAATAACTATCCTCCAAAACCACTTACCCCAACCAAAATGTTCAATAAGTTTACCTGAAACGAAACAAATAAAAACAAAACATTAATTGTTGAAAAAGGTCAAAAATAAACAAATCACTAAAACAATTTGAAAATAAAAACAGATGCTCCTTAAACAGTTGGTAAAATATTTTTGTAACTTAAAGTACCACCTACCTACAATCACTTAACAACAAACACACAAAAATATACAAAAATCTTAAAAGGTCATCAAAGTTTTAAAAAAGATTTACTGTAAGGGCAATACATGAATGGAATTCAAGCCCCATTAACATAGCTTTAAACACACACACACCCACCCGACGAAGGACGAAGGAAACGACGACGATGAGACTTATCCTTTCAAATCCATTATCCATTAGAAACAATATAACGGCCATAACTGAACTCAAATCACCCTTATAGATCAAATATCACAAATCTCTTGGGGCTTTTTAAGGACTCAAAACACGTAAAGCACCTTTTTTATAGTTCTCTTACATCAGCTCAGCTGTAACCTCGCTTGGTATATTTATATATTTATCCTACAACCTACCTATCTAGCTACATAAATATATTTTGAAAACCCATAAAACTGGAACCAAAAAGGCTAAGTACTAAATTAGTTTATTACCTCTGCACGATATGAAAAGGAGTTAGGTTAGGTACATTTATTTTTCAAAATTTTATCTAGGTAACATTAAATAAAAGGAGCTTTCAATATAGAAACAAAAGTAACAAACAAAAAAAGCTGTACAAAAAAAAAACAACAACACAAGTCCTATTTACCACCCGCCGCGCCGCGCCGGCCGTCGTTGTGCTTCATTTTTTGCCACAAGACAAATGACGTATAAATAAAAGAAAGTTTCACTTAAAAGAGCGCAAAGAAGATAACGGTAAATATCCGGCTATTATTTTCAATTGTTGTCTATGCACAAAAATTTTCCTATCGAGTCAAAATCCAATTTAAACTTTTTCGACGGGCGGACACAATCAAAAAGAATAACTTGAATACCCCTGCTCTTTGAAATCAAAAAAAATATACACCCCCCACCCCTCCTTTCTCTCTAAAAAAAAGGATGAACATTTTATTTGGGACGATGGGATATTCAACCGGTCCAAGGGGACAACCGACGATGAGGAGAAGGAAGGAGAAGTGTAAAAATTGAGCAGTCCCGGTCGGGAAAGTTTGACTAGAGTTTTGGAAAAAGAACAAATCAGTTAAAAAAGGGTTAAAAATATACAAGAGCGGACGGACAACTTTTCCAGACACAGCGCACCATATGGCCGTGTCGAGGGGATGATATCTACCAATGGCACACACCATCGACAGCAGCGGCCGTATAGACTCGACTCGGGCCGGGCGTATGTGGACCATAAAATGGTACCGCAGAAAAATAGATAGATATAGAAAGTTAAGCAAAGTTTACACGTAGCTTCATAGAATATCCCTGGTGTGATGGGTATAGGTTTTCTTTTTTATGCATATGAATTTTTTCTCGTCGGTTCTGATATATCCAGGACACACACTTTTCGGGTATTTACCTACCAGCAATGGAAGCGGCAGCAGCAGAATCATCCCAAAATCCAATAGTTGTATCTGCAAAGCCATTCTAAATGGCAGCTTGGGCTTTGCTCTTTTATGTGTGTATATTTTTCAGATATTACACCTTGATCCTTAAATGTTTGGTGATGCGGGGGGGATGGGGGCATACGACACAAAACGAAACGAATCGAATTTTCCTAACCGCTACAAGGGTTGTACTTTGGTTTTGGTCGCGCAAACCATCTTGCTTGTGGTCACACCCGCCGAAGGATGAGTATATACACACGAATATGAGAAGGAGAATATGATTTTTTGCGGTGGAAGCAATTTTTGTTAATTTAATTTCACTTGAACCCGGGAGATCCCAGAGAACTCTGAGGACGACCACGACCACGACCACCACCATCACCATCACCAATCCAAAATCCAATGGAATCATCTAATGTGCAATGCAGTGGAATGTCGTAAAAGAAGTCAACTACCAGGGATATTTTGTACGTGTACTAGATACCGTACCGTTTTGTGGGCGATTGGCTTGTGTTTTTATGTCCCAACGAACAACGCCAACAAAAAATTAACGCAAAGAAAGTTTTATGTGGTTGTAACTTTTTTTTATTTTAATTATTTTTTACGGCATCGTTTATTAAGAATGCGGATTAAGTAAGGGGATTTAAGTACGAAATATTATGTGCAGGTAAAATATGTTGAACAAATCAGAAAGTCCTTTACGTGAGAGGAGATGTTATTTAAAAATGAGTGTAGGTACGTATAGTGGATTAAAGAAATGAGAACTAATTTCCTTGCGCTTAATGTAAAATAAGTGAAAATGCAGGGGAAGAACAAAAGGCGAAAGAAATTCAAACGTTTTCAAAATTAGCAACAACTGTCCAATTCGATTGATAGATGGCTGTAGGATGATGGTTTTTGTGTTCATAAGCAAATAAAAATATGTGGTCCGCTCACTGCAGTCTTCGCAGCACCAACACCTTAACTCTTCCTGGAGCAAATTGCAGTAGCAGATTCCCTCCATCAATTTCGTTTGAATGTTCAGGGACTACGCTTCATTAAGTACAGTTGACCTCCACGTGGTTTTTGAGCTGCTAAATCGTCTTACGACTTGAGGATACCTCACAAAGGGCTTCCGTCTTTACTTTATTCTCGTTGGGTTTCCTCAAATCCAGCACCATTTTCGTTGCTCGATATCAAGATCCATTCTCTTCTGATGAGAGTTCTATACCACAGCTCAACATAACATATGATTTGTAATGAATCTTGAGAATTTATTAAAGAGGTTAATAAAAGCATGTTGTCTGTTCGAAATGTCAGCGGAGCATTTACAGTATTCATAGGCTTACAGCAGGACGGATTTATCGTTGGACTCGAAGAGTTCCATCGTGGTGTGTAGCATTATTATGCTTGAGTTCCAAACAGAAAAAAAGCATTCTTAATGCACTCTGAACTTTGTTTATTTTATAGACAGCATAGGATCATCATCACTGTCAATGTAGTTGAACTGCGTGACTTTTTTAATAGTTTTCTACTGCAGATTAATCTGTTGTTGTGTGTTCCGACCGGTTTTCAATATTTTTGACTTTTTGGCGTTGATCCTTAAGCCAACCAGCTCACTGTTTTCTGGCAGCATTTCGAACAGCTGATTCAAGCCAGCCACACTGTTTGTCATAAAACATATTACATTGTCGACGTACCTAGTTTAAATGTTTAAGTTATTCGAAATGATTCTATTGTATACCATTCTTCTCATTCGTACTAACCGATGAAGCCAGTACATCGTCGAATGGTGACATCACAGCTCCTTGTCCTACTTCTTAACAGAGATCGACCAGAACGATGCGAATGCATCGGAAAGTTTTCGATTCGATGAATCTGTTCTTAGGGATACTTCTCATGATAAGTGATAGTCAGATGCACTAGTGATTAATTTTATCGAATACCTTCTCAAAATCGATAGAATATAGAGGCACCTGATACTCAGCTGATTGTTCAAGAATTATTCGGAAAGTGTTACAACACAAGTCTGCCACTGTGAAATGCAGCTTGGTGTCTCTTGGGTGATGACTCTATCCCTTCTCTTAACATCAATTGCCATTCGAGAACTCAGACAGAACCAGGCAGAACGGTTATACCACTCTAGTAATTGCAAGTTTTAACATCGCTTTTCATTAGTATTTTTACAACCACCCCATCCTTCCAGTCTTTGGGATGGAAAACGTTCTCCCAAACATCCTTAACTAGTGGAAGCAAACTGGACGACCTTGTTTCGCGATCCACTTTCAAGACCTCTGCTGGTATGCCATCAAGTCTAGCTGCTTTATTTCGTTTTAATGAGGACACAATGCTTAACTTCTGCACTGATTGGTGGACAAATGTCAACAAATGTCGGTTGCGGATTTTTCATTCGCAGTTTGGTCGTCGTTGGGAGGTACACAGAAGTTATCCATCCAAGCTGATTTTCCATTGTCAACACAAGATACTCGTTTATGTCACAAACAGGACGGGTTGTAGTGAAACGTTGCCCAGCGATTTCCTTGATTTCTTGCGTCCCTCACTGCAGCATGTTTCGCAAATTTTGTTCAATATTGCCCTTTTATCGCGTCTATACTTGTTCTGCAGAATTATTTTCAGATGCTCAAAATTTTCTTCAATATTGATCGAAGGTGTGTGATTTTGTCCCACACTTCTTGGGATATCTAGCGATCTCTAGATAAAGTCTGCCTCGAAATAGTTGCGGAACCGGTTTTCATAAAAACATTCTTTATTTGGTCCCACTTGTCATCAATAAACGACAAACATGTTTGACGCTCCTTCCATGAGCTTAGCGGTGTAGTTGCGACAAGTGTTTCGATCAGTTAGAGAGCTTGTTAAAAACCTTAGCTGCCTTGTTGTTATACTGCAGCTTTGCTAATACTAGGCGATGATCGGACCCAGCATCAGCTCTACAAATCCTTTCGAACATTGCGAGGTGATTTTCTCCATCCATGTTCCATAATGAAGTGGTTAATTTGGTTAGCGTAACTTCAACCACATCCCTTTTCCCATTCTTATCATCCACCCTAGCGTTTCCCCCGTCAACCAAACATCAACAACCTCGGCTGAACATCATTTTTTGCAGACACTTTTTCTCTTTACTAATTAGAATGGAATGAATTAAATATTTTTTTTTAAAAGAGGAAGCTCGGGGGAAGCGCTAGAAGATAATTAACCTTACCACCTTTAAAGCCAGTTAATTCTTTAGGTTGAGCTGACCTATAACAGAAACTAGTTGATCTTTTAAGGCTTTTCCTTTACATTTTATGAATTACTTGTTTAATTTGTAAACTTCATAAATTAGGTGTTATAAGATCCTGATGGACGTGGAGTACGGTCTAAGCGAGCGTGAATTGCAGATTTACATGACTAAGAACCGATTTTTAAATCCTCAGTTAAGAGGAACTAGAGGAGTAAATAGTGTGAACGAAGAAAAAATTGTTTGCTTTATTTGGAGAGTACATTTTGTCTAAGGTTAAAAGGATTATAATATTATCCTGTTCCAGCACCAACTCATTTATTTATCCTTAACTCTCATTATTTGTTTCTTAAGTAAGATAATCAAATCGGATTATACAATGTTTTTCTAAAACCCATCCTTCCACAAATGCAATTCCGTGTGCAATATTTTCTCCCAATATGCATGATACCTACTCTTTCCAAAAATGTTCAAACGTGACAATATATGTAAACAATAACAAAGCGCAATGATTAAATTCACAAATTACAAAACAAATGAATACTAAACCACAGCAATTCAATTAGTAAATCTGTTACAAGTCCTTCAAACACAAAGTAAATATACATATATCCTTTCAAAGGATCCATACGATGCTTAACCGCTAAAAACCATTGCATTTTTTGGTTGTTGTTTTATTTAATTTGCTTATGTTTGTGTATTTTTATGTAGATATCCAAAGTTTAACTCTAATTTTCATCAAACAGTTAATTAAAAACCCATTTAAGAACCACCTAACCTTGCTCTCTATTTGTGTCATTAGCATTAAATTGTGTCTGTTTACATTTGTGTGTGTATGCGGTACCTCCCTCTCGCTGCAGCAGTATTTTGTATATTCAACCATCCATGCAAACAAACAACACAATAAAACCAGAAAATCCTCTGCCTAAACCACATGGTGAAACCAAGCGAGGACAGGACCATCAAGCCAGTAAAATAATTTGCACAAAAGCTTTATCCGCTTATAATAATAATTTTCCCAGATCCCACTATCATTGCTCCCCATGGACATAAACCAGAGATACATAAACAGGCACAGCAGGTAACTGGAACTTTTAGCAACAACAAAAACAGCAACATAACCTACAAAACAGGTTGTCTGGCGATAGCAACAAGAGAGGGAGACATCAGCAGGGCCTCATGAGGCAGGGTTAGGCCCTTTTGTGAGCCTTTCACATGCAAATCCATTTTCAACGATAATTGAATTATCCTTGCCCAACGACGATGACGACGAACGAGGAACGACGGGAACGTCCACAAAAGACGGCTACCCAAAACAATCTGCATTAACGATCACAACGAGATAATTGATTTGCAATTATACAATTCCTCTCTAGGACTGGAGTTATAGTGGCGGTCGGTGGTGGTGACTCGTGGGGGTTGATGAAGGGCACAGGCACAGGGACAACTCTTATCGCGGGTTGGGGCTTTTGCTTTTTATTACTTATTTATTTCGTTGGCGCGCCAAGTAGCGATATGTATCCCAAAATAATTCAACTAAAACTCGAAGAAATATGCCTAAAAACTGGATGCTGAATTTTGTATGCGTTTGTGTTGGTTTGTGCGTGGTGTATAGCAACCGGAATTTAATTGACCATAATTGCAATTAATTGTATCGCAAATTGCAGGCTGTATAATCTCGTTTGTTTTTTTTTTTTCTCGAATGGATGATGAGAAGATTCGACGCATTTGAGTATCTTATTCTTTAAGTTGGTTGTAGTTCATCTCAACCTCGTTGGTTGTTGTCGTGGTCGATTATAATGATGAGAGCCCTCTTCCTGCAATCCAGACTGAAAGTTACCAGAAATGTGTCGGTTGCCCTTGGAAATGAATTTCTCATCGTACTTCGTCGCCGTCGTGCCGTTTGTGCATCGTCGTCGACAAGACCCAGAATCCAGAAACAAGTAGAACAACAAACAATCCAGTCTATCTAGTTTGGCCTTCAATGTTGTTAAAGGGTGTTTCAAAAAAAAAAAAAAAAAAAAAAAAAAAAAAATGCGTATAAAAGCATACAATATAATTAATAAATTCAGCTTGCTAAGCACTGATTCATTTTGATAGCGAAGGAAACATTTATAAAAAAACGCCTTGTTTTTCATATGATTTCCATGATTTCTCAGCTTTTGATTGGTAGATCGACTTAAATTCTTTCTTATGACAAGGATATATTAGCAGGGTATGTCATAATGGTTTTCCGGTCAAAATCAGTTCGTACATTTTTGTAAACATTGAGGACAAACATTCCAAAAACCTACAAATCAACTTTACATCTCTTCTATGTTTGTCTTATTCATTGTTCATTATAGCCCAAGTTCTTTGGGAACGTCCTTTTTCAAGCGTCAAGTAGATGAAAAGCCCTTATGTGCAGAATACAGTCCAAATACAAGCCTAAGTATAGTCAGAATAAAGTTCTAAGCAGCTACCCGTTGTTCTATAATAGGAAGAAATATTTCTCTATGAATTCTTGGATGTGTCCAAGTTTGAGGTCTTACAGTAACATATCCACTCGATATCAGATGAGGATTTTCGCAAATCTGATCCAATATTTTCCTCCTGATAGACAATGTACCCTATCAAGAATTTCGGAGGAAATTTCGATACCCTCAAAATATTTTATATTCCATAAAATTTTTTATGCTCACTTTACAAATCTTCTTTGGGAAACATTTTGCCCCAAAAATATAATCCAATTAAATTAGAGCCAAATTCTCTTCGAAAATGTCTTCCCAATTCCGAGGGAAACTTTGGAGCATTAGTATTACTCCCTATTTTCGAAGGAGGAAAATATTTCCAATGAATTTGTATTCCCGATATACCCCAATATGAATAGCAAGAAATTATGTTAACATACAAAATTACAAATGAGAAGAGAAGACTATTGGCTTACTAGCTAAGCTTTGAAGCAAGTCGTAAGTGTAAAAAGAGAAGATTTTAAGCATGGTTCTTTCCATATTTTAGATTTGAAGTAAGCTGTGCGAATAAATCATCTTTCAAAACCATGACACACCTTTTAGCTGCGTTATATGATTTTCCGAAAGAAATCTAATCACATAATTCTCTAAACATTAAGGACAAACATTCTTGGCCCAAAATAATTGTTAGTTTAAAATCAAAAGCCCCAAGATATTTGAATAACTGTTTATCTAGTTAACTGTCTAAGCGACTATATACATAAAGTCATCTTCATCGGCATTTCCGACTCGGATGTCCCACGAGTCAAATACTCCCTAAATTAACAAAATAAATAAAAAATATGATTGTTAGACCTAATGTCTTTTAAATGTAATGCACGGCACTAGTTAGAAGAAATAAAAGGAAATGAAACAATTTTTGTTGGTTCAGTGAAAGTTCCACGGGTGGCATCCAGATAAAACATGGCTGGCTAGATTGGCGCTCGAACCAACTTATTCCCAAATTAAGATATACAAATAAGAAATCTCGTAAGTGTAAAAAGAAGAATTTTAGCTTGGTTACTTCAATATTTCAGCTTTAAAGTGAGCCGTAAATATAAATCTTGTTTTAAAAACATCACAGACCTTTCATCTAAGTTATATGATTTTTGCGGAACACATCGAACTCCTGGATTCTCCAAACATTTAGGACAAACATCCTTGACACAAAAATCAATTATTACAACATTTCAACAAAAAAAAAAGATTAAAATCTAAAACTCCAAATTATTCAAACTACCGTTACATGTCAAACAACTATTTATACATAATGAACCTTATCATGAATTCTGGGGGATTTCTCCTCAGATTTTAACTTTTTCCCAGGAGTCAAATACTCCCCAATTTAAATATACAGAAAAGAAGTCTCGTAAGTGAAAAAAGAGAAGATATTTTTAGCTTGGTTTCTAAGCCTTGCAGTGAGCCGTGAACATAAATCTTGTTTACAAACCATCACAGACCTTTCAGCTAAGTTATATGATTTTCCGCAAGACATCCAACTCCAGGATTCTCTAAACATTAAGGACAAACATCCTTGATTCAAGTCAATTTTTAACATTTTCAAAATCGAATGGATTAAGTGAATTATTGTTTGATACTTAATTTTGTTTTCAATATCTCTCGCTTCTCTGGGAACACCCTGTTTTTACTTAAATTCTATTAGCCTTCGTCCTTGTCCTTTTTTGTCTAATAGAACGCAATTGAATATTATTAGGCCGCCTCGCTGCTGCTGTCCATTGAAAGGAGTCAAACTATCTCTACGACTAGGTTAACCATGTTGAAGGATATCATACAAATATATACAGATTTCCTGACCAGGGATACTTTTCCAAGGATCCCTTCACTGCTCTCTAGTCGGAAATAGATATACAAATACATATACATACATTGATACGTTTTCGTTAGATCTTCATTCACTTTGATTTAGCTTATTTTGCGGTTAAGTGGTGTTGTCGACTTTTCACATTCGCATCGCATTTTAGATCGAAATAATTGCTATCTGTGTGCGAATGCCGACATAAACATTTGCCAGGATTATATTTTATATTGTTTGTCGTGCCATACACAAGAGAATATCATTATATTTGCCTGCCCCTGCTGTGAGTTTGAGTGAGGCCATAAGGTTTATATAAGGGACGAAAATGCATGATCTAAAATGTATTTATCCTTATAAATCCTTAATTCATTTGCTTTATTTGGTATTCACAACATATGTACGTATAAATGGATTTGTATTTGAGGGTGGTGCGCATCGCAGTGCACAGAACATCACATACATATATACACGGAAAGAAAGTCTAATAAAATTTTATTGGAATTTCCATTCAATTGAAAGGGTTTTTTGTTGTTGCATAATATATCCATACGAGAGTATAAGGTTATGTATGATTGGATTTCATTTTGATATTAATAATTCCCTTTGAACTTTTGTTTTGTGATGAATACCTAAGTGGAATTGTGGTTTAGACAACACATTTTGGTATTTCATATGATGAAATTATTTTGCTCTTTTGTATTTGATGGCTAATAATAATAATAAGCCGTCTTGCTGTGTAATGCTCATTAACGTAAGGTTTTTTGATGTCTTTATCATGCAAATAAGTGAAGCAATAAAATTTGATTGCAATAGATTAACTTGCAATAAAATAACAAGCACAAAATTAGCATGGTGTAATTATTGCAATTTACTGTGATATAAAATAATCTGTTTGGAAATTTTCTAAATGGTTTAAATTCAATGAGTACACCATGGAGATATAATGCGGTTTAATTTCAATTTGTTAGAGCTTGCAAATAGAGTCCTTTCGATAGGACCGGTTATACGAGAGATATTAATTAGAGTATTTACTTTAGGATTAGTTGTAGGGAAGCAAAACTTGCATGGTGTGACGACCTGAAAAGTCCTTGCATGCAAGCGCTTGCTGAATGTTGTGTTTGAAAACAATTGTGTAAAAAGCACTTGCACGGTGTGACTCATGCAATCGTTTGTAAGCAAGTTGATTACTTAAAATCCGGTTTCATAGTCTGCTCGTACAAGTTTGTGCAAGCGAACGTTTGTTTGGATTCTTAATATTTCAGGATGTAGGTATTTCGTTAACATAAAGTCTTTGTGTAAAACAATAACACATATCTTAGCTAGAGTATATGGTTATACGCTTAAAATCAAATGAGAGGATTTTCATAACATTAAGGACGAAAATATTCTTTGGATATACACGGTTTTCGTTAATCTGACATGATTTTTTTCCTTGCTTGATTATGTGTTCGGCCAACAGTAGGCGTTTTTCTTTTTTAGTTCAGAGCAGAGCCTGAACTGTCAAACAAAAAATTGTGTTTATTTTTTACCTCTGAACGTTCAGAGCTTCAAATTTGTGTTTCTTTTTAAGTTCTGAACGTGTTCTGAGCTTGTTCAGAGCGCGCTCTATGAGCTCAGAATAAAATAACTGAGCAGACCGAGTTGAATGCTGAACACAAGCATTTGATAGGTGAAATTGCAAAAAAAGTGACAGTTTAGTGTTCAGGTGTGTTTCAAAAATAATTCTGAGCGCTCAGAACTAGAACACGCTTTGTTGAGAGGATGTTCAGAGCATGCTCGATATGCTCGGACTCTGTTCAGAACTCTTTTCTGAGCTAAAAAAGAAAAACGCCTAGTATAGGTACAAACAAAATGCCATAACTGACAGAAGAGAAGGTTTTTTACTTGGCTTATTCAATAACTTACCTTCGAAGTAAGTTTTAAATATAAATGTTCTTTCAAAACCATCACACACCTCTTAGCTACGTTACATGATTTTTCGATTGAAATCTAATTACACAATTCTCTAAACATTGAGGACAAATATCCTTGACACAAAACCCAACTCTTGAAACGGTCAAACTTAAAATTCTGGAAGATTTTATATTTTTTTAGCAATTAACACCCTGCCTCTTCGACTGAAGATTTACCACTACCTTTTTTGAAAGTTGTTATTATCATAGTTTTGAAAAAAGTCTTAGCTACGTTATATGATTTTCCAAAGAAATCCAATAACAGGAAACTCCAAACATTGAGGACAAACATCCTCAGTTTGATAATCGTATCCGTTTTGTATTTTTGCGATACTTAAATGCATGAAGTATTAGCATACCGATTCATATATCTATTTATTTATTAACCGTTTTGACAGTTCAGTTCATTTGCTTGGGTAAAACAATAAAAGAAATGAACTCAAAGTAGCAAATACCAAATGCGTCCACATACAAATCACTTGCAGAAAGCACTTTCAAAAAGCGCTTGCACTTGTATGGTTTCACGACCCGACGAAAGTGCTTGCAGGAATTTTTCTTGCATGGTTAGACTGCTTCCTGCAAGCACATTTCAAAATCGGAATTTATTTAACCGCTTTCTGCAAGCATTTTTTTAGTGTGACGGCACCTTTATAACTTTAAACATTGACCCCCTTATTTATATTATTATTTATTATTTATTTATATTATTTCAGCTCCCGTTTTTAGGAAAACTACATCATGGAATAAAAATGTTCCGGACTCAAATGGAGCCCTAAGTGCGCAATTACACCATGCATCTAGACGCCTGCAACTTCTTCGAACTTTTTCGAATTCTCTTGTTGCACGAATATTTTACCCACGCGACACACGGCAGATTTTCTTCCGTTTCATCTTTTCGAATTTGTTTTCTCTTTTGCACTTACATATGTTCGAAAAGTTGCACGCGTCTAGATGCATGGTGTAATAGCAGACTAAGCAAATGCCTTTGATTTGAGTCCATAAAATTCTTATCCCAAGGTGTAGTTTTCATAAACACGGGAGCTGAAATATCGATTCATTCTTTATAAATAAGGGGGTAAGTGTAAAAACTTCATTTCAGAAATTTTGCAAAATTGATTTCCATGTCATTCATCTACTCTCCAGACTAACAATAGCCAAAAGCCACATTATCATTTTCTGCATCAAGAGCTAAAACATCACGTCCCAGATTATCCATGAACCCTTTATTATGACTTTTCTATAAAGTTCCATTGAAAACAGCTAAGAAGCTGTTAAAACAAATACTTTCCATTAACTGCTCCTTTTTCAAACTCAGATCAACGTCAAACGTAGCATAAAAAAAATCCAATTTGAATCACGTTCGTACAACCAACCAACAAGCATCATCAGTGCTTAGTTGGAAAATCCCTTTAAATGACCATAATATTATTAAATTGAGAGAGAGAGAGCGTCAGGTCTCAATCATTTTATACAAATAACCCAGCATGGGATCGGCCTTCGGTTGGATATTGTTTGGAAAAACTTTTCGATGAACCTCAACCATTTTATCTAAATTGAGTTTTACGACTGCCATTCCGATGGCGCAATGGCGCTTGCTTTTTTTTTTTTTTTTTTTTATATGCCTGGCTTTTCCGCATCTGCTTCTTTATATTTTCCTTCCAAGTGGCAATTTTCTATTTCATGATGAAAAATATGACACGTACGTTATTCCTTGGGCATATTTACACAGAATACAGCTACACAAAAAAACCACATTTGTGGTGTGGTCCTCATGAGGTGGTGGTGATACTGTGTAAGGAGGAATGAATATCAGGGCACAGAGTTCGTTATAATATAACCCCAATGTAACACAACTCAACTCACGGTAATCCAGCACGAAATAAAATTACAGTTTCACACGTACAAGCTCCTTAAATGGCTATTAAGCGAAGTGAAATAACCTAGTTTCGTGTGTGTGTCCGTCGTCGGTCGTCGCCGTATCGAGGGATGTATACCTTTAATGATATTGGAATTGAGAACCATAATGATGCCAATGATTATGGTCCTTCGACCTATTCGAAATGAGAATACAATGTAATAAATGACCATTTCTAGAGCATATCGAAAAGAGATGACGAAACGAACCAGAAATCGAATAATAACAATCTACGGGCGTACACATCGACAACAATGCCATGTTAAGTGGACGCAAATTAATGAATATGCCCTTAAGAAAGGTTCTGACAAAAGAATGATAATTTAATAATGTGCCTTTTTTAGAAGCTAGCGCTGGGAAGAGCTTGCGGCAGGTTTATCTAATTGAGTTGGAGTGATGGTATCATGAAAATTATCAAACTAATTGTTGATATCAAAATTATAAGTTAATAAGGCTTCATCAATCCAATAATAAATGGAAGAACATTTTTTGACACGAATACTTTTTCTATAATTTTTTCTGTTAGAAACAACAAATGCTGAAGAAGCTGAAATGTTAATATTGCATTAAACAATTTGGGGATAAGATTTTGAAATTAAGGTAAGATACTTTAAGATCTACTTTTCAGTGAGGTATAAAGTTAACACCAAATTTGTGGAAATAACTCTTAGATAACTTAACAGATGCTTTTATATTCTACCGAGTTTTGTGAGTCCTTGTGCATTCATCCTCCCCTTAGGCTTACCTAAGGCATGTACAACGCTTGTGACGTGACCTGACGCGTGTCGCATGATACGAGTGTAAAAACGTGTCATCTCACTATACAACATTGATTTAAGAGGACATACCGAATCACATTAGTTTTGAACCTCTGAGTATCCGGGTAGAGCATTCCACGTTCAGGAAGTGCGGTTAAAAAAAAAACAATCTCTATACTTGGCAGAACGTCCAAAATTTGGCTCGAGGGTAAACTGATGTGAATTCCTAGAAGTAAGAGTATTACATACGGTTGAATGGTTTTATAGGAGAGGAATGCAATTGGCTATTTCACAAGAACACTGTTTATATAAAATAATGAAAGACATGAAACATTACAGCGGTGTTCAAGAGATACAAATGCTTTCGTTATATTTTTTATTGCCTAAGCTCTTCTTTGTATTCTATGGTCCAATAGACTCAAGTGGGTTATTTTTTTTTATATTTAGCGCGTGCAAAAGGGGTTGTGACTACCCTTAAGATGATATACACAGCACGAGCATTTAGGTAGATTGGAGGGGACTTAAAAGGAGATACCGATGCACAATGGTTTTGAACGTCTGTAGATTGCAATGGGAGGGGAAAATTGAGCTGATTAGAGCATTCCACATTCGAGTAGTGCGACTAAAGAAAGAATCTCTGTACTTAACAGTACGTCCAAAATTGGGCCCAAGGGATTGGAGCAAGGGTTATTGGAGCACCTCTCCAAATGTGAGAATTTTACTCAGGTTCGACGAATAAAGGCTTAAGAGATTACAGCCAGATCAGAAGGGGAGAAGAATTTATTACATTGCCAAAGAAAACCTCAACACTTAGCAGCATTTTTGGCTACGACGGACGTCGTGATTGTTCCACAGAAGGTGGTCTGTGATTTACATACCGAGGAAGGACTGAAAGTTTTCGGGTTCCTAAATGGATAGTGGCATGGGATAAGAGTTTCTTTTAAGTGACAGTATACAGCATTGAGTTTTTGAAGCATTAAATTCTACTCGGTTTTTTTATTCGCCATTGAACAATGCTGTAGAGATCAGAATTTAATGAACTTGTCTACCTGTGCGTAGAACTTGTCAAGTTGTAGAAGCTGACTAGGGCCAATGAGTCTCCAGTTATAAAGGCAGTATCCGGATACCTAGTGATCTCCGGGTTAACCAGCCTTATCTGCATACACGGATCTCTGTGCAGATGGACCACCCTTTCTCCGATACTCGTGGGAATCAAATGAATTCTTTTTCTGGCCTGTTAGTGACTTGGCCATGTCAACTCATGGTCAAGCAGCTGACAGCAAGAACAGTAAGAGTAGGGTAGAAATACCTAACTTCAGTGGTGGAGGGATGGTGAGGCATGACCCGTCCACCACTACTGAGAGTGCCTCTCTTAACTTCGAAACCGCAATTCACTGGTGGTGGTATTGTGAGACAAGGCCCCACACCCGCTGAGGAGAGTAAACCTCCCAAAAAATTTGAAGTCTGAGTTCGGTGGTAGAAGGATTGTGAGGCATGGCCCTTCCACCACTTATAGAATATAAAACTTTACAAAGGTCTGTCGAAGGTATTGCACTGCAAGGTAAAATGTAGTTGCGGTCATCGATAGGAGCGATATGGATGGTACGATTTCATCTGGTCGATGGCAGGAGGTCAAACTGAAGCTCCCGGCTAGCTTCTTAAGTTTACGTAGTGAGGCAAAATCCAGGAGCGCCTCCAACTATAGCGGTTGACATCAAGGACATGTCAAGTTCATCGTTTGTGATGATCAGAGCAACCAAATTTTAGGTGGAACAACACCACAACTTGCCTTTTTTTCAATGATGCTAGCAAACTAGCAAACAAAACTTCAATAGGTTATAGCTAGTGGGGAGAAAAATTTTAGAATAATTTGGTATCATAATGGACCAATATATGACCTTAGTATGTCAGCTTTTTCTGCTAGCAGCCACTTTCTTTACCTTACCATACGCAGCCAAATCTAAGGGGAATAGATATGAAAAGCTGAGGATACTGTCATTAGCAAAACAGTTAAATTGATAACAGACAGGAGATCATTAATCAAAATAAGGAAGAGAGTCGGAGAGAAAACGGAGCCCTGGGGTATGCCAGCATTAATTTTTTGAAATTAACTGTGGCTTAAAAGCCAATCCAATACGACTTTTACTGAACAGTCCAAAAAGTAATTTCTAACCCATCGCAGAAGAGATTCATAGACACTTGTTCATCGAGAGCTTGATGTCAAATACTATCGAAAATAAATTGGGTGGCACAACGGCTCATGAAGAACCAGTGCCTATTAACTAACAACTTGCAACCATTCCTGTGTGCGCGTGTCGACGGGAATGGAAGGGACCTACAATTTAATGCCGAACCCGAAAGGCTAGATGAGAAGCACTTATTCGTGACAAGTGATACTCTTGGAGTATCACTTGTTCCTCGCAAGAGGCAGTGGCCCTGAAAAAAACTTTTTAGTTTTTAGGTGGACGAGGCGGAGAAGTGAACCCAGACCTCCAGCGTGACAGTCCGCTTGACAGAACGCTTTTGAAATATCAATAACTTTACTTTCTCCAAATGATGTAAGGATTGGTTTCACTTTTGGGTGAGATATGTACGATTGGATCTTACCAGTGGACCTATTGCCACTAAAGCCATACTGCCAGGCATTAATATGCTTTTATATAACTTTTTTTGAGCTGAGTAATTCTAATTATGAACCATGTGCTCGAAGGTATGTTGCCAAATGGGTGGCAAAACTCCCTTTTAGATAAGAATTATACCAAATTCAGATTTCATATCATCCTATATGTCTACATTTTAAAAATGAATGTGGTTTTGATGTGTTTTATTCAAAGCGTATACAGCTCAGCAAACTCAAAGACAATAAGAAATAAATAATTTTAAAAATGAATATAAAATGTTTCTGTTTGCTGCTATGCAACAATTTACTGAGCTAGCTATACACTTTTGAAGAAAACACTATATGACATTGCATAGAAACCACTTCTGATTTTTGTAGTTAATTTCCTATAAACACTCAGTTTGTCTCTTCTCTCATATTTGACCTTAACCCTCTTTATTCAAAGGTTTATATTTAGGTAACACTAAATCTCACATTAACTTAATCCAACTGAAGCTTCTATAATCCCTTATCCTTCACTCACAGCATCACATCAGGCAACAACAAATAATCAACTACATATAAACACAGTTGCGTCTAATATTCCCCAATGACAACCCACCCAGGTACCTTCTATACAAAAACACCTTTATCTCTATTATATTTTGTTTTTGTCCACAAATGACTCTGTCACTCGACCTGAGTCGAAAGTGATTAGAGAGCATGACATAAACACAATTAAATTGAAATTCAATTTGACAACAACGTTGAGTTGATTTTTTTTTTTTATTTCAAAAAAAAAAAAAAATACAAAACAAAACGACACTGAAGGCTTTCATAGTAGGTATAACAATGAACTTTTTTTTTAAATAACCAAACATTGAAAATTGATGAACAAAAATAAAAAAAAAAAAGAAAAACATTTCCTTCCTGCATCAAACACACATATTCGAGTGTAGCTGTTATAGAGGACTCTTACTTACAGTCCCGCAACATGTGAACAACGTTATATGAGAGGAGAGAAAACCAATCTAACTGCTGCCACGTAACCAGTAATCCCTTGGTTTCCCTGGTCAGATTGGAATCACTGAAGTGTAACTCCGGTCGGATGACTATTCGAGAGATGAAGTTATAAAAAAAAGAAACCAACATGAGTGCGACAAAATATAAAGAAGTTGAGATAGAAAAAAAATGCATCTCCTAACCTCCCTTTAAAACAAAAAGCTTAATTTAATTTTTGTTGTTGATCCTTAGGGGAAGTTTTCACTTCTATGGGAATGGGAAATACTTTAAGTCAAGATTTCCACTCCTGTACTAATATAAAGGAAACAAATTAACTACGATGCTTAAAGCTTCCTTGACATAGCATAAAAGAAAAAATAAATTATAAATTGATAAAGGAGGACAAATCCCCCTTTTTTCAAATAGCTCAAAATATCATATTCAGGGCTCCACAATTTCGTGTGACTCCGAGTTTGTGTGATAAAACACTCCACCATAAGTATTACTCCACAATAATTATTATGAAACCTCACTGGTGGTCATGCTGTGGCTCCAAAAAAAATCTGCCAACAAAAATATAAAACAAAGCCCCGGGTAACATATTCTAGTTAATAATAGCAATACCCTGCGGGATGACAAGAACTACTAGTATGAGTTCGGATCGGACGGACAAACGGACGTCGACGACGCCATGATACTCAAACAAGAACACCCCCGACCGACCGGCAAGTGGGCGAGGACTTCCGTCATCATCGAAAGAGGGCCATACCAAGGTATATACAACAGAACAACCACTAACTACCTTTGTCCTCCATTGTTTTGTTTGTGTGTTTACACGTTCAACTCATGCTCGTTTAGACAGGAGCAACTGTGCAGGAGGTGTGGATGGGACGGGACGAAGTTCATCATCATCATATTGCTGCTGGCTGAGTGTTCGTTCGCTTTATGAAAAGTGAAATTTGCTGCGCGTTCAATGGCTGTTAAATGTCACCTTGGCTTGTGGTCAACACAACACAACACCAGCACCATGGGGGGTTCCTGGTTTAATTTCATTATATTTTCCTTTTTTTTATTTTTCAGTTATGAAAAATAAAATACAATATACCAAATAAAAATTCTCCGCAAGGCATAAGGCCAACAAAAAAGATGAACAAAAAAAAACGGAGTCATCCAAAAACCAGACAACAATAAACGAAAACGACAATGAGTTTCGATCAACATTACATTTTATAGCTGCTATACGAGTGACATCAGAACACTCGCAGCGGAAAAATTAAGTTTTAATTTGAAAACTTTGCGGCGCAGTTTTTGAAGTTTTCTCGTTTTGTGTGTGATGTTTTTCTTTTTTTTTTTTGAAAATTCAATTTCCAATTTGTGGGTGATGTTTCTTTTTTTTTTTGAATTTCAATTAAGAAGGAGATATTTTTTTTTATTTTTGTGGACAATATTAGAAGGACATTTGGATGTAAAATGACATTTGAAGATTAACCAAGGATTTACTTGGATTATGGTTTCATTTTGAACATTGGATATTGACACAATGTGATATGGAAGTCATTGTTGGGGGAAATTGATTTTTGTTGTGGTAAATTCAATGAATAAAAGTGATCCCTTGACCATATATTCGACTACATAATAATTCACAAAGGAATAATGTATTTGGTTGGGTCTAAGCAGATCGATGGTATGAGTTTTTTTTTTGTACAGGGTTTGGGGTTGAGTTGAGTTGAGTAGTGGGTTTCTAGCGATTTCGTAGAAATCGTTGCATTATGGGGAGTCAATTCAATAGAAAATATCTTTTAAAATTTAATACAACCAATGTCCTTTTCTCCAATTATTAGATACACAGCTATGGCCAAAATAATAGCAAAACACAGAAAAAAAATAAAAAAAATTGCTATTTTTCTTTTGGACTGTGATTAATTGAGGTACAATTTTAAATTTATTTCTTCTAATTCCCTGGTAATTCCTGTACATTATTTTAGCATTTTTTGCATTATTTATTGCTAGTAATGGTAAGGGCCACACACTGTACTGAAGGCCAACGCGAGGCAATTTTAGCTTTACATAAGAGTGGCAAGTCAACACGAGAAAGCTATCGGACGCTCTGCAAGAATGGTTTTTAATGCCATCAACCTAAAAAAAATTCGCTGAGGGCTTCCAACAAAAATCACCAGAAGAGACAAATTGTCATTGATTAGGAAGTGTTAATCAGATACATCCAAAGATCTGCAGCGGGAAATTGGGATCATTGAGTCGCAGAACGATCCGTCTTGTACTACAGAATGCTGATGTATCTTCGCGATCGGCAAGAAAAGTTCCTTTGCTACAAAAGGTATACAGACAAAAGCGGATTGCTTTTACAAAATTCAATGAAATTTAATATTTAAGCTAGGAAATATTGGGGAAATATGTTGTTTCTTTTTCAGAATTATTATATTGTTAATTATTAAACATTTTTATTAAAAATGAAATTATTAAAAAATTGGTGTCCAATTGAAATTCATGGTATTTCGGTTCATATTATTGCCTTACGTAAGTTCTACATACAAATTAAAAAAAAAAAATACCATGTGTTGCTATTATTTTGGCCATAGCTGTATTAGTCTATGAAAGATAGGATCGGACCAGGGACAAATTAATTCATGAATTTGTATTGGTGGTATCGACACAGAATTTTATCCTCAACAACATATCCAAAGTCCCCCAAAATCCCCACATTGGGATTTTAAGAAGCGGAGAGGGGAGGGATGCGGGAGTATGTCAAGCTGAAAAATTTGTTGTAATAAAATCTAATCATATGACACATGGTTTAAGGATGCTTTTCAATGTTGATTCTAAAGAGACAATCTTACGTAAAATTTAATTTTCGTGTAATCGAGATAGTACATATGACATATTGTATGCGATTTAAAGGTATTTTTAACGCCGAATCTAATAAAACAAAAACCAATATGATACAAGCACCCTAAAAAAAGTTAGATTAATTTTGAAACAGAAATAATTGTTTTTTCCGTTAAGCAGATCAAACATTACACCCCCAAAAAAACACACTTGGACCTTAGATATTTGTACGGACTCTTTGGATCCTTGGGTGTCAATATAAATTTAATATTTTTAGCAAAATTCATAAGTGTCAGAATTTGTTCATGGATGTTATGGTAATAAGCACTCACTTTCATCTCTCCGTCAAAAAAACAACCTTTTACCAAAGATATTTATTGGGACTCTTTTGATTCTTGGTAAGCATGCCAAATGAAACTTTTATACTTAATTTCATTAATATCCCATTATTTTAAAATAGTTTTGGGTATAATATTACTTGTTGTACTTTAAAAAAAAGTGATCATTCCATAAAAATGGCATTAACTTTCCACATGATACATGTATCTTTTCAGTTTTGGGCTCTTTAGAATCAACGTTGAAAAGCATCGTAGAAACATGTGTCACATGATTAGATTATAGTACAAACAAATTTCCCGCCTCCCTCCCCTCTCCACCGCTTAAAATGCGTCTACACAAAAAGTCAATTCAGGGATTTTGGAGGACTTTGAATATGTTGTTGAGGATAAAATTCTGCGTCGAAACCAGCAATAAAATTTCATGAATTAATTTGTCCCCGGTGGCCCATATTAAATTTCCTATCTTTCCTAGACTATATGTATATATATCGAAATAATTTTAGGTTAAACAAAAAGTACACTATCAATGCCCCACCAATCTTCATTGAAACATTTTAAATTCATCCTTTTTATTGTTAAAATAGCAAACTGAAAGACATTCGCAAAATTATTTAGAAGTTATCTTGACACTAATGCAATTAATGTGTGCCACAAGGCGAAATTGACGTTTCTGAAAAAAAACGTGTTTTTTTAAACCCTTCCATCAAAGTTAATAGCGCCAAAAACTGAATATAATTTTTTAATGCTGCACTAGAGCGTTATGCCATCTGTAATATTATTTTGAATACGAACTGTCACTCATTTGAGTTTTAAATCTGTTTAACTTAAATTTCTTAAAGAAATGGCGTTCGTGCGACAGTAAATGTCAGAAAAAGTAAGACAATTAGATATCATCGGAAATTCAAAGCCGAAAAAGTCAGCCGGACCCGACAGAGTCTCTAACTACATCATAACGAAGGCAGCCACATGCAGTGATGATATTTTTAAGAATAATCATGAACAACTCCACCAATAACTGCTACAAAGGAAAAAAGGTGCTTGGATTTTCGCTTCTAAACAACATAAGTAAAATACTGGAAGAATTATTAATTCGGAGGATAAATAGGTTCTGCAGCGAAAACACCAGCATTCCGGAAATGCAGTATGGCTTTAGGGAAGTTCCTTAAGTTCCAGAATATCGTCACCATAGCGCTTAACAGGCATCGTGTCACCGTTGCATTGACTGCTTTCTGAATGTCGGAAAAGCGTTTGATAGCGTGTGGGCTGAAGCCTTTATCCATACTCTTTTCCATTTGCCTCCGTCACCAACAAAGATTGTTTTTTTTTGTTTTGTATTTTCCTTCACCTAGAAAATAACACGTTTAACTGGACAATTGCAAATTACAAGCGTAGAACATCAAAGCCAGAGTTTCCCAAGGTTCGAAGCTAGGCCCTTTCCTTTACATAGCCTGTAGCCTGATGATATTTGATCAGCATGTGACAACTGAATGTGAAAATCTCGTGTTTGCTGATGACTCTCTTAAATATGCCACATTGATGTCGGGTTGGCTACAAAATCTCGCAAATTAAAATCTCGCAATCGAAATCTCGCAATTACAGAAACCCGCTTTTCATAATCTCGCAATTAAAAAAAAAAACGCTTTTTATAATCCCTCATTTAAAAAAACCCGCAAACTAAAATCTCGAAAACTAAAATCTCGAAAACTAAAATCTCGCATTAAAAACATATAGGTAGGACTAATATAAGTTACGTTATACTAAGTTTTTCGTTTGTGTATGTTGTCGGTTTATATAACTACAACAAACAGTACATTGTGTGGCGCACTTCGCGGGCCAGGCAGGCGCCTATGTTGTTAGTTGGTGTGCTTTCAGTTTATTTGTAATAAACAGTACCCTAGGTGGCCCGCGTATCGGGTTTAAGGATTTTATCTTCCTTTTTGGGCCTCTGATTTTTCATTTTCCATTTGCAGGATTTTATTTTTCAGTGCGGTATTTTCCAACGTGATGGGTTAATGCGAGATTTGAGATGAAATTTGCGAGATGTTTGGTTGTGAAATTTAAATGCGAGATTGTTAAAACCGAGATTTTGTTATTGCGAGTTTATGAAAAGCGGGTTTATTAGTTTGCGAGATTTCGTATTTCGAGATTTATAAAAAAAATGCGAGATTAAGTTATTCGAGATTTTAGTTTCGAGATATTGTAGTGTTCTCATTGATGTCTGCGGGGTGGTAACCTTACGCAAAGTTAATTAACACTTCAACAAACTCTACCATCTACGTCGTCTAACAGAAATGGCGCATCCGGATAAATACCACCAAATCGGAACTTGTGTGATTCAGGAACTTGCGTGATTCAGGAGACAAAGTATAAGTGGTAGCACCGCAATCAAAACCAGAATCCGGTTCTGAAACTTTCGGACGGATTTCCGGTATCAGCCAAAAAGAACGTGAAGTACCTATGGGTTCACTTAACAACAAGTTGTTGAGCCCCAACTGGGCTTTCCACCAACTCCACCCACTGATGAGACGGAGAAACAGACTAAGCCAGAAGACGAAGTTACTGATGTACAAGCAGCTTCTGAGCTACTTTCACCAGCTATTCCTTCCCAGTCTGGTTCTCCAACTCGAAGACAGCCATGAAGGAACTTCAAATGTTCGAATAAAAGTTACTTTGGCTCTGCACCACACTAAATTTCGACCGGAAGCGAATGAAACTTTACAGGATTGAGCGCCTTTATAACCAGGCGATCATCACCTTTGTTCTTAACTTGTTTTTTCTATGGATAATATTTAAGTGAGTACTTTTTCTAGATCAAGTTTTAAGAAAAAGGTTGTTCCCCTTGTCAACGGAATGGAAGCACATTAAATACCGCACCTAAATACATTAAACTAGGGCGGACCACGAGACGAGAAAAGTCTCGGTCTTGGTCACGCATGACGAGACCGAGACGAGACCACACGAGACTGCCTTTTAAGCATCCGAGACGAGACGGAGACGAGACTAGAAATTTGGACCGCTATTTACCGAGAGTATCGTCGGTCTTAGTTGTCTCGACAGAAAAAGAAAGGCTTATAAATTGAAAAATCTTATTTCAGTTAAATATTTATTTTCTTCAGCAAACATTCAAACTATATGGGACACACACTGCATTTCGACGTATCGAGAATATTTCGTTCCAATAATCAACAGATTGCCCTGAAATCGTATTTTTTGGAGACGAGACCAGGATAAGATTACGAAAATGCGAGACTGAGACCCAGACGAGTTTGAAAATTCTCGATTTTAGCAAGACCGAGACGAGACTTACAAAAGTCTCGACGAGTCTCAGCACTACATTAAACCTTTAAGTATTGAATGCAATCAAAACTTCTAATACAAAACTTCTTAGAAAGCAAAAATCTGTTTTAAAAAAACAATTTCTATTCTAGAAACAAATTTACCATTCAAAAACATTTGTTGGAAATTATTTTTTGAAGAAAACACAACCGTTTAAGTATTTGAAATGATATCAACCTTTTTTTTACGAAATCAAAAGTTGCCAGAAACTTCTGCTGTATTCCCAAAGGCGATTACACCGTCATTTCATATCCACCAACCATAACCGGAGACCGGAGACCGGACTCAAAACTTGTCACTTTCTTCTTCAATATTAAATTCAATTAACACTTTATAAAGTTAAAACAAAAAAAAAAAAAAAAAAAATATAAGAAAAACAAATCATCCTTTAGTGTAACTTAAATATATAAATCGTATCTCGATATCCTTTCCTTTTCGCCAAGCCAAGGACAAAAGACCATTCAACCATGTCACTCTGTATAATTTCCATCGTAAGTAAATTGACCATCATTCTCAAAAAACCCAGCATGGTATCGTGTAAAAGTTTTACCCCCAACTACCTGCATACAAAATGTTCCTCCATCACTACTACTTGTTGTAACAAGGATGTGTCGTCCTCATCGTAGACATCGTCTTCCTCGTTGTAGTTGCATCTTTTTCTCCATAGGGAGTCTAGTTTTTCTTAAGTTTTTTTTTACCTTAAACCCTGCAAGACAAATAACTTTCTTAAGGAGTACCTATAGTTGAAGAAACTATCTTAAATTGAAATCGCGTTGAAGCTAAATTGAACTTTCCTGTAAAAAGCACATGACTTCGAGGATGGGTTTACACATGGAGCGAGCTCTCTTCTGATGGAACAGCGCCATTCACCGGAAAGTTTCGATACAAAAAAAAATAGAAAGAAAGTCCTTTCTAGTCGTGGCAACTATTTTTAGTCATTTAAGGAATTTTTCTTGTCCCCAACCTCCTTGACGACGACCGTCATCGTCGTCGTCATTTGCTTGTAGTTTTCTTTAGCAAACAAGGAATATGCAGAGGTTATCCGCACTGTGCTTCTTTGGTTGCCAGCGCCGCAGGTAGCTAGTATATCTACTCCTAGATACTTATACGAAGGACGAAAGAGCATTCAACTTTGGAGGATGCCATATCCTCCACTTAGCTAGGTACACCAACCTACATGCATTTTAGAGCATATACGACTAACGTAGATCGGTGGGTGGGTGTGGGTATAGTTGGCATAATGGGTTGTGGGTGCTGCTGGGTGAGTGTGTGGATGCAACGTGCAAGTATACTACTTGCTGTTGTTGCGCAAATATTGTGACGGAGTCTGAAAGAAGAAGGATTTCTTAGCAAAACATACGGACGGATACGGATGTGGATGAATTGAAATGGATTAAATGGAAGGCGGTTTTGCATTTGGAGTACACTACTCTATATATCGGTGCTGCAGATGATGATGATGATGATGATGGGGTTGAATTTGGTATTTTTTTGTCGTTCCTTTATTTTCATTTTTATTTCTACCGTTCGTTGGTTGTATATGTTGTTCTGTAGGATTATCCTTTTGGGGTCGTATTTGATGAGCTGTCAGGATAGAAGATTGAAAAGAAATAGAACAAACAAGGAGAGGAGTTTACGTGTGACGAAAATAAGAAAGAAAATAAATAAAAAAAAAGGATTTTTATTTTTGAACGGGACAAGAATTAATTACTTCTCTGAAAGTTGAGTGTTAAAAAGTATTTTTTATTTAAAAAACATGAAGATTTAATTAATGAGATAAAGAGTTTGTTTGGACGAATGAAATTAATATTAAGTTTGTTTTTGTTCAGGAGACACGGCGACGGAAGCAGGGAAAGAGTGTTGAATTAGTTATAAAGTTGTAGACGATGCTTTTATGGGGTACAAAATGGAATAAATTTTAAAAACTCCACTTAAATGAAAAAAATATTTGAAAACACTTGCGGGAACATAAGCGGAAGGGTTCGTTGGTTCGAAATGTGCTTTTGTAGCTGAGGATAGATACTTTGGTGAATCTAATATGAAATTACACAAGCATTAGGCGTTGTAAGCCCAGATTAAGTGCTTTTTACCATTTAAATCGAATCCTTTTTTAATATTAAAAAAGTTTAGAGGCGCACAAACTTTCCAAAAACAAACTAAATTTTTAAAAAGGTTGAGAGCGCTCTTTTTTAAAATATTTTTTTTGACTTGTTTTATTTTGAAAACATTTTTAGGAAAAAAATTAAGATTGCCAATGTTATGTTATTATTAACATGAAGAAAACAATAATTTAATTGAAAACAGTCATTGAAAAATCATTGAATTTTTTTTTGAAAAAAGAATTTTTCAAAATAAAAGTTGAATACAATATTTTGAAAAATTCTTTTTTCAAAAAAAATTCAATGATTTTGAAAATTCCGACGTGCAATTATATTTATTCCTTTTAGAAGCTTCTGCATACAAACATTATCTGTATATCGGTTTTTTCCAATAACAAGAAAGTCGAAAATATGGAAAATGGTTCAATTTTGTATCCTTAAAAGTAGATTACACTAATTAAAGAACATGAACATTTTTTGTTTTCAACATTTTTCCTAGGCAAGTATTGGTTTCGAGGTTTTATTCAAAACCCACATTGCGATGATGGAGAAGTCCCAAAAAAGTGATTTACATCAAGGCGTCCGTCGCCGGTCTGTTTGTCCGTGCGTCCTATTGTACATAAAACTAGAATCTTAACTAGGGTTACCATTCGTCCCCCTTTTGGGGGGACAGTCCCAAATAATAGTTAATTCAGAAATATTAAATTTAGGTTAAACTTCAAACAAGATTAGCAAATTATAAAAAAAAGGTCACTGCGTCGCGATATGATGTCGTAACCGTTGCGTGTTCATAATTGTTCCTCTTTCTGGTCGTGTGTGATTTTGTCTAGCTGATGGTTTTTTGACTATCGAATTATTTGTCAACGGTACCAAGGTTTAACAGAAGATGATGGGATGATACGGTATTGGCACATCGTTTTCCGGCGTACGGACTAGGCGAATTGAAAGTAGGCACATTCTACATGTATAGAATGAACCATTGTTAAAAAAAATGTATATTTTAATAAAAAATCAAGTTGAGGATTTTGAAATGTTGTCCCCCCTAGAACCCAGCTGTCCCGCTAAGGAAAACTCAAAATCCCTCTTTTATCATTTTCTGAAATGGTAACTCTAACCTAAACGGTTGGATTGATTTGTTTCAAATTTAGTATGAAGCATTTTTATGTGATTTCCTAGAGGAGAAATTCGGAGCTGCCATACAATGATTTCGGTTTTATCAAGTTTTCTCAAAACCGGCTCTTACGATAAAACTTTGTACATACAATTTCTAGCTGCATTCTAGATGTTAGCTACGAGAGTAAGTTCGTGTGATCCAATCGTGTATATTTTGTTGAACCATTTTCGAGAAAAATAAGATTTTTCTTACCGGTTCTCAACATTTAAATGGTAGATACCGTTATTTTTGATTCAGATAACCAGATTTTTCAAATATTTCATAAGTATTAAGGAATTCACTTGTACCAAGTTAAAAAAATTGACCAAATCGTTTTCGAAAAAATGTGTTTTCAAATAAAAATTTGGAAGGCAATTTCATAAACAGAATTGACATAAAACTAAATAAATAAAAACAACGGTAACACAACGTATAAAACTGCCTTGTTATACTTTTTTGTAAGGCCAGAAATCTCTTCTTCTATTTTATTTTTAAATAAAATTCTTTTAATGAAAAATTATTTTAAATTTTAAATAAAAATAAAAAAACAATTCAAACTAATTATTATTTTACATTTTCGTAATAAAGTACAAATTTTTGTTTCCAAATATAATGATCTTATCAATACTTAGTCAAACACTGAAAACCAGTTAATTTTAAGATTGTAAATGGTCGTTTCGGCAACCGGTAATTGATCATCAGCAAAATTGGTTCCTCTATTTTTTAACATTTTGAAAAGTTTCGGCAGTTAACATCTTCATCCGTACCACCGCCGTCTTTTGAGACAACACTACCGAGGTACAGGAAGTTGTCCACCGCTTCAACCTGCTGTTCGCAACGACAACTTGAGAAGAAGATTCAGAAACGTTGAGGATTTTTGTTTTCCCGGCGTTGATCCTCAAACCGACTTTGTTTGCCTCGCATTCCAGATTAGTCACCATATGATGAAGATCCATAATGTTGTGCGAGAGCAAACAAATATCATCAGCGTAATCAAGATGTTCCAGGAACAAAAACATCGTCCATCGAATTCCACGCGCTTGCTCGGATGGAGCTGCATGAAGGACATCCCCTATAACCACAAGGAAAAGTAGTGGAGATAGCAAACATCCATGACGAACTCCGCTATGGATATCGAAGTCCTCTGATACCTTTCCGTTGTTTAAGACTTGACACGATGCACCCTCGTAGGTAGCCTTTATAATGGCGATAATCTTCTCGGGTACTCCTCTCCTTCGTAAATCTGACCAAATGAAATCTCGATTCAAACTATCGAAAGCCTTTTCGAAGTCGATGAAGAGCAAATGAAGAGGGGAGCGGAACTCCACGCATTGTTCTATTATGATCCTCAAGGTGTTGATGTGATCAATGCAGGATGAGCCTGCACGAAATCCGGCTTGCTCTTTGTCGAGAGTAGAATCGAGATGTTCTTTGATTCGTTCCAAGATTATTTTCGCCATGATCTTTGCCACCGCGGGGAGGACACAGATCCCTCTCCAGTGTCCGCAATCCGTAAGATTTCCCTTTTTTGGTAGTTTGACGATCATCCCTTTTTTCCATTCAATGGGGAAACTTTCGTTCTCCCATGCCTGTGCTATTAAGGAGTGTAGCAACTTCGCTGATGTTTGTGGATCTGCTTGGTAGAGCTCAGCGGAAATGCAATCCAAACCTACCGCTTTGTTGTTCTTGAGAGATTTGATTGCTGATTTTATTTAGGCTAAACTGGGAGGGCAGGTGCGAATACGGGAACTAGTTTCTACGAATAGCTCATTTGGGTTAGGGGCTGGAACACCTCCGCTATCGCCTATGTGGTTGAGCACGCTAGCAAAATGTTCCTTCCATCTCCTGAGCTGATCCTCATCCGTAACTAGCAGGGTGCCGTCTACATCCTTGACGAGGTGTTGTTTTCGGGAGTTGTTGTTTCCAACCAATTCCTTGGTTATCTTGTAGACGGTACCACTGTCGCACCTAGATGCTGCTTCCTCTGCCTGTTCTGCGAGGACATTTATGCGCCTCCTTTTGTCACGTCTGACACTACTCTGCATTAAGGTATAATTAAATTTGAATGAATGAATCCATTTTTGTCACAAGAATTGGCAATTAAAACAATAAATAATAATAGTTATTCTCAGTGTACCTTCACCTACAGTAGGTAGTATCCAGCTACCAGGGAATTAAAATTGAAAACCAGAACAGAAAATGCCTCGCTTACCTTTCCTTATACTTTCTAAATTAGAAATCATCATACTCTAAGCTTCTGATTTTACTTTACAACATAAGAATGTCTGCGAATGAAGACTATACCTACCTACAACGATACATAGTAGTTATGTTATTTTGGCAAAACAGCAAACGTTAGCAGAAAATCTATAGAATCATCATCGCATCGTTTGCGTTGTTTGCTCGAACTTTATTTTCGAACAGAATTCAGAAACTCAGCTACAGGCTATATGAGTAGGTAGGAAGGTTATGTGCCTGTGTATGTATGTATGTATATATGTCAGGATAACACCATAGCTCAAAATGAATAACTAGGCAGATGGACAGGCCCAGATACAAATAAGGCGAGTAGGAAGAACGAACATGATCTCACAAACGGAACGAAACGAAAACAGACAAGACAGCAGACATTGCCTCCAATCATCATTAGTAGATACTCGTTTATATATGTATTGTATGTATGGATAGTAGAAGAATGGGATTTAAGACTATGAATAACCAGATTTGGCAGTGCCTAAAGTTTCTATAGGATAAATGATTTATTTTAAAAGGATAGGGTGTTCAAAAATCGCTCTTAGAACTTTTTTGTACTTGATGTGCTTCGTTGCCTCTTTGGTCAAATACAACTCTGCAGCTGTATGCAGTAGGCACTTCTTAAACAAGATTGAGAATTTAATCAGAAATTGTGTTTGAGGCTCGTTAGAGCTTTGTGGCTGCAGTTTTAATAATGTGAAATATTTTACAAGTACAATCCTATGAACATTAATAGCAGGTGTAGGAAAAACAAAACAGTTTCGGACCAAGAACACTTCCTTGTGGAACACCATACTTTATTTGCATTAAACCTCAAATACTCGATTCTTGTAGAACTTATTGTGTAACTTGGAATAGTCTTATGTCGAGGTAATATTCCAGAATTTTATATAAAGGGTGGTCCAACCATAATGCACGATGTTAATTGTGAGTCACACCGTAACGTCAAGTTTTTTGCCCAACTTAATTTGAAATTTCTTTGTTTCAGTGTTTGACAAATTCAACCATGGAGAAGTACGAAATTGAGCAGCTCGTTAAGATTGTTGAAGCCTTTTACGAAAATTTGCGTTCAAATCAAAATGCATTTCGTGTATTTCGTGATTTTTTGTATTCAGCATAATCGACCAAATGTTACCACCATCGGTAGAATTGTGCGCAAATTTCAGAAAACCGGGTCTGTAGGAAATGTGAAAACACCTGTGTATACTCGCCCAGTTCGTTCTGCGAAAACATTGCTGTTGTCCTCGACTTGTCGTCGTGCCCAACAATTAAAAATCTCACGAACATCACTGATGCGAATTTTGAATAAAGATTTAATTTAAGAAATTTTAGAAATAAGAATTTACACGCTTACAAGGTTCAATTGACTCAATAGCTGAAACCTACTGACCATTTCAAGCGTCATCAATACATTGAATGGTTGGTTGAACAGACAGAAGTGAATGGTGACTTTACAAAGAAAATCATCTTCACCGTCGAGGCATACTTTCGCCTCAGTGGATTCGTTAACAAGCAGAATTGCCGCATTTGGGAAAATATGAATCCACGAGTGATTGTTGAAAAGCCGATGCATCCACAAAGAGTGACTGTTTGGTACGGTTTATGGGCTGGCAGCGTCATCGGGCTGTAGTTCTTCGAAAATGCGGTCGGCCAAGCAGTTACCGTTAATGGTGTTCGCCATCGCGAGATGATAACGGACTTCTTGTGGCCAGAAATTGAGGATATGGACCTGCTCGATATGTGATTCCAACAGGATGGTGCTACTTGCCACACAGCCAACGAAATAATGGCTCTTTTGCGTGAGCAATTCAATGGCCGTGTTATCCCACGTTCGTGGCGATGTTCGTTGTGATTTGACACCGTTGGACTTCTGTCTTTGGGGATATTTAAAAGAAAAAGTGTACGTCAATAAGTCAAGCTAAATTCAAGAGCTAAAGGATGAGATAATTCGGCACATTAACCACATTGACATCATTGAAAATATGGACCATCGGATAGAGGTATGCCACCGAAGCCGTGGCGAACATTTGCCCGATATGTTGTGTCACACATAATTGTCATAGATCCTTCTATCATAATACAAAATATTAAGGTACCTAATTCTCTGAAAACTTTTTGTTTTATTTGCGTTTTCGTTGGACCACCCTTTATGTATGTATCTATTCCGAAAAAAAAACATTGTGCCAGACCTCTTACGTAGTGAAAGCTTAAAAAATGCATTAAACTGAACATTATTTCCATAGAGTTTAATTTTTTTCGAATCATCAGACTTTATAAAAAAAAGTCTGAATTTATTTTTTTTATTAGCAATAATTTAAACTTTCCTTTAAAACTGGAAACACCCTTTTCTTGATGTCGGTACAGCAAAACATTATCAAACGTTGAAGTTCATGCGAAGAAATTGAGTTGCTCAGGACATAAATTAAATGTAGGTGTATTGTCCGATACACATATTTTTATATGTGAGTTTGTTTATGTTGGTTGATTCCGTATAAGAAGCGTTTTTGAGTAGACAACTAACATTGGCGATTTAGATCAACATGGGATGTTGCTGCTGTCTACATTTATACGTGAGGAAATACAAAAAAAAAAAAAAAAAAAATCGAGGGTAAGAGTGCAAGTCCCCATGATAGAACAGATATCCATGCTGATGATGGCAAAAATGTATGAAGGAAGCACAAAACTTGTTCAGTTGACCATTTGACATGTTCTCTCCTCCTTTTCCGTAGGTTGACTACTAGACACACTGGACAGTGGACACATTTCTGAGAGAGTGTAAAGTAAACTAAAATGTTGCAGTCATAGCTTTTCTTAACTCCTTTTAACTAGATTACCAAAGAGAGTGCAATATACAATAAGTCGGAAGACACGATTCTACTGTATAATCCTACCTTCTCGTATGTGTCATTTTGAATTTACCTACTCAACCGCCAAATGCAATTACGTGTGAAATGTTAATGAATGTGCATTGCAAATTAGAGCATTTTGTCGGGAGGTCCTTTATGTTTGTGTAAAACTTTGTGTGCCTGTCTGTTCACTTCAGTTGAGTTGGGAGTGGGAAGAATTTCCTTTTTTTTTCTATTTTTTGTTTTGCAAACCCTAGATTACTTGCGTGGAGTACTCGTAGGTTTGATTCTGTGTATTTATTTTACTCTTTTCATATTGTGTATTTTGACTTGTACCTTGCACACGAAGCTTCTTTGGATGGATGTTCGTTAACTAAAATTTAAACATTCATACCGCTCTTCCGGTTTCAACGCAGAAGTGTAGTGGTATGAAAACCAATAATCATAATTTTGTGAGGATACGTTAGAACCCGGTTATATATAATTCAACTGTTTTGCCGTTGACTTTTTCCAATTTCAAAGGTGTTTTCTCGTGATAACATTTGCAGTTAGGCTGCCTAGCTTTCGCTCTGTCATATTTACATTGAAGGTTTTGAATGAACAACAACCGCTTGTGTTGGCTACCACCAAGTATTACTATAGGCTGGAATTATTGCAATTCTATGGCTGCCACACCAATCATCAGATTCCTTTATAAAATCAAAACATCTCTTGTTGCTATTTGGCTATTTACCTAGTAATAAGTACAGACTGAATTAGTGTGCAGATGTTTTTGGTTCATCAAGTGATAAGTGTCACACTCGTAACAGAAATGGTATACGTTTTAATTATTCCTATTTGCATTCCTACAAAAATAAAAATTTATTCAAACTGATAATAAGGGAAATGAAAAGCAAATTTTAGTATAGTTTGTGACACAAACGTAACATTTTGGAATTTCCATATCTTGCTGGTTTTCATCTTAATTTAAACTTTGTTATGTAGTAATTATCCACATTCAATAGAAATTTACTTCACTTCACACTAAAATCTGAGAAAAATTATGGGGCTTATTGCGAGAGTCTATTCGACTTAAGTCTATTCGACTTTTTTCGATTCTATCAAATTTGAAATTAGTATCGCCTTGCTCAGTAGACTTTTTGAATAGAATCGATTTTCGAAAATAGAATATTAAAAGCTCTCGACTAGAGCTTTAGACTGAAATGTCAAATCTCTCCAAGAGTTTAAGAAAACAAATATAGTTTGACAAAAATTTGACGTTTTTTCGATGAAATAAATAGTTTTTCTTCAAAAAAATAATATTTATAGCGCGACTAATTGCAAAAATGAACTCCGGTCCTTTGGATTTTAGACATTGGATGAAAATATGCAGACATACATTTGTGTAATATTATTATGGTTTATACATATTTATGATAACGTGGTAGCTTCGCAGACTCCTTTAAGGGTGCAGTGGTGATTTGTGCATCTTCAAAATGCACTTTCTCTAAAAGCCTTAATAACAGTTATAACAACTTGAAAAATCATTTCGTAGTTGAATGTAAGGCTCCTTTGTACCAAATATGACATTGCAGCTTTTTGCAAACGGGAGGACATTGAGAAAATTGTTGGACATCCATATAAATATCAATAAATACATCAGCATCAACTATTAAGACTTTTGGAAAAAAGTGCATTTTATGATGCATTTTAAAAATGCATAATTTCTAAAGAATGTATAAGAAGTATATAAACATCTTTAAAAAAATGTATTATGGTAGCAAATTTTATATTGCAGCACATGTTAAGATGATTGGGCATCTTGAAGGAAGGACACCAAACATGGATGACGGTATGAAAGTTCATATTGTACCAGAAGATATTCTTTTCCACTAAAATACATTCTTATTATAGGTTTAAACAAAAATTTACACAAAAGTCGATCAGGAATTCTTGATCGAAAAAAAAATTCTATTTAGTAGAAAAAAATTGATTCTAATAGAAATTCGCAATACCGACGATAGACTATAAGTCTATTCGACTTTAAGTCTATTCTGAATAGACTCTCGCAATAAGCCCCTTATACTTGGTTGCAACAGTAACGTTAACCTGTCACACATGTAACAATTTGAAACTAAATTTGGAATATGGGCAGGGCCAAGGAGACCAATTCATTCCTACTCAAATTTTGCTCATAACTTGAAAAAAAATTTACTAGCCAAAGCCCAACATTTTTTCTGTGCATAGAGTTGGGTCAGGTCCACATTTTCTTCCAAACAATTTTTTTCATATCTGCTACAGTCTTCAAACTACGACCTTTCAAAGGTGTCTTATTAAGTTACATTTACTTCCAAATTTTGTAACGTTATAAGACACCTTTGAAAGGCAAAATACAAAAAATTGTTTTGAAGAAAATGTGGGCCTAACGCAGCACTATCATACGCACAGAAAAAATGTTATGCTTTGCCTGGAAGTTTTTCAAGTTATGAGCAACATTTGTGTACGAATGCGGCTATTAGTATCCTTGGCCCTGACCATATGTTGTTTCTCAATTCTTAACCTAAAACTGAGGACTTAACCTAGAACTGAAGACTATTAAAACAATATTTAAAAATATCAACAGTTTTCTAAGGTCACACCCGAAACGCAAACAAAATGTTTCCTAACTTCAGTATACCTGCTATATTAATTATAGTTAGAACATAATGGGGCGTAATCATAGTCATTTTAGACCTGGGCCTAAGTTAAACATAGCTTTGGTTGAACTTTCGGACGTTGATTCTATATTTTCAAGTTTATAATTTCAAAATATTTGAAGCTATTTGTGTAGTATACCAAGTTAATTATCTAATAAAAAATATAAAACCCACAATTTGTAGTTAAAATCGGTCTGTATTCATTGAGCCAAAATTGTCTTAAACTGTAGTTTAGCTAAACCTGGGTCTTTCTGCGACTATGAATATGCCCCAATGCGTTTCGTCCTCTAAGAACATCATTTCGGGAGAAACACTCCACTACACCCACTCTTGATGTTCGATACCTATCAGGATGCTTCTTGGTTACAGAGAAATCATTTGACAGTATCTGGCAGCACAAGCAAACAATTTTCCATTTTCCATGTTCACTAATATATGTAAATAATTTTCAATTTTCTCAATTCCAGATCGTTCGTCCAAACTGAATATTTGTTGCGGAAGATACGCAGGAACGTACGATCACTGCTTGTATTCTTGGCTAAGCTAGGAGCCACCAATTCTATGAATTTGCTCTAGGTGGATGATTCACTAACATACCAACGCCAAATCTATTTATTCAGAAATTGCGGAAGAAAAGTAGAGGAAAACGTATTAGCCGCCTGTGGAGATTCTACACAAGATGGAGTATCACAGTCAATTAAGCCAAATCGGAGTTGACTAGTTTCAGAACAACAGCGCAGCACACTTTAAGGGCAAGTTGTCAGTGTCACAGCTTTATACTCAATCTGACCAACGCATCACAATAGAAGAACAAACCATCTGGGTATCAACTTTGTGGAGAGAGTACACGTTTAAACTCGTAAGCAGTGTTGCCATAATCTCAAATTTTATAATGCTAGATTTCAAATTTTATAATGCTTGATCGTATCGGAATTTCAAAAACAAAATGCTAGATTTCAAAATCCATATAAAAACGTCCATATCGATGATTAAAAAATAAACATTTTATAAAAATGCAAAATAAATATTTGTTTCCTCATAAATACCTAACATATGTACATACATAGGCAATATCTCCTTATATAACAAAAAACGAAAACAAAACAAAATTAATTCAATAATAACAAAACTTAAAGCTTTATGTTAATAGGTAATAGGAACTTTTAAAGCTAAATATTTTTAAGTAAGAACATGTTTTAGTAGTTAACTATTTAATTTTGAATCAGTCAGACGTATCACATTCTTATTTTTATAATATCTTATCTGTTTTATGATTTTAAGTAAATAATGAGTTAGCCCAAAGTTCTTCATACAAATAATCTTCTCCATCTTTAGGTTTTCATACTTCGTCAAGGCTCCAACTTCCTCTATAACACTTCTTGAAACCTTATAAGAAAAGTAGCATTTATCTTCTTTCTTAAGCCTAGGGCTGGCCACGAGACGAGAAAAGTCTCGGTCTCGATCTCCTTTTAAGCAATCGAGACGAGACTGTATATTTGACCGACATTTACAGAAATTTTATTAAATTAAAAAATCCAATTTCAGTTAAATATTAATTTTCTTGTGCACATATTCAAACTATAATCGCAAATATTTCGTTCCAATAATCAACAGGTTGTCTGGAAATCGTATTTTTCAGAGACGAGACCGAGACGAGACCTAATTATACGAGACCCAGACGAGATTGAAAATTTTCCATTTTAACGAGACCGAGACGAGACGAGACTTACCAAAGTCTCGCAGAGTATCGTCTCGTGGTCAGCCCTACTTAAGCCCCTTGCGTAGGTATTTGGATTGGACAATGCTGTTCAATAGTTCTTTTCCAATTTTATGACGAATTTTTGTTTTAATTATATTCGTTTGGCTGAACAGGGGCTCAAACTCAGCATTTGAAATGGGAAGTGAAGTCAGTCCAATGCCAATCACAAATCGACCTAAGTCCTTAAACATATTTTCCCAAGCTGCATCTTTAAAAGTTAGTAGCTGGATCCTAAACGCATTTTTGTTTTGTGAATTTCGAACTTTTGACATCTTATAGCAGATTTCTTAACAGATTTCTTAACAATTAAAGCAGCTGAATACCATATTATAATTCAAAAAAGATTTTTTGACAGCTCAAACTTTTGTATTGAAATTGATAAAAGAATAGCAGAATAACAGAACAAAAGACCTAGCTGAATAAGCCCAAATAATTGACTTTCCAAATTGCACAGCAACAGATGCTGTAATTAATTAATTTCTATGAGAAAAAGTATGTGTGAATCTCCGTGATTTGACGTTTTTAAGGTTAAATCATAATGCTTTCTTTTTTAAATATTTTTTTTTCTAAATATGATATCATCAAATCAATGATTTGAAATCATTTATGGCATTCAAGAATTCAAAAAATAAAAACAAGAATGCCAAAAAAGCATTTACCATAATTTTTAAATTTCATAATGCTTTTCCCTGCTCTATAATGCTAGATCTAGCATTAATAATGCCATTATGGGAACACTGCCCGTAAGTCACTACTTCGAAAAAAACTTTACTTCTTTATTTGCAAAAAAAAAAAAACAATCGTTTGGAATTAAAAGCAAGCCCTTACTTCCTTCCTTTAAGAAGTTTTAATGTGGCGCCATCTACCGGGGACAACAATTCCTTTCAAACATTAAAATGATATTGCGTTTAAATTTAAATTGATTTTTTTTAGACAAACAGAAGTTATTAAAACTCTCAATCTTCATCAATACAAAAATATAAAATAAATCTATTTTGTCCATCAGACACAAGAGATTAAATACAAATTGATTTTTTCTTATCTATACTAAAATATCACAAACACAGAAGGCAACTATGCACCGAATATTGAACCAGAGACAATTGAAACAGTCAAAAACACAAGTCTCAATGAAAACGAGACATGTTACCGATGGGTATATAAAGTGGGCGTGCATCAGACGTCCTTTAATCGTAGTTAGTTGCACAAAGAAGAAATATTAAATTATATATCTTATTTACTTTTGTTTTCAATTTATTATGTGAAAATGATTTTCGACAGAAAAGTTTACCTTCTGGTTATAATTTATGAGAGAGTACCTATCCTTTGAATCTTGAGAACATTGATGCAGACAAAACACAAACTTGGCTGCTTATATCTATCTATCCTTTGTGTGGAGGTGGCTTTCTATCACTTGATGGACACAAAAAAAACATCATTTGAATTATAATTCGTAGAAATATACATTTAAAAGTTGTCATTTCCAGTGTCCATATTCGGAATTATTCTCCTTTTTCTTCTACTCGTCTCCCGTAAGGACACTTAATATTTTTGTTTGTAGCTCACTGATAAATTCCATCATCTCGGATCATAGCAGCCACAAAAGTTTTTCATTTATTAATTTAAATAAATCTATTTGTAACATGAATAAGATAGAAGTTTTATGTACTTACTGAAATAAAAACAAAAACATAATACCATTACGCTCAAAGGGAACAAATTTACTCTAAACGCAAAGGATAATATCATCTCTATCTTTCTCACCGTTCAAATCCCCAAAGTCAAATCCTTTTTGATAAATAGAAGTTGAGTGTAAAAAATAAGATGCAAACCAAAATACAAACACATTATTGTGTGTATCTATTTCTAAATGTGTGTGCCTGTGCATCAACAAGCTATATAGTCATCCATGTTTTATACACTTCAAAATGATATTCAAATTTGGACAAAGAACTTCAAGTTTTGAAATAAAAAGAATATAACAAAACAGTAGCAGCATCAGCAGTGAAAGGGTTAAAAAGGATTAACCTGAAGCCGAATTGGCGCACCAAAGAAGAACAAAAAAAAAAGTGAAGTAAAATAAACATGAAAATCCCAGATACAAGCATATCGGACAAATCGCCTTCGTTTTACTGCGCTACTGAAGAATGCCTTTTGACTGGAGTCCCAAGGGGGATGAGGAGTGGGAATATATAAAGCTAAACTAGCTGATGGCATATAGAATCAGGACAAAACAGCATAAAAGGTTCAAAAGTTTAACTTCAAGTATAGTTTCAAAGCAAAGCTCTGGCTTCGTTGTTTGTTTGTTTGCTTGTTGGCTTGTTAGAAGAAGCTCTATTCAGTCCCGGACTAAGAATAAAATGGAGTTTCTTTTGGGCCTCGAGATGAAATGGGGTTCTAATCACATGGCAGTCTTTAATTTATGAAGCAGCTATCTGAATTCTACAATTTCATAGACAAAATAAAAGACAGTAAACATTAAAAGGCTAACTTTGGACCCAATGACTTCTGGTTATTGGACTGACATACCGGGGGACATGAGTCTTGCGAAGAAGCTCTTAGGATCCAAAGATCTAGTACATACTGTCTGGACTAGACTGAACTGATAAGACGGAAGGCATGGGATCGAATCCATCTTGTGTTTGTTTGTCGAAAGGTATTCTACGACTCTTGCGATAAAGCTAATAAGCATTTCCAAACATTCCGAGTTAACATTGACTGGGTCTACTACCGCGTTGTATCCAAGGTATACGGATGGGAATATTGCAACCATAGCCAAAACAGGGAAATATCTACCGTGAGGAATATCAGACGGTTGCAAGCACAAGATATCTGCAGGATCAAATCCCATGCTGCCAGTGTTCAGAACCAATGGCAATATAACAACGAAATCATCGGGGATGCCACCTTTCATGTACTGGGTTTTATAGGACTACAACAGTGCCGCTAAGCACATGCAGATTAACAAGAAGCATACAAATCGGAGCTGGCCAGTGCTGCTTACGAGCTCTAAGAACAGAAAAACCACCTCCTCAGAAGAAAAAGAGAAAAGCAAAGAAGACATGGGATCGAGGAAATAGATGTCACGCCAGGAATACAATTCGGAAGTTTTATCACAAGGTAAAAAGAAGCTCTCAGAGCTACAAGGTCCGACCAGAAGCTTGTAAGGACGATCAAGGGAACATTGTGGTAGAGTCAAAGTCTATGCTGAGGATATGGAAAGTTTCCACAATTTTGGTGGTATGAATAAATCGGAGTACGTCTTCAAATCAGGCGCACCATTATAAATCAGGGCATATAATGTAGAACGGCATTAAAGAAACTTGCGGATAATGCACGGGAACTTTTCAGAATCACCAGAGACATTATCGCACAACGATGTAGCAACAACCATCTAATACTAGATGTTTAATGTTGATAGACGATCAGCTTCGAAGGTGAAAGAAGCCATTTTGTATACTTCCAACGATGCCCAGGACGCAGTTCTTCTAGGGGCATTGACAGCATCTCTCATCAAGTACAACGATAATAACCGCAATCTGTCTTTTAAAGGCAAACAAAGCAACTGGACTTGACGGCATACATTCCGCGTTCCTGAAAGCAGATCCTGAAGCACAACTTCACGTAATCTGCTACCCCTTTAGTGGAGGATGGGTGAACTGGTGCAGGGTGCACTGGAAAGAAGGCGTTGTTATAAAGTTACAAAAGAAAGTTGACATTACAAACTGCAATAACTGGCGTGGTATCAACGTTTTGACAATATTCTTAAAGTTATTCGAATGGCAACTATATAATTCTCAAGAGATCGAGTCAAGGATCGATTCTCCGATTAAGAGACACAAAGCGAGTTTTCGAAGTGGTCGATCACATTAAAACCTTGTCAAGCTTACTTGAACAATCATCTGAGTTTCTAATTTCGAAAGGGTTTTCTTCGATCAGGCTATAGTCGCGAATGTATCTGGAGATCGCTCATTGCCAGGGGTATCGTATCGTTCGTTTTGCACAATGGTCAGCTTTCCGATTCCCTCGAGGTGCGTCAGGGTGTCAAGACAAGGAAATTATTTTTTTTTTACAAGCGATTGATGATGTGATGACTGGCAAAGTGGCTTCAATAGAGAGGCAACGTGGTCACAGCTAAGGGGCCCTCCATCAAGTTGGGACAGTGTGAAGGATTTTGCTGCTGATCTATGCTCTACAGATGGAGCTAAAGCCCTGGTTAGGCGGTTTTTCTTAACAACATGTTTATCATTGCTGAAATGTGGTAGGTACGTATTATGTCAACTCGCTTCGTTAATAAGTATGTTTCTAAAGCTAGCTGATTAAATAAAAAGATTATCGTGATGTGTTTCCACTTTTACTCATTTTATCTTTTCAATAGACCCAAGAATCTAGCCGCTCTTTCTTCGATTAAACAAAGACTTATTTTACTTATTTTATTTTTGGGTCTGTTAAATATTTTTTAAATCAAAATATCTCCAAAACAGTTAATTTTAACATAAAAACTTGAATTTCCTACAAAACCTCTACACTTGGCCAAATCCGACCCTGGCTCGTATCCCAAATGACTGCATCTTTTGCAAACAGATTTAAACAGTAAATCTAACGCGAACGCGTTATAGTGGCAACTTTGCTAAAACTGTTTTTCCTGTCAGCTAAACAGAGCGCGTCAAAAGGAAGCCATTTTGGCCCAATGAATACTAGTTTATTGGCTCTATGAGAGGGAAGAGGGTTGATTGCGAGCGAGAGAATTTCTAAAAGCGGTTTTAGTGCAGATTATTTGCAGACGATTTTTGTTTTCGTATTTCTCGTTTTTTTTTTTTTCCCAAAGACTGATTTTTTGTTCATCCTCAATTTCTTGCTCACAGTGGTGTGCTGGCTGCTGGTGCTATTGCTATTATTGTGTCGGGTTTTATTTCCTTGTCCCTGTTAATTCCCTCCGCGACCCCCGCTCAAAAGGATCAAAGTAGCTGAAAGAGGATTTTGTGTTCCATGAATGGAAGTATTTGTAGAATAAAAGGATATAATGTTCGCAGGATACTTGGTTAGAGGTGATAGCAGACCTACACACCCTCTTCCTGTTCTACCCTTCTTCCTTATATAACAATACAATTGTACAACTTTTCTTTAATAGCAATAGAGAGATAAAGGGGATAGGATTATATGGGGCGAGGAGCATCAGCGACGGGAAAAGTTGCGCTAATAGGATGCGTTGGCGTCTGCCTCAAATCGAGGGCATTGTTTAGTACTTGCATCATCATCATCATTGTTGGTATTGTTGTTGTAGTTGTCCTATCAGAAGCACATCAGGAGCAGCAAACTATAATCTAGAAAACTAGTATTGCGACAACAATGGGCTGACAGAATTCTATGGGAACAGTGAATCCCGCTTTTGTATATGTGTGTGTGTGTGTTTATCCTTCCTGTTCCCTTTTCTCCGGTAGAGTCCCTACATAGAATCCTTTTTTTATTGCACAACACAAGAATGCATTTGTGCGCAATTGCATGCAAAATGTTCCCATTATCCTTTTGCATTTTTTAAGCCTCCCCCCGTATAGGTACCTATCATGGCTATATAATGGAGAACAGGAAGAAAATCCATAACAAGGATAAACGTTGACGACAACGACAACGTCAGGATGTATTGTGTATGATTTTTGTCTGGAAAATTTGGGGGATGATGTCAGTGGGGAATTGCGTCAAGGAGCATCCAACCAACCTATAGAACACACAAATCTAGAACATCAATGTCTTGGGAAGGATTTTTAGCGATTTTAAGATTTTCTCGAAGGATATCGAATATTTTTGTTGTCGGTGCGAGCCCTCTTTATTTTATTTTTTTTTTTTTGACAGAAATCTTTTTGAAATCAATACCTATATTTTATATTTTTTTTTGTCGTGTTCTTCTTAGATATATCCTTGATTCAGACAAAAATATACACAAATGAAAGGATGAAAAATTAAGGACTTACCTTTTAATCCTGGTTGCTCAGGCTGCTGCTGCTGTTGATGTTGTTGTTGGTGTTGGTGGTGGTGATGTTGTTGCTGTTGTTGTTGCTGCTGATGTGACTGGAGCTGCTGCTGATGCTGTTGCTGCAGATTGTGGTTCTGACTCTCGTTTTGATGCAACTGCTGATGTTGATGTGGTAGTTGTTGCTGCTGCTGCTCCTCCTCCTCCTCCTCTTCCTCTTCCTCCTCGTCTTCATCCTCCTCCTGAAGAAGATCTACCTCCTCGTGGTGGTGGTGCAGGTGCTGGTGCTGCTGCTGTTCATGTTGTTGCTGCTGATGTGGTGATTCTAGGAATCGCCTCTGATGCAGACATGCTAACGAACGTGCAGGTAATCCATTTTCTAGAGGTACTTTCAATGGTATGTTAGGAACCTGCAATCGAGAAAAAAAGAAAAGACCAAAAATAAAATTAAATTGAAGAAAATTGGAAAATTTGCAATGAAAAGGCTGGGCGAGCAATGAGTTTCAAAATATAGCAGTTTTACCTTTCAGTTTAAATTAGTTGAAGAAAATATAAATTGCAAAAGGGAAGGAAATTTTCCTTAAAAAAAAAAAAAAAAACAGAGGAGAAGAGAATTTATCTATTTTCTAAAAACCTGTAAAATGACTACAATGGAACAGCTTATAGGGACAGACTTGATAGGAATTGAGAAGTGAGGAAGGGGGGGGGGGGGATTGAGCTGTTATAGGACATAAAGATTGTAAAAAAAAGGTAATAAACTGCGGTGGTGTTGCAATGTATGTATCTACAAAATGGAGTGCTTTACGAAGAATAATGCTTTTATTCTTCAACAAAGAATAGGAGTCTGGTGCGAAAGAGATTTCTTAACAATTTGATTAAGAGACCACAAGAGACAATTTGAAAAGAATATTTTTACCCATTCAGGGAGGATTTTGTGTAGTTTTTGGGGGTTGTTATAAATGAACAGTTAGGAAGATATATGTGGAATGGAGCGAGTAAAGTGTGAAATTTTGGGTAGAAATGTTGTGGGCAGACGCATTATAATTTCTATTATCTCAGCTGAAGGATTTAGTTCAAGCAAGGATTGGATTAAAATTTATGAAATGCATTCTGAGACTGAACAAAAGATGAAGGACAAGTTTAGTAGCTTTGTACTGACAACTCTTTTTTTTCATAATGGCAGAGACAAGGACAAAATTGTATAATGCAAGAATATACCTGCTGATCAAATTCCATGATTGGAATTAATGAGTCCCTGTGGTGCGGTGGGTTGCCCCTCAGTGTATTAAACAAAAATGGATCGACCGTGTGCTTTAAAAACGCGTTTTAACTAATATCCCAAGAACGACTAGTTGTACAAAACATTTGTCCTGCTCTTTTTTTGAGGGAAATGTATAACCACATTCTTTTGTTGAATTTGTACTTGTACTAGAAGCCGAAACTATTTACTCTTTCAGAACTTTGGTTTTCAAAACTTAAGTTTTTCAATGGTAACCCCAGACCTCGTATTTCACAAATTAAAAATTGTACAGGAAATACGAAATAGTCCCACTAACAGTATTTTTATTTTTGGATTCATTTTTATTCTTCGACAAAAACCGAGATCTGTCAAAAAAAAAACAGAAAGAAGTGGAGTTACAGCTTTGCAAAAGTTTTATTTTAACTTATTCCAAGTTTTCATTAACATTCGATTTCGATTGGACTGGTCAGTCAACATCATATATGAATTCAAAAAGTCTTTTGTTAAATAAACAAGGTGCCCTTTTCAAAATAAATTTTTCGAAAACTCAGAAACGTACACGGTTTAAATATTTTAACATTTTAATCATGGTTATATTAACATGGCAATATTTGTGTCAATATTGTTAAGAGGCGGCAATAGATGTTTAGGTCAAAGTTCACTTAAACCCCCTTTTCATTGTTAACATTGCAGTTGATTTATTTGATATGATGCAAACGATTTCAACATAAAATTGTAGTGAATAAACAAACTGGCAAGATTTTAACGTGGTGGCAGTGTTAATTTTTACTGATTTTTTGGTATTTTAACATGGTTTCTTGTTATTCTCAATTTTATTACTTAAACTGTTGACTGAACGTTTCATATTGTTATTACCTTTTACAATTTGCTACCTAAAAACCCCTAGATTAGATACTACAATCTTGAGTGTGTCATTTCAAAACTGGTACAAGAGAAAGTTTCGTTGTTCTGAACCTCAAGTTTTATAAACCAAAAACTTTTCGCATTGTTAAAAACGAAACGAATTATTCCTATCATTACAGTTAGGTTGGCATGACAGATAAAAATCTGTATAAAATTGAGTATAGCGTGTTATTTCAACTTTGTATTATTTAATTTACCAATGAAACGCATTTTTAAATAGCTTTAAAAAAAACTAGAACTTAAAATAATGAATTCCATCTGATTTGTCGATCAAATGTTCACACCCCGACAGATTTTAGAAAAATCCCGGGAATTCCAGATCGATACACACCACCTTTTTATCGATTTTAAAGTCGCGTATGATAGCGTGAAAAGGGACGAATTATACAGAGCCATGTCGAGTCTCGGCATCCCTGCCAAACTCGTCCGCTTGTGCAGGATGACGATGGAGAAATCTCGCTGCTCCGTCAAAATTGGTAAGAACACCACCGATTCCTTTGATGTTGAGAAAGGATTGAGGCAAGGCGACGCGTTATCATGCAACCTATTCAACATCGTTCTTGAAGCCATCGTACGCAACGCACATGTCAACACCAGCGGTACAATCTATCAAAAGTCCGTTCAATTGCTTGCATATGCGGATGACATAGACATTGTCGGCAGAACGCCTGTGGCAGGGGCATTTGCGAGCATTGAATCGGAGGCGGCTAGAATGGGATTGGCGGTTAATGAGGACAAGACGAAGTATATGCTGTCATCGAGAGAGGAATCTCAACATCGTCGACTCGGGCAAAATATCACGATGGACAGATATAACTTCGAAGTTGGCAAGGACTTTGTCTACCTGGGCTCCACTATTACATCGCAGAATGACATCAGTGCAGAGATCAAGCGAAGAATTACTCTTGCCAACCGCTGTTTCTTCGGTCTAAGAAGGCATTTAAGTAGTAAGGCCCTCTCTCAGAGAACCAAGGAGACTTTATACAAGATCCTAATCATCCCGGTCCTGCTTTATGGGTCAGAAGCATGGACACTGAAAGATTCGGATAAAAATCTGATAGGGTGCTTTGAGAGGAAGATTCTTCGTGTGATTTCGGTCCGGTGTGTATCGAAGGAGTATGGAGGAGAAGATTCAACGACGAGCTATACAGCGACGTTGACCTGGTCAAAAAGCTGAAAATACAGCGGCTGCGATGGCTCGGGCACGTGGAGCGTATGGACAGCAACGCACCTGCCCGACGAGTCTTCGAATCCAACCCCGATGGGGTACGCAGCAGAGGAAGAACCCGTAACAGGTGGCGCAATCAAGTGAATGACGACATCAAAGCACTCGGTGTGCGCAACTGGAAGCGGCTAGCTAGGCACAGAGCTGGCTGGAGAGGCTTGTTAGTTGAGGCCGAAGCCCATCCTGGGCTGTGAGCGCCATCAAAAGTAAAGTAAGTAAGTATCTGATTTGTTTGATAAATAATATGAATTTATAAAGAAAGAAAAAATTTAAAATCGTTAGAAAATTCATTTTTATACAATAAAATTTCTTGAACATTAAAAAAAAGTATATAGTTGGATTGAGTATTTAATGCAATATAATTTAACATTAAATTTAAAAAATATTCATTGACCCGTTTTCAAGATATTGAATTTTGAAAAAATTTTATTTATCCAAAAATACTTTTTTCAAAAATGTATATACGTAATATTGTTTAAACTGTTAAGAAACTCCTTCCTACAAAATTTGGCCGAAATCGATGAAGCCGTTTTTGAATCCAAAACTTGGCCTACATATCAAAGCGCACGGTAGCACCCAGCCTTCAAAAATCGCAAGAACCGTAACATGGCTGACTGTATGACAGATCATCAAAATTGTGGAGTTTTTCATTACGGGAACGTGGTATCCGTCCATTTTATTTGAATTTATATCCGATAGTCGCAAAATAATGCAATTTGGTGAATAAGCAATGCAAAACTTGAAGTAGGGGAGAGTGGGGCAAGAAGCACCACTTGAGCTTTAGACGCTCCTAGCGTAAGCCTTGTTGAATATACAGTCTTATGATAGCCTCGTTGCTATAGAAATTTATTTTATTTTTCAATAAAATATTTTGTATTCACCTTAAACTGTTGTTGTTTTGTAGTTTATGTTAAAATATTTTTTAAAAGACTGTATAGTCTTGGCTTTAAGTTGAAACAAAACACGCCTAATGAATAAACCTCGTTTCGGTTGACTTAAAAAACATTGAACTTAGTTTAAATGATTTATTTATTTTTTTCTTAATCTTTGAGGTATTTAAACAAAGCTAAAACAACAAGCTACATTTTTGGATACAATTTTGCAGGGTTGTTCAACGATGATGTTCCGAATAGTTTAGAACAGAAAAGTAAAATTTTTTTCTGTTCAATGACAATGTTTTTTTAAACTGTTCGGATTTGCTGTTTAATGAACAGTTGAACAGTTACCGGAAAAAGTTGCTCTTTAGTTTAGCATATTGGTACTTTGGGTTGGGGTCGAAATTCTGCCGAGGTAAAAATTCTTTTTTCAAAATTCTGCTTTCAAAATTCTGATTTTCAAAATTCTGCTTTTCAAAATTCTGCTTTTCAAAATTCTGCGAATAATAAATAAAAGTTTCAAAAATGTAACAAATGTACAGTTTTGTCCATTTTTATTTATTATTCGCAGAATTTCGTAAAACTAAATTTGGGAGAGTAGTAGGTACCTAGTTTTTCCTATAAAAGTATGTGAATGCTTTCTTTTTTTTTCTAAACTACAAACTGAAAGTAATTGTCATTGTCTTTTGACAAGTGGAAGTAAAAGTGTGCTTTAAACTATTTATGGCAGTTCAAAAGCAACGAAAGAGACATTTCCAAGAAGACAGAACAATGTTGAAAGCTGGCATCAACGACTTAAGGTGATAGTCGGTCGCAGTCAAGCAGGCCTATACAAAATCATAAATGATCTCAAAAAGGAACTTATCACTGCCAAAGCTGAAGCTGAAAGGGTCAGAAATGGAGAGAGAATAAAACAGAAAAAATCAATAACATATTATAAAAAAAAAAAAAAAAAAAAAAAAAAAAAAACAGACTTCAGCCATACTGAAGCGAATAATAAGTTCTATATGGTTTTTCTTAGATGTTGTTTTTGCAATAATTTATTAGATATGTATATTACTTTTTGTAGTTATTTTTTTTTGTTACATCGTTAGTAAATCCTACTTAAAAAAAATCAGAATAAGCAGAATTTTATTTTTCTATATTATAACTTGTCAATAAGGGTATTCATGCAAAGAGATAATTTTCCGATTTGCAGAAAATTCTAACTTTCCGCAAGATGTTTACATGAACACCCCATTAAAATTCCATGTGGGAAACGTTGGAAATCAGCAAATTAACCTCACATTTGACTTATCGCAGTGTATCAGATTATTTCTACGCTTTCCGCTTCAAATTTGTGAGATAAAATTCTATGTTTTGCAAAATATTTTTCCCATACAAATTTTGACAGTTCATTTCTACCGATATAAAATTCTATGGTTTTTAAGCTTTCTATGGGTTTTCCGCGTTTGCATGAATACCCCTAATATTTTGAAAAGCAGAATTTTGAACAACAGAATTTTGTAAAACAGAATCGAAAAAAGCTGATTTTTGAAAACCAGAATTTTTGTACGAATAGGCAGAATTTTGAAACCAGAATTTCGACCCGCTCCCTGGTACTTTTTAGTAATTTTGGCAGACTCGGTTAGTGACACTTAAGTACCCAACACGGGAGACTTAAGTGCAACTTATTCGGCTAAACTAACATTGCGAAAATTGGCTTTTTGTATCCGATATTGAGCGCACTTAAGTGCCACTCCTATGACTGTGAAACTGGCCCTAAATGCCACGTAAAAATCTTCCATCACCTTAAATACTTAACGATCAAGGATATTGGACAAAAAAAAACAACCTGATCAATGGTTGACTTAAGTGAATTTTTACCTGATGTATTCTCTTAATTAAGATTCTCAAAAACTTGCCTCCGAAAAGGATTGGCAAAGTGATAGAAAAAGCTTAAAAAGCCCTATTTCTTGTCATACTTACTGTCTCTTAATTACAAACGACCATTACTCAACCAAAAGGCGATTCAAACATTTTGTACCACCTCATTTAAATGGTCATAATCTCTATATCTCTTGACTACCGGTACAAGCTTTAGTTGCTCACAAAAATGTGATAAATAAAAATCACTTGCTTGTTTTGGTCCAAGCTAATTTTGGTTGAATTACCATCATATGTCCTTGTCGCGTGGACCCCCTCCCGGTCTCCTATCGCTCTGCTCTCTTTCTAAATCGCATTATATGCATAATCGCACCACAGAAAAAAGGGGTAAATATCTACGTCATGTAGCTAAATCCCGGTGATAACGTTGGCAATTTAAATAATTAGAAACAGCATAAATATATCTGTCTGTGTATACAAGCATCCGTGCGTCGCGACTTCGTCGTCGTTGAGGCGCGGTGCTAACCCAGGCCGCGTGCTCCTTAAGCACGTTTAAGTGCGCGAAAATCGGACTCCCGTCCCGACAAGCAGGCAAAGTGTTGGGCCAAGTGACTGCAAGCAAGTGAATGGTGTAGTGTTTGTTCGTTGTAGCGTTGTATCCAGCAGCACTCGACAGAACGTGTAATTATTGCATAAACGTTGTATCTAAGAATTATTAGCTTCGTATCTGAATCCATCCCGTCCCGTGTCGTCCCTAGGTCGCTTGGTCGGTCTTGGTGTGCACAGACTTGTTATAATAGTGTGTTTGGGGTGCCTGAGCGCTCTATACGTACTAGCTGAGCTATGGGTAGGTGGACCCATTTGCTTTAATAATACCTGCGAAGGTTGTCTTGTAAATTTTAGATTTATATCCTGCGCTATAGCTGTTGTTGTTTTTGTTTATTTTGCATAGATATTTTTTTTTGTCAGTGACGTTGCTCCTTTTTAGTGCGCGCTGCTGATATTTAAATTAATTTTTTTTTTTGGCTTTGTCTCCTGTCTCGCGATAAAATTGTATAATTAAACAAAATCAAAAGGAACACACCTTTCTTTCACTTGTATATCTACACCACCGCCATCGCCATGAGTTGAGTGAATTTATACAAAAAGGAAGTATCTTATGATAGTGGCTTAGTTGTAGAATGAAAGTCGTTGTTGGTTGAAGTTGAACAACAACGCATTATTATACCTCTTCGCATACTGTTGAAATGGAAATATAAATTAAAAGGTCTTATAGAGAGTACTTTGGCATACTTGTTGATGATGTGATTAATTTTGAAAAGTTAGCTTAAACTTGTTACAAAAGGAAATGTAATTGATACACTAGCAAGGAGTAGGAGGAAATAATTGTTGTATAAGATGATTGAAGAAGATACGAGTGGTAGAGCTTAACAGGCGGAATCGGATAAGATAATCGGGGAGGAGTAGTTAATATACCTACATATAAGAAATTTCAGTGCGGGGAAGTATTTTTAATGGATTATATAATTTTTTTCTATTTTTTTATTTATTTTGTCGATGGTTTCTACAAAGAGCGAATTATCGCCGCATTCTACGATTAAAAATAATCGATTGGTTTGGCAAAACATAAATATGATTGTTTCAAGTTCTATGACTCCTTTGGGATGGGTAAACTCGGGTCTTGCCCTAAATCTTTAATGCTTAGGAATTGTCTAGAATAAAAGACTTTTCTAAGCTCTGGAACAACTGCTGGACTACTGTATTTTAAATATAAAACCTTTTGATGGTGTTCTTAACCCTTTCGGTACGGATGTGGTACAAGACAAAGAACATTTATATGGACTTGTACCACATCCGTACCGAAAGGGTTAAGAAACTCTTAAAAGTCCAAATCGATATGAGTGCAGAGTTTTAAATGGGGGTAAAAGCACCCTAAAATTGTTTTTCAGGAATATCTCCCTAGTGGCCACGTCTACGGAAAAAGATGTTAAGAACTAATTGGTAGCTTAGTAATTTTTTTCAAAAACTATCATACGACTTTTTTTTTCATAAAAACAATCGTTTTCAAAATATTTTAATCAGGAGCCATGCGCTGCGAATTTAATTTTGTACAAAATGTGCACTGAGTTCCTGTAAGCCTCATTTTGATATTTCTACAAAAACTGCTAAAAGTTCCCATTGAGTTATTTAAGGGGGTCAAAGGCTATCAAACTCAGTTTTTTGTTGTTAATAACTGGGATAAAAGTTAGAGGGATTTTTTGTGAGCCCTCACAAAATTGTAAACGGCGCTCATATCAATGCTGACTTCTTACAGTTTTTTAAGAACACTATATGATGAGTTCAGATGCCAAAATCTAGCGTTCCGCCAGTTTTTTTGGACTATATACAAAAGCTACACTACATTTTTTTGCAGTCCACCCTTCGAAAATAATTCGTCGCCCTTCGAAAATAATTTATCCCGAAGAAAATTAAAATTCAAACATAAAATTGATCTTTCTTTGGGAAAATTCCCAAAAATGTCGACAGATTTCTCTGATAATTTTGAGGTTCTTTGATATTATTGTACTTAAAATATTTTATATTTAACATTACTTAACTTAGAACTTTGCGTAGTTTTATATCTCACATTTTTTTACGGCTGACTTGTTACGCAAAGGTTTTTGTAAGAAACTTCTGAAAAACTTGGTTTTTTAATATTTATGTTTTTGGTGTGATTTCACTTCTAATTGCAAAGATTCTTTTTATCAGGAAAAGAGGGTAGAATAAAAATGCTAAATGAAAGCTTCATGAGGAAAATTATTTTTTTAATTTGTGGCTTTTGTAGGTAGGCACTACAAGTCCTAGCGCTCTATCAATTTTCATAAATCAGAAGTGCTCCATTTAAATGATACTAATTGGTAAGAAGTGGGTGGATGACACGCCCCCTGCATGAAAAGTTTCACAATTTCAATTTTTTCCTTGTACACACCTGAAAAACAACCGCTCCACCAAATCTCATAAATCTTCACCAATCGGAAGTGCTCTGTATATATTTAATATTAATTCTGCGAAAATGGATGGTTGCCACGCCCACTGAATGAAATATCTGAAATTTTTAATTTTCCCTTTGCATGACTGTCAAGTCCTTTCACTCTACCGAATTTCATAATTCTGCGAAAGAAGTGATTCACATCTTTGATATAAATTCTGACAGAATGAACGGGTGTCACGCCCTGAATATCTCCCTTGTATTGACCATATGATCCACTAGTCTCCATATAATTAATATTAATTCTGTGAAAACGGGCGGATGCAACTTCCCCTGAGTGTAAAATACCAAACATTAAAATGTTGACTCTGTTTGCACCAAATTTCATCATCATTCTGCAATGCTCAGAAGTGCTCCAAATAATTAAGATATATCAATTCTTCGAAAATGGGCGCTCACCAGGCCCCCTGAATGAAAATTCTAAAATTTTCCCTTGTATGCACCACAATGCCTACCGTTGTGCGAAATTAAATGATTGTACGATGTCCATGTCAGTGAGTGAGTGAATGAGTCAGTCAGTTACGTATGTGAAGTTAGCAACTTTCACTTAAGAGTAACATGATCAACGAAGTAATTTGCAGTTTTTTGTTTGCATTTATTATGCATTTCTATTGCCGATTTTGCAGTTCACCAAATAGTGGGTGTAATCGAGTGACCTGCTAACTTCACAGTGAAGACAGCAGGTCACATAGTGTACCTCGAGAACCAAGCATGTTAGAGACTTGAAGTAAGGCTCCAAATTTGCAGTTTATATTGCATTTTAAGAAATGTCAAGTCCAAATTGTGAAGTCCACAATTTGATAAAAAATTTCATACTGCCATCATATTAGTCTATCTTGTGAACTAAGAATGCTAGGAAGTTACAGTAAGGCTGCTAATTTGCAGTTTTTTTTTGCAAATCAAGAAATTTTTGGTCAAAATCTTGAAGTCTTTATTTTTAAGAAATTAAAAAAAAAAATTTACTTTAATATGAAATTAGCAAGTTAAATTGTGTATCTCGAGAACAAAGCATGCTTGGAATTTGGAGTAAGGTTCCAAATTTGCAGATTATTTTGTATTTGAAGAAATGTTAGGTCCAAATTTTGGTAAAAATATGATACTACCCTGCTAGTTTCACAATGAAGTTAGCAGGGCAGGTGAAAGTTGCCCTGCCAACTTCACAGACGTCAGTCAGTTACGGTTTTTGCGATTTTCGCAGTCTTAAATCTCAAGAACCACTTATGCTAAGGAATTGAGTCTTGGCGAGTTGCCTGAACCTGGTGGGCTTAACAAATGATGTAAATTTAAAGTTTCTGATTTTATTGGTACTAAAGTTAGAGAGGGGTCGAAAATCGCCTGAGTTTGATTCTGTAAAAAGGGTGTAGTGCCAGAACTTGGCTGGGCACTACCGTGCCCTTTGATAAATACCAATATCAACTTGCTTTAAATCACAAAATTTAATTGTTCACTTTTCTTCAGGGACACACTGTGCGAGTATCTATCTTTTCTTGTTGTTAATGAAAAACACTTCAACTACATAAATGTCTAGCTGTTGTTTTACTCAAGCATACAAAAGTGATAAATTATCATTTTCTTATTATTCTCTGTTTATTTCTGTTTCTTTTTTTTTTGTTGTACAAAATAGATCTCTCGGGTCCCAGTTAGCAAGACACACTGCTCTACATCAAGGCAACTCGTAGTGTCGTCGCCATGGCAATATTGTTTTGCACCAAAAACGAAAAAAAGAACAACAACAACAACAACAATAATTATTGTTTGTATTTAGCCAAGTGGAGCTTAAATATGGTTGCTATCCGCGTGTGGCAGAAAAAGTGGAGGAATAAGTCCGCCTCCCATTTTACTTTTGATGATTTCTCACAAAAAACTTCTAGCGCTATCTATGTTATATCTAAGCTACTATTATACACAGCACCTCGAGGCATATACACTACACATAGCCCTCTCTCTAGCAGAACAGCAAGCCAAAAAGTCAACTCACTGGAAGTAGATTCCTGGTAAACTTGACAGAAATTTACTTTAGAGTTGATTTAATGGTTCGCTAATCTAATAGAGTAATTTATTGCCAGCTTGGTGCTGCTATGCTGCTGCAACTCTTTCTTCTTCTCTCTCTCTCTCTCTCTCTTTTCTATCACACAAGTGTTCGCTCGACCCAGTCTTGAGATTGGGATCAGGAGGACACCCTTTTGTTTCTTTATGCGCCGAGTTCTTTCCAAGGAGGAGTTTTGCTTTTAGGCGATTAGCGAAAGTTTAATTAAATGCGGCTACGTGCTTGGATGTTCTCTTAGGATATATACAGTATACATTGCATAGAGGTGCCGAGTGGTGAAATTATGATGATTTAGTATAGGATAGGCCTTGTTTGCCTTTGAAGGAACACATTTTTGTAAAAGAGTGAGTGGTGGTTACTAAATATACAGAAAAGGATGTTATTTTAGCACTTTACCTGTCAGTAATGGAATGATATACTTACAAGAGGCTGCGAGTTAGTTGGAGCGATGTATCAACTTGAAAAGAGTTTTAATGCAAAGATATTGCAAGTGAAATTAACTTAAGAAAATAAATCGGTTACTGTAAGTACCTACGAGTACTTGAAAAGCTGCTGTGCAAATAGTTCCAGTAGCTTCGAGCTAAAATATGTTATCCTGCTTTTAAAAGTTAATTCCTTTATAGAGAAGTTAATATAAAAGGGCTTTATTTTGAAGAAGAGCTTTATGTGAAAGATTATTGAGATTTAGTTTAAAAATTGTGGTAATTGAATTGTTTTTCATTTTAATGACTTTTGCAATACCTTTCATTTTAAAGTGCTTCTAAAATAGAATTTATAACTGTTAGTTTATTAGAGTGGTTACAATTTTGAAAATAACCTACCTTTTAAGCTTGTAAGAGTTCAAAACATGAATAAATTTAAATAACTCTAGGAAACGAGCTACCGCGCAGAAACACAAACTCGTTTTCAACAAGGCACTAGAGAGTATTAAATAGATTCTGGAAAGGGGATAACAAGTGTTAGCAAAGGCTTAAACAAGGCCCTTGGTGATTATGAACCCTTCTGCCTCGTCAGGCACAAAAAAAAGAAAACTTATGCGGGCCTTGATTCTGCGATCTTCTGCTTGTCAGTCCCACTGGGCAAACTCGCTATACAAAAATTCAATGTCGAAAGTGATTAAGTTTCTTATTAAAATGTTTAGTACCATATTGCATAACATACAGAATACAACAGTAGAATTGTTTGTACTTGCTTTTTAAGTAGAACAACTTATAACAGGTTTTCTGTTCTTACAAGTCTGACGCTCTTACAAATCTGTGGTGTTCCGATATGAAGAAGAAAAAGGAAAAAGAGAAAAAAGTGTTGTTTGATACTGAAATTTCATGGTGATTATAGAATGTTTGTTTTTGGTGTACAACAGACATGGGATACAGAACAGTGTCCAACAAGTTTTTACTAGGGAGGACCTCACGAGTGTTTGAAAAGTCTCCCTCGTCTAAATTTTTTGAACTGAAATCCAACAAGGGCTTGCAAGGTATCTGAAAAGTTTTCCTCGTCTAGATTTTCCCTACTGACAACTTGATAGGGCCTTGCCCAAACTAGTTAGAAACTTGAATCTTTTCCAGCCGGGCTTCTTGAGAAAGTATTTATTTCAATCGTGTTGGAACAAGCATCTCTTGATCTAATAAATCAATTTCTCAAAGTATTTCCATAATAAAAAAAAATTGAATACAATTTTTTTTAACACTTTTATAATCACGAAAACAAGTCGCAATAAACTGAGGTAAGTACTTTCGCCAACATTGTAACTATAAGGTTAAATTAGCTCTCTAAAAAATAAACGTTTTGATGGTACTTGAGTAATAAAATCATCCACTTGACATTTAAAACAATCAAAAGATGTTTTAATCAATTATCTCAAACTTCAGCATTTATTTATTAATGTGTTTTTTTTTTTTTTTTTAATTTTTGTTGTTGATGATATATTTCAAAAGGCCAATCCAATCCGTCTCGTCTCTTCAAGACTAATTGCAGCTATTATCTTACTTTATTTTTTTATTTTATTTACTTTTAACTTGCATCAGATAAAGGTTCGATGGGGCAAAGTATTGGTTTTGTGAAAATAATTTATAGGTCTATGAGTATTCTTCAAATCGATTGACACCTTTAGTTGGTTTATCGAAAACGGCTTGGAAACGGCTCTATGAATTTCTATGAATTTTCTATAGTTTTGTGAAATGAAGGAGAAACAAAAATTGGCCACGCCCACTTTTCTTGTATCCTTGGTTCCTCTGAAACTGCTCTTTTTTTGGCAACTTTTAAAACGATTTGGATGAAGTTTTTATAAGTTGTCAAAAGTTGAAGATTTAAGCCTTAACTACGTAAACAGCCGAATCAGAAAAGCAAAGGCTGTGTTCGGAATGCTGTCCAAAATATGGAGAAACAACTCTTTTAGCTTAAAGACCAAGCTACGACTGTTCCGCTCCAATGTTGAATCCGTTCTGCTTTACGGCTGCAGCACTTGGAAAGTCACTGAAACTGTCACTAGAAAGCTGCAAACCTTCGTTAATATATGTCTACGAAACATCTTGAGGATTTTCTGGCCCAACCGTAACTCCAATGCCGAACTTCATGGGAGAACGGGTCAGGAGCCCATAGACACCATTATACGAAGAAGAAAGTGGCAGTGGATCGGCCATACGCTTCGAAAAGGCGATCGGTGCATTGCATCTCAAGCAATGCAGTGGAACAAGTGGGCCGGCATAGAAGTACATGGCGAAGAACGGTCGAACAGGAATCGGCACGACTGGGGAAAAGTTGGAGAGAGCTGAAATATATTTCAAGAAATCGTACACGCTGGCGCGTAGGTGTAGTGGAGGCCCTATGTCCCGTAAGGGAAACTTCACGGACGTAATAGGTCCGAGGACCTAAGTAAGTAAGTAAATTAACTACATAGACCTACTTTTGCCAAAAAGTACAAAACCTGTTTGCCAAAAAATATATGAAAATTGTTATTGACAGATAAATAAAGTCACCAATTACAATTTTCAATTGTTTTTTTTTTTTTTGTAAGCAGGTAGGTATCTTCATCATACATATTTTATTATCACTTTTGTACTTTTTTGAAATAGTAGGTCGTAGTTAAGCCTTTAGAAAGTTCCTTTTTTTAATTTATTGGTTTCTCTCGAAACGGCTTTTAAGATTTCGATGAAATTTTCAGAGTTTGCTCTTATTAACGAGAAGAAAATTTAAAAAACGGTTTTATCCAAATTCACCCACTGCCACACCCACTTTTGGGATTTTCTTTGTTTCTTGGAAACAGGCCGAAGAATTTGTTTCACATTTTCGTAGTTTGGTGTTATGAACGAGAAAAAAAGTTAAGAAAAAAAATATGTATAAGTCTTCAAAACGATTTGTATGAAATTTTCATATATATTTTCAAAAGACAAACATTTTGAAAGTGGTTTTATTAAATAAGGTAACAGCCAGGCCCTTTTTTTTAATTCTTTGTTTATTGGGAAACGGCTTCAACGATTTTCAAGAAATTTTCAGTGAAGGATAGCAAATTTAAAAAAAAAAAACGGTTTTAGTAAAATTCACGAACTGCCACGCCCATCTAAGATTTCGGTTGACATTTTCGTGGTTTTGTGTTATGAACGAGTAATAATTTTAGACATTGATTCAAGCATAAATCCAACCACTGCCACGCCTACTTTTGTAATTTTTTTTGGTTTCTCGAAAACGATTCTATTTTTTCGGAAAACATTCAAACGATTTGGTTAAAATTTTTAGAATTTGTTATATAAGTCAAAAATTTAGAAATTGATTGTAGTTAAATTCACCACCTGCCTAACCCACTTTCCTTTATTCTTGGTTCCTGCGAAAAGCCCAATTTTTTCAGTAATTTTCAGAATATGTTGTTAGGAGCAACTCAAAAATTAAAAAGTGGTTTTAGAAAAATCCGCTCGTTGCCACGCCCACTTTTTTTAATTTCTTGGTTTTTCGAGAAATGCCTCTAACGACTTCGATGAAAATTTCAGAGTTTGCACTTATGAACGAGAACATAACTTATGTAATGGACTTAGTACAATCTAAGTCGCTGAATGTATACAAAAATAAATTTATAAATAAGTTTTAGTAAAATCGCGCTCTTTTTTCTAGGTTCTTAGTTTCTCGGAAACAGCTATATTTCTCGGTAACTATTCAAAACGATTTGGATGACATTTGCAGTATTTCTTCACGATTAAAATTTATAAATTAAATCCGCTCAAAGCAAACTTGTTTTCCTAAACAAAAAGAAGGTATGCTTATTACTGTTGTTTCAAGGGAAGAGTTACTTTTGTATCTATAAATTTATTCACATTTTTAACAATTTAACAACAAGTGACATTTTAATTGAGATGATTAAAAAATAAATCTTTTTTTGAACTGTCAAGTTTTGTTTATCAAAAACCGCTTGCCTTTTCCTGCAGTTCCGTCAAAATATGCACGGTTTGGAATCGAACGATACACTTTGGATTCCATTGAATGCATCCTTATTGATTTTTTTTTTATTTTTTTGAAGCTATGTTTTATCCTACACAAACATTTATTATTTTAAATCGATATCGTCCGTTGATTTGATTTTTATGTTTTAACTTTTTCGAAAACAGCTTTTCCAATATTCCACATTTTAAATTTCTAGAATCTTTTATGTAATACCTAACAAATTTCAAAAAAACAAACGTACATTCATGACAATCATTGATTTTATAGTATTTAATATGAATTTTATAGCATTTTGACGTCACGAGCAAGTATGCCCAACTCCCTCATATGCACATAAGTCATTTTTGTAGATATTCCTTCCAAAAGCCGCACCCAGCGACTCGCATCAATATTATCTACAAAAACAAAAATAAAGATGAACCTTTTATAACAGAAAATTGGGTGGGAAAACTCTTCAAAGTATATCCAATTATAAAATTTCCTTAAATCGATATGGCAATTTATTATTTACAATTGAATAAATCGAACGGTATATTATAAAGTGGTTAAGGAATGAACAACAAAAACAGCCAGACAAAAAAAAAAAAAACAAATCCAATAGAGGGATACCGTATAATGCAAAATAGGTGTGGCGTTTGCTGCCATCTTCACAGACTTCCATCAGCTCTAACTTAGCGGAAGCCTTTTTAAAACATAATCCCTCTTCTTCTTCTACAACTTGTGTCTGTATAAATGTGTGTGCAACTTTTAATTCTTCCAGAGTTTTCCTTTATCTTGCCATTTATAATTTTCTGCACTTTACCTTTATTATATTGATCGATGGTGTTCAGTGAACACACACTCGAAAGAAGAGTATACCTATACTGCCTATCTTTGAAATTGTTTTTTTAGGTGAAATATTTTTAATTGATTCAATTGACCGCAAGAAGGCAATTAAAATTTTAATTCAATTTTCTTTAATCCCCACAGCCCACAAACAAAAGCGAATAATGGAAATTAGGATCAAAAAACGATAAATTAAATTGGAAGTTTGATGTCTCTCTATACAAAGGGAAAGTTATTAGTCTAAACATTATCCGATTAGTTGTTTTCTTATTTTAGAGAGAAAGAAAGACGTTACGTGGACATTTCAGCATCAGATTAAAGGTCTTTTGGATGAGGACGAGGAGGAGGTTATCTGTAGTTTAAAGTTAATTCATTAAATTTCTAAAAGGGTTACACAACATACACTGCACATCAAGGAGCACCTGCCTCAGCTTGTTGTTTTTCTTTGTAACTTGATTTAACTTAACACACATACATATTTGTCTTACTTTTGAATAAAAGGAATTTGTGTTTGAATAAACATGAATAACTCGTGGTCTTTTTTTTTAGTTTTTGTGTATTCTACGCTTTTATGTGGAACTAATTAATGCTCAAAACTCTTCGTTTTTTTTTGTTCTTGTATAAAAAGGTGGAATTTAATTTGTAGCCTGTGGAGTTTTCACGCATTAAAAAGGAAGAGCAGGTGTTTTTGTGTGGTCTTTTTTTGTTGTTTTCTTATGTTGGTAGGATGTGTTTTTTTTTTTTTTTGTATAAATCAAAATGGGATGAATGGGAATTAAAGAAGTTAAGATGTCGTGTAAGGGCATTTTTACAAGTCAGATCCAAATTTAGTTTCTTGGGAAGTGTGCTATAATGGAGTTGGTGAGCAGTAAGGGAAAAATGCTTAAGCGGACATTGTATTACCATATTTTTAAAATTTACCTAGCTCAGAAGGAATCGTAACATTTACCTAGTTTAGTTATTTTTCCATTGATAAATATTCTTTGGTGCAAACAAAATAAATTGATTCAAATAATGTGCGCGTTCTACGAAAGCGAAAAGAACGCATCGCATCAGGTTTTAAAATGAAAATTTGATTTGACCCGGCTGGAAAAATGACAAGTTTTTGTCTAGTTTAGGCAAGACCTAGTAAGTTTTCAGTAGGGAAAATTTAGACGCAGAAAACTTGTCAGATATTTGGCTAGCCCTTCCTGGATTTCAGTACCAAAAGTTTAGACGCGGGAAACTTTTCAACACTTTTGAGGCCCTCCCTAGAAAAAAAAACTTGTTTGATATGTTTCGGTTTCCCAGCAGGAATGTCTCTTGTACACTAAAATCAATATAATTATAAACACCATGCAATTTCAGTATCATACGACACTTTTTTCTCTCTTTCCCTTTTCTGCTTTTTCATATCACACTTTTTGCTATGGGTGTGAGACATCTGTATTATATGTATTTGTTATGCTTTATGGTATGGAACATTAGAGTATAAAACTTATTCACTTTCGACATTGAATTTTTGAATGGAGAGTTAGCACAGTGGCTAGCGCATTGGACTGATAAGCAGAAGATCGCGGGATCAAGTCCCCACATATGCCAATGTTTTTTTTGCCTAACGAGGAAATAGGGTTCATAATCACCAAGGCCCTTGTTGTAGCCTTTGCTAGCCCTTGCCATCCCTTTGCCAGAATGTATGTTAAGCTCTCTAGCGCCTTGTCCAAAACTAGATAGTTTTTTTTTGGGGAGTTTCTTCATTTTAAAATTGGATGGGAAAATAGAGCCAAGGAAAGCAATCTATATTCTTTTTGTGCGGCTAAAAAAGGAACTTCTGTACTTGACAGTACGTCCAAAATTGGGCTCTAGGGCAAACCTATGAGCATTCTTAAAAGATAGAGTATTAAGGTTATTTCATTTTAGGGTAGGAATAGAATTGATAGTTTAACTAGAAAACTGCTAATAAAAAAAAACGGTAACATAATTTAAAAAGTTTAAGAGAATGTTCGAGCACATTTCATTAATTTTCAAAGCTCTATTTTGTATTTTATCCAAGAGTAAGTTATATAGCAGCCCCTGTCCAGATATGAGAATTGTACTCAAGTTAAAGACAAATAAAGGCTTTAAAGACAACACCCAGATCAAAAAAGGAAGACAAGTTTGTTACATTACATCTTCGGAGCAATCGAAGCGACGAAGTCGAGTATGTGATCATTCCGTAGAAGTTGGTCAGTGAAGGTGGATGGACATACTAAGAACTGAAAGCTATTCAGTTTCTTCGATATAAGTTCCACTTATGAATAGCACCGCGGTGAGGGGGGGAGGGTGTTCCGCTTAGTCAACAGGAGATAGTATTGAGTTTTTGAAGCATTCAATTCTACGCGGTGTTTGCTTCTCCAATGGACCATTGTGCTCAGATCAGAATTTAATGAGCTAACCAAACACTGCCGTTGTAGCTCTACATCGAAGGATATGGATGTGAATTTAGAAACGAATTTGAGAAGCTGATGGTATTGTCGTTAAATGAATAAAAACAGGCGCGAACGGAGGAAAAAATTTCGGGTGGGAGTGCAATTGTATGGCGAGGAAGTTAAATTCATACATTTCGGGGGGGTTGTGGGTTCAAACATAAAAATCCATTAAAATTAAATTGTAAATTGGGTGGCACAACGGCTCGCGAAGAACCAGGGCCTTGTGACTAACAACTCGCAACCATTCCTCTGTGTGCGCCTGTCGACAGGAATGGAAGGGACCTACAATTTTATGCCGAATCCGAACGGCTAAATGAGAAGCACTTATTCGTGACAAGTGATACTCTTGGAGGATTTGTCAATTCCTCGCAAGAGGCAGTAGCCCTGAAATAAAAACTTTTTTTAGTTTTTAGGTGGACGAGGCTGGGAAGCGAACCCAGACTTCCAGCGTGACAGTCGAACGCATTAATCATTACGCTACGGGCTACTACCATCAACAAGGTCTTTGAAAATTGGAGTGACAGAATGCGCTACTGCGAAGCCAGCACTTATTCGTGACAAGTGATACTCTTGGAGGATTTGTCAATTCCTCGCAAGAGGCAGTAGCCCTGAAAAAAATCTTTTTTTTAGTTTTTAGGTGGACGAGGCTGGGAAGCGAACCCAGACCTCCAGCGTGACAGTCGAACGCACTAACCATTACGCTACGGGCTACTACCATCAACAAGGTCTTGGAAAATTGGAGTGACAGAATGCGCAACTGCGAAGCCAGCATGCGCTACTGCGAAGCCAGCACTTATTCGTGACAAGTGATACTCTTGGAGGATTTGTCAATTCCTCGAAAGAGGCAGTAGCCCTGAAAAAAAACTTTTTTTAGTTTTTAGGTGGACGAGGCTGGGAAGCGAACCCAGACCTCCAGCGTGACAGTCGAACGCACTAACCATTACGCTACGGGCTACTACCATCAACAAGGTCTTGGAAAATTGGAGTGACAGAATGCGCTACTGCGAAGCCAGCCACTTGAACGACGCGACGTTGTAGTACATAATTAATGGGAATGTTTGCGCTTATTAATAAAGCCATAACACATGGAAAAAATTCAGTTTGGTTCAATTTATTGGATTTAAAAAAATTATCAATTACAAATCTTGGTAATTTTACATCCCTGCTAGATTCTATCAACTAACAAATTCCATTTAAAATACATTAAATCACAACTTTCTACTTTTAAACTTAGTACAAAGAATCTATTAAATTTTGTTGAACCTATTAAAGCTCATCTCCTCATGTCTAGACCATTATCAATCATTTGCTTTCAATTTATAGTTTAAATTTCCGCATCACCAATTTAATGATCTTACTACGGTCAACTTAAATTATGTTCAGAGAAAGTTATTAAAGCGCCTTCTTTTATTTATATGTATGTATACATACATAGATACCTACATACAAATACGTACAGAATTGTAGGTGTGTGAAACTTTTATTGATCTAACAACGGTAAATTAAAACAAAAATACCATAAAATCGTTAAACACATAAAACACAAGAAGATGAAAATTACGAAGGTAAATGTAAAACAAACATTTCAAAAAAAAATAAAACCACAACAGTTCATATGAAAAATTTATTACAACTAAGAAAATCAGAAGTCATAAATTGTCTTCTTTAAAAGATATAACTGTCCCCTTAAGCATAAATTTCCATGTCGGTCGTTGTTGGTCATATAATCAAAACAACATTTTGTTTCCGCCCACTTTAATATTCTTCTTCGATCTCCATCAGAAAGTGAAAAAATAAGAGGAAAAGTCGTGACAGGCAAATTATTGCCAACATATCCAATAGAGTTATAAAAAACCCTTTTTTAACACCTCTTAAAAGACCTACGGTATATGTATGTACATAAAACAAACAGCTTAAGTTACACTCTTATAAAGTTGGGCTTTATGATCGAAGCGTTACGTTATTTTGACACAGTGCGAGAGAAGAGGTAATAATAATTTCAATTGCAAAATACGACGATGATCATCATAACGATGACGATGAAGACGACGAAGATGTTGTTAATACGATCTCTCTTATTTTTTCTTGTCACCAACAACGATGATCAAAATGAGGTTAGTTTAATTTTAATGTTTGATAGTTGGTTGTAAAATTAAGTTTCACCATAACGATCACCAAACGATACATAAGTATAAGAAAATAAATGCAGATCAATTTCCTGAATATGTTTGCAAAACCCATTACCCGCATCAGCTTTATTTTGCTGTAGAGAGGAAATCACGTGATGGTTTTCACAATAAACCAGTGCTGTCGTTCATGGAAATCATATAAAGTTTAGTTTTTCGTAAGGTTTTAGAATACATTTTATAGTTTTTGGTAAATCATGCCGTTTTCAAAATAAACCAGTGCAGCCGTTCATCAAATTTGTATGAATGTAAGCACATTTTTAGGTTTTTGGTAAATCAGGTGTTTTCCCACCAGTGATGTCGTTTATCAAATTATTAACATATATGGAGATTATAACAATTTTATGTTTTTGTGTAAACTACAGAGTTTTCTGTGCTTTCGATTATTAAATTTATATGAAGTTAAGCACACTTTTGGTAATTTAGTAAATCAAATGCTTTTAAACTTAATCGGTGCTGTCTTTCATCAAATTTGTATAACCAAAATGTGTGTCTTAGAAAGGTTGACAGTCTAACTGAAGTGCCCACTGTCATATCATGGCAAAACACATTAATTTCTGGAGTTGAGGTTAGTTGTACATTTTAATTGAATAAAATTTATGTGAAGTTTAGTACATTTTTATGTTTTTGGTAAACCATGCGTTTTCTACCTAAGCCAGTAGGCTTTCATTAAATTTGTATGAAGTTTAGCACAATTTTAGTTTTTTTTTTGGTAAATCACCACGCGCAGAAAAACAACAAAAACAAATTTACATAGATTCTGACAAGGCACTAGCAAGAGTTAGCAAAGGCTAAAATACGAGCCTTAGGCTTATGTGGGACTTCATCCCGCGATCTTCTGAATGTTAGTCCAATGCGCTACCCACTCACTCGGCTAACTCGGTATACAAAAATTTAATGTCGAAAGTGAATAAGTTTTATTCCATATTGCATAACTAATATATACAGAACCGGATTTTATGTAATTGCTTTTTAGGTAGAACGACTTAGAACAGGTTTTTTTCTCATTGAACAGGCCTATAATATACAGATGTCTCACAAAAATGAAATTTCATGGTGCTTATAAAATTTGTCTTTTTGGTGTACAAGAGACATTCGTGATGGGGTAACGAATCATGTCCAACAAGTTTTCATTAGGTAGGGCCTCACGAGTGTTTGAAAAGTTTTCCTCGTCTAAATTTTGGGTACTGAAATCCAGCAAGGGCTTCATAAGTATCTGGCAAGTTTTCCTTGTCTAGATTTTCCCTACTGAAAAATTACTAGGACAAGGTCCAAACCAGACAGAAACTTGGCATTTTTCCAGCCGGGACGTGTTTTCAAACTTAACCAGTGCTTATGTCGTTCATCAAATGTATATAACGTTTAGTACATTCCTAGATTTTTGGTCGATCACCTCATTTCTAGGTTGTTGGTTGTGCTCGAAATTCGAAGAAAACTGGGGATATAAGTACTGTCGAACTAGGATTTAATATCGCGAACGTTTTTAACTAGCTGGATTTTTGATCCCCAGCCAGAGCTCCCCTTTAATTAAACTTTTGTATAAATCAAATTTATTTCTATTTCTTTTGTCGGAGTAACAAAATTTAACAACAAATGTCAAGCTTTAAAGTCTGACCATTTTGTGTCCAAGGTTAAATTCTCTACAGTTTAATAATAACAATAATTTTAATTATATGCCTGTAAGACCTCAGGTCTTTTAAATGCAATGCACGGCACTACATAGTTAGAAGGAATAGAAGAAAATGAAAGATTTTTGTTAGCCCAAGTTTATGCCTAGAAATTAGATGCCTAAAAATTAGACAGCATCAAAGTTACCAAAAATACATTTTGGCATGGTATATTTAGATTGGAAATTGAAAATTGCGAACTTTGATGCCATTTATGTCGCTGGGTAAAAACTCCAGAGAATTTGACTTTGGAAAAGATATGTTCAGAGTTTCAACTGAACATATTTTGTTTAACTGTTTTTTCTCTTCGATCAATAGGAATCGAAATAATTCGGTATTGATAAAAGTGGCTTGAAGGTGAATTACATCAAAATCAATTTTGCAATAAAATATTTTTTTTTTGTATTTCGATTTACAAATTATAGAAAAACTCTTCCTTTTACCTTTTACCCTAGAAAAAAATACTAAAAGTACTTCCTTTAGTTCAAAATTAGACTTCCCTTGTAGCGATTGTCCTAAAAAAAAGTATAGCACATTCTTACTTTTCAAGCACTTTCGACATCTGTGTGTTTTGCAATATGAAACCACTCATAAGCCATAGGCCAAAGGAAATGATCTTCACAAATCACCCCATAAGATCTGAAGCACGATCGATTTTTCATTTGTTAATTATTATTATGAAGCCCCAACTACAGCGTGACTTACATCTGTTTTCCATATAATATAGAAGTGCAACGTAATGTAATATCTAACATTGTAAGTGGGGTACACCACTTAAGAAAAAAAAAAAATCAGAAATCAAGTAGCGGAAACATTCTCTGATCTCTCGTAACCATATCGATCGATCTATCGTTTCACTGCAGGCCTTAAACTCTGTACGAGTATCTAAAACTCTTAAAGCAATGGGGTATCTTACTATAAAGCTTGAGTCCCGTTTTCATTCTGATGTTGTCGTTAAACGTTAATCGTATTCATGACATATGGGTGTGTTTGGAGCTAACTGCACCTTAACAAGATCAGCCGTATAGCCGCAGCCACAGCAGCACCAACAGCAAAAACATCAGTAGAGGCAGTAAAAGTAGCCGCACGATCCTCTATTGATCTTAAGAATCAGTATTCGAATGTTTCCAAGACGCCGGCCGCGCCGACCGAGAATGACGGCGACAGCGGTAACGACAACGACGATGACGAACCGGTACCGGTATATTTTTTAGCTGTGCCTTCTATGCATGTCGTTTCCTAAAGAATTGTATGTGATGTTCGGTTTTAAGCCCCAACAAAAGTAGGATTGGCATTTTGGGCAAGGAATTGACGTTTTCTCTTTTAAATGCCTACCTTACCTATATGGCATGTGTGCGCTGCGGCGGCGCTGGCCGGCCACCCGCCCCGACGAAACATTTAACATTAGGAGGCTTAGAGAGGCCTTTCCAACCAGGGATCACAAATCTCACGATGCGTGTATCTATCTACCTATGTATCTTTATCGTAATGCGAAGATCAATGGCCTCAATTTTTGATGATCATGGGGTTCCGAACTTGTCGGATATAGTCATGGATTCGATTGTCATGGATTGTGTGCCGATGTTGGGTTAAAGTATTGTGACATCATGTTTTGACATTTTAGGGAACAATCATGCTCGTGTTTTTTGTGTGTTTTTTTTTTTTTGGTCTTTTGTGTCGGCATCGTTGTCAGTAAATTGAAAATTATTCCTCTTTTTTTGGTTTCTTGAGGGTAATTTGTCAGAGTTGGGATGAATTGTTGATTGATCACGAAATTACAAAAGATTTTGGGCAGATAAATGTTGACACGACAAATTAAAATTGGTAAATAATAGGTAGGTAAATCATGCAGTAAATTCTACAAGGAAATATATTTCTATATAAAGAAGTGATCATCATTTCATCATGAAAAATTGGTAAATGTTTTTTTGTACATGAAATTTGGCTTACAAAAAAATAGAAAAATAAAAAAAAAACTCTTTTTGATGTCATGATTTCAATAAATAAACAGAGCAATATTTTAACAGAAGATTGAATAAATATATAAGGTGATTCTTATAAAGTGTGACAAAAAGCTGAAGCGTCTACGTTGAGCTGAGACAATAAAAAAAAAATGGCATGCCAACGGTGTTTATCCCACCGTTTAAGCAGGAGTGGCAATTTTATAAAAAAGTGACTTAAAACATAACCAACATTATTTAAAGCAACGATAACACTTACAATGCAGTGTTGCAGGCCCAAAAACGGATTAATTTAATTTCTTTTTAAATAAAGTTGTTTGAGTTAACAGTTTCTGAATAATTTATTTTTTAAGTTTTACGTATTTTTTTTAATGTTTTTTAACCGAAATTGAATGCCTTTATCGATTCTTAGTCAAAAACTGACTACGTGTTTCAAGGTCTTCAACTTTTGAAAAGCAACTTCTTAAAAAAACATGAAAAAAGCTAAGCTGATGATAACCTCACTTGTTGCCCAGATGAGTACAAGAAACTGTACCCATTACATACAACTATAACTTTGTAGTCATAACATACCAAACAGATTTCATAATGTTATAAGTACATAAAGTTATGTATGCAGAAATGTATGGCATGACAGCGATGCCAACTGAGGCTTTTTAATGCCTTTTTTCATTGCCTGAGGCTTTGAAGCTTATTTTTTTCCTAATTTCTTAATTGAACAAATTTATTTTTAATTTTCAAAAACATTCTACAAAAAAGCAGGAAAAAGTATTAAAACTGCGTTATGAAAAAAAATATGGTTCTAAAACATTTCATTTTCTTTAGACATTAGTTTACTATATTCTTTGCCTTCCTCGAATACAGTTGAAAGACATTTTTCGTACATTAATTTTAACAAAAATGACGATAAGAGACATATTAAAAAAAGGTATATATTGAGTGGAATTGTTCACGCAAAGGCGCTTTTCAAAAATCGTAATTGCTACAACTTTCAATTAAAAGAAAGCCATATATCTTGGTTTTTTTTTTTTTTTTTTTTTTTTTTTTTTTTTTTTTCAAAAATCCATGTATGATTTAAAGGATCAGGATGCGACGACCTTAATTAAAATTTAAAACTATATTAAATGTTTTACTTAATACCTATGCATCTAAAAACCTTTTCTAAATTTTCTTAAAAGTTCTTCAATAAGTTAAGAATTGTTTCTGTTATCTATTTATGATTTTTTTTTTCTAGCAAAGGATTGTTTTTGTTTATTCTTGTTACAATTGTGTTTAAATTTATATTATTCTTAAAAACTAAAAAAAAACACCAAGTGAGGCATTCTTTCGTCGAAAAAGGCATTGATGAGTATTCATAGTCATTTTAGAGGTGGGTCTAAGTTGAACATAGGTTAAGTTGAATTTTCAGACGTTGATTCTATTTTTTTAAGTTTATCATTTCAAAATATTTGAAGCTGTTTGTGTAGTATACCAAATTAATTATCTTATAAAAATATAAAACCAACAATTTATAATTAAAATCGGTCTGCATTCATTGAGCCAAAATTGTCTTAAACTGTAGTTTAGTTAAGAAACGCTGAGGAGGATTTGGAAACAATAGCGTAGAGGTACTAGGTGAAATATTAGTGCCATGTTCAGTTCGAAGTCGTGTAGCAGTTTTGATTTTTAAAGTTGTTCCTGGCAACGTTTCCCCTATCTTAGGCAGAAAAGCATGTGCAAAATTGTACGAGTTGAAGAAATGTCTGAAGATAATTTATACGAGGGACTCGGATGTGTTAAGCATTTCATTTATGATATAGGTTTAGTGAAAAATCCAGTTTTAGAAATCCATCCAGCGCGGAAGGTTCCGTATAGGCTACAAGCCAATGTTAAATCTGAAGTCGATAAAATGGTTGAGTTAGGCGTATTAGTAAAGGCAAAAGGGGTGTCTTATGCAGTTTCTCCTATGATAGTAGCACGAAAAAACGGTAAACTAAGAGTATGTCTAGACCCTTCCGACTTAAACAAAAATCTTTTGAGGAGACACCACCCACTGAAGACTCTTAAACAAATTTCCGCAAAAATAAGCAACTCTAAATATTTTACACTACTCGATTGGAAGAAATGATTTTGGCAAATAAAATTGTCTGAGCGGACCCAAAAGTTTCTCACAATGTTAACCCCATGGGGAAGATATTTGTACACTCGACTTCCTTTCGGTCTCGCCTCCGCACCTGAAATCTTTCAAGAGATTATGACTGGCCTTTTTGAGAGACTACAAAATGTAGAAGTGTCGATGGACGATATTCTCATACATGAGGAGACAAAGGATCAATTAGAGCTGTTGACAAAGAAAGTTCTTAACATAATTCTTGGTGCAGGTTTGAAGCTCAATAAAGAGAAGTGCGTATTTTCGTCAACTAAGGTAAAGTTTTTAGGCCATCTACTTACTTCAAAAGGCATTCAAATTGATCAAAGCAAAGTCGATGCTATTAACAGATTACAAATTCCAACAAATGTTACTGAGCTTCAAAGGCTTCTGGGAATGGTCACTTACTTGGGAAAGTTCATAGGGAATTTGTCTGAGTTAACGCAGCCCTTCCGTGAATTTATTAAATAGGGCGTATGCTGGGGATGGAATACAAATCATGAAGAAGCATTCGAAAAACTCAAGAAGGTTTTATTTTGTACTCCAGTTTTGCGTTTTTATGACCCCAACCTTGAAGTAACGCTGCAGGTTGATGCTAGTAAGCATATTTTAGGGGCAGTGTTGTTGCAAGCATATGCCAGTTGCATATGCCTCAAAAGCCTTAACAGCTTCACAAGAAAATTATCCTCAAATGGAAAAAGAGGCTCTGGGCATTCGCTTTGGATGCAAACGATTCCACGAATACATTTATGGTGGCCGCCTGACGATAGAAACAGACCACAAGCCTTTAGGGTCAATTTTTAAAAAGCCTTTGCACCGTGCTCCTTCCAGACTCCAAAGAATCTTATACGAAATAATTCCCTATGCTGCAAAGGTAGTTTATAGCGAAGGTAAAGAAATCGCGTTAGCTGATACCTTGAGCAGAGACTGCAAGCCTATATTAAAGCACCGAGAAGATGAAGGAGAAGAAGAACTGGAAATCAATTCGCTGTTGCAGGTTTCTGAAAAGGCTTTCAACATGATCGTCGAAAGCACTACTAGAGATACGGAGCTACAAGAAATAATCAAACTAGTTTTAGAGGGTTGGCCAAACGAACTGTCAAATATTTCTGAAAAAGCTAGAAAATACTGGAATTTCAGAGATGAACTTGGCCTCGATGAGGGAGTTCTGATGAAAGGAGAAAAAGTTGTGCTGCCTGCTGCCTTGAAGAAAATTATGCTCACAAGAATTCACCAAGGCCATCCTGGTATCCAAAGATCGTTGGGTCGAGCCAGAAGCTGTTTATTTTGGTTAGGAATGGCTGAAGATATAACGAAATTCGTGAAATCATGCGCTGTTTGCGAATCAAATTAAAAAACAAAGGAGCCACTCATCGTAAAGACAGTGCCGACCTTTCCCTGGGAAATAGTCGCAGCGGATATATTTACATTTATTAGCAAGGACTACTTGTTGATTGTTGACAGCTATTCTGGTTTTTTCCCATTGGAATCTTCCACGTCAGAGGTTGTAATAAAACAATTCAAACTATGGTTTAGAACCTTTGGAATTCCAATGGTTCTTGAAAGTGATAACGGGCCTCAGTTTGCCTCCCAACTTTCCTCAATCAAACGGCTTGGCAGAAAGGTACGTTCAAGAAGATAAGAAAATTCTAAGAAGATGCTCCAAGGACAAATCTGATGTTGACCTAGCCTTACTGACTTGGAGAAACATCTCTAGAGATCCTGAGATGCAAACACCCAACCAAAGGCTGATGACCCGTTTAACGCGATCTACACTTCCTCTATCAAAGAAGCTACTGAAATCTAAGGTAGTTGAAAATGTTAATCAAACCATGCTTAAATCTAGACTGGCTGCAAAACAAAATGCCGATCTTAGGACGAAGTCTTCAGAAGAATTTAAAGCTGGTGATCGTGTTTGCTTGCAAAAAGGCCATCGCGACTGGGTTTCTGTTTTTCTCAGTGATGAAATATTAAATGTTATGTTTGTCAACAATTTACGATGAAATAGCAACTTAATACTTACCGAGTGCTTTGTTGAACTTACCGGCTTTATTTTCCTTATAAAAATGAACACAAATCAGAAACTAACACGATTTCAATGATATGATTTTCAAGGTCAAATTAAAACGGCACTATTTTTATTTTGGACACCAGCCCGATGAGTCCTTGAAGATGATTGTCTATACACACTAAAGGAATACCTTTCAAACTAACTAAAACTTTGTACGTCGATATTTAAAGAGCTAACTTTAATTGACATATTTTCAAAAAAAGGCACATACCTTTGATCTATTCAAAAGTATGAAGAACAAACAAACATTAATTTCCAAAGGCTTAAAACCAGCTTAAACATCTACTTTCAATCAAAGAAGATATCTCCAAGAATTGTACTTAGTAGGTAGTATAATTATGAACCAATAAATATTATCAACAACGACACATCTTAAAATGCCTTAAGTAAACATTACGACCATATTATATTTGACTTGGATGACGCTCTATGACAAACCGCGCACTCGCTTCATACCAATATGCGTTTAATTTCAACAAAAAAAGAAACACACAAAACCAAATCAATGGAATTTAGTTTTTATAGAAATCAACAAAAAACAAAAGGAAATATCATCTGGCTACGCGCCTGGAGACTTGTACATTCTTCAATCAACAACTATTTAAACATGCTGCTAAATTACAAGCCCATCTTATAATAAAAACCAGGTCTACTACTTGGCAACACTTTTTTTCGATTTCATTTCAAACTTATTAGAAAAACCATCATCGGCATCATCATCTTCGTCAGCACAGCGTGCATCTGAATCTGAAGGAGAATCAGAAGCAGTGATGTGGAACTCTCATCGAATATAAGTAGGTACAACAAACTACACAGGCCTGTTACAAATAATAAAAGCAACAACAAATAACAAAAAGCAACAAAAAAACACTGAAAATTCCAATAAATTCCCTGTTGTAAGACTATTACAAATATTTTATAATCTACTAGATACCAATAAGCCAAGTCCTTATTCGATAAACTAAGTCTTGGTAGTTTCCCAAGTTACTTGAAAGTTCGGTTCGTTTCGGAACACCACAAAGGCACACACCACATAGCGTCTTGTCGACCTGTTCGTCGTCATCGTCATCACCATCACCATGGTCGCATCGTCGTTGTCTTCGAAGAGTACTCCTGTAGGAAAGTATTTTCTTCTTCTTTATTTTTTGTGTCCATATAAATACATTAATAGACATGAAAACTTAATTGCTTGATTATCTCGTTCATCGCGCGCGCACACACAACTTCCAAGCTTCCTCCTCGTCCTCAATATAACCGTGCCAAGAATAACAATTTCCAAAGGCACTTTTCTGGTCGGCCTTCTCTCTCTCTCCCTCTATCTATCTCGAGAACTTGGTGATCCGGTGTTTATAAACTTTCAGATAAATAACTTCGAAAAAAACGTACAACAGAAATAAAAACAAAAAATTCTAAATGTCTTCTTGGATCAGAAGTGGGAATCCATGAAATAAATTTATCCCTCTCTAACCGCTGCGTTGTTGGAAAATATTTAACAACAACATGAAGTGGCAAGGTAATCCAGTAGGCTTCCTGCCAAGCTTCAAGCATAAGTTAAATACCTTCCTTTCGTTTTTATTATACCCACCACAATTGTTTTGATATAAAAATGTACCTCATAGACCTAGTCGTAGTCTAGGAGTAGCCTATTGTTTTATAAGGCTCATGGGTTTTTATTGACTTTTCTTCTGTTGCTGCTGGTCGCCCCTTGCCATTCAAGGAGCAAAGATATCACGATAAACTAACGCTCCATACGAAAACAAAAGACTTCCTTAGCTGATGGTGATGGTTGTTCTCTGAATCTCTTATTCGAAGAAGGCGGCTTTGGATAGGAGGAGGTTAACTCTCTTGACTGAAATAACCGCCCGTTGTCGTTGACTTTGTGGTATATAGTCGTCCATATAAGGGATGCTGTTTCGGTGGTGGTGTAGGTTTTTCTCCTTTTTCTTTTTATAAATAAACAGCTCTCGCTTCGGTTCAATTATTTTATCTTGCCACGATCAAATGTAGTTAATATGAGAAGCTTTATAATGCTGATGTTGCGAATTGGGGTGACCAATCGCTTGGAATGAATGAAATCCTCTAAGCAACCTTCTTGTAAACATTTTATTATGATTTTCTAAGAAACTCTTGTTAATTCTCAAGAAGTTCCTTAGGGGTATCCGATGATATTTATCTAACAAATATAAATACAGCAATTTAGTCTTGTTTGTTTTATCATAACTCACGTGTTCTTAGCCCTGTGTATACATATGCTTCATGTTCAATGAAGTAGAAAAGTTTAATGAAAATTGAGTTCGCGGAAACATGACCTTTCCACATGTTTGTATTTTCAGTTATTTTAAATGAAATGGGAATCGAATTCCAAGAAGAGCACATTGGTCTGAGAGAAAAATGTATGCACTCAGCACATGGATTTGTATGTAAAATCTTTGTACTGAAGTTTGCTTGGGATTGACATGAGAGCTGTAGTTACTAAGTAAAGTTAATAACGTGTTCGGGTTACATTTCAGCTGATGTGCCAAAAAGAAACCCACTATCAGCGAGTAAAAAATGTTTGTAGTAAGTCTATAGGAAATGTTTCTCTTGTATTGATATTGACCGAATACATAACTACATTATATTGGCAGTGATATTTGTACTGTAAAGGGAAAACCAGCTGTACCAGCGATAAATATCAGCAAAGCTAAGAAAGAGACGACGTATAAATATGTAGCGAGTACAAAAAGTTTTACGTACTTGTCCCAATGTGATAAGTACAGTCTATTTGTAGGCACTATGTACATATTAATGTAACGAGTACCGACATACTATTTCTCTAATGATAATGAGTATGCATATTATTTATGCAATGAGTACATGTAAGGCATTCAATGAGTACATATTATTTAAGTTATCAGTACATGTTTATGTAATGAGTACATCGAATATGCCCACGAGATGGGTCCATAAAATTATTAATCAACTTCATCATGCTAAAAAATCGTATGTACTAAGTACAGATTTCAAGATGTGATGAAAACAAAATGTCATGTGTGCGCAGAAATGTATGAGATGGGTCAACACATTTATGTGATACGTGCATACATTTTTCTCTCAGAGTGGACATAAAGGGTCAGTGAGGAACCGTTTTATTACCGGAACAATATGATCAGTTTGCAATGTAGTACAGAAACATTCACAAAGACAAGCAAATGTCTGCTTGAGTTGTCTGGATGTGGATCAATTGGGGTTATTACTACCGTGGAAGTCTGTTCAGAGAATTTCACCAACATTTTGTAGGGCTCGCAGAAAAGTTTAGCTTTTGTAAGAAATGAAGCCAACAGCCCACAAAAAATGGATGGATTAAACCGTCGGGAAAGCCACAAAAGCCCTTATGATATGCACGCGACTTGCTGGAAAATATTGGGTTTTCAAGCCGAACATCTTTGGGTGGATGTACACCATGAAGGTAAGACCCAAGAAAGTAACAAGAAAGAGTGGGTAGGAGAAACTGTTACATTCACTCTTAAAGCAAACGCGATCAAGTGGTTCAGTGATGGATCGAGAATGACACACGAAAGGGACTGGTGCAGGCATTTTTGGGCCTAGAACGAAACTTTTCATACCGATGGGACAGTCTACCAGAATTTTCTAAGCAGATGTACAAGCTATAGAGATATGTGCAAATCAAAATCTCGAAAGAAATCACCGAAACCAAACAAAGCACTGAGCTCATACGCCATGGTTTCTTAATTTGTGTAGGAATGCGTAAGCAGGTTAAATAAACTTGGCAAAAAAAACAATATCACTCTTCATTGAATACCTGGCTACGTTGGTATTCAGGGTAATAAGGAGGCACACTTTTTTGCAAAAAAATAAGGCCAAAAAGCCCCTTAACAGGGTCTGAGCACTACAGCGGAATAAGAGAAAACGTGACTAGAAATAAAATCAAAATGAAGAGGACATACAAGATCCAAAAGAAAGAATTCCCCAGGCTGAGGCTTAGTTAACTATTAATTGGGCACTATAACCAAGAAATTTTCACAGCCTTTATAAGTTTACTAGCCGACCCGTGCTCGCGTTGCTTCACAAACTTTAAAAATTAATATTTTGTTTGCTTTACCTAAACACATTATATTAAATGAGTTGGTTTATATTTGTATACCTTCCTACCTACATAATGTATTTTTTTTTTTTTGTGAGCTTCTGGATACACAATGTTTTACCATTTTGTAAATAGGTATGTGAAACGTTTTTAAGACTGAATTTATTTGAATTTATTCATAACATTTTCCCTTTTAAAATATTCGTCAAACACCATTCAATTGGTTTAATATTAATTGTACCTCTATCCACACGACTGTAAACTGTTCCCGTCATTTTAAGATCTCAATCTTGAAGGTCCGACCATTGAAGTCAAGTTATACGCTTTTTACTCGAACCAAATTATTTTTTTTTTTTTCACCCGGAAAACACACTTTCTTTTTTATATAAAAGCGATGCATGGCGATTGCCGATGATAAGAGATACACAATATACAAATAATTTGATCACATAATGTGACTCTTTTCTTCCTACATAGCATACCTACCTTATTCACACACACACACTTTCTTGCTAAATGTTAGCCTTAAGCAGCGTCCACATTATATCGACCAACATTGTTGATTTAAATTGTCGATCAACATGCTAGTGTGTACGTGTTTAAGTGTACTGTCTTGCGTTCATGCAAACACTCATTTACGTAGGTACCTACTTAATTTTCTACGTCCATTTCTTTTTAAATAACAATTAAAATAAGACAATAAACGAAAACAAAACAGTGTCTTATTACACAAATAAAAAAAAAAAACAGAATACCTATTCAGGCCAAAAACAGCGCATGCGCAAGACAAATGACAGCTTTGTTCATCAACCTTGTTGATTTCTATCCATTTGAGTCGGGTTACGTTCGGGTCAGCAAAAGTTGATAGACTCTGTTTATTTACACGTCCACATCAACTCAACATTGTTGATCAGCACTGTTGATATACACAAATCAACATAATGTGACCGCTGCTTTGCGTTGTGTGTGACGCTACATATGCACTATTTTTTACCTTTTTGCAACTAAACTACACCATTGTGCTCAGAGCAGACATGAATTCAGTTTGCGGAAGAAAATAACAAAACAAAAATAACAAAAAATCAAAGCAGCTACCCGTTGATTGCTCTTGAAAAACATTCCTCGATAGAGATAATTTAAAAAAAAATGATAACTTTCAAAAGTTTATATATTTATTATTTAGCTTGTATAATTAAGAAAAGATATAGGTCTTAAAATGTTCGTTATAATGGTGAGTCTATCAAAAAATTCTTACTATTTTAAAATATCAAACCGTTTTGAGTGTATGAGTGAATATTTGGGACAAACTCTTAGAAAAAAGGTGACAAAACAAGGTGACAAATTAAGTAATAAAAAATATCCTAAAACCGTCTCATAGACATAAAGAATATTATAAAATTTGTTTCACGTAAATCAGTTAATTATTTTATGAGTTATGCGCGAAGGAACAAAATATTTCTTTCGTCTTTATATAATAGTTAAGATTAAGTTTAAGGAACAACCTAGAAATAATAACGGGGACACTGCAAATTTAGAAGTCACCATATAGTATTCTCAGAAATCAATGCCAAATGCAGATTCGGTGATGTTTATGGGGAAACACCGACCACATACTGGGTTGTGCACCAAAGAAACAAACATCTTGGACGCTACCAGGTGGAAGAGTGTGATTTACCATGACTGAAGACAATCCAAATCCTAAAATTTCTTAGAGAAAGAAAAAGTTGTAAGATGAGCAACCTGAAACTACTTTAGGAGGGACAAATTAGATCCTTAGGTCAAAGGGCAAAACCCAAACACAAAATTGCAGGTCCTCTCCATTTTTTAATTTCAAAACACTAAATTAGTTCACTGGCCATGGATTCATTTTGTATTTGTTTTTTTTTTTTGATGCAAAAAAAGAAACTCTTAAAACAAAATGGTAGAACGGTTACACTAAGCGTTGTGGCTCCAACATAATATGTATGACCACAGTATATACGCTATGCAACTAGTTTAGAATTCCTTATTTCTTCAAGAGAGTGGCAAAGATTGGCAGCAGCTTACCGCAGCAACATAGTCTCGAGCTCAATAATAATGGAGAGATAAACTCCAAGAAGACTATCCTTTTATTGACACAGTACACATAATGTATGTAATACCGAGAAGCGCACGAGTGCGGAGGGGGGGGGGGAGTGGTAGAGAATTATTTGTGGTCTCGTCCATATAAAAACCAATCAATGTACGCAACATGGTTAACTCAGATTGGAATTCATCGCCGCGATGATCAACTGTATTAACAGCAAACAACAGATTAAATTCGTTGAGCTACGCGCTTATATTTAAAAGACAAAATAAAAACCTTCCCATCAAGAGTAAGAAGACCGATCCCCGACCGCACTACCTGATTGTACTGTGCGATGTCAACAGAATCACGACATAATGGCTTACAATGTTGGAGATCATTTTCCTTGGTAGCTTTTAGTTCTGATGGTGATGGGTTTGTAGCAACAACGCCATTTATGATACCAATTGGAGCCATGAGGCTGGCTGGCTGGCTGGCAGTGCATGACTATCGGGCTTGTGCAAAAAAAAGTGCGTTGCATTCAATTGGATTATGCGCATGTTTGGCTTTATATTTTTTTTTTTTTTGCTTTTCATCTTCTCCTCTAGAAGCAACTAAACTGGAATTGATTGTGGCTTGTTGTGCGTAAATGTTGTAGATTCTTTTGATCAAAACCAAATCTACTTTATGCGTACACTTTCAATCGTTATGCGTGATTAGCATAAGTGATGGGGGCCTAATTTAGTCGAATTGCGGTGGAGTTGTTTTTGCACGGTCGGTCGGTTGTTGCTGATCGATCGAACTGTCCACGGTACGAGTTTGGTATTAAGGAAATTTGTTTGGAATACATGTCGATTCATCATCACATCATTAAATACGATGTTATTTTAAAACGGTGAATATCTTTTCGGTGGATATCTTTTTTTTTCTAGACTAGGACCTCAAAACATGCGTTACTACCTTCTTCACGGATTCCAGCCGTATAAGTTGTTACTTCTCAAATAAGACGAATTCAGAACTCTCTCTAAGCCATTTTTATGAATACGTCTGCAAATGCGAATTTGGGATGATTTGTGGCCAATTGAAAAAAACATTAATTAAAGATGCGTATAGTACAATACCTTCTGAACGGATCTCAGTGACGAAAATTGACCTACTATATTATTCACACAACTGGCCTTTTTTAAAAAAAAAATAAATATTAATGCAACAGCTCGTGAAGAACTAGAGCCAGCCTAGTGACTTTCAACTCTCAACCATTCCTGTATGCGCGTGTCGACAGTATTTATGTATTTATTTATTTCGGAGGATTTGTCAATTCCTCACAAGAGGCTATAGCCCTTTAGTTTTTAGGGAAACAAGGCGGAGAATAGTGAGAATTGAACACAGACGCACTATTTATTACGCTACGAGCTACTAAACACTGACCCTTTTGAAAAATCTATATTTTTGATGCTGTTATTTTATCCCAACATTTATTATTCTTATGATTAAATGGGATTCAGTAGAGATAGATAACTTGTATGCATACATACCAGTACCACATTTAACTTGTTATGAAAGTGTTGAGTTCAATGTAAATATTTACCTGAAAATAAAAGAAAAACAAAAATTAGACAAATTTGTAAAATTCATATTTAAATAAATTAATTATTGTTGGATTATGCGTTTTTGTGTATGCTTCAGACTTTGACCAGATACTCGTTGTGACTTTTGTACTTGTACGTACCAGTGGCGTGGCGTCAATAATTTGAAATGGGAGAACGTAACGAAAATGATTGATCAGCCAAAGTAAACAAAACTTACCTCTTTGTATCTTGAACAAAAAAAAAACAAGCAGATACATTAAAATTAGTTAAAAAACAGCATAGCATAGAGTGGCCTTTCATTAAAACGATTTGTTATTAATAAAATATACATACATACTTTAATTAATTCATTTGATTCCTCCAAGAGAAAATCTTGTAAGCAACAATCTGTGCTTTAAAAAAAATTAAAAACCAATCAAAACCCAAGACTAAAAACCTAGCTCTAAAGTATTTACATAGTTATCAAACAAAAAATAAAGAACAAAACCTTCAACTTCACAACTAACTAAATAAAGACTATTTCATTACATGTATTTTTAGGAACTCTTTTGATTCTTGTTTATCAACACCCCAATGAAACTTTTATTCCAAATCTACCGTTTTTTCTTAACATTGTTGTTCTAAAAAAGTCCCATAAACAAGAATAGTTTTTTTTTTTTAATCCAGCGTTAAAAACTACCCTTAAATCATGTGTCATATTCTTACATTTAACTATACCCAATGTTTCAGATTGACAAACCATACCTTCTTCCCTTTGCCCCTCTTTAAATGCCTTTATATCCAAAGCCACTGCTGTGATTTTGCGAGATTTTTGGTATGCTGTAGAAGACGAAATTCTGCAATTATGTCTGAAATAATATTTTGTGAATTCATTTTTCACCGCTTACCCATTATAAATTACGCATTTAAATCTTTTCTGGACTATACTTAGCTTAACCAAAAAACAAGCAAACAAAAATAGAAAATGTATTTAACAACTTTCATAGCAAATAAGTCGAAGAAGAGCGTTATTTTTCACCCAACAGAACGAATAAAGAGAATCGGAGTCAAGCAAAGGAATAAAAAGCATTCCATTGCATACATACCAAGTGCCAGTATAACACGAGGAACAGCGTCTTATTTCTTCCTATGTTGTTGCGTGTTGGACAAAGAGGATATAGAAACAAAAATGCTAAGGGAAGAAAGGGACACAAAACAAATTTTATAAGACGGTAAAAGACGTGTTTTATTTCTAAATTAATTCTTTCAAAGAGAGCGCATGTTCAGCAGTTGAGCAAAGAGCGAAGAGAAGAATGAATTGACGGTGTTTATTAGATAGCTTATGTTTGTGTGTTTGTGCGAATTTTATAATTCAAATTGGTAGGATTGCATAGTTTATGTTTATGTTTATTTTTGGTGCAATTTTTAAAAGGGAAGACGGTAGGAATCGTGTTATATGGACGCCACGCCACTGGTACCTACACAAAAAATCGGCAAAGGTTTCGAGCAATCATTTTGTAGAATATTATTTCTCAATAACTCAAACTGCCTTTCATTATGAACTTTTTTGGTTTTTTAAAAATGTTATATGCTTAATGTCAGTTAATATTGTTATTATTGTACTCTTCGTACTATAATGTCAGCTTATTAGGCTTGATCATTCTTTATTCCGTCAATTTCATTGTGTTTATGAAATGTCAGTTAGCTTGATCCCAACGGAACTTTTATCCTCTGAAGGTAGTCGGTTGCAGCAGTGTCACTTTGCTGCAATTGCAAAACATAAATCTAAATCTACTGCCACTAAATTCAATCTTTTTGCACTTTTTTTTATAACTTTCTCTTGAACAGCTCATTTTTTTCATGAAATTAGGTTTTTCAAAAGTCCCGTTAGAAAATGGAATAGAAAAAGGCACCAGTACGATAGCTTTGGCGCCAAAAATTAATAACGGTTTTTTGTAGAAGGGTCAAAAACAAGCATTTTTTACTATGGGAGTGGGGGTCTATTTATTATTATTATTAGGAGGTAGGGGTATTTTACAAAAAAATTACTTAAAATGAAAAAAAAAATATTAAAAAACAACGGCAACACAATACAGTATAATACCGGTTTTGAAATCCAGAAACCTGTTTTTTCATCCTTAAGTTGAACTGAATTATTTATACCTACAGTTTTCGAAAAATTTGCATGCAAACTCAAAAGCTTGATAAAAAAATAAAAAAAAAGTTAAGACAAAGTTTTCAAAATTGTGAAATAAAGTGCTAATAGTCAATGCTTATATTAATCTTGAATCGAACACAAAAAACCGAATGGTTTTATGCATTCAAGTTTTTGAGAAAATTACTAAAGGTACTTTTTTATGAGTTTTTTTTTTTTATTTTAAGATTTCTGAAACCTACTAAACTGTTTCTTAAACATTCAGTGTAAATTTTTTTAATAACCGTGTAAAGTCTTCGACAAATCCTTATTTTTTTACCATTTAAAATAAATTCGGAAGATCTAATAACCAACCAATTGCTATTATCAAGGCTACATATGATGGATACAAGTGTCACGTTTTGCACAAAGGTAGGCTGCCAGAGGAGTTTGAAATCCAAAGTGGAGTTAGGCAAGGCTGTATACTGTCACCAATACTGTTCCTGTTGGTGATAAGTGACGTACTGCACGCAGCTATGTCAAACGGAAATGGAGGAATTCAGTGGACTCTGCAATCTCACCTCAAACACCTGGAATACGCGGACGACTTACTCTCTCATAGGATCATGGATCTCCATCAAATGACAACAAGGGTGGAGAGAGAAGCAGAAATCGTAGGACTTAATATCAACTCGGCAAAAAAAAGGATCAGCCTTGGAACTTCCTCATCAATGCAACCGTTAGAGATGGTAGAGGATTTTCAATAACTTGGGAGTATTGTCTCTACGGGTGGCGGAACTGATCTGGACGTAAACAGCCGAATCAGAAAAGCAAAGGCTGCTTTCGGAATGCTGTCCAAAATATGGAGAAACAACTCTTTTAGCTTAAAGACCAAGCTACGATGCGTAGGTGTAGTGGAGTAAGGGAAACATCACGGACGTAATAGGTCCAAGGACCTAAGTGAGTAAGTAAGTTATAACTAACTAAAGATTTCCTGGGAAGTAAAAAGAGATATTTTAAAGGCTTTGACTGATATTTAAAGAAAAGAATAAGTTCTAGCAGGAATCGCTAAAAATTTTGTTGAAAAAATTACCTAGAAAAAATATACTACGGGAACATCCATCCAATATATTGCATTTTTGTTTATGATCTACTGATGCTGCTCTTTATTTGAAGTGGCAACACTGGTAGTTGGTGATGGTAAACTTCCCATTGCGATGATAAAGAAGAAAACAAAAGTGGGACTCGCTTTTCGCACTTATGTCAGCCTGTCCTCACGGCTGCATCCGTGATTTTAGTTATATTGTTGTTCACCTACAAGTATGGCAATTCGGATTGTTTTCATAGAAATTGCTCCAAAAACTAAAATATTGGTCCCAAAAACTGAACGTGGCAAACAATATAGCATAAACTTAGTTTTGAAAAACCAACCTGCTGTGTTATTGTGTGCCTTTTTCTCCGCTTCCATATCTACTTAAAACATTGTTTTCATGTTAAATACAACAATCATTTTGAGAATTCTTCTTAAGCAAATATTAAAGCAGAAATAAAAGCTTAAAAAAAACACGTTTCTGAAGAACAAAACTTTAATTTTTACCAGTTTTGACAATTAGATGACTTTTGGTAAAAACTGGATGAGTTTTTGGGGCGGATATTAACTGTGATAATACCTAGAACCTAGCACTACGTCTGAAAATTTCATCAAATCTTGTTGACTCGTCTAGATATTTCAGTAAGACCACCTCTTCATAACAAATGATCCACTGTGTACCGCATTTAACGGAACACGGAGTTTAATTAATGTTTAGTACAGGGTCTGTAACTTTCTTATTTAAAAAAGATCATTTTCTTAACATTTTCAAGTTAAGTCGTGTGCTTTAAATTCAAAAATTTGTCTTGAATGTCAAGTTTTATTCTAGCATTTTTTATAAATAAACTGCAGCTCTACAGAGCACAATATTAATTTATTGTAAATTTTAGTTTTTAATTAAAGATACATACATAGTTCTACCACCTTTGACCTGCCATAATCTTTTTGAAAACATAAGTGGCCTTATATATACTTCGTTGACAACCATTATGGTCAATTTCCCTTACCCTTTCAATTATAATACCTACCTTCCTACAAACATTCAATGTAAGTATGTTGCACCTTTCACCTGTTTCCCATAAAAGGGAAAAGATAGATTTATCTTGCTAACATTATAACAACAACAAAAAAAAAACCTCACCAAATAATCGTGCACAAAAGTCATAATCTAGCAGCCATAATTTCTGCACAATTTAGTCATTCACACCTTCATATCAGCCAAACAAGGCAAACGAAAATAAGTTCAAAAAAGAGATAAAAAAAATACCCGCATAAAATTCAGTCCTTCTATAATATAAAGATCAAAAAATAGAAAACCACTTATTAATGAATAAAAAGGAAAAGAAAATCTGAGAACGGGGAGAGGGGCCGAGCGAGCAACTTAAAAGTTCGTTGAGGGCTGCCAGTTCAAAAGAGTTCAGCGAACGCCACCATAAATCAAATCGCAAAAGCATTTTCCAATTCGCAGATCACGATTTTCTTATTTCCCGCATTTGGCACACAACACACACACATACGACTGCTCGGAACAAGATTCACAGTCTCGAGACTATGATGGCGGGTGGTGCGGTGGAGGGGTTGCTATGGTGTGGTGGTTCGATGGTTAAAGTAGTGTCCAATTGCATTACGAAAACATTTTCCAAGTTCCCCGGACAAACAAAAGGCAAAGCCAACACACAATTGGCGCAAACAAACATAGCGCGCCACTCAACCAGCCATCAACTGACCCCGTTGAACCTCATTTTGAGAGATTTCCCCTCCCCCAAAGACGGCCCATTCTATATCACAACCATAATGATGGAGGAAAAACTTCACACATTCATTTTCACAGTTTAACCTCAAAAGGTAGGTAGGTATTGGAAGAAAAACGATGTCGTCTTTTATAGTCAAGCCAAACCAAGTTAAGCTCTAGCTAGAGCTCCAGCCATGCATTGCAGAAAAGTCGTGCTCTACCATCATTGGGGAATTTTGCGCGCCAAAGTGAAAGGTTTCCTTCCATTTCAACTTGGAATTTTAAATTCCTCCCTCAGATTTCACACCTAATCAAGTCGCTATAACATTATACAAAGTATAGAGACATAGGTAAAACAGTTTTATACAATAGCCTCTTTTGGGGCGCGTATAAGAAGCTTTCCCCGACCAAACCAGCCAAGCCAGCAAGCATCAGCTGTGTGCTCAGAGTGCTTGGTGGGAAAGAAAAAAAACCTAATCAGCGGTAATTCTGTTGTAAGTTTGTTGTAGCAATTCACGGATCAATTAATCAGCAGTTGTTGAAAGACACAATCTTCTTTGAGGAGGCTGAAGGGGTGAGTGGGGAGTAAACAACAACAAGGCACAGTGCTGCGAAGCAGAGAGAGAATGGTTAATCGTTCCATTTAATCGTCCCGTTCGGACGGACAGTGTATGTTTGGGAGATTGTATAACAAGCCGCGCACAGATTCGTTTTGTTGCCGCTATCGCTATCGCTGTTGTGTCGTTGTTGCTGGCCTGGCTGCCATCATTGCAGTTGCAGCGGTAGCAACTTTCTAAATTGGAAATTAAACATACATACATACATCTACCTCTGTTATACATTTCCCTGGTTTTGATTTAAGAAAAAACTTTCTACATTACGTCGAGCGCACTGACTTCAGATCTATGTACAATTCGACTGGGCGGGTGTGCGGGTTTCACAACCAAACCAATTGCAACCTATCTAATCATGTTGTCAACTGTTTTCTAGTGGATATAATTCAATTTACAAATGCTGCCGCACCATAATAATTCGCTTAATACACTCAAGTGCAAAAATAACTGACCAACTTTTTCTCAAATCAAATTAAATACAAGTTAAACGATTTAGAGGAATTTTCTTACTAAAAAAAATAAAAATCATAAATGGAGTATGTTTTACTAAATTCATGTTGATTTTAAGCAGCACATTATGTGAAATTGTGCTTATCAACAGTGCTGATCAACAATGTTGAGTTAATGCGGACGTGTAAATCAACAAAGTCGATCAACTTTTCTTGACCCGAACGTAACCCGATTCAAAAGGGTAGAAATTAACAATGTTGAGTCGACTGAACAATAATTTTTAAGTCTGGACGTGTTGATCAACACAGATGTCATTTTTATTGCGGTTGTGGCGTCTGCGTGCAATATATTTTGATTTGTGTAATTAGATAATGTTTTGTTTTCGTTTGTAGTCTTATTTGTATTGTTATTTGAAATGAAATGGTCAAAACAGAAAACCCAACTTTTTTTTAATAGACGTGCAAAATTGAGTAGGTTAAAATTGTGTTTCCATGGAAGTATGTACCTACTGGGCTTGGAGATGCCCAACATCAAAGCCACAAAACAATCAACAAACTGATTTGTAAGGACACTGCATGGGGTTTTGTGCCTCTATTGGTAGACACATGACAAATATGTCACATAGTACATTGCAGTATACCCTTTAATACGTACACACTAACAGGACAGGTTAAAATGTTGAACGTGTTTATCGACAATGTAAATTAACAATGTTGATTGGCGTAATGTGGACGCTGCTTTAGACACAAGATTTGGAATGGGATTAGAGAACATTAGAAGTTTTTCAAACCTGTTTGGACGCCAAAATACTTCAATAGATTATGTCCTAAATTTAATAATTTTGTTTTAATTTGTGAAAAGGAATACAAAATAGTCCGACCGAAAGATGAAACCTATTTGTCTAGTCTAGAGAATAAGCTTATAAAGAGTAATATTCTTGTTTTGCATTCTGAAAGCTACTATGATGTAAAACATGAATATATATTAGCTGAGAAATTGGGCCCGAAGAATTTGTTTGTTTTACCCCATGATGTTGGGACAAATGTCCCAAAGCTAATTTGGGACATTGATTTGATTATACCCAGAATATAAAATAGACTCAAAAACTCTCGTTATGAAAGAAATATTGCTCTCATCCACATACAAGGAGTTCGTCAAAGCCCCGAATTACGTGCTTAAATGAAAAACATACAAAATATGAAATTATGCTAGGTGGGACGTGGGACATTATATCTAACGTTTATTTTAATCTTATTTATGTCCCCATTAGGAGAGAACATATGCCTTACAATCGATTAGGGATTTGTGTCTAAAATGGCGCATTAGTCTCTTTTGGACTTTGTTTTTCGGGACTTACGTTCGTTCCTGCGCCAAAAATGTTGGTCTTAACAGAGAATTAAAAATCCTAAAAATAAGTACCATAGACGTCAAAGCCCCGAAGAACGTGGCGATTATTTTTATTTTTTTTTAGGGATCGTAGTACGAATTCAATATGACGGGGACTGGTATTAGCCTGCATAACTCGAAATTGAAAATGTTTACTACCGTTGGGACATGTAATACCATTTGTCGTGGTTTTGTATCAAAACAAAATTGTGTAGAATTATCAACGTCATAGGTATTTTCAAAGGGTTACTTTAACTTCTCAGACCCTAATAACCTCTTTACAACTCGAAGCAAGCCATGAGTTTACTTTTGTGTTTAAAGGATGAATAGAGCCTATTCGACATAAAATGTAAATATTGTTGACATCAAAGAATAACAAATGAGAAAATTGAATAAGTATGTGATGTCCCACTTCGATGAAAAATAAATTGTTGAATTTTATTATCTCATTGTGACACAAATAATGTACAAAATAATTGTTTTGGGTTTTATGTCCAACTTAATATTATCTCGTTGATATGTCTACAAAATCATCTAACAAAAAAGGAACAACTGTCCCATCTAAGGGGATCATAAGTCCACAGTTCGATTATGTACTTATGTCTTGACCAATTTGAGGTAACAAAAAAGGCGGACTTATGTCCAACATTAAAAAAAAATTATAGACGCATGACCCACTTAGGAAATCTTTCCTTTTGTGGATTTACATAAATGTCCTGTGGAGATATGTCCCTGTGCCGTCGTGCGTCGCGTCGTAGGGACTATGGGTTTCTCAAGTTACAGAACCCTGATCCCGCAGAGCTGCATAACACAAATTTTCATCTAAAAAAGCATTTTTTAATTTTCCTGATGTATGTACTTTTCTGAGGGGGTGCTTTGCTAACTTGTTATCAAGTTAGCAAAGCAACACAAAAAGCATAGAAAACATTGAACGAAAAATTCGAAGTTGTCACAGCTAATTAACAACAAATTAACGGCAAATTATCCAATTAACCATTTTTGATTTGCGAATGTTGTTTTGCTAACTTGACATCGAATTTGGAAATTAGCAAAAAAACATAGAAAACATAGCACGACAAAATTTAAAATTTCACAACTAATTAACGGCAAATTATTAACCTTTAAATCAGTCACTGTAAAGAGTTTTTAGTACTTTTCTAAGGAGGTACTTTGCTCACTTCACATCAAGTTAGCAAAGCAACACAAAAAACATAGAAAGCATTGAACGACAAATTCGAAGTTGTCACAACTAATTAACAACAAATTAACGGCAAATTTTCCAATTAACCATTTTTCGATTCGTGAATGTTGTTTTGCTAACTTGACACTCATCCATATGCCATATTTGACAGAAAAATGTTTGGATCTTTATGTTGTGACAGAGAGGTTAGGGACATAAATCCCTATTTTAATATTGGGTGTATCTCTTGTATTAATCTAATGAGGCATTTTGTCCCAGGAAGTATGTGCCTGAGCTTTAATTTTCATATACTTGTTATGTAGGTAAAGGGTGTTTTTTTAAGTGCTTTGGTCTTTAAATTGTCAACTATGTGTCGGTGACAAGTTTTACATTAAGTTTAGCACATATTTTTCCATTTGACGTGGAAATGCTTTATTTCTCTAGTGCTCGATAACTTTTATTTACTTGATTTTAAGCTCCTATTCCCATTCCTAAAAAAACACATTTTGCATAAAGTAAAATGCAAGACTGGATGGACCCAAATTGGGCCTTAATGTAGCTAATCATTTAAGACATTAGGCTGATTAGTTTATTTATACATACAATTTGTTTGGGAAAGTTGAAAAAAATACGAAAAAAAAAAATATTTTTTCTTTTATTTGGTTGTTTGATGTTTAATAAAAAAAAAACCCATAGATCAACTAAAAATACTTTTTCACCAAAAACTTGTTGATTTAGAAAGAAAAATCAGCGTGTGCGGTTAAATTCACACCCGATTGTAATATTTGCGCCTCAATTTCGCTTGAATAATGCGTTCGACTTTCATGTATCTTTCCGATTTGTGTTATACTTTCTGCCGGTCTGTTATAGTTACATACCGCAGCGCTGGGCTGCTGCAAAAGTTGAGTGCATCAGAGTGAATGGCAGTATAGTCTTTTTTTTTATTTTTATAAATGTTTGTTTGTATATTTTATTGGGAGGGGCGCGTGAGTTTACAAGAGATACCGAACAGCAATTCATGGACTTGGATGGACATTTGGGTCAATCATGTTGAGTTTGGACATTTATATACATATTTGTATATAGGTAGGCAGGCAAAATTTTTTTTTTTGCGCGACAAGCTAATTTTAATGAACATCAACTTTTTGGTTTGTCTAATGTTATGAGATAGTTATTTAATTTAACCATAAATGCAGCTGGATATTATAGGCCAGGAAGTTTAATGACTGGTTCACACAGCAATTTAGATATTATATACAAGTTGAAAACATATTTCCATTTAGATAACAACAACAGCAACCAAGGAGTGAGAGGAATGAACAAAATGTTATGATATGTAGGTGGGTAGTAGATAAGTTTGATGGAGTGCGCTAAGGAGGAGTGTTGAATTATTGCACTGAACTGGAGAAATTTGAATGTTGTGTTCCCGTTCCCGCAGAAAAATAGTTTTGAGAAAGATTAAAGGATACGTTATGGAGTATTTAACTGATTGGTCCAAAATTTAGAAACAGTCACGCCAAGAACTTTTATAGAAGAGGACCTTTTGAAATAAGGATGATCGCACTAGTGTTTGATTGACAATTTTATTTCAATTCACTCAAATACATAAGCGACTCTTTGTCATGCTACTTAATTTGATAAAGTTAAGCAGGCACTTCCTAAGAAGGTTTCACTTTACTTCTTCTCAATAAAGCAAACATTTTTGTGTGCAAAAGCAGCTGAATTGTTAGGGCTGGCCACTCGCATGACGAGACCGAGACGACACGAGACGAGACTGCCTTTTAAGCAACCGAGACGAGACTGTATATTTGGACCGAAATTTACAGAGAGCCTAATAAATTAAAAAATCCAATTTCAGTTAAATATTTACGTTCTTCTGCACATATTCAAACTATAATCGAAAATATTTCGTTCCAATAGTCAACAGGTTGTCCGAAAATCGTATTTTTCGGAGACGAGACCGGGACGAGACTTAATTATACGAGACCGAGACGAGACTCAAAAAATTTTAACGAGACCGAGACGAGACTAACAATAGTCTCGCAGGGTCTCGTCTCGTGGCCAGCCCTTTGAATTGTTGCTAAAAGGATCTAAGTTCAAAAAGAGAGGGACGGGAGAAGAGGAGTTCTCAACTGACGATTTAATTTAATAAAACGTTTATTATGATTCACAAAAAAACAAAAATAAAAACAAACCAGTTTTTTTTTTCCATCCCAACCTAAATTTAAACGTACTATATGTCAGTAAAATGTACATATGTATGTAAATGACAACTAAATGACATTTTAAAAATTGTTTAAAATACTTTTTATCTCACTTTTGTGTATACCTTCAACGGGCAATTTCAAAATAATCATCAAAATTAACACATTAATAAAACAAACATGACCATTTCTATAACATACCACAAATTACCTCAATTAATTTCAAACCAATTTAACAAATTTTATAAATACAAAATAAAATCAATCTGGTTTAATATAACCAGTTTTATAAAAAAACAAAAAAGGTAGGTAACAAAAAAAAAAAAACATTTTTTCAAGTGATGATTTAAAAAATTATTCATTTGCAATTATTTTTGGTGCAATTATTAAAAAAAAAACTTATTGGTTAACAAAAAAAAACAAAGAGAACTCTTTATTCTATACAGTCCAAGTCATTTGATTGAGGTCGGTTTTATTTTAACTTGCTTTTTAGTCTAAATTGTGTCAAACGAATAAGAATAGAATACTACGTTATAATTCAATTAACTAAAGAAATTCACACAACGGTAACGGTGCTTTCAAGTTTGACTTGTATGAAATTGGTATAATAATTTTAATCTTCTATTTTTCTTAATATTTTGTAAGCAGAGGAAGTCTATAGTTAAAATTTAGTCCATATTTCTTTATAATTAATGAAAAGTTAAAGTTGCACAGTCTTTTCACATTAAATTAACCCTTTGACGAGTTCAATTAATCTTTTTGCTAATTCAATTCACTATCTTTCAAATGAAAATTCATCAATTTGCAAATTAAATTCAAGTTATTGTAAATCAAATTCACCTTTTTGAAAATAAAATTCACCTCTTATTAACCATGCAGGCATAGTAAAAGGTGAATTAAATTTGCAAAATGATGAATTTGATTTATCAAAGGGTGAATTTAATTTATAAAAGGGTGAATATTATTTGCCAAAAGATGTATTCATTTTAAAAATGAATTAATTTGATTTATTAAATGGTTTGATTTGCAAAAGGGTGAATTTAATGTGAAAAGTCTAAATTTAAACCCAAAGATGACAAATAAAATTCCCATATAAGATTATATTCTTTTAAAACGCGACTTTTGTCTATAATAATATAGCTGGCTTATTATTTAATAATAAATTAATAATTAAATTAATTTAAATTATTATTAAAAAAAAAATTATTTATTAGGGGCTTATTGCGAGAGTCTATTCGACTTAAGTCTATTCGACTTTTTTCGATTCTATCAAATTTTAAATTAGTATCGCCTTGCTCAGTAGACTTATTGAAATAGAATTTATTTTCGAAAATAGAATAATAAAAGCTCTCGACTAAAGCTTTAGACTGAAATGTCAAATCCCCCCTAGAGTTTTAAAAAATTAATATCGTTTGACGAAAATTTTGAATAAATAGTTTTTCTTCAAAAAAAAATAATATTCAATAGCGCGACAAATTGCAAAAATGAACTCCGATCCTTTAGATTTTAAACATTGCAGACATACATTTGTAGAATTTTATTAGGTTCATATAATGGGTGATTTTTTAAGAGGTTTAGAACTTTTTAAAAAAAAAAAACACAAAAAATTCGAAAAAATGAATGAAATATTTATTTGAATCGATAGTTTGAACCTTGCAATTTAATGTTTAAAGATAATTTCATGCAAATGTTGACCGCGGCTGCGTCTCAGGTAGCCCATCCGCTGAGTCCAATTTTGGCATACTCTTTCACACATATCGGCCGGTATCTCACGAATGAATGCATGGATGTTGGCTTCCAGTTCGTCAATCGAAGCGGGCTTGTCCCTATAGACATTAGCCTTGACATACCCCCACAAAAAATAGTCTAATGGTGTCAAATCGCACGATCTAGGCGGCCAATTGACCGGCCCGAAACGTGAAATTAACTGTTCACCAAACTCGCCTCGCAATTGCGCCATTGTTTCGCGTGCTGTGTGGCATGTGGCACCGTCTTGTTGAAACCACATATCATACAAGTCAAGAACTTCCATTTCGGGCAAAAAAAAGTTTGTTATCATCGCTCGGTAGCGTTCACCATTGACAGTAACGCTGCGATTCGCATCATCTTTGAAGAAATATGGCCCAATAATGCCGCCGGCCCATAAACCGCACCAAACAGTGGCTTTTTCGGGATGCATTGGTAGCTGTTGCAATGCTTCTGGCTGATCTTCACTCCAAATGCGGCAATTTTGCTTATTTACGTACCCATTCAACCAAAAATGAGCCTCATCGCTGAACACAATTTTTCGATAAAAAAGCGGATCCTCGGCCAGCTTTCCAAGAGCCCATTCACCAAAAATTCGGCGTTGTGGTAGGTCGGCTGGCTTTAGTTCTTGCACCAGCTGTATCTTAAAAGGCTTTACGCCCAAATCCTTCCGCAAAATTTTCCATGTAGTGCTGTAACAAAGGCCTAACTGCTGGGAACGGCGCCGAATCGACATTTCGCGGTCTTCTGTCACACTAGCTGATACGGCCGCAATATTTTCTTCACTACGCACAGTACGTAAACGTGTTGGTGGTTTAATGTCCAACAAAGTAAATTTGGTGCGAAATTTGGTCACAATCTTCCGAATAGACTGCTCAGAAGGTCGAGAATGCCGACCATAAAATGGAAGCAGCGCGCGATGAACATTTCGAACCGAGCACGAATTTTGATAGTAAAATTTAATAATTTGCAAGAATTGTTCATTTGTAAGACGATCCATGGTTAAATTGCAAACCAAACTGAAGCTGTTTGACAGTGACACAAGGTACTAAACACACGTCAGCTGTCAAAACCAGTGTTGCCAAAACAAACCAGCTAAAAAATCACCCGTTATATTTATGATAATGTGGTAGCTTCGCAGACTCCTTTGGGGTGCAGTGGTGATTTGTGCATCTTCAAAATGCACTTTCTCTAAAAGCTTAATAATAGTTATAACAACTTGAACAATCATTTCGGAGTTGAATATAAAGCTCCTTTGTACCAAAAACGACATTGCAGCTTTTTGCAAACGGAAGGACATTGATAAAATTGTTAGACATCCATATAAATATCAATAAATACATTAGCATCAACTATTAAGACTTTAGAAAAAAAGTGAATTTTTATGATGCATTTAAAAATGCACAATTTCTAAAGAATGTATAATAAGTATATAAAAATCTTTACAAAAAATGTATTATGGTAGCAAATTTTATATTGCAGCACATGTTAAGATGATTGAGCATCTTGAAGGAAGGACACCAAACATGGATGACGATATGAAAGTTCATATTGTACCAGAAGATATTCTTTTCCACTAAAATACATTCTTAGTATAGGTTTAAACAAAAATTTACACAAAAGTCGATCAGAAATTCTTGATCGAAAAAAAAAATTCTATTTAGTAGAAAAAAATTGATTCTAATAGAAATTCGCAATACCGATGATGACTATAAGTCTATTCGACTTTAAGTCTATTCTGAATAGACTCTCGCAATAAGCCCCTTAATTCAAAACAGAAAAAACTTTCCGATATGTCAAAGTGCACTGAGAGTTTTCGTTCACACTTAGTGAGAAATAAATTTTTTATGAAGAGCGATTAATTCCCATGCAAGGTGGGAAAAATATCCACTTGCTTATGTGTACTTTACATTAAGAAGTGGGAATTAACTTTAAACAGTAGAAATTAGGTTTGAAGATTTATCTAATGTTAAATTTACCATACTTCTTAATTAAATCAAATTTATGTAAGTAGTACATAAGACCACAAGTGTTTATTTAGATATAAAACGTAGTTCTTCTCGCAAACGAAGCGAAATATTCGCCGATTACAGGTTTTTTTTTTTTTTTGAGCATTTTTAATTATTTAATTTTTTATCGTTGTCAATGTTTCGCTCTAATTTTGCGTTGGTTTGGGAGAGCTTTTTTTTGGGATTTTTAAATTTAGTTGGACTAAATACTGCTTTTCAAAATTATGAAAATAATCTATTTTCGCTATTTTTTTTTTGGTTACATTCAGAATCTTGCTCAATGAATTTCAAAAATAACAAAAAAAAAACAGCTTTTTCAAAATTCTAAAAATAATAAAAATAAAATCGCGCGAATTTTCTTCAATTATTTTGAAAATTTTGAAAGCAGTTTTTTATGTTTTCAAAATTCAGTTTGAAAGTTTCTAAAAACAACCAAAATAAATGCGGCCGATTCTTTTTCGATTTGATAATTTTTAGAGTTTTGAAAAGAAGTTTTTAAATTTACCTTTGAAAACCTTTAATTTGTAGTAGCGCGTAGCGTAATGGTAAGTGCGTTCGACTGTCACGCTGGAGGTCTGGGTTCACTTCCCAGCCTCTTCCACCTAAAAACTAAAAAGTTTTTTTTTCAGGGATACTGCCTCTTGCGAGGAATTGACAAATCCTCCAAGAGTATGAATAAGTGCTTCTTGTCTAGCCGTTCGGATTCGGCATAAAATTGTAGATCCCTTCCATTCCTGTCGACAGGCGCACACGAATTGTTAGTCACTAGGCCCTGGTTCTTCACGAGTCGTCGCGCCGCCCAATTTATTTATTTTTATTTTTTTATCTTAGATACATTTGTAAGCTAGAAGTCGTATATGTCAAAAATTACAAAGCGGTTTTTTCTTCATGCAAAAAATCCATGGCAATTAAACGGAGTTTTCAATCTCAGATTTAAGTATGTATTTGGAAGATACTGCCAATTCTAACCCCTTTTGATAAAATGATAAAGTGTGGAAAACTAAGACAAGGCGTACGTTCAGCTTGCCTTTGCATAGGTGGAGAACTGTGCAGGACTTCTTCTGCTGCTCTGAAAATTCAGTTCCGTCCGGCACGCTTCAAATTATTCAACAAACAAATTGCTGCGAGCACACCCATTTGCTTCTTCACAGTGGAACACGAGCTATGAGATTGGCCACTCTCTCAAGACTTCTAAGTACTTCTATTGACTACACATTTCTACATTAACAATTCAGATACTTGTTTCTAATTCACTATTCCTTCTAGATCTTTTGGGGAAGTATGACATTCTCGAAAGTTGGACCTTTTAATTTTTAAATTCAAAAAGGCTGATTTAAAGCTTCTATATCCAACTTGCTAGTTGTTGTAGCGCGTTGTAGCGTGTTCCTAACGAAACTTTTAGCAATTTAATAAGTTCTTCTCAGGTAGCCAAGGCACTATAAAATTTTTTAATTTTTTTCTTTCACGCTCTTTATCAAAAACGTCCGATTGAATTCAATAAATAGATATAAATGGAGTTTAGTCGATACAATCGATCCCATGCAGTTTCGAATGAGCTGAACGAGGAACCACGCTCAATATTATCGACCGAATTCGATTGGTACAAGTGCAGGAACCCTAGGCGATTCAAATCAGCAGTCAGCTAGTTCACAAAGAAGCGAAGCAGTTACCATAGCTTTGCGGCATGGTCTTAAATCGTCCAGTGGTTCTTGCTAGTTGATGACGCAGTTATTCAATTTTTTCCACCAGCTTTTTGGTTCAAACAAATAAAATGAAAATAACTCTTTATAAGTTATAGCTATAAATATTGATATTGATTCCACGCACACATTTATTTCCCTCTTAAGTCTTAACACCTTTTGCTCGAAACCCCAGACTACAAAACTTTGATTTGAACTCATTTCTTAGTTGATAGACCGAATTATGTAGACGACCATAATAAAGTACCAGTACGACCACAATCAACTGACATAGAGTGTAATTACTTGGACTTGTTAACACTTTCATTCCGACAGACACGAATGTTGAATTCATTAGCAATGAACTTTCATCAACTATTCAGGTAGACGAGTTGGTATATGTGCATAAAAGTAAATTAAATCAAATTAAAAAACAGTTCAAATTAGTTTTAATTATTTCGAGGGCTTGTGAAGCCTTAGTCAATTAGCAACGCAAAAAAAAAACTAAGTTAAACTTCACTAAAATAAATACTCGACTGTCAATAAATTTTTGGTCGTTGGTATATTTCAACGTTTAGATTTTCCACTGATTGAACGATGAAAATATAGTAGTTTTATAACTGAAAAGTGAAGTCTCTGCATTAGCATTCAATGCACAAATGTGCTGCAAAACGTCGAGGCGCCACACATTTGAATGTATGCTGCCTATCAGCAGTGGCAGTAGTTGGCAGTTGCAGCAGTAATCAGTGCATGTAGCAAACTAATATTGTTAGTAGTATCTATATGCGCGGCAAAGCAATAGATAATAATCGGAATCAAAATTCAACAAAACCCTATACCCTCCTCATGCTGAAAGGGGTTTATGCCACCACATTTATACATTCGTTCGTAATTTTGTATTCCTGTCTGATAGTTGCTCCCATGAATTTTCTCACCCTGAATTGAACAGACTGCTATAATTGAGTGCTTGGTTTAGTACCTATATATAGTCGAACTTATAAGCCGCCACAACACTGACACTGACTATAAATCGAGGAAGACACATTACGCCTATATGATATTGTGTGTTGCAACGATTTGCATTTTAATAATTCAACACGTTGGTTGCGGTAATTAAAAATCGCATCGCATATATCGTAATTAAGTGCGAAATTTTTTTTTTTTCAATTTTTTTTTTTTTGTCATATTTTGCTGGATCCTATTTCGTAAATAATAATGATAAATTGTGAAAGAAGTGGAAGAGGGTTGCTATCAGGAATCGAGTTGCCGTCACATGAATAATTGAAAGGTTCTGCACGTTACAATTCCATAGGGATTTCCCATTGTAGCGAAATTGTATGCAATAGGCAAGAACGAATTCATTGTTTTCGTTGACAGTCTAGTGTATGATCAAGTAGGGGATGATTAAGTGCCATATTTTAAATCTGTGAGCTGAAATAAACCATAATATACCAGTAGAAATGTACATACATTAAAGGTGGGCGTAAGTTCCACTTAGAGTTTGTGGTAATGATAGAAAATCGAATAAAAGAAATCCGCAAAAGCGGTTTGCTTAATTTCATCAACTTTTCAGTCACTTGTAATAGGACGGGAGGCGACCGTAGGTTTACCTATCTCATCGCGGCTTCAGAAAAAATGATGCCAATTCTTAGCTTAGCTCCTAACATTAAAAAAACCGCTAGTCGGACAAGGTTTTTCAGGTGCCAATGGGTAAAAAAAGCACTTTTCGGTTGCATTTTTGGCTTAGGATACCTAAACCATGATGGATTTTTATAAATGGGTCATTTACAAAACCAGTGGTCGGACAAACTTTTGTTGGCTGTTGCGGCGAATCCGACCACTTTTGTAAAAAGAGCTATTTTTTTAACCTTTGCATTTAAAATGCATTTAAGTGGAAAAGCGTTTTTCTTGGCTATAAGAAATAGTTTTGCATAGTTGTCCACATGGTTAAACGCAATGGATACAAAAATAGCTGTTTTAACAAAAATGGTCGGACTCCCCACAACAACCATAAAGAGGACAGTCTAACCATTCATTTGATTCCCCATTTATAAAAATCCATCATGGTTTAGGCATCCTAAGCCAAAAATGCAACTGAAAAAGTGCGTTTTCTACCCATTGCCACCTGAAAACCTTGTCCGACCAGCGGTTTTGTTAATGTTAAGACTAAAGCTATGAATTGGCATCATTCTTTTCTGAAGCCGCGATGAGATAGGTAAGCCTACGGTCGCCTTCCGTACTATAAGGGCGATATTTTCAGTAAAACTCGAATAAACTCACCAAATTCGAAGGTTGGTTAACTACAGTTAGTAGTTAATTCACTATTTGCTTCAGAAAAATTACATACATTTTCTAAAATTTTGTTCTTGGTGAGAAAACATTTTTCTGAAATACTTCATTTCTGTTAAAAGGAGTCAGGATGAGATCTTCTGTTCCTTATTCCTCACTTTTCACGACGTTTTAATATATCTAATATATAAAAATCTCGGCTCGACCGATTTTAATGAAATTTGGTGTGTATATTTGGAAGGTATGAGAATCTGTTTTAAAGTATACTTCATACCGATAGGTGGTTAGGGTGGCCGTTTCCAGTCTGAGCAAATGCACGACAACGCCAACAAGTACATACATCGAGCATTTTCATCCGCTTCGTTCCTTCGTCTCGCATTCGGGTAAGAGCCAGATATTTAATATTCCGGTCATCGAAAAGTGCTAATTGGTACAATGGACACAGAATGTCCCCATTGTCATGCGCCTCAAATACAAGAATGAGCCAACCGGCATGTCTTGCGTATCAGGAAAAGTGCAACTGCCAGAAATTGAAAAACCACCAGAACCATTAAAAGGTTTGTCATCGGCACGGATCCAGATTCAAACCTGTTCCTAACGTCCATTCGCAAATTCAATTCATGTTTTTAAATGACATCGTTCGTAGCAACAGAAATAACTCAAAATACTGCGGCAAATGGTCAACAATTCAGCTCAACATTCAAAGTCAAAGGCCAAGTGTACTACAAAGTGGGCTCATAGCTGCCAATGCCAAATGAAAGTCATAAATTCTTACAAATTTATTCATCGATGGCTGTGAGGACATTAATCGTGTAGACTCCGAACGCGCACTCGCCAATCGCGTGGATGCATGCTACAATAACCTAAATTTTCCTCAATACAGGCGAATCGTTATCAATCCTGATAAAACACCAGCTGAAGAGCACGTGCGTAGATTCAATGCGCATGTTGTTGACGACATTGCTGGAATCATGGTTGACGACCACTCAGCGACGTCTGGGTGTCCAAGCAAACCGACGAGATACGCCAACAAATGCTCTATTGGACCGATATTTGCTAAGTGCTCCGCCAAAATATAGTGCTGCAACAGTTTTCTTCTCAATATAATATAATATAACAATACATTCGTTATTTTTTATTTAACAACAAAAATATTCACTAGAAAAATTAAAATGAAGAAAAACAAAAAGGTAAAATATAAATTTTTTTATGGCAGAACAACGTTTGCCGGGTCAGCTAGTTTTCAATATAGAATTTCAAACACATTTCAGAATTGTTTTACTGCTGATATACCCTGATACGTAAGACATTTGGAAATAAGTGGGGCTTCCTGTCGAAGATGATTAAATGGACGTTAACAGCCGTGGTGCGACCCATTCTCACGTATGTTTCGATTGCGACGACCCGTACTAAAAAAAAACGTATAATATCGACAAACTTAGAAAGGTTCAAAGAAGAGCTAGCATTGGCACCACAGATCTTGACCAACGGATGCCTGAAGCGGGTTTCTGCACCTTTTACCACTAGATTTACACATTAAATACCTAGTATCATGCAGGGTGTTAAGTTTTAAGGAACCAAACTCCTGGTTCGCCAAAATCTATGGGCTTAGCAAAATCACAGATTTATTTACAATTAAAAAGTTTTCGACTTCCACTTACTAATGTAGCCCAACAATGAGCCCCAGTTAAGATTTTAAAACTAAATCCGGAAAGGAGTGGGATAGTGACGTCGGCGTCGTCGTGTCGAAAGACTTCGACACGGTCAGGCTACGATCAGCCATTCATGACTCACTTGCAGAAAGAGTCTACATTCCTTTCGGAGTTACATATGAAGGGCAATATATTCTTATTTTTCCGACCGAATAAAACCACAGGTGGAATTGCATCATTTCTATACAAATTTGGCCCACCTATAATAAATCCCTAACTGCTAACCTAATATTCAGACTCAAGCGAGCCGTAGCCAGGGATATTTGCATCATGCACTGACCAATAGGAGAGCAAGCGCCGAAGCTGGACATCGCTTACAATACTCACTGTCATAGGTGTGGGGACCAGCAGGAAAATGAAACAGTCTTTCATTTCCTCTGTAAATGCCCCACATTGGCCAGGATGAGAGAACACAATATTTTGGTAAAGCATTTCTTGACGAGTTTTACGAACTTTCCAAAATGAAGATCAAAGATTGGATTTATTTCTTCAACGCGACGAAATGGATCTAGGATTGACTTTGGTTTCGTTTGCACCATTTTCTTGGTCGAACTTTTATAAATGTAAGCTAACAGACTTCTGGGAGTTTATGGTGTACGAGGGCTGGACAACCACACAGTTGGGCTGGTGTTCGCTTTAGTACCAGTCAACAAGCTGCTTAGTTTTGGACGGCGTACAGTTGGTTTTCAGATGCGAATTGCTATCCTATTAAGAGTTTTTCACTATGACCTCTTATCGATTGTTTAAACTTTCACCCACACCACAAGTATAACCCATTTTTGTCAAAATAAATCCAAGGAAAATGTCTGGTGTTACGAGCGGGGTGGTACTTGCTCTGGTGACCACTTGTGATGTTAAGAGAGCAACCGGAAGCCACAGAGAAAGTGAGACTAGATGGATCACCCTACGGGATCGGATAGTGTTCGTCTTGGACAAATCAGCAAATTGCCTAGCTTGGCAGATTAAAGCCGAACTCAAGGAAATCTATCCCCAAATTCCTTGTTTTCTTCAAAAATAAAAATCACAACGCTTTCATCCACATGTCAATCGAGTTACGGTATCAAAACGGCGCAATACAGCGCTAGTTGGGTCATCGAGCGTGGATCCTCGTGGTCGCCATCTCTAACGCCTAACCCTAATACGTCGAGGAGGTTTTAGTGCTGACCAGACCTCTCCCTCGGATACGATTTTTGCTACTGTAAAGTAGCTACTGTAAGGTACCACGTTTTTTAGTGCAAAAGTTTTGAGAATGTACCAATAGAGACTTTTCGATGCTGGTATTCAAACTTTAACAACATATTTATCAAAAGACATGGCGAAAAGAACAAAAATTGTTCGAAAAGAACACAAATTGTTCATTTTGCCATGTCTTTTGATAATGATGTTGTTAAGTTTAAATACCAACATCGCAATGTCTCTATTCGTGAATTCTAAAAAGCTTTGCACCAAAAAAGATTACATGTAACCATTAAGGAAACCACAAGCCCAACAAACGAGCAAATACGACTTAATAATACGAATTTCGTAATAGGGGTGAATGTGATTATATCAGTGGGATGTAAACTGAAAAAAATAGGGAAGTAAGTTAAAAAAAATTACATTCGTGAAGTGCGGTTGAAGAAGAAATCTCTGTAGGTATTTGGCGATACAACTGGGTCAAATTTGCCTTTTTTAAGTTTTTTTTTTCTTGCTACTTTTATATTTTTATTTAGAAATACTAACCTTATAGGCTAGCCAATATACCATTTAGTAAGGAACAATTGCGTTAACGGGTTTTTATTTTTGAATATGTTTGTCTGGAACTTAAGCTTGTTCAAGCCACAAAATTCGACCAAATTCATCCATGCATTTCTGATAGAATGGTCATACTGGTAATTTTTCAATGTTTTTGGTATAACTCGAAAACTAAGCCGAATTTGAGAATTTACGGCAAAACACTTTTTGTAGGAAATTAGATTTTCTACCATAATTGACAATTCAAAAAATTTATAAAAAAAAATTAAACAGAAAAATGTAACAAAAACCAACCTAAAAAAAATGTGTGAGTACCGGGACTCAAGGGATGATTTGTAAACATCAGTGTAGTATATAGTTTATACTATAGCTTATATATAGTAAACTGATGAGGTTGCTAAAGGCGCCCGTCGAACATGTATGTTATTTCATGTGATTCAGGGCTGAGCGTTAATATGTATTTAATTTTGTTTCTAACCTCACCCTCCACTTTCAAAAAAGGTACTTTTAGAGAATGTGGCAACTCTTAAAATCATACCCAATTTAGACCCTAAAATCATTACAGTTGCACCATGCCTTAAAAAACTGCATTTTCCACAATTATATGATGATGATAATTTTCCCGAAACTATTTAATGCACAAACCGTTGGCTTGGTTGGTGTCGTTGGTGTATTACTATACCCAACCACATTACCGACATTTACCGAATTATCTCAATTTATTCTATTCAATGCACGAACCATTCGCATCCATTAGTTAAAAATCTAAATAAACAAAATGGTGGCGTATCCGTAATTTTGTCTTTCCTCTTTCAAGTTTACCCATACCGAGAGTTTGTTTTTTTCTTAATACCTAGCGCTAAGATGTTTACACATCAAAAATCAGCTTATTAGGCTTCACCATTCTTTATTCCGTCAATTTCATTGAATTTTTGAACAACAACAACAACAACTTAATGGAGAAAAATGGAGGCGGAACAAGACAGCATACTTAAAGGCGCTTATAAAATTGCTGATGCTCCAAATGCATTTGATAAACAAATAACACATCTCGACCTGTGACGTCAGTGGTCTAAAGCGGTGGAGTGCGTAGTGCACACGACTGCTAAGACTGAGCAAATCTGATATGCGTGGGTTCGAATCCTATGGTGTGCGTAAAAAGTTTTTCAAATAAAATTGGATTAAAGCTCAGCTCATAACGTTTGTTTGGCTAAAGATAGTGGGTAGACGTGTACAAATGAAAAAAAGGAGATTCTCAAACCTATAACAAGACACATAGAAAAGTTTTTTTTTCTGTCCAAAATTTATTTTTTTATAAATTTTTTGAACTGTTAATTATGGTACAAAATCGAATTTCTTACAAAAGTGTCAAATTCGGCTTAGTTTTCGAGTTATAGGTACCAAAAACATTGACAAATGACCAGTGTGACCGTTCTCTCAGAAATGCATGGGTAAATTTGGTCGAATTTTGTGGTTTGAGCAAGCTTAAGTTCCAGAAAAACATATTCAAAAATAAAAACCCGTGAACGCAATTGTTCCTTACTTCCTCTCATATTCCGGTATGTTTACTAGCCTATTATACGGCTTTTAAATTTAGTTTAAAATATTTTAATAGTTTATCGTTTATAAAAACAAAACATTCTTCCTTTTAATTAAATATATGTACATATCAAATTTCCATCTGATGTAATTAAAATGAATATGCGTGTTGTTTTAATCCACTTTGATAAATGAATTGTAATAATGTCCATTTTCCTTTGAGTAGTTAAGAGTATGCAATAAATTCAATGAAAAACTTAAAAGCCATAAAAAAGTATCTACCTACATAATAATTATATTGTATCTCAATTCAACCGTGTACGCAGCTGAAAGCTCATTCAAAGGTGTCAGGTGTCGAAATGCCATCAACCATATACACTCGACGATACTTGTATAGTAGTGGCTGCGTTGAAGTGAGATTATTATTTTAATTTCATTAACGGCCATCAAATTAAGGGGGAGAAGCAAATATATAATAGGTTAAATCAGAACGCATTATAATGCGCCGCGCCGCGCCGTGTCGTTTTATGCAAATCCTTAATTATAACCAGCCATTTGGGTATAGGTAGTATCTGCCTGGCATCGGATATAATGCGAGTTTGGCCGGGCATATTCGTATTTTGTAATTTCTCAAAATTCAGACACTAGACACCCAAAGCTAAAAGGTTTTGATTGGAGGAGGAGTGGGGGCAAGGGGGAGAAATGGCCAAGTGCGAGGGTGCTTTTTAACTAGTGATGCAGCAATAAGGGTAAATGATTGCTACCGAAGCCAATGTACTGCATTTAGTCACATTCAATACTCGGACTCAGACATGCCTGCTAACCATTCACTCATCCAAATGGGACCTATCTACCTGCTGCCAGGCCCGGCCAGGCCATACAACTCTATCCCCAGATAGACGGACAGACAAAGCTGCAACATTTTTCAGTATTATTACAATCGATTACATTGCTGCCTTTAGCAGTGGCAATGTATGTATGGGAGTGTGGTGTTCGTGTTGGTGGTGGCAGGGGCTTTTGGCGGCAGAATGCAGTGTTCTATGGCATTCTCTGCATTCGACGACCTAAGGGGATAATGTGATTATTTAACGGACGCGCTCACGGATTATGAAACAACATCGATGAAAAAAATACAACAATGTCGGGAATGGTGGGGGGCAGCTAATATAAGGGGGCGGAAGGAATGGGAAGTCACATTTTTATGAATTCACACATAACACAAAAGTTTTCGAAATAGATATGCCAGTGCCAGTGCCAGTTGCCAGACCATCAGGTAGAGGTATCCACATGCACAGTTAGTTTGTTGCAGGTGTTAATAGATGTGAATTTTATGACAGTGAGTTGTGCCCATAAATCACGACTAATAATTATTTAGTGTGCTGCATAGTGCTACATATTTATGTAGATGTAGATATAGAATTAAATATACATTTTGTTGTGCCCACACATTTCGAAATAGGTACTTTACTGCGGGATCTCCTCCCTCAACATTCAGTAGTTTTTTTTTTTTCGTTTGTTATGGTTTTGGTGAATGTGTATATAAAATGAATGCTGAAGATTAGGTCATTCTTGTATAGAACTCAAGAATGCTTGACTCTCAACAGCTTTGAGACATTAATTATTATTTAAGAGAGGGAACTTATACATACGTATGGGAGAAACAGTTTTTTGTTTGTTGGGAAATTAAAATTCGATGACAGTTTGGAAGTTAATTTGTGTCTTTGGTATTTAAATCTTCAAAAGAAGATATGGTGATGGTATTGTTGTAATTATTTTAGCACTTAATAAGATTAAAGCAATGTGTTTCTTGGCATTAGTTATGTATTTGGGAAAATAAAAATATGAAAAAATAATAATAATACAAAATGTTGTGGGCAGAACTGTAGGGGAATAGGGGGCACCTTTAAACAGTTTTTGGCTAAGACTTTAGAGTACTCTAATAGTCTGGGAGCCCGTGACAGATTTTGGTGACCAATAGAACCAAAGCTATTCTTTTGGTAGATGTTTAATTTGACGTTATAATGAAGCCTAGTGAAAGTCAGCTCGCGGACCATGGGTGGGTGTGGCTACAGCAGCCTTTCAAACATGTAAAAATAAAAAGTTGAGTCGCGACTCCACCAAAGCTGAAATTTGGTTATATGATAGTTAACACCTTATAAAGGATTTTTCAACAGGGACGCTACAAATTTAGAACAATAGGGACAGCAAACGACGCTATATTTCTTGCCTCTCTTTTGACATTTTTCTTCAGTAAAATTTGCCATTTCATGATGGAAAAATAAACGAGCCAACAACGAGTCAAAATTATTAAAATTTACTACCGAAATTCGGAGTCAGTGGCCTCAACGTTAAGAGCGCTACGTCCAATTTATGGTCGTCATAATCGTCCTAGCAGATCAACAATTGAGCGTATAGTGGAAAAATTTGAATCCACAGGCACAGTACAAAATGTTCCCGTGCCAGTGAGACAAAGAAGTGCCCGTAGTGTCGAGAATATTGCTGCCGCTGAGACTTCAGTTGCAGAAAGCACAAATGTATCTCTCACACGTCGTTCTCAAGCGTTGGGCATCTCTGTGACGTCGTTGTGGCGAATTTTGCGAAAAGATCTTGGCCTACATCCTTACAAGATTAAATTGACGCAAGAACTGAAGCCGCTTGACCACCAGAAGCGTCGTATGTTCGTGAATTGGGCCGAGCAACAACTTGAAAATGATTCGGATTTTCATCGAAAAATCATCTTCAGCGATGAGGCTCATTTCTGGCTGAATGGCTTCGTCAATAAACTAAATATGCGGTATTGGTCAGGCAGCAATTCGCACGTACTCCAAGAGTCATCATTGCATCCCGAAAAAATTACGGTTTGGTGCGGTTAATGGGCCGGCGGCGTCATTGGGCCGTACTTCTTCCGTGATGATCAAGACCGGCACGTTACTGTGAATGGGGATCGCTACCGTTCAATGATAACCGAATATTTTTGGCCCCAATTGGATGATATGGACTTGGAGGACATGTGGTTCCAACAGGACGGCGCCACAAGCTACACAGCGAATGTCACAATCAATTTATTGGAAACCAAGTTTGGAGAACGTGTTATCTCACGAAATGGTCCAGTCGCTTGGCCGCCTCGGTCGTGCGATTTGACGCCGTTAGACTATTTCCTGTGGGGCTACGTCAAGTCTATGGTCTATGCCAACAAGCCAGCGACGATTGATGAACTTTGTACGAATATCGAACGTGAAATTGCAGCAGTATCGGCCGATTTATGCTTGAAAACCGTCGAAAATTGGGTTCAGCGTCTGGACTTCTGCAAGCGTGCCCGTGGTGGCCATGCAAAAGAAATCGAGTTTCATACATGATGGCATCGAACGTACTTTCACAAAAATAAAGAATTTCATTGATATTTCAGACCGTTTTAGTTTTATTTAAAAAGCACTTTTGTAGCGCTCTTATTGAAAAACCCGATATTATGCAAAAACAAAAGTCAGCTGGCTGTATGTGGGTGGAAAGACCGTCAGCTGACGTAGTGAATTGTGAGCATGGCTTCTATGCGTGCGTACTTCACTAGGTCAGCTGACGATCTTTCCACCCGCATACAGCCAGCTGACTTTTTTTTACATGTTTGGGAGGCTGCTGTAGCCACGCCCACCCGTGCTCTGCCTGCTGACTTTCTCCAAGTCTCAACAAAATTATCTTTGGTGGAGTAACTGACTAAAATATGTCACGGGCTACCGGGCTATAAGAACCGATGTTTTCGAATAACTTGGCTTGTACATTTTTTTTATTCTTGGATAAATGACACAAAACTTAAATATCTATGTACATAAGATACTCCCGTACGTGTTTGCACTCATAACTCGTCAACAGATTGTTCGATTTTCACGATTTTGGACTTGATGGTTTGTTGCTGGATAGAAACCCCGGAAAATTGGAAATCCAGAAAGATCCAGTTTTAAATAAATACATTTCTTCGCATTCAATCGAGAATTGGAGCGATAATTTGATTTCGATCTAGACGGATTAAGGCAAGCAGTTCAAATAAATGTACCAAATGTTGAATTCAGAACAAAACCACGTGTACGATGAGTTGATGCAAGCAGTCGATAAGAAATTGCGGTATTTTCTTCTCTGATATGTCCGGTGGAACGGACGGAAACGACTCGCTTGAGATCTGAGAGTGCTTGGTACTCGTCTATAATCGGATTGTGGCTACGTTGTAAGAAGGCGGTAGAACGATTGTGCACTAAAGTTGCAATTGAATGTGCAATTGGATGTCGAACCAACATGCAACATTTCAAAGAACTCTGCGATGGCGGAAGTATCTATTGCACCAATTTAAGATTATAATCTGGGAGTGGTGCATGAATCACTAGTTGCAAGTTTTACGAAATGATAAACGATATTTCAGTGGCGCTATGATTTTGTTGTCAGGCGATTTTCGACAAACGGTGTCTCTTACTGCTACTGATGACTTGAACGCTTGTCTGAAGGTTTTGGCTTAATGGCGATACGTGAAGAAATTGCAATTGAAAACGAACATGCGAGAGTTGCTTTAAGAAATAACCAGTCCACTACACAGATCTCCAGGCAATTTTTGGCGATGGGCTATGGTTTAATTTTCACTTTACAACGACGGCGGAAGAGCTCATCACGAATGATTTTCTGAATATCGCACAGAATTATGTTGACCATGGGCGTTTATCTTTTTTTTTTTTGTTCAGAAAAGAGTACGGAACCGACCTTGAGCAAGTCGAGTGCTCTGAACATCCTCTAAACAGAGCGTGTTATCTGACTACCCTGATTGACACCAAATGTGTTCAGAGCATTCTGATTTGTTTAAAAACACACTTGAAAACATTTGTCTTACCGCCATTTTAATTTGTTTTTATCTCTTTCTAATTATTTTCTCATTTTTCAGTTTGAAATTTGGTGTGTTCGGTGTTTGCTCAGACATGCTCTGTCATTTTTTTCTGCACTCGCACAGCATGCTCTGAACATGTTGAGTTAATGCTCTGAACGAAAAAAAGTAGCATAAACTATATCCTCTGAGCGATCTGAGTTAAAAAAAGAAACACAAACTTTCTTTTAAAGCTCAGGCTCTCCTCTGAACTAAAAAAGTAAACCCTTGATGATTAGCTGAGCCCTGAGCGCATGATTTTGGCTGTGAAAAACAATGATGTCGATCAGTAAAGTTTCGTCATTTAAAATCAAATCACCGATCAGTTACATTCATACAAATCCTTGAGTATGGGGCAAACCAACTTTATCACGGAATTTTGGAATTTTTACATGTCCCGGGCTTGCCGCCACAAGTTTTAAAATTGATGCACCGAGACTTTTTTTGAAGAATCTTAAATCAAATGTCATTCAAGCGACAATTTTGAAGGGGAAATTCTAATGCAAGATGTTTTCATACAGCGGATTCCGCTTATTCCGAGCGATTAGCCATTCGTATTTAAGCGTCTTCAGTTTCACGTGACTCTCGTTTTCGCTATGAGAATAAGTCTCAAGATGTGGACAATCGTTTGATACTTGTGGCATCAATCTTAAATTCTCATGTTTCAACTTTCGACGATGAAGCATGCAGTAGTGTGGAAGGTCGAGCCGTTTTCAATTATTCCAACAACATAAGATTTCTTTGATATAACTTTGCTGCATACCTTAAATGTCACCCCACACAATAGATCCGGCATTGTAGAGCTCTTGGGCGAATGTGCCTTTTTTAATATCTTTTTTTCACTTTTAATAGATTAATTTTCTATAAACTAATTAAAAAAAAATCTTCTTAAGAGAGTAAAACAAATGTGACTTCTGACTGACATTTCCCAATTGGCAAATCGAAAAAAAAGGTTTTAAAATTTTGAAATAGTTAGTAAATTGCTAAATATTTAGAAAATTTCTTACTAGTAAATTGCTAAGCCCTTAACAATAGGTTGCGCCATTGTATTTAACAGAATTTGAATTGACGAACAACATGAAGCCGCATGTGCAGTGCAGACTCACAATTATTACTTTCATTACACTAACGAATTTCGGCGGAACGACTCTAGAGTCAAACAATTTGTTTGAAAATTAAGTCACAAGACATTTTTTTTAGTTTCAATTTTTTTTAATATACACAATGATCGGCAGTACAAAAACAAAATGGCCCGCAGTGTGTAAATGCGTGTTTAAGGTATATTCTGCACATCTTCGCGAATATGGCTTTCCAACCATATACAATTTACCGAAATCGTTTGAATACTCTTTCTGAGACAAGAAAAAAAAAATGTATTAAATAAATGCAAATAAACTCCCTCCCTTCGATACTGAAATATAGGCTGCCGGCTCTTTACTAAAGCAGAAATATACTAAAATCAATTCACTTTCAGAAGAAATTTCTTGGGTGGTTTGAAAATCTTGTAGTTCCAACATTTTTGGCAAAGCGACATTTTTCAAATTAAGGCCTTTTTACATGGTTACACTGTTCCAGATTAAGATATAATCAAATCGTACACACAAAAAACATCAACTAATCATTATTAAAAATCTAAAAGTGCTTTAAATACAAATCGAATAAAATTCTCACTTTGGTTTTACATAAACATCATGCATTGGAACCTTTTTCCTTTCATAGGGGGTTTTACACATCAGCAAAGTTTCATTTCTAAATCCAGATGGATATCGTTTGTCATGACTTTTCTGATATGTCAATGTGATTTATTGGCAAAAACAAAGAAAGAAAGAAAAACAAACAACTCATAGCCTTTAACATCGAACAACTTACTATATACAGATACACCACACATACATATACAATAGTCCTTTTTTACATTTTTTGTTTTTCATTTTCTCAACTATTAAAACTTCAGCGTTGATAAGCAAATTGCTTTGTCAAGCTTCATTGTAAGCATTCACCAAATAAACCAGCCAAAATAAAATTAAAAAAAAACTTTTGTTTTTTTCTTTATTTTGTTGAACTTCCCAAAAGATACAGTATCTTTCTCACCTTACAATTTGCATCTCAACCGCGCCACAAAACACACAAGATAGAACACTACCGACCGATGCGATACGATGATGATACGATAGTAGCAAACATAGCAGATGATTGCATAGTGCCTTTGGCAATTTTTATGCTCGTTTGTCCTTTTCCTTCAGCGCACACTATACAACTCGTAGGTACCTTTGGTGTTTTTTTTAAGCAAAAATTTATACAAGTGTTGGTGGTTGTGTTTTTAATACCAGTGACATGTCTTGACGATGATTTATCGCTTGTAATTTTTTTTTTTTTTTTTTTTTGCAACCATCTTGTGTCTTTGTGGCATATGAGGTACAGAAAAGGTACACAATCACCATACCATCTATATGTATGGTACAACATTGCGTCTATCACACATTTGTTACCCTCTTTTGGTGCGCTTCCTTAAAATGACAGCTAAGCTTGGTTGAAGGTAATTTGTATATTTAATATTTTTTTGTGTTTGCAATAACTCTTTTCTATACATCATAAATGAAAGTTAAAAGAATATGCTCACCACGAAATATGATCTCTGTTTGAGAAAAAAAAAAGGAAGAAAACAATATTGAATAAAGGTGCTTGCCCTGCGGCACTCCATTGATTAAACATGATTTATTAAGAACTTTCAAAAATTTATGTAATTTGATAGATTCTTTAGGTTTTTGTTTATTTTTTTTTTTAATTTTATTGAATAGAAAAGTTTCTCAAGAGATGATAATAAATAATAATTATTCACGCTGTGTATTTTTTTTTACTGAATTTAGTAAAAATAATCATCTATCCAGGGACGGATACTGAAATTGTTATTTTAATATTGTGGTGAATATACCCATTTATGCAAACAACGACATCTTTTGTTCTTCTATAACAGAATAAATTAGTACTGGGTTGCGCGCCATTTTTGAACAAAAGATTAACTAATGTTATCCAATACATAAACCCCTCACTTAATTATCCAATACCTAAACCACTCGCATCGTTATCCAATACACAAACCATTGAACTGCTATTATTTGTAATTATTGGTCGAAAGCTTTTGAGCTACTTCTGGAGACTTGTGGAGGAGAAGTACATTCCAGCACATTCCCAAACCCCTAGAAGATTCTAGTAGCTTTTTCTTGGTTATAAACACACCGCCACCAGTCCGAATCCGAACACCTAAGTTTGATTTTGAAAGTGAACGAATAAACGTCGGTGTAAAATAGTGAATTGAGAGTTGTGCTTGTTTCTAATAAAAGTATTAGAAATAAAGTATTTGAAGTGAAATAAAGGTGTTTTATTTTTGTAAAGTAATTGTTGTTCAGTTTGAATAAAAGAAATAAGTTTAATTTGCGAACCCTTGGCAAAATATTACAATATAGTAATTTATTTATAGAGTTACCAGTGTTTTTAAATAAATATTAAGTAGATGTTTGTTTTAAACTGTACCTTCTGCCAAAAAAAGACAAGAAGGACACCCTTTTCATTGTTTAAAAAAGGCTTAAGTTATGCCCTCACAAGAATCCAATATAATTTTGCGGCTCCAAAGTTATCACAGTCGGGTGCGGGTCATTGTGAGAATAAACGCCATTTTTGAGTTCAAAAATTTTAATGAGCCGCCATCTTGAAAAAGGTGTTGTACAAATTAATAACATGATATCTTAAACACCATTAGTCTAACAAACTCAAATTAAACATACTTTTGTAGATAATTGAATTCTTTACAATTTTGGTCATAACTCTTTTGAGCGTAATATTGAAAATAAACAATTTATAATTAAGTTTAAGTTACATTATTTAAATATTTTATGTGGGCGCAATCTTGCAAAAACAGGTATTGCATATTGGTTTTACGATATCTTAAGATCCGTAAGTCCAACAAACTCAAATAAAATATCTTTTTGTAAAGGATTAAATTCTTTACAATTTCGGTTACAACACATTTTACCGTACTATTGAAAATAAAGAAGTTATAACTTATTAACATATTTTTTTTTTTTGTATTATGTTGTGAAAACGAGTGCCCAAATTAGTTCCTTTGTCCGACAAAAGGTTCTTATAATCTATGATAAGAAAATAGATTGTACACCCATTTTTTCCAAGATGACGGCCCAAAATGTAGGGAGGGAGCTTTCAACCCGAAAAACCATATTATACACTGACCCTGCATTAAAAAAAATCTCTTCCTGTCCGAAATAGAGGGTTAATGTAAAAATAACGGACCAAACTAATGATTTAATCGATTATCGTTTAGAGAGATTTTTTCGAAACTCACTTAAACTTCAAAAATAACTAATTCTTTAGAAATACAGTAAAAATTTGTTCATGGTGCTTTAGTATTTATTAATCTTATAGCTCAACAGATGATTGAAAAATCGACTCTTAGCTAATGATTTTCTTATTACTAAAATCAACCTTAAAAAAAAGCTGATACCCCCCCCCCCCCCCCATTTTTTTAAGCTCGACGCACTGTCTATGCCACCATTGTTGTTACCAACAATAACAAACAACAAAAAAAAAAATACAAAATACGTAGACAAGAAAATATAATTTGAATTTAATTTTGTAATTAATAAAACAAAAAAAAAAAAACACAACAACTAGGTATACAACTCCAAGAAGACAAGGGTCTTCTATCTGTAGGTATAGATTTTATAACAATAAAACAACCACAATCCCAAGACGAATGATTCTTTGGTTTTCGGGCTTTTTGTTCGATGATGAAGTTTGCTTGAGTTGGGTGCTATTTTCCTTGGCAAACCAAGGCAAGGGAGGGGAGAGTAAGTTAAGCGAAAACAGAAAAACTTTTAACAACAAGAACAACTACAACAACCAAAAAAAAAGAGTCTTTTGAACTTTTGTATCTCTGGACTTTTGTACCTAAACAAAACCAACAACAACAAAAAAACCGAACCTTTATGTACTTCGAGAAACATTGCAATTGGCAATGATTTCTACGGTCTATTCGAATGAAGTCATCTTGAATGAATAAGTTTTTCTTATTTTTAATTCTTTTTATTTTTTATTTTTCAGTTTTTGCTGGACAGGTTGTTTGCTGGGTTCTTATTTGCCAAAGGGAAGGCCAACAATGGCCTCCGGCAGAGAGACGACATGATGATTGTTTTTCAAGGAGAAACGCCTTAGGACTTACATAAGTTTGTTATGCAATGAAAAGTTGTACACTGAAAGGGAAAAATAAAAACGTGTTGAACCAAAGTAAAACAGTAATTAAAACAATCTAATTTAATGGCCAAATTGTTCAAGGTGTGTTAATTTTGTAATTTGACTTTATGAAGCTTATCCACCAATATCGGTCAAAAATTTGATAATAAACCACTTCAATTATGGATTCTTTAATTAAAATTTCAGTAAACCTAAAACATTTTATAATTTAACAGTTGCAATATTCATTGATTAAAGATGATTATTTGGGAACAAATTGACCCTTAAGATATTTTTTATAATTTTTTTATCTTCTTTTTCACTGAAGCTTATAAAAATGGATTTTTATGAAGAAAATCAGGTATAAATCTCAGTAATAAAAACTCAGTCTATTTATTCCGATAATTCTTAGGGCGGTTATTATCGAGCCATCTTAAGTTCTTAAATATTTTTTGTATTACACACAAGTTATGTCGAACGTTTTTGAACAAATTCATAACTAATGAGCTGTCCTGACTATTTTGATGTCCTATGCTATGAGTGATCATAAATATTGATTTTGATAGCTTGGTTAAAAAGTTTATCAGCTTAATAATATTATTAACACTAGATAATTACAGCTCTTATTAAAGTTTTATCACAATTGGATTGTTGAGGTTTTCTTTTTCTCTTTGGGACCAGTTATAGCTATCATTGAAAACCATCACTGAAAAAGTTGTCTGTTGATTTTGAGACCCTTCGAAAGTTTAATCATTGAATATTTGAATGCAGAAATGTAGCTTACGACTTCAAAATTGTTTCTCCTCCAAAAAAAAATTAATTTTGACCCATATCTTCCCCATAACGTAACTATTAATTTTTCCAATGATCATTGGTAAGGTAGTTCATCATTGAAAAATTAAAAGTTACGTTATGGGGAAGATATGGGTCAAAATGAATTTTTTTTGAAAGAGAAATAATTTTGAAGTCGTCAGCTATATTTCTCCATTAAAATATTCAATGATTAAACTTTCGAAAGGTCTCAAAATCAACAGTTAACTTTTTCAATGATGGTTTTCAATGATAGCTATAACTAGCACCTTTGTTATATTTTTTTTCTGAGTGTATAGACGAACAAAATAAGATAAGAAAACTGCCTTTTTGATTGAATTAGGAAGAACGAAATTTAGAAATTGAAGATTGAAAAGTTTTCTCACCTAAATGAATGAATGAATGCAAAGGAAGATGAAAGTTTAAAGTGGATTCACTGGATAGACGACATCAACAAAAACAATTCGATTGCATGTGGGAGTTTTTGAATGTCAGTTCTTAATTTGTTTGACACCTTTTTTATTTTTTTTTTTTTAAGTTGGTCGGAAGGCATAGTTATTTTTTAAGGAAAAGTTTAACATACTTTGATGTGTTTTTATTTTGCTTTTGTAGATTTGAATCACGTATTTTCTTCAAATCGACTTAATTTGTTGGAATAAATGAAGTTTGAAAGATAAGAAATAAGAAAATAACGTTTAAGTGTTTTGTTTTGTAATTTTAAAAATTGATTTTGGGTAGGCAAAAAAGGATGTTTACAAGGGACTGCTGCTGCTTGAATAGGGTTGACGTTTTATTGTGGGATTGATTTGTAATCGAGGTATAGAAATATAGATGGTTGTTGTATTGATGAATATCATTGAGGATATTGAGAAACCTTTTTCAAATGGTTGTTTTTTTGTAACATGACAGTTTTGTTCAATATGTTTAATCGATAGGAAAAAGTTTTTGATTTTTTTTTAAATATAATGAACGAGTAAAAGACGGTGAACATTTCCCCCCTTCGATGATTGGGAATATAATTTTGCTCGAAATTATCTCTTAAAACTTATTGGTATCGGGGATATATTTTCCAGCGAAATTTGGCTTTGGTTTTATTGAATTTTGACTTGGATGGTAGGCAAATTTTCAAATTGAAACAAAGTACCGTTCCAGATTCACGATAGGGGCTTGGATATTTTGTTTAAGCTGAAATACATGAAAATACCATCTTTAACATAATGCCGCCCAGCGCTGGCGTTTCTATAGTTTTCCAGTCAATTTAACCTCGAGTAAACTCAAGAAATTTGCAAAATTATTGAAAACATGACTAATTTCCTTTATTGACTACAAAGATAAAAATTTTACAATAAAAACACGAAATTTAAGAAATTTGGTAAATTAACTTTGTATCAACTAAACAGATATTTCTGACAGATATGCGTGTCATAATAAAACTAAAGGAAAAGAGAGGGTAACTCTTTACATAGGTCCATACTGACGCCTTTTGTGTTTTAATAGTGAAAGTATCGTCTGATTGGATAGATTTTTGAAAACTGAAAGTTAATAGCTGAATATAGAGTTAACACGAGTACAATAATTATTGTTTTTGCAGAATTTACTAAGGCCCTGTAAGTCTAGGAAAGATAGAAAATTTAATATGCGCAAGGGGGAACAAATTAATTCATGAAATTTAATTGCTGGTATCGACGCAGTATTTTATCCTCAACAACATATCCAAATTTCCGCATTGGTTTTTTGTATGGACTCATCTAAAGAGGCGGAGAGGTGCTGTGCTTGGTGTTTTTAGGGTGCTTTTCAATGTTGATTCTAAAGAGATTAAAACTGAAAAGATACAGCTATCCCGTAGAAAGTTAAAGGCCTATTTATGGAATGATGACTTTTTTTAAGTACAACAAGTAAAATATTATCCGAAACCATTTTAAAATAATGGGATATTAATGAAATTTAGTGTAATATAAATGTTTCATTTGGCATGTTTACTTAGAATCAAAGGAACCCCCAAAAATATCTGTGGTTAAAGGATGTTTTTTTGACGGAGAGATGCAAGTGAGTGAATATTACCCTAACATCCATGAACAAATTCTGACACTTATGGAATTTGCTAAAAATATTAAATTTATATTGGCACCCAAGGATTAAAAGAGTCCCTACAAATTTCTAAGGTGCAAGGGTGTTTCTGATGGTGTGGTGTTTGACCTGCTTAACGGAAAAAACAGTAATTTCTGCTTCAAAATTAATCTAACTTTTTTTAGGTTGCTTGTATCATATTAGTTTTTCTTTTGTTAGATTCGGCGTTAAAAAAAAAAAACCTTTTGATCATATATGTATCATATGTATATCATTTGTACTATCTCGATTACACGAAAATACAATTTTTCGTAAGACCTAACATTTTGCTCCGTTTAAGGCAGGTGAAATATAAACTCTCTAAAAAAACTCATTGGATCAAGTTATTTTAATGGACTCTTTGGATACTTGGAAACCATGATATATTTAATATTTTTAGCAAATTTCATCAGTGTCAAAACTTATTCATAGATGTTATGGTAATAATGACGCACTAACATCTCGCCCTCAAAAAGCACCCTTTCACCACAGATATTTTTGGGGACTCTTTTGACCCACCGCGATGGGCCAAAAGTCCACACATAAATCTTGTGGACTTCTGGCCCATTGATTGTGGATTTCTGACCCACTTCAGTAGACCACTTTATAGATAGTTTTCTTTAACAACATTGCTTTGGGTGGCCGGCTTCGCTTCGCGGGTTTTTTAATATTTGAATATGAAATTTTTGTGAACTTATGACTCACTTTTTTTTCTAAAATTGGGGAATATTGACCAACTTTTTTGTGGACTTTTGACCCAGTTGGGTGGGTCAAATCTCCACAACCGATTTGTGGACTTTTCACCCATCCAAGTGGGTCAAAAGTAACGGACTTTTGAACTGTGGACTTTTGACCCTGCGCCAATGGGAATTTTATATTTTAAAAAATCCCATTTAATGCAATTGACACAGCAAAACCCTTCAATTTTATTCACTCCTATGTATAAAGCGGATCAAAATTCACTGGAATCAAATTCAACCAAAATTTTAACGTAACTGACACACTGCCTGATAAACTGAACCAGAGAGTATCAACATAACACGTTAAATTTTACTCAAAAATCGTCTGATCTCAACTACACGACTTAGGCTTTTAAGCACATCATGCATTTCACCCATTTACAGAATTTAAAATAGCACATTAAATAATTAAAAAGTACAAGTGGCCTCAACTCCATAAATAATTGTGTTTCGCCCAAGGTATAACAGTGGGCTCTTCAGTCATTCTGTAATACCCTACTAAGACACAAATTTTGGTCGATGTTTACCGACTCTTATAAAGAGCCCACTGTTATACCATGGGCGAAACACAATTATTTATGGAGTTGAGGTCACTTGTACTTTTTATTTGAATTATATTCATTCACTCCACTTAAATCCAAAGTAATTTTAATATTTTATTATTTTAATATTTAAATTTCTTTCTTTTCATTAAATAATTAGCTGATTTCAGCGACTGGGGAGTGAAAACAAAAATCTCAAAAAATATATAGAACTGTTTTTCATCATTCGGATTTGATGAAGGCGCATCCAAAATTAACCCTTGTGTCACAAAGGTCAAAGAACTTACACTAACTTATTAAAAGTTAAGATCTTTGTACTTAATATTTCACTATTTCAGATTCAGATATTTTAATATAAAACCTTCACATATTTTTGAATAATTAAAAGTTATCTATAAAAATAGATAAATGGGCATCTATACTTGACTTAGTGTATAAGCTACACAGATATTTCTAGATCAACGACGTTTTTATAACTATGTATAAGGTAAATTGTAACTAATTACCATAATAACCAATTATAATTTATAACTTGTTTACATTCAGCCAATATTGTACATTTTTTTGTGTTTGTCTAATACATTCAAATGCGCCCGCAAAAACCTTGGTGTCCAGTTAGACAATGATCGAATATCAACAATTATTTGTTGAGAAAACAATGTTTGCTTAGCCTCAGGTCATAATAAAATAATAATAACACTGATCAAGGTGTGATTAATTTATTATTGTCACAGTGTAATATGACATTAAGATTTTTTTTTATGATTTGATCATAAAAATAAAATGTAATTCTGTTTTATTGTTCTCAGTTTACACACATATTGTATATTGGTTCTTTAGGAACGTTTTAATATTTTTATATTGACTGGTAAGTGTGAAAAATTAATGTACGACATAAATTATGTAGAAATAAAGAACATTGTAGGGGTTTTTGAACTTTCAGAAGGGGGGAAATTATTGGAATGATTATTTGTGTAACTTGATAGCGACTCTTAACATTCTATCACATCCATTATTTAATAATATTTTGGAATTTTCTGATATGGTCTCCAACAAGACAACGAAATGCTTCTAAAACAGTAGAACATGGAGTGTTTCAATTAAAAGTACAAGTGACCTCAACTCCTTTTAATTGAATTCTGTTCAGTTCACTTAAAACAGAAGTAATTTTAACATTTAAATTTCTTCATCTTCGTTATCATAGAACAGTTTTAGTTTTAGCAATTGCAGAAATAATCGTTGCCTTGTATAATAAACGCATTTGGAGTCAAATTTAAGGTAAAGTCGAGTTAGGTAGGTAGGTAGAGATGGCGGTCACAAGCATCCTTGCTCGATGACCCAATTAACGCGGTAATGCGCCGTTTTGATACCATAACTCGTTTGACCTGTGGGTTAAAAGAACATTTTTAAAGTAAAAGAGGGTATTTGGTGATAGATCTCCCAACGGATCATCGCCTACGCCCGAGTTCAGCTGCAGTATGCTACGCTAAGCAATTTGCTTATTTGCCCGGGACGCATACGATCTGATCCATTAGGGTGATCGCCTAGTCGCACACTCGGATATGGTAATCTCTGTACACCTCCGTCTGTTTGCACAACATGACTTGTGGTTACCAGAGAAAGTACCACCCGCCTGTATGACCAGACGCTTTTATTGGATTTAGACATGTGATGAAACTTATTAAGGATTAGGACATAGGAAAAACGTCGAGTTAAGTCCACGAAAAAAAGATTTCTTTGGTACCTCAGGCCGTGTTTTAAGTTAAAATAGCTGGCCCGCCTGGCTTCACTCAGGGACAAAGTGTTTTCTAAATTTTAAAAAATATCCTATCCATTAATTGATCTTTGAAAGCTCACAGCAAGTTTGGATGAGCATTCTTTCAATGTTTTTTTTTTTTTTATTTTCAGATGTTTTAAATGTGTAGTTTGCCGGTTTTACCACGAGTAAAAAGATTATTGAAAAAATCTGTATATAAACGAATGTATGTATGTATAATCCAATCCTTGATATTTAAAAATCTTTGAAATGTAATTTGTTTGTGTCCACCCCATTTCACCCTATTAATAGCTAAGGACGTTTTTTCGTTTAGGGTATCCAGGAGCATACCGAACATGCTGTGAACATCCACTGAAGTGAGAGTGTTCTAATCACTCGTGATTAATTTTCGAAACATACTTGAGCACTTAGCTGTCATCCGCACAGTTTAGTAGTTGTCTATATAAGTAATTGTTTTTTTTTTCACCAAACATGTTCAGAGCCATATGATTTGTTTAAAACACACACTTTAAGACAATTTAAGTCCACCATTTCAATTTTGAATTATCTGTTATTTCTTATTCTCCCCGGTTTTAGTGTGTGACATTTTCCGTGCAATATTTTTTCTCATCATGCTCATCATAAAAAAAAGATACATAAATTCTAACCTCTCTGAGCTCTGAGCTGAAAAAAAGGAGAAAACTTTTTTTTTGACAACTTCGGCTTAGGGGTGAACCTACTTACTTTTACTTTTTCTAAACAAAAAATGAATTTTTGAATGTACCTGTCAATACTCTGTCCAATGAATATGTGCAGTACAGGGAAGACAGGACGTTTGTATCTCACTCTAACTGCAAAGGAATCCCATTTAGTTGTGTAAGGAATAATTATTAAGGGTTTCCGTACCATAAATAAAAAATAAATAGGGTGGCACAACGGCTCATGCAGGACCAGGGCCTAGTGACTAACAACTCGCAACCATTCCTGTGTGCGCCTGTCGACAGGAATGGAAGTGACCTACAATTTAATGCCGAATCCGAACGGCTAGACGAGAAGCACTTATTCGTGACAAGTGATACTCTTGGAGGATTTGTCAATTCCTTGCAAGAGGCAGTAGCCCTGAAAAAAAAAACTTTCTTTTAGTTTTTAGGTGGACGAGGCTGGGAAGCGAACCCAGGACCTCCAAGTCGAACGCACTAACCATTACGCTACGGGCTACTAGGGTTTCCGTACTGCTTACTATAAATATGCAAAAACCTCAGAAGGGCTGCCATCTATGCTTTATTAGTTTAAAACAAAGAAATTCATTTTACAAAAATCATTAATTTAATTCTTAAAATGGAAATCCCAAAATCTAGAATCAAAAAAAGTTATATCTCAGATATGAAAATTACGAATTTCAAAATCTTAAACGTGAACATCTGGAAAATTTCAAGATTTTCTAAGTCAGAGTTTTTATATGTCAACTGAAATAAACTGATCTTATCTTTTTCGACACCATCAAGCGGTAAGATAATAGGCCCGTTTTTTTAAGGGTCAAAATATACATATTATCACAGGATAATAAATATAAGCAAGGAACTTAATTTCAATGTAAATTACAGAGCACCATATCACATTATTTCATTTGACGACGAGTAACTGCTGTTGCTTTGGTCATTTAAACTATGTATGTGCATAGGTTCAAAAGTAAAAGCAAAAACACAGTTGATCTTACACAGCACTAAAAAATAAGTTTGAGCAATTAATTTTTTCGTTTCACAACCAGAAATCAAAACGATTTTAAGTAAACGGACTATATTAATACTTAACATCAATTCAAACTATGTGCCAAACCGCACGCGCTCGAAAATGCACTCAAATAAACCCTTCTTCTTATTTCAATTATAGCCAAATACTTTTTGAATGGCTTTTAAATTTTTACCAAACTACCAAGAATAAACCAAATCTATGAAACAAAAAAAAGGAAATGGTAACAACTTTGTCTTCAAGTATCCTTAAAAAGCATATAAAAAGCTTCCATTTTGAAAGCTCCCATATACAATCCAAAGAAAAATATGCATTTATAAGCATTACCATTGCCACGGTAACTCTGATTTGATGTTCTTATTTTTGGCACACACAAAGAGGATTGTTAACGAGGATACGATCAGTACGGCTCGAGCCGTTCGATAGGCATGTCATAGTGGGGTGCACGCTTGATAACACGTGAAAATTCACATACAAGTAGTGGTTATTTAAGGGGAGGCACCCTTTGGAGAAGGAAAGCTCTCCCATAAGGCCTGTACTGCACATATTCATTGGACAGAGTATAGTTTTCATATTTCGATTTTACGGCTTTTTCTTTCGAGCTTTACAACTTTTTCTTAAACAACGCCAGTATTGAGACGAACAATAAAAAAAAAACGAATCTACCAAATCGGTTGAGCCTCGAGAACGGCTTAACCGATTTGGAAGATCCTTTTTTCTTGCGAGACTAACAAAATGTAATAAATAAAGAATACAAAAAAATAGTAAGGGGAAAGTGGTGTAATATGGCAAGAGAACAGAAAGTGTGATTCGAAATGATACGACAAAAAGCAAAACGTCTTATTTTTTATTTAAAAAAAAAAACTTATAGAAGCGGAATCTATTTCACCCTTTCTAGGCGAGGGGACAATTCTATACCAAAATGGAAAAAAATATTACAAAAAACAATGGGCAGTCCTAAAATACTGTTCACTATCTTTTTTTAAGGCCATGAGACCCTTCTTCTGTTTCTAAACCTTCTTGTTTCTATGTGAGTGGCTATGGCACAGTGGATGAAGTGGACGTGTGGGTTTCGAACCCCAGTCTAGGTAGCATTCGTTTCTATTTTCCCCAGTTCCAACTGGATGCCACCCTTAGAATCTTTCTTTTCCTTCTATTCTTTCTGACTAGTGCCTTGCATTGCATTTAAAAGTCCTGAGGTCTTACATGCATAAAGTTAAAATTATTATTATGATTATCATATCGAATCGACAATTTTCTATTGCTTCAATTGTTTTCAATGGGTAATATTGTGATGACATGTTTTGGTACCCCATGATGAATGTCTCTTGTCTCTTGTTCACCAAAATCAAAAATTTTATAAGCACCATGCAATTTTAGTATAATACACTTTTTTCCCTCTTTCCTTTGTCTTCTTTTTCATATCACACTTTTTTCTATAGCGGTGAGAAATTGTAAAGTATGGCTGAGTTCCGAAATGCATCCGATGCGAATTTGATGCAAAGTAATAAGTTCCAAAACTCAAACGTGAAAATATTTACAAAGCAGCAAGTTTCTTAACGCATCCGATGCGAAGCCGATGCGCATTAACAGAGCAAACTGCGCATCAATAATTTTTTGGATGATTTTATTTGACACTTGTTTTGAAAAAAAAAAAATTGTCTTAGCAGTACATAAGCAAAAGTTTTTTGTATTGTTAATAATAGTAAAATAGTGTTTTTTTTTTCTTTTTGTGAAAAAAGTGGAAAATGAAAAGCGAAAAGGGTAATGCTGCCTGTCTGCTGATTCAAGTTTTGAGAATTTGTCTTTCTTCGATGAACTTGGAAGACTGTTGCGTGCATACGTTTGTTTGTGCTTCAAATACGTGAATATTTGACACATACATTTTAATTAATGTCTGCTCTCCGAATAGTTTGCATTCGGAATTGCCAAATTTCTACAAAGCAGCAGGTTTGCATATGAATAATGTTGTGCTGCCGCATCAAAACTTTTTGTTTTACATTTTGGAACTCAGCCTAAATGTATGTGTTATGGAATATGGTATGATGTATGAAGCATTAGAGATTAGAGTATGAAACTTATTCATTTTTTGTTTGCCTGCCAAGGCAAACGGGTTTATAGTCGCCAAGGCCCTTGTTCTAGCCTTTGCTTACCCCTGCTAGCGCCTTGCCAGAGTCTATGTTAAACTCTCTAGTGCCTTGTCAAAAACTAGATTGTTTTTCTGCGCTGGTTATGTATTTGATGTTAATATACCTACATATCGTTTTTACTTCAGTATTTTCAAAGAAAGAGAGAGGATCCAAACCCCGAACAGTTCGATACGAACCTGACGCATTGATCAAGATAACAATGGATAGTAAAATCGAAAAATGTCGATCAGAAATCACAATATGAAAATCAGATATAGATAATTGAAATAATTTGTTAATCGATCAGCATATCGCATTTGGTAAGATTTCAGCATAAAGACACATGATTTTAAATTATTAAAATATTATGTTTTCCATGTAAAAACTGTCGAAAATAGATAAGGGTGATTCTCTGTTAAAAGCTCCTTTTTAGCACCAAAAATGTCTCTTACCTAAATTCAAGAAAAAATGATATACATCAAGTGTTTTTATATACTATGGAATAAATTAATGATCTCGAAAAAGTTCCATTCAGCCAAAAAATAACTTGGTTGTAGAACACTTTAGTTACCTATTGTTATTTCATTCAAATTTTCAAAAGATGTTTAAATTCCATTTATTTTGACAACTCATGTGACATAATTTTCTGGCTGTCATGCCTTTACAAAACGAACAATAACTATGATGATTAGCCATGAATTCTTACCCATTTCCTCGTCAAATTAAATGAGGAATTGTAAACAAAAGTGTACGAACCTGAAAGAAAAAAAAGGAAAACAAAAATTAAACTTAAGTAATCATCTAAATAAAATGTATAATCAAACAAAAGCGAGTTTATTATATAATTATTTCTTTAAGAATTCCAAAATATGCACAAGCACATCACAAAAGGAAATTATTTCAAAGAAATTAATTAGAATATCAAAAGAATTATATCATAATTGAAATTCACAAAAATAATATTTAGTTTCGCTGTAAAATTATTCCTCTTATTTAAATCTAAATCTTTTTATTTAAACCAAACAAAATTGTTTGATGCTCTATTAAGACTAGGTATACAAAATAAAAATAAAAAAAAAAGAAGCAGCATTCGGATTTGTTGTTTATTTAAGCTTTTCCTACTCCAGAGACAAAAAGAAGGATTTTCCTTCCATTTTGTATACACATTAAAAATAATGCCAGCCTTGGTTCGGCGTTTTACGCTTCAATTATTTTGTTCATTTTCCTTTCAAAAGTCCACCATCATAGGTATAGACGACACAAATACCACAAGTCAAGGCAAAAAAAGGGTTTTGAAGGTTTTTGTTGTTGTTTGTAAATCGCACAGCCTTTACGTAACGTGCAAAAGAGAAAACAAGAAGAAAAACATTTCAACAAACTGACATATCTTCTCTATGATGCAATGCGAATTCATGATGACAGCTCGTTCACAACATTTTTTTTTGCATAAGCCCCACACACACTCATTCTCAGACACACACACACAAAATGACAAGAGGTATCTTGTCAGTTTTGACAATATCTAATACAAGAAGAAAAGAAAAGAACATTAGACCTAACAGCTTGTGACAAAAAGATTAGAATGACATTTTACTAACTTGCACCAACTATACATAAGTTGACTTAAGTATGTCAACTTTGTTGGAAAAATCTCTATTTTTTTTTTTGTGTTAACATTCAACACACGTTTCTTACGCAGGCATACACATAACACATTTGCACGTTTGTCGCGTTGTTAAACACAGTGGGATTGAGTAGGTAGAAAAATGAAATAAAAAAGGCCCCGGAAACCTTTTAGATTTTTTCACAATCGTTGTTTTTAGCTCAATAAGCTCAGTTTTGACAATCAAATGCATATCAACACACAGTCTGAGTATCAAAAGCATCAGATGTGTATATTTGTTGCAAATGAAATAAGATTCAAAAAACAAACGATAAAATGTCAAACAAAGTACCGCAAGGGTTAAGTACATTTCTATCTACGAGACACACCCACAAAATCTGCTTTAAGCTCTCTTATCGTTCATTTGCAGGATTTAATTTATATGGATAGCAGCTGAAGCGTAAGCTTGCCCCACTGTGTGCTGTCGTCGTCCTCATCATCGTCATCGTCAATGTTTGACGGTGTGTCGGTCGGTCGGGTAGTCGATCGATGGGATTTTCATTCAATTTGTTTGTGTCATAGAGGACCTAACAAATAGAGTAAAAAAAACATACCATGACACAAATAGACGCGGAGTCATACATTTTACATGCATACTGCATATGTCTATATAGGATAGGTCATTGACCAAAGTGCAAATTGCAAATTGCATATTTTTTGTTGTTGTTTTGATTTTTGTTTTCAGTGACCTAAATGGAATCAGACGTTTGTTCACAAAGAGATATTAATTGAAACCTGTGTCATTCAATTTTTACGTTTTCCTATTTTCTGTATTTTTTTTTTTTTTTGCATTTTTCTTTTGTAGTTTAACAGTTTTGGTTCAAAACAATTACAATTGAAAATCACGTTTTATTCAATAGAAAAATTGGATAGGTTCTATTGAAATTGATTTTGATTGAATTTCTAGGGGAATACATTTGGGTATTAATTTTTTAATAACTACAGTTTCTTTTTACTGATAAAATCGAGCTTAGAGATATTTCTTAATAGGTAACTGTGGTAAAATAATTTTATATAGGATTAAGTTTGGTATTTGAGAATCGAAAAAATGAATAAATAAAAGTGCTCGATTTTCATGGACAAGGTTCGTTTCTGTCTTAACGATAATGCCAGAAAATAAAAAAAGAATCGAGATATCTCAAAATAAGCTTGAGACTCCATAACATAACGTTACATTTCAACACCAGTGAAAGCATGTAATTGTAATTGTAATTGTAATTGTAATTGTAATTGTAATTGTAATTGTAATTGTAATTGTAATTGTAATTGTAATTGTAATTGTAATTGTAATTGTAATTGTAATTGTAATTGTAATTGTAATTGTAATTGTAATTGTAATTGTAATTGTAATTGTAATTGTAATTGTAATTGTAATTGTAATTGTAATTGTAATTGTAATTGTAATTGTAATTGTAATTGTAATTGTAATTGTAATTGTAATTGTAATTGTAATTGTAATTGTAATTGTAATTGTAATTGTAATTGTAATTGTAATTGTAATTGTAATTGTAATTGTAATTGTAATTGTAATTGTAATTGTAATTGTAATTGTAATTGTAATTGTAATTGTAATTGTAATTGTAATTGTAATTGTAATTGTAATTGTAATTGTAATTGTAATTGTAATTGTAATTGTAATTGTAATTGTAATTGTAATTGTAATTGTAATTGTAATTGTAATTGTAATTGTAATTGTAATTGTAATTGTAATTGTAATTGTAATTGTAATTGTAATTGTAATTGTAATTGTAATTGTAATTGTAATTGTAATTGTAATTGTAATTGTAATTGTAATTGTAATTGTAATTGTAATTGTAATTGTAATTGTAATTGTAATTGTAATTGTAATTGTAATTGTAATTGTAATTGTAATTGTAATTGTAATTGTAATTGTAATTGTAATTGTAATTGTAATTGTAATTGTAATTGTAATTGTAATTGTAATTGTAATTGTAATTGTAATTGTAATTGTAATTGTAATTGTAATTGTAATTGTAATTGTAATTGTAATTGTAATTGTAATTGTAATTGTAATTGTAATTGTAATTGTAATTGTAATTGTAATTGTAATTGTAATTGTAATTGTAATTGTAATTGTAATTGTAATTGTAATTGTAATTGTAATTGTAATTGTAATTGTAATTGTAATTGTAATTGTAATTGTAATTGTAATTGTAATTGTAATTGTAATTGTAATTGTAATTGTAATTGTAATTGTAATTGTAATTGTAATTGTAATTGTAATTGTAATTGTAATTGTAATTGTAATTGTAATTGTAATTGTAATTGTAATTGTAATTGTAATTGTAATTGTAATTGTAATTGTAATTGTAATTGTAATTGTAATTGTAATTGTAATTGTAATTGTAATTGTAATTGTAATTGTAATTGTAATTGTAATTGTAATTGTAATTGTAATTGTAATTGTAATTGTAATTGTAATTGTAATTGTAATTGTAATTGTAATTGTAATTGTAATTGTAATTGTAATTGTAATTGTAATTGTAATTGTAATTGTAATTGTAATTGTAATTGTAATTGTAATTGTAATTGTAATTGTAATTGTAATTGTAATTGTAATTGTAATTGTAATTGTAATTGTAATTGTAATTGTAATTGTAATTGTAATTGTAATTGTAATTGTAATTGTAATTGTAATTGTAATTGTAATTGTAATTGTAATTGTAATTGTAATTGTAATTGTAATTGTAATTGTAATTGTAATTGTAATTGTAATTGTAATTGTAATTGTAATTGTAATTGTAATTGTAATTGTAATTGTAATTGTAATTGTAATTGTAATTGTAATTGTAATTGTAATTGTAATTGTAATTTTATTTTATTAGAGTCATTGCAATTCGCAAAAGAGCTAGGATTTTGAAATTTCGTAGACTGAAGAGCCCACTGTTATACCTGGGGCGAAACACAATTATTTCTTGAGTTGAGGTTACTTGTACTTTTTAATTGAACTATGTTCATTCACTCCACCTAAAACAGAAGTAATTTCAATATTTAAATTTCTTCATCTTCGTATTTCGTAGATAAGAACAAAGACTTTAACCCAGTTTTTTAGTTCGGGATTAAATTTCAACCCGAGTTAACTCACCAAATTTTGTTAGTTAACTTTGGATTAAATCAAAAAATGATTTTGATATTTTATCTTCTGAGATTTTTTAAAATTCTCTGCGTTTATCTTCGCCAGCAGAAACTTCTTCTTAAATTAAGTGGCGAATATTTTCACAGTTAACTAACTCTGGTTTAACTTAGAACTAATAATCTGGGCCTTAGAAATTTTGAATTCAAACTGTTTCTGGAGCGATTGAATTGACATAATTAAATTTAAAGCTCAAGTAACCTCAGATTAAAGATTCGTTTCGCTCAGGTATGACAGTGAGCTCATCAGTTAGATGCTGAGTATGAATGTTAATAAATTATTTAAAATAATAAAATTCACAGTAACTTGACGCCGTGATTTTTATAAGACTTTTTGGGACATAAAACGGTAGGACAGCATCTAACTGATGAGGCCATTGTAGTATTTGGTCGAAACGCATCTTTGATTTGAGGTCATTTGAGCTTTTTATTGAACTTCGTAAATAGGTAAGCATACTATTTGAAAAATTCGACCACTTGCATGCCGAATTTTAATTAAATCGGTACTTGTTATTTCGTAACTAAGATGTTGGACTATAAATTTTTTTAATTCATTTTTAATTTAACTAATTTAGTTTCATCTACCAGTTTACAGTTTACAAAACAGAATTAAGAGTTTTCAATATAGCCAGCTTGCGAAAAAATAATATTTAAGGGATTTTTAACTTAATTTTTAACTTGTTTTTTTTAAATTTATTTAATGTAGATTTTGTTTTCAATAATTTTCTAAATTTAAAATTAAATATTATTCGATATCATACACGTGTATGTACAAATTTGAGGCTCAATTAATTGTAAGTATTTATAATTTGTATTTTAGTTGATTTATAATGTATTTATTTTAATAAAGGCCTGATGAAGGGTATAAACATACCCGAAACGTCGAAATAAAAAAATCAAAATTTGTTTCATTGACCTATAGCCTACAAAACAAGAAATTATTATAGTTTTCAATAAAATTAATTATGACTGAGACAAATAAGAAGTTTTTAGACGGAAATGTGTTTTTTTTTTTTTGGGAAAGGGAATTGCTTGATTCTCTCGTAAATAGCTGTACTAATTTTGTTCCAATTACATGCAAATAATACTGCATTCTTAAATTTTTTAAAACTTTATTTCTTTATAAACAAAAAAATCAGAGGGTAAACAATTTTTTAAAGTACTTTTGATATATTTTACACTTTCCGATAAAACTTCAATTGTTTTATTAAACTAATATGCATGTCTTTGAGTCATTGTTATGATACCCCTTATTTCAGTCCTAATCCACAAGAGAAATTTCCTGCCATCCAGTCAAGCAATTTATTTTTTTTTACGACTTTATTTACTTAATCCGAAGGTTACTTTATTGACATTTTTTAACATTTGGGATTATCCTTAGTGAACCGTATTCATTCTTTGTTTCCAACACCTATACAAACATGTATAGGTATTTTTGTGAAATAGAGTCGCGGGTTCCCTGCTCAAGTTTGCATAGGATAATGGAATATTTACAAAGAACTTTGGGTTCCTATGGCGTATACGTTTTTTTATATTTTATTTTCATACAAAAATAAAACATTATTTACAAGTACATACCTCCTCATTCACGCAAATGCAATGTTACAAAAAAATATATTATCTATTTTGAATAAATACAATTTTATAGACGCTGTGTTTATGGTAGTTTTTACAAAGACATTTTTGCCTTGCTCCACTAATCTCATTTACGTTGAAAAAATACCTAAAAATACCTCATCCATTGGAATACAATCGAGTCCGTCGACGTCGTTCAATATAATGTGTGACCATGTGGCATCAATAAAAATAAAATCACTCTCGCATTGATGCATCAGTAGCATTTTCAAAGTTACGACTTTGCCGTCAAATATAAAATTCAACAACAACAAAAAAAAAAGATAAATATAGAGACAAGTAAGAACGCATAAAACTTAAGGAGGGTAACGACTGTCCGTGACACCTTTGTGTCAGAATCTGCGTTTTCTCTGTCATCATCATTATCGACATCAATGTAGATGTTGCATGCATAAGACTTATAATAATAATTTGTATTCTTTTCTAAAAATTTATAGTCTGGCTAGTTAAATTGTTTTTTGTTTGATCATTATTCACCTATATTAAAAGTTTATTTGAAATAATCTTAAGTTGCGAAAGAATAGAGAAACACTTGTTTAGTACATGCACGTAACGAACTACAATGTTTAAAATTTTAGTACATATGTATGTACAAGTACCTATACACAGTAGCGGATCTAGGATTTGGCTGTAGGGGGGGGGCTCGGAAATCCAGTTTGAGACAGACTGAAATCTCATTGGCAAAAGCTTATTGTGTTTCGGCAGTATGAGCCCTCAGGAGATCTCATTTTCTTGAACTACTCAAATCAACTATAGTAGAGTAGGTACCAGTTTTGTTCGAACTGACACTGGAGAGCACAGAAAACAATATTTTGCTGATACACTCATATTCCTGCTCAAAAAATATGTCGATAAATTTGCACATCACTCTAGAGTCTAGAAAAATTGCAAATATTCATTTTCTTCTGCATGATTTTCTGAGTACAGAGAGAAAACTCACGCTTGTGGAATTTGGCTCCTTGCCTAGATTTCTTGTAGGTAATTGCTTAGTCTTAATATATTTTTTTATGTTTAAATGACTTTGACCATTGAAATATAAGCCCAAAGATTCTCTAAGCCGTGGCTGACCGGAAAGAAACAATTCCTTTTGTATTAAACAATTACGCTTAAATTGACACGTCGTTTTTCTCCAATTCTGCATTTTTTTTTTTTTGTTAAATAAGCTAAGTTTTAAGGTAAATTGTTGTTGCATTTGACATGTTAATTGTACGGCCCGACCCCGTTTTTTTCAATTATCTCTTCAAGTTTCAGCCCCAACTCCGGAATTTTACAGTCCCTAGAGTTAAGACACAAAATCCCTCTGAAACAAATTATTTTTTATAGAATTAGTTGTTTAACCCCGACCACGTTTTTTCGTCCAATTCTTCCCGAGCTGTTTTTTTCGTCCCAATTTTCTGGGCTTTGTTTTTAGGGAATAATTGTCTGTTCATTAAACATGTCCATTATTCGTAGCCCCGAACTTGATTTATCTCAAATTTCCTTGAGGATTTAGCCCCAATCAAATAATTTTGGGACTAAGAAAAAAAGGTACATAACATGTAAATTGTTCAGCCCTAACCTTGTTATTTTGTCTGAATACATTAAATTTCACAGCTTAACACTATTGGAGACCAATAAAAAAAACTACATGGTATGTTGTCTATTGCTTTCTATATTTCAATTATTTTAAGGAATCGGTTGTGGGAGGGGGGGCTTTAGCCCCTATAGCCACCCCCTGGATCCGCCACTGCCTATACATACATACATTAAAAGTTAAATTTAAAATTCCTCTTTTTTTAATCCTAAAATAATTAAAAACATGTTAAATCCAAGGAATTAAGTTGCCAACTCTATAATAATTGTACTAAATTAATAATTATTTAAATTTTGTTTATGTTCTTATTTTATTCATTGCAGTGTAATCCCTCACTAAAAATGCAACTTAAATTCTCATACTATTAAGTTTTCTAATTTCGATGAGAACTTTTTTAATAGTTTTTGTTTTTATTCGTTTCAAATAAAAGGAATTAATTAAATCTATTGCTGATGTGTGTCTCGTTTTGTTGCAAATGTTTTATTGATTTAATCGTCATGCCATTTTCTATCCACCACTGTAATTTAAAAAAAACAAAAATGAAAACAAGAACATCATATCTACGTATACCTACGGGGACAGAGTCGGAGACGAGAACGTGTATATAAAATAGCAGTAAATGAATGCAAAGCGTTTACAGCTTAATTGAAATGAAAATGGTGGCAGAAATCATGTTAGGAGGTAACAAAGCCCGAGGAGCAATTAATTATAATAATGGATTGCGAAATGTGTAGAAATGAGAGAAAACAAAAAAAAAAAAAAAAATGTACACAAGCAAACATATGTATATGAACATTCATTGCAATTGCAATATAGGGTTAAATATAAGGCAGAGTTATGGATTCGTAAAAAAAGGAGCACGAAGAGCATGTACTAATCAAATATGAATGTACAATGAAAGAGGAGACTAGTAGAGTTGTAGTTGATGAGTCAATTTGTACATCAAGTATTAAAGATTATACATACATCAGGATAAGTTTTTACTTCAAGTATTTACAGTCTGTGAACCAAAGGGCACGGTATGTGGTGCCTAGGCGAAGTTTTGACACCTTTTTGAAGGATCAAACTCAGGCCTTTTTTGACTACACCACCGCCTCCTCTAACTTAAGTACCAATAAAGTGAGAGACCCTATTGTCTGCTTAGCTGATCGTTGGTTCCTGAGAATTGCAAAAATCGCAAGAATTGCAAAAAATCACAGGAATAGCAAAAATCGCAAGAATTTTAAAAAGCGCAAAAATTCCAAAAATCGCAACAATTGGTAGGATCACAAGAATTGCAAAAATCGTTGGAATTGCAAAAATCGCAACAATTGCGAAAATTGCATGAATTGCAAAAATCACAAGAATATCAAAAATCGCAAAGAATATCAAATATCGCAAATGTATCAAAAATCGCAAGAATATCAAAAAATCGCAAGAATATCAAAAATTGCAAGATTATGAAAAATCGCAAGAATATATAAAATCGCAAGAATATCAAAAATCGCAAAGAATATCAAATATCGCAAATGTATCAAAAATCACAAGAATATCAAAAATTCGCAAGAATATCAAAAATTGCAAAATTATGAAAAATCGCAAGAATATATAAAATCGCAAGAATTTCAAAAATCGCAATAGTTACAAAAATCAAGAATTGGGAAGATTACAAAAATCGAAAAAGACCATAACTGACTGACTGACAGATGATCACCCGACACCCAAGGCGCAAAGGCTTTGGAAACAATTTGAAAATTTAAGCTTTGAGCGTGGCATCCACCCACTTTCTCATAATTGCTATGAATTTTGATGGGCACTTCTGATTGTTGTAAAATCATGAAATTTTGGTAGAACGGTAGGGTTTCAAATGCATGCAACGGAATCAATTGAAAATTTTGAGATTTTCCAAGCAGGGGGCTTGACATCACTTTATCTGCGTGAAGAAGGACTTAAAGCGGAAACAAAGTGCCAAATTTAAAATTTTCCATTTAGGGATGTGGCATTCGCCCATTTTTGTAAGGATTTCTAAAAAAATATTCGGAGCACTTCTGACTTGTAGAATAAGGAAATTTGGTAGATTTGAAATTGAAAACTTCAGATTATGAACTCTCAAGGGGCGTGGCATCAATCCACTTTCACTTTACAAAAAAATCTTTGCAAGGTGTTAACAAAAGAGTCAAGTTTTCCTATGTATTCAAGAACCTGGGTATAACAATGCTGTCGTGAAAAGTAATGAGTTTTAAGAGTAGGCCAAGTTCTAAGTTAATGGAATATTTTAAGCAGGATGGTTTTGAAAGAGCTCGATGTTGTTGGTGTGATATTATATCTCTGGAACATTGGTGCCTTTAGTTCTGGAAAATTGGTTCCTGAGTTCAAATTTATATCTTTTTTTTGTTACCAAAATCTTGTATTTTTTACCAGAAATTTTTAGGAAAAAAAAGTGAAAACTCCAAGTAAAAGGAAAGATATCTCACGAAGCAAGGCAAAATTTTACTGCAACTATTTGATAAATGTCAAATTTCGATTCAAAGATTGACTGTTTCACACATTTTTCTTTAAATTTCGAATGTTTTATTGGGAAAATCTTAAGCATTTACTAAGAGTAAATTCATGAGACCTAGACTATACATTCACTATTATAATGCACATAGTTTTCATTTAATTTTTTTGTTTTGTTGTTTTTTTTTTTTTTTTTTTTTTTTTAAGATGCATAATCCAATTAGATTTAATTGACTCTCTGTCCGTTATGGCGTTTTCAAGTGTAATTTGTTTTGTATCTCGTCTCGTTTCAAACTATGAGATACAACACAAACAACAATCCGATAGACGAGAGATAAATAATTTTTTCAATAATGGATACACAGATTGACGTGCATGTTTTATTATGAATAATTTTTTTTTTTTTTTTTTTGTATCTATCTGTTATACATTATAAAGTCATTGTAATAACAACAAAAAAAAATAAAAATAGGGTTATTTTATTTTATAAAAGCAAGAATACTTACAATGTATAATGCGTTAAGTGTTTTGAGCTGATGAAGTTGGTGTTGCGAAAAAAAAAAAACAAAAAAAAAACACCTGCTTTTGTTGTTGAGTGAATTTTACATAACAACAAAAATGGATAACTTGCAGAGATATTTGCTACTTTTAAGATAATATTATTATTATTAATTAAATAGTAAAGTACATATGTACCTACTGAACGTACATATGTATGTATACCTAGATGGTTGATATTTTTGATAAACAAAACTGATAGAATACTGAAACTTATACAAAGTTTCCCTGCTGGAAAAATGCCAAGTTTCTGTATAGTTTTGGCAAGGTCCTAGTAAGTTTTCAGTAGGGAAAATCTAGACGAGGAAAACTTGTCAGATACCTGGCAAGCCCTAACTTGATTTCAATACCAAAATTCTAGACGAGGGAAACTTTTCAAAAACTCGTGAGGCCCTCTCTAGCAAACACTTTATTATCATGTTTCGGTACCTCATCATGAATGTCTCTTGTAAACCAGAAACAAAAAAAAATTTAAGCATCATGCAAATTTAGTTACATACGACATTTTTTTTCACTTTCCTTTGTCATCTTTTTCATATCACACTTTTTACTAAGTAAGTTGGTCTACCTAAAAAGCAAGTACCTACATAAAATTTTATTCTATTCGGTAGATACCTATTTGTTATGCAATGTGGTATGAAACATTAGAGTATGAAACTTATTTACTTTCGACATTGAATTTTTGTAAAGCGAGTTAGGCCAGTTGGTAGCGCATTGGACTGACAAGCAGAAGATCGCGGGATCAGGTCCCACATAAGCCAACTTTTTTTGTTTTGTTTTGCCTGAAGCGGCCAAAAGATGCAAGGCCCTTGTTCTAGCCTTTGCTATCCCTTCCTAGTCCCTTTCCAGAATCTATGTAAGACTCTCTAGTCCCTTGTCGAAAACTAGATTGTTTTTTTTTTTGCGTGGGTTATAGAGTAATTGTTTGAAATTGAGGTTTTCGTCTAATAATTTTCAAAAAAAAACAAGTCAAAAATTCATTTCTGAAATATGTTTTAAGTGATTTCAAAGTGAAGCTTAAAATCTTAACAAGCACATTAATATTCCCTTTAGAGAGTTAGAAGCTTTCTATATCAAAACCTTTATTCCACCCAAATGCTACCTACCCACTTACTACTTACCTATCTCACAGAATAATCTCAGCAACAGGTGCTCCATTCAAAAATTAACCCGACTAAAGGAGTAGGAATCCCACAGCGGGATATAAGTATTGTTCTAATTGTTCCTTAATACAAATAACAGTTTATAGTCCTTTTAATTGCTTACCACAATTTTGCACTTAAAGGACCTCTTTTATTCTTTATTATTCAGCAGCAGCACCTCCCGTTGAGTTTCTCTAATTCCACTCAAATATCTATGTCTCCCAAAAAAAAAACAAACAAAATACAAAGCTCTTCCATCGGATGTCCTTAATCCACATCTTTTCGTATATACTCTTTGCATCGCACCTCTGACCTAACCTCTATGTCTCTCTCTACATTTTCAGCAAATAAATTAAGAATACCTACATACAAAAAAAAAGAAGAAATAATAAGAAACTGGGGCAGTTCGAATAAACTAGAACACGACCTAACCCCCATGGAGAATTTAAATTAAATTCCCTCGACGACACACAAGTACGTTTAGGTGGTAGGTATCCTAGTGACTCAATGATTTTGTATATGCGCTTGCGATGCCTGCTGTCAGTGTGTGTATATTTAAATCCTTGAATCCATTTAATCACACTTTAAAGTTTAAATAAATAAAAAAAAAATAGAGAAAAACAATACATGGGTTCTAGCTGTTATTTTTTTACATTTGGGTTTCTTTTGGTATAGTGGTAGTGGGTAGGGTTTTTAGGGGGTATTAAGCCACCCTTTTTTTTGTTTTCCCTTTTATGGACAATACTTGATGCAAATCGCAATTTATCTCGTTTGATTAAAAGAAAATCCCGTTTATGTCTTTTCTTGCTTTCTTAAGTATCCCTTTAACTTCAATTTCGAGATGCTTACGAAGTTTAGGGTGCGGGTTCGGGTTCATGTAAGGACAATGATTTTTGCATTTGAGCATTTTTTTCTGCCTTTCGGGGGACAAGCAATGAACTTCTTTTTTTTTTTTGTTGCCACTTTCATCTAGAAATGTCGTTTCGAATGGAATGATTTCAACACCATTACCCCATTCAGTAGTATAAAGTATACAGAACCGAACCGACCGACAACGACATCTGAAAGAACAATCTATACAGTGGCGGCAAACTGTCGTTATTCGTTATTCACGCAACATAGTCATTCTCATTCGTGTAAAAAAGCAAAATAAAATCACCCTGGAAATAGTGGATGAAAAGATTAAGTGGAATTCCTGGTGGAACGACGACGCACGATGATGTGGTGAGACTGTGAATTTCTCAATTGACTGCATTATGTCGTCATTATTTTTCTGGAGTAATGTACATATGTATGTATATGATTGCGAATTTATTTTTTTCGTTTTTATTTTCTTTTCATTTATATTTTACGTGATGTGAATATGAATGATATGAAAAATATTGGCAGATGATCATATATGTACATTAGGGTGGTTCTTAGAGGAACAAAATTGACGACGCCCCCGAGATTGGTTCAAATTCATGAAAAAAAATTCCCTAATTTTTTCAGATTTTTATTCCTAAACCTTCCTGACCCTATTTCATTAGAATTTTTTTTTTTTTAATTGTTGACAATTGTTTTTTATTGGAATTTTTTGGGAAAGTAATATCCTTTCCTCCGACTACATTAAATTGTATTGTATGTGTTATTGTTTAATTTTATTTAAGTAGAAAGTGCATAGAAAAAAAAAAAAAAAAAATGCAAATAACGGTATAACATTTTCAAAACTACGGCGTGCCGCCGTAACAATAAAGTTTAAACAAATGATTGAAATTTTTTTAAACATGCATGCGGCTGTAGAGTGTAGAGTTTTCAGAGACCCTTCATTTGAGCATAATTCGAAATCTTTTCATTGAGTAGCCCGTAGCGTAATGGTTAGTGCGTTCGACTGTCACGCTGGAGGTCTGGGATCGCTTCCCAGCCTCGCCCATCTAAAAACTAAATAAATTTTTTTTCAGGGCTACTGCCTCTTGCGAGGAATTGACAAATCCTCCCAGAGTATCACTTGCCACGAATAAGTGCTTCTCGTCTAGCCGTTCGGATTCGGCATAAAATTGTAGGTCCCTTCCATTCCTGTCGAAAGGCGCACACAGGAATGGTTGCGAGTTGTTAGTCACTAGGCCCTGGTTCTTCATGAGCCGTTGCGCCACGCGATTTATTTTTTTGTATTTATTTATTCATTGATAAGTTCAAAAATGACACTTGGTACAGTGTTTATATAGTGTAAATCCAAAAATATAAAAAATTCTTATCAAATTAGGGCCAGGAAGGGTTGGAGATAAAAATCTGAATAAAATAGGGAATTTTTCAATCATTGTTTAGACATGATTTAGGGGGCGTCGCACTCAATTTTCGCATAAGAAAACAAATAAGAACCACACTAATGTACATACATAGGTATGTAAAGTACATACATATTTCGGTTCAAATTATCCGATCTTATTTTTATCCGATCAAAAAAATCACTTCTAGAAGAACGTCGACCACTTCAACGGACAACAACGTTTTAAAATAGTGCAATGAAATGTGTTCGATACACATTCACAATTCCAGCTAGAGAGAGAAATAGCTTATCGATCACATTGACGATTGTTTAAAGTTCATTTAATTCTGTTAAGGTAATTTTTGGCATAAAGAAAGTTCGCACTGTCTTTGGTATATCTGAAACATGAAAAATCAATAAAATCACTTATCTGTGATATTTAGAATTCAATATTAAATCCGTATTTTTTTTTTCATTTCTGATGCGAAACCTGGAATGAATGGGCAACGGTTTCGAGGAAAACAAGCTTTTGTGTATCGCTGTTTGAGTCTGCGGTGTATCCTATAGATTTACTGGGCATTTATATCTAACCAAAAATTATGGAACTGTAGAATAACCCTAAGAACTGGTGGATGTCGAGATAAATCTCATAAAATGGTACTGGTGTGCCAGCACGGAATTTGATTTAATCGAGCTTAGTAGTAAGACAGATATTCTAATTCATTCTGATTCTCTTGCATCTTAGAAGGATATGACAGGCTAACTGAAGAGCACACTCTCATGCCTTGGCGAAACGCATTTCTTCCTCAAGTTGAGGTCACTTGTACTTTTAATTGCTTTATATTCAGTCACTCTACCGTTCTCGAGATGTAAAATGGCGGCTGAAGCACAAAACTAACTAAGACAATTCGTCTTATCGGGAATAAAATCGCCCCCGGATATTTTCTTCCATATGATACTCTCCAATCGTAAACAAATTTCGACAATGAAAAAAAAAAACTCCCAAAAAAAGTAGATATCGTAAATCTATTGAATATTTGGCCGATGATGGACTTTCCTGGCCTGAAGCCAAACTGATATGGACCTATCAGGTTGTTGGCGAAAGGCTTCAGGCGTTCACATAACACGGCAGAGAAGATCTTGTTAGCGATGTTAAGAAGACTGATTCCTCTAGATAGATAGATAGATAGATATTGCTTTTTATTATTCTAAAGTGTTTTTAACAAATTTCTTAACAATCGTTAAATAAGCATGGCTTTGCCGTCTGCCTGATTGACAATTTTATAAAAAAAAAAACTTTATTGATTCAATAATTTAGGTGCAGTTTGATTAAAAATTTTCATTTAAAATTCTGCTTCTATAAGCTTATGCAATTTTACAAAACTTGAACATTTTGGTTACATCTATTTCATTAACCCTTTCGGTACGGATATGGTACAAGACAAAGAACATTTATATGGACTTGTACCACATCCGTACCGAAAGGGTTAAGGCATTTTAATGTAAGCTCCTCCGATAGGATGTCTTCGCCAAACACATGTCTTCTCGTTTCTTTGAGGATCGGGCTTCTACCAACAAAATGAAAAATGTCTTCACGTTCCGCCATATTACACATTTCACAAAGCACATGTAAATTTTCGCGATGTGGAATGAAGTTTAAAGATGCAGGATATTTCCTCTGTAGTGCAATCATCTCTAAAATAACTTAAACTATTTAAGTTGTGGTTTAGCTTACTATATATCAGCCTGTATATCGATTCTCCTGCCTTTTCTGCGAAGCGAGCTCTGGCGTTGATATCTAGGCTTGCAATTATCTGATAGAGTGAGGGCTTCCTATTACTATAATCATTAACGTTTAATCCATACCCGCTTCTTGCCCTAACTCCATCCAGTCCTTGAACCATCAAGATCTGTTACGTATCGCTTTGAGAGCTTCTTTTGCTTTTTCCCGAGCATCATCGCCTTCTTGGACAGGAATATGCACAACAACATTTTCCTCATTGGCCTTCATCTCCAAGAACTCCACTTAACGTTCCAAAGCACTGCAGCGAGTTGCAAAGTGATTAAGCTGAATTTTCAGGTCTGAGTTACTTTGTTGGAGCTGTTGTACATCCGTATGAATACAGTCCCAATCAGTTTTTGTTGGCATATCCTTCAATTTGAAGGACATGGTCTCTTCGATCATATGCTGCAGATCCAATACTTCCATCGCTCCAACAGCAGATTTTGTACTTGTTGCTGCCGCATTTTCACCCAAGGGTGACGTAGAAGCGATTCCAATAGTTTGCCTTTTCTGCGATTGCCTATCTCCTTTGTTAAAAAATGTTGCTGAATTTGTTGATGGGGGTGTCCGATTCATTTTGTTTTCGTTTTTTTTTTTATTATATCAAATGAAATGTATATATGTATATGCCGCTGACGATATTTTTATTTTCTTAATTTAGGAGTGAAAATAAGTGAACTCACCAAAACTTTCATTTAATTCAGTGGTATTAACCTTTTACGAACAGTTTCGCACAGTTTTTTAAATTATTTAACCACCAAAATTGACTATTTTGCAAATGTTTTGAGTAGTGACCGCAAGACTGCACTTTATTAATTCACAACAGGGTTGCCAATAATTCCTCTATAGTTGGCGCAGTTTAGAGGGTCTCCTTTCTTGTAGATCGCGCAACGGCAAACAATGCTGAGATTCCACTCATCGGGCATGCTTTCCTCCGACCATATTTTACACATGAGCTGGTGCATACTCCTAACCAATTCATCTCCTGCTGCTTTGAATAGCTCGGCAGCGAGCCCGTCGTCAGCTCCAGCAGCTTTGTTTGAGTTAAGCACAGTTATTACTATCTTCACTTCGTCGAGGTCGGGTAGGCGGAATTGTTGATCTTCATCGTCTAGGTTGAATGGTGTAATCTGCTTGACAGCGAAATTAGGCTGGGCGTACAGTAGTGCGACAAAGCGATGCGATGCGAGAATCGATGCGATCCGAGAAGCGATGCGATTCGAGAAAGTATTCGAGATTCGAGCAAAAGTGGTCAGAAGAGTTTGTGAACGTGATGCTTGCGATAAAGTATGTGATAAAATCGCAACACTCGCAGAAAATATCGCTTCACTGTGCCCATGTTTATAAGAATAAATGTAATTTTTTTTCTCGCACGGAAACATTTCTCCCATCGCAACGCTTTGTCGCACTACTATACGCGCAGCCTTAGATTCGTCATCGCCGTTATACAGTCTACAGAAGTGATCTTTCTATAATTTTAGCATCGACTGCGAATCCACTACAACTTTCCCTTGCTCGTCCTTGCAGGCTTCGTTTCGGGCTCTGTACCACCGAAATCTTCTTTTTACCTTTTGGTACAACTTCCAAACCTCATTCCTGTTATGATTATTCTCTCACTTTTATCTTTTCAATTTAAATCAGAAATTCATTTCTGCTTGTATCTTTATATTTATTTCAAAAATCCAACATGATTCATTGATTTTCTTTCAATCTCAGCCATAACATCGTTAGGCCAATATTAACTTTAACTTTTCTTTTTTCTTTCTCAAGATTATGTCAAATAAATAATAAAAATGATTCAAATAGGAAATAACTGTCATTTGCCAAAAGCTCACCCTGATTATTATACAGAAACTGGAATGAAATATCAATTAATATGTCACGTCCAAAAATGATGATGTTATTATTTCAAAAAATATGCAAATTTTCACAAATTTATATTCAAGAGAAGATGTTTTTTGTTTCCCGCAGAAAAGACCCAAGAGTTTCTTATTCAAAGTGAAAATGTCTTCCCTCTTTTGTGATATTTATTTACATAAGGTAGGTATAATAAATTAATAATTGCCAGAAGACTATTTATGCCAAATAAAGAAGTTACTTATGTTTATATCACATCCAATTTTAAAGATTGGTTTTGTCAAAAACAAAAATAATTTTCTTCAAGACTTTCGTAACTAGACTCTCAAAATGTACGTGTATATCTGTGTGTTATTTCCCTTTGGAAAATTGAAAGATATACATTTTCTTTTGAACTTTTATATATTTTAACAAAAAAAAAAAAGACGTGTCTCTACGTAAGAATTCTAAAAGACCCATGCATGTCTGATGTTGATACACATAACGCCTGAGTGATTTTCTGTCAAAAGGATACGAAAACAACAAGGCAGGTTGCCATTGCAGCCAAGGCATTTACGTGGTGGAATAGAGTGTGGGCATTATTTTGCGTTGAAAGTTGCCAAAACAAAAATTCTCCCTTAACCCTTGTGTATTTTTCGGTTTTAAAATAGATGAAAAATCACGATAAGTCATTGGCTAATGAATGCAGAACCAACCTCGCTCTCTCTCCCTCTCTCTCGCCCTGAACTCTTTAGGCCCGTCGAGTTTATTCCACCATCAGTTCTCTAAATACTTCAACTCATGTCCTTTTTTTGCAGTCGAATGGAACATGTGGTGTTTTTTTATTCGCTTGCATGCGCTCATGACCCACTCTCAAAGTCCAGCGCAAAAAATAAAAAAAAAAAAAACTGAAAGGAGTCAAAGATATCGCGCATCAAAGAACATAAGTTCAGGTCGGTCGGGCGGCCGTTCGGTCTGTTGTGTCCAATTAGGCCGGTGAAATTACATTGCCTGGTGTACGTGGGGTCAGAAGGGATACTGAACGAACTACCACCGTTGCTGCTGTGTATATTCTATATTATATTATAGCTTGTATAGAAATTTGAAATTCAAGATGCCACTTGATATGCCTATCATTGCACTAGGCTATTCCAAACAACAACACGAAAGGCGCTTCACTCATGAGGAACGCGCGATCTCGCAAATGGGAATTAGCATAATCACCCACTCGCAATATTTTTTTAAAACATTGTTGTTTTTTTTTTTTTTTTTTGTTTTCGTCTAACAGTGCTACATCTGCCTTTTCGACCTTCGCCTGCGAAGAGTTAATCATCAGTCAAACCGTCACAATTTTTGTTGTTGTTGCTCTTTTTGTTTCATTTAATGAGTGATAATTAAGCTTATGTTGTGCGATTCTGGGTCAGGAAACACGCTGGCTGATCTGTTTTCCATCTGGAGTTGAGCTGATGATATACTCTCGATCGCGCATATCAAAGTGTGGGAATCACTTTTTAGTGATATGTGATGTGCTTGGTATCTTCAAGTTATAAGAAATGTAATTTATTCTTTTGGAATGGTTAACGTTAGTTGTCGTTTTTTTTTTTGGTAAAATGGGATGGGATATAAATCTTTTTTTTTTTTTATTTGTGATCTTTTCTGGCCGATTAGACTTGTCAGGGCGTAACTAACAACAAATGGTGCGTCCCAGAGATGGATCACCTAAATACATATATCTAACCATCACACTTACAATATATGTACACTGTGACGGAAGAAGGAACGAGATCGGGTTGGAACTGAAAAGGGAAATGCTAAGGTCAATGTGCTAAAACATCATGATGTCAAAACTCAAAACACAACAACAACCAGCTAACAAAAAAAATTAACATTTAATACATGAGTTAATATAAAAGGAGGTCTTTAGTGTCAAGCGTGGTGCTTGTGAACATATTTTGGGCGAGACATGTGTCTGAAAGTGTCGAGCATAACCTTATATTTATTGCACATGTCATTTATATGGAACAGGGTGGTGGAATTTGTAAAGAAAGGTCAATGTTTTGTGTTGACTAAGTCAATGTCATTTTTGAATTGTTGATATTTTTGTTATCGGGAGTTTTAAATGATTTCTTTTTAAGCAGGAATATCCTACTGGCAAATTCAAGTGGTTCACACTAACTTCTTTGACTCCTTTATATAACGTTGTAAACGCACTTATGTAGCTCGAATTGTTATTATTGTTTAATGCATTTATAAGCTTCACTATCTATTAGATTATTTTTTCTTAATGTGAATGATTCAAATGAATAAATAAATACTAAAATACTAAATACTTCATATCCGATGAATTAAAAAAACGTGGATTTCTGGGCGTTTATAGGAATTATAAGGCTGAGAAATTAAAGCTCGAAATTTCAGACCATACAAATAAATAATATTTTACACAAAAAAAGGAGTAGGCAGGCATGGTACTATGTTTTTTGAATAGTTTTTAAAATAATGTTTTTTGATTACGAAAAATATAGGGATCGAAAGATTTTTTTAAGAGGCAAATCTCTGCTAGATGAGACCGAAATCTTTAATTGATATGAATAAAATGGAGTTTACCTGTTCAAAACTTCATTTTCCTTTGTAGGTGTTAAGTTATAATAGTAAATACACGAAATGAAACACCTGTTCTGAGGACGTGTTGATGTTGATGCTCCAAATGCATTTGATAAACAAATAACACATCTCGACCTGTGACGTCAGTGGTCTAAGGCGGTGGAGTGCGTAGTGTACGCGACTGCTAAGACTGAGCAAATCTGATATACGTGGGTTCGAATCCTATGGCGTGCATACAAAGTTTTTCAAATAAATTTGAATTAAAGCTCAGCACCACAAAAAGGAGACTGATGAGTGCAAAAGTGGCAAAGCACGAAATAGCTATATCTCCAGCCAAACAATTGGTGGTAGCGCCTTTAAGTTGTTGCTGTTGTTCAAAAATTCAAATTAATTATACTCGACTGAACGTGTAAAATATACATAAATATCAGACAATTTACGCACACACACATAAATATTTGAGAAATTAGTTTCGGAACAATAGAAAATAATTCGATTGGAATAAAAAAGGAGTAGTACTGTTCCGAAATCCAATCGAAAACGGCATAAGTAATAGGTTCCATTTATTTTATTTTAAAAGTCGTTATAGTTAAATTTACTAAACGAGGATTCGGACAGGGCAAAAGAAGGATAACTCTTGCCTAACGCCGTTTATTTGGACTAAGAAGGCAATTGAGAAGTAAAAGCCTTCTCTCGAATAACTTAAGTGTCTCTGTACAAAACACTCATAATTCCGGTCCTGTTGTATGGAGCAGAAGCATATGGTGATCTTCAGTCTCGTATGCATAGACGAGGAATGGAGGAGAAGATACAACAACGAACTGTACGGGCTGTACACATCGACCTAGTCACAAAAGTGAAAAGGCAACAGGGACGACGCGGTAAAAAAAAAACCGCGAAACCGTTGGCGCAGACAAGTGGAAGAGTTCCTAAACCAACTTGGCATGCGAAACTGGAAACAGCTAGCTAGGGACACAGCTGGCTGGAGAAGGCTAGTTGGTTGAGGCCCTGGTCCACACCGACTGTAGCGAGCGCCACCATGAGTAAGTAAGTAAGGATTCGGACAGTATAGCGCTATCATAATTTGGAGCGTGTTATTTCCGTCCAAAGAGAGTTTAGGCGGATGTTTGGCGGCACTCACACGACCTATTGGACCATTATGAGGCTGATAGATTTAGATTTATTGATTTCAAAACATAAGTACAGTAACACATAGTCCTCTTTGTTATACTTTGTACATTATTGGTTAAAAACTTAATTCACCGAAATAAACTTAAATTCAACATTATAATATGAATATAAAAAGAGTTATTTAAAACAAAATATAGAATTGTTAAAACTAAAATTAAATAAAGCAAGATAAGAGCTTAGAACTTACAATCAATGATTTTAGCTTCTCTAGTGGATTTTTTAAAAATGTTCAAAGGATTTGCAGTTGTTTAGTCTTCTCAGGTTGGCAGGCAGGGAGTTCCAGAGACCCACTGTGTGCACAGAAAACTGACGCTTTGAGTTACGATGGTTAAAAGTAGGAGCAATTCAAATATTACTTCTTTGTAATGTTGGAAATATGAGTTTTCCGAAAAGAACTTTTATCTGGATCAGTTCAAATAAGAAAACTAGTGCTTGGAAATCAAGAAACTTGCCCAGGGGCATATTGAAGGTACTATTTGCATATCTTGAGACGTGGTTGAAACGATTTAGCCCATATAGACGAAAGGAGCAATATCGTTGAAAGCCACATCAATTTTCCGGTTACTTCTACTGTCTAAACTACAGAAAATCAGGCTTCCGTAGAGCAGAATGGTAAGAACGAGTGTTTTTGCCAGTATCATTTTTGTATGTGAAGGCAGACAACATCCAGTTATATGTAGAACCCGCAATGCAGCATATGTTTTTCCTAAAGCGCCAGAAATATGATCATCCTAAGTTAAAGTTTTCTTTAAAACAAGTCCTAAATTTTTAAATTTTTCAACGTAATTTAGTATTGAGCCATTGAATTCAATGTAAGGAAAATATGATGTTTCGAGTGCAGTATTACTCAAAACAATAGCCTGATATTTTGTATGAGTTAAGTTTCAAAAGGTTCTGATTAGACCGTTCAACAATACGCATCAGATCTTCATTAACTCTTGCAGTTGCATCCTAAACCCTGCCAATCCAATAGCTCAAATAAATTTGTACATCATCAGTATACATGTGAATTTTACAGTATTTGAGGGTAGAGAGTAGATCTTGTGGTACACCAGAATGCGTTGAGAGGAAATCAGAGAGTACTTTATTTACCAGAACTGCCTTATATCTATGTAATCTTGAATGAGTGAGACAGCAGAATTTTCAAAGAAGAAATTGTATTTTAACTTTTTTAGTAGCAATTTGTGCGAAACCGAGTCAAACGCCTTAGAGAAATCAAGTAGATCACAAGATTTTTGTCTATTTTTGTCGTATATCAACAATTTTTAAAAGTGCTGTGAACTGTTAACAAAAAATTCATGATGTAGGCTTTGAAATCATAAAATCTGGTTAAAAAAACAGTTAGTTGTCCTGAGAACAAATGCCAGAAAATTCTAAAAGAAATTCCGTTTTCAGGATAATAACATTTAAATATTCAAAAATCGATTATTTAAAAATAACTGCTTTTATTTTAAAATAATTTTATATAATTAAAAAAAGACTAATAAAAACAATAACCCAACTAAAAGAAATATGTCAAATAGAAGTGTGTTTTGAGTGCTACCAATTTTTGATTGTGATTTGTTAAGGTGCTTATGATTTGTATAATTTTTAGGAATACAGACAAATCTTAGATTAAATGTTGTTAACTGAATTATGGAGAGTTTTATGAATGGAAATTTAAGACAAAGTTGTTGCCGCAAACAGTCAGTTGTTGCTTCAAACAGTCAGTTGTTGCTTCCAATAGTCAGTTGTTATTGTTGCAATGGAATCGAATTTGCGGAAGCAGGCAAGTTTTATAGAAAGCTTTTCGAAGTTAAAACTTCTTCATTCCTGTGATTTATTAATATTTAATACTTCTTTAAAGCTTTCATTTAATAGTCTTTAAAGTTTAGATATAATCTCCATATAACAGTTATATTTTTATTTAAACGACACTGTAAAGGCTATAATAATTGGTTTTCCAGTAAAACAAATATAGTCATCATTTTCAAGTGGGTTAAGGACGACAAAGCCAATGCTGAAGCCAATTGGCGCTTCTGAAGACGTTTCGTTTTACTGCCGTTTAAATAAAACGACAACCTTAATAGGAGTTATTTATAGTTGAAATTTACTTGCAACGATTGTTATTGAAAAAAATTACCTTCGCAGGCCAACTGTCTTCAAATTGTATGTTTAAGGCCTTTCAAATTGCTTATAATCTTTATAAAAAAAATGTATAAAAACAACAAATTACCCTAACAATAACAATCATCTTCATAATAATATAACAACACACATTTAACATAATACTAACTAACAAGCCTATCAAAAAACCAAAAGCCGCACATGAATTCTAAATGGTTAATCGCGCGCACTTGGAACAATTTTGATTGAGTACAAATTCGTGATCAAATAAATCATAAGGAAAGAATGTGAGAAAGTATCTTATGAAGTAGGTATCTATACCACTGCGAACACTCTGAGCCACATACCAAAGCATAGGCATTCAACATTTTAAACCACCTTCACAAAATGCTGCTGCTGCTGTTGATGGTGCTGCTGTGAGAGTTGAAGTAGGTATAGGAACCAAATGCAAACATGAAATATTGCTTCGTAACGTTGTTATATCAAAATTGTGTGTGGTATGGTGCGGTCCTGTGGTAGATGGAAAGGGGTGTGGGTTAGAAATAATTCAAGAGGTATGTATATTGCGCGGGCAACTACACTGTATGCATATGCAAAAAAAATAAAGGATATGACATGAATAGATACATACATTCACTTGAATGGAATTGATTAACTTTATAACGCTCGCCTTTGCCTAACACTTTTTCTTTATCGGGAGTTAGAGAAAATCATGAGAAAAAGTTGCCAGATGAATTTTAATGTTTTTTTTTTTTATCTCGTTAGAAAAAATAAAATTTATGTCCAGATATAAGTCTATCTGGAATTTTTTTCCATTGTGTATGTCAGTATACGTCTGTATGTCTACTAGATCAGAAATGGGTGTACCAATTTGGTTTAAATTTGTTACCTACAAAGTATTTTAATATGATTCCATATGGGAGGAGAATTTCGAATTATTGTGTTAACTCATCTGGAACGGGTAACTGCCACACAATGATTTCAGTTTTTTTTTTTTTTTCTAGATTCCTCGCTCGAACGATTTTGATTAAACTTTTGAGGGAATTGCCCAGTTTTTTGGTTTTCGTAAATGGCTCGACCAATTTTGTTTATATTTTGCACTTATGTACTTCTTTAAAGTATAAATAATATTGAATTCCAATTTTGTTTAAGTACTTATTTTATAAAGAAACAAAGCGTAAAAACAAACAAGTTTTTTAGTAAAGTTTTAGTACTGCAATTATATTTATAATCTAAAACAATTTTATTCCGCAACTTATCCACATTATAGCTCTAATCAATAGCAAGTGCGATATATCAGACATGAGTTTTGTTTCGAATAACAGTTAATCATTTTAGTACTCTTGCCTTAAAAATCCTTAGAACAATTTCCTATTCTTCTCAGTTTTTATTTTTTTTTTTTGTTCAAATCAAAATTTGTCAACATTGAATTACCAAAATCAAAGCACGAAGAAAAATAAAGGACGTAACCCATTTTTATATTTAGTACATTTTTTAGTACTGCAATTGTATTAAAAATCTAAAACGTTGACAACTAGGGTACATTATAGCTCTTGATTAGATCAAGAGTATGTGTGATACAGTAGCGCATTTTATTTTAAACAGTCAAATAATTTTAGAACCTAAAAATGTCTCTGAACATTTTTTTTATTTTCAGCAGTGTTTTTTTAATCAAAAATGTTCAACGTTAGATTTGATGAGTTAACCCTGGACTAACTCTAATTCCACACTGAAAAACTGTCTCTAAGCCATAAATCTAGTGGAATTGATGTCTGACACGTCTTTTCCAATGGCATGATTTGTACCAAATTTAGAACAACCTATCGAAAATGTTGATGAATGTTCTTAATGGCTTAGAAAAAATTTGTATTGAAATTTAAAAAAAATTGATAATATTCCAACCAATTTGAAAATACATGACTCCATGACTTGAAATTGACAAAATAAAAACAATCTTTAGTTTTGTTTTTGTAATTTTAGTGTGAAAATGTTTTTGTTTATTTTTTTTAGTAGAACTAACTAGAAATACATACATTCATATTTATAAAATTTTTCATTTATAAGAAATACATAATTTGATTTAAAAAACAAAATAAAAGAATGAATTTTATGCCTGTAAAAATAGAATTGGAGGAATAACCATTATTTTTAAATTTCATTTTATGCATAATATTATAGAAAATTGCCCCTCTCACCTGAGTTGGGGGAAAAAGTTCACCCCCCTTCACAGTTCTACACGATATTTTTTGTCTAGTCTGAAACAACATGCTCAAGAATTATTGGCATTTTACAAACTTAGCATACTTATAGTGCCAACATCAATTTATTCAAATCTAGTACAAAAAATTATTTTAGAACTTATTTTACAGTATATCTTATAATTCATGTATTTATTTACCTGAGAAAACTGAAGACTATCGTTTGAAAAACACTTGTTTTATACACTTAAATCTAATAGATTTATTAAGGTTATAATTTACTACGAAGAGGTTTAAACTTTAAAGATATGTTGACTTTTTAGTACTTAAAGTACTTAATTTGTTTGAACTTTTAATTACTTTAAAATAGACGAATAGCTCATACCCTACTCTATTTCAAGATTGCTGAAACTTGCCTCACACAAATCTACAATCTTACACCCCGGTTCAGTGGAATAGGTCGTCCTTTTTATACTTGAAATAAATAAATAATGACCTAATCGATTAAACCGAAGAGTAAGACTGATGTTTTTACATCTGATGACCATAAATCTTTCTGTGACCAAAGTTTCATCCTGGGTAAAATGTGGTTGGTAGTAAAATCTATTTACAGCTTTTAGCTTTATTAGTTTGAGTACATTTATGATATTTATTACTTTCAAGTTTTTGTATAAGAAATTTAAACAAAATTTATTTGTTCCATATTTGTACATATTTAGACACAAAAAAAAGACATCTTAAGGTAACCCTAATCACAGAATTCAAACAAAATACACTAAACAAGGAAAAGCATTTTTTAATTGTGTGTATGTGTGTTTCTCTATCGACATTATAAAACCACCATCAGTAAAGTGTGCAAAAGAACCAAAAAATCAATAAAATAGAGATGGAGAGAGGAAGAGTTAAATTCGTGTTCGATAGATTGATGGTAACAAATTACACTATGTAGGCAAAATACCTTCTTCTCCTTGTTCTTCTGATGCTATACCTACTCACTCCTTGCCACCACATGGAGTTTACATAGTTTCGATATACTCTCATTATTACGTAGAGGCTATGTTGCATCACTTGAAAATAAAGTCCTCTAACCGCAGACGCTGCTTGTAGTTGTAAGCTGCACTGCTATCTACCAGCCATGCTGTTATGCCTGCCTGCTGGTGCTAGCTAACGATATATAGATAGATAGAAAAGATACTTTTACCACTAAGTAACCACGAGAGGCTCAAACTATATAATATTCCTCGAATGTAACTACCTATACCATGGGATTAAAATACGATTTTAATATATTTATTCCTCTTGAAGAGTTCGTTTGTTCGTTTGTTCGTCGTCGTCCGTTGTGAGTCTGTCTGTCTTTCTGTCTGTCTCTTGTAACACGAAATATCGTTGATGTTGCATAAAGTTGACACAACTTTACTGCCAATGAGACGTTGGTTAGTTGAGGTGGAGAAGCGGACTGCAAAAATTATGACGAGCAACACAACTGACTGCGCGTAAAGTTAGTGTAATTGCATTGGACAAAACTAAAAGGTTCATGCAACCGTGCATCCATGGACATCAGATAGAGAAAAACGAAGAAAAAAACGAAAGATTGACAGCCTCGGTTTTTCTTAATGGCTTGAGCATTGAATTAGATGGACTGGACAAGAAGGACTCTTCGATGGACACACGGACATTCAATCTATATACATACCTATGAATATAGGGATGGACATCGTTATGAAGAGGATGAAGTTTTGCATTGGCGATATGAATTTAATTGAATTTAGACATCAGATGAGAAATGTTTCTTCATATGTCATTATGATGGGGTGGTATGTCTTTTACTTGGTGATATACAAAGGTTTACGAAGGAAATATAAAGGCAAGATATGGGTTAGTCAAACAAATTGAAGATTTTCCAAAATGTTTATGTTTTTAGTTAAATTTTTAGTCCTTAAAGGCGGATAACGTATAAATTTAGAAAATTCTTTAATAAAACATTGAGATTATCTTAACATCAGAACAGAAAGATTTTTTTTTGTATTTAAAATCATTTAAAGAACCTTATAGAAGTTATTCCTTTTTCGTTACATACCTTATAGAAGTTTATTACATTCTTTTATAAAAGTTTTAGATAAAGATCTGTCTGAAAGAAGCTTTTTGGTTGCAGAAATTTTATAGATACTTTAAAGAAGTTTTAAGGAAATCTGGCTAGGGACCACGCTGACTGGAAGTACCTAAAAGTAGTTTATAGCATTCTTTTCAATGTTTTTTAAACTAAAAAGAAGCTTTCTTTGTTAAAGAAACCTTAACGAAGCCTTATAGCAGGTTTGAAGAAACTTATATAAAGATTACGATGGCTGTGTTTTGAAAGAGCTTGTTGGTTGAAGAAATATCCATGAAGCTTTATAAAAGTTTTAAGGAAATTTACAACTCAAAGTGCATAATAAGTTTATAACATTCAATTAAAATTAGTTTGAAAAAATTTGAAGGGAATTTGAATGAAGCTTTAAGGCTCACGCTTCTTGGTTGAAGAAATTTTAACGGAGCTTTATAGAATTTTTAAGGAAATATAGCTAGGGACAGCGCTGGATCCAGTAAACTTGTTGGTTGGAGCCGATGATATATATTGGAATGTACGTTCAGGAAGAAAGTGAGTTGATACTTATGACTTTCCCAAAATGATGCTTTATAGAGTTGCAACTGCTTGTTTTTTTGGTTTTTCTGCTCTAAATAGAGAGCACGCTCGCTCGTGCTTGTTGGTTGAAGAAATTTTAACGAAGCTTTATAGAAGTTTTAAGGTAATATAGCTAGGAACAGCGCTGGCTGGAATTAACTTGTTGGTTGAGGCCGATGATATACGTATATCGGAATGTACGTTCAGTAAGGAAGTAAGTAAGTTGATACTTATGATTTTTCCAAATGGAAGCTTTATAGAGTTGCAACTTTTTGTTTCTTGGTTTGTCGGATAAGTCTCTATTTTTTCGTAACCAATACCACCCAGTAGTTGGGGTAAAATAATAGAGTTTGGTTCTTTTTTTGACAAATCTGCCCACTGCCACCCCCTCTTCAATCTTTTCTTGGTTTCTCGGAAACATTTTAAACGAATTCAAGGAAACTTTCATAGTTTCTTGTTGTTTTTTAGGTTAAACTGGGCTTAGTTTTAAAACTATACGAAAAACATTAAAACAAAAGTAACAAAATTGATCATTCTGTCAGGAACACAAGGTTAAATTTAGGTTAATTTTTTCGTTAAAGCATGCTTCATAAACATATTAAATAATAAAACTCTTTAGGCGCAATTTTCCGTACCTAATATAAATTAAAGCTTTATAGAAGATCTATAGAAGCAAAAATATTTCACATATTTTGAAATAGGTGCATGTATTTTCATCAAATCATTTTAATTCTCCTATTATGACAAACCCTAGATTTTAATTTTAGAGGCTAATCACTAAGCCTCAACAGCCAATTCGTGAAACACAGTCGTACCTTTTTTCCTTTTATTATCTTTTTCTCAGATCCATCATATGTAGTTGATCACCAACCCAATATGCACATTCAGGTTGTTTTTTTAAGTTTCTTCTTACTACTTCATACCTTACATTTATTCGATCGATTGGATTTATTATGATATCTCACTAAATGTGCGATATGGAAAGGGAATGGAATTTACACCGAATAATGGATGTCAATTCGTCATCGAATCGTTGCAAAACACCAGAGTAAAATTAAATTGTCTTCTTCTCGGATGTGGCAAAGCCACAAATGGAAGTTTGACAAAGTGGTTTTAGTAGAATGAAATGCTGTAGGTATTTCTGATAAAATCTTTTAATATGACCTTAACTGTAAGTAGATATATTTTGGTCGGAAAAGGTAACTAAACGAAAACAAAAAACCAACAAATGAAGGTATGGGTATCATTAATGGACGATAAATATTTTTAAAATACAAAAGATTTTTTAGTATTTTTAAAATACAAATTAAAGTTTTGATTTAGTCACTTTTTCGATATAGGTAGGTAAATTTTTTTTTATCTTCATCTTCATTCTTTCCGACCAAATAGTATTCATTAGAGAAGTACAAAAACTTTCCAATCCATTCACAGATATGTAAATCATTTTTTACTTCACCACAGCACTTACTTTAGTATTTAATTCCTAATTGACATCAAATTCTTTAATAGAGAATAATTTTCAGCTTGAAAATCTTTTTATTGACCCGCTACTTGACGTAATTTTACTGCTTTGAAGCCCTTTAAATATTACGAAGATTTGTATACTAATATGAAGCTTTCTTAATTCTTTGATGCTATTTCACTGTGTTGAATTATATTTGTCTGCATTAAAACCTTTTTTACTGCTTTGAAGTCAACTTTTAATACTTTTTTAATTGTCAAGTCATTGTTAATACTTCAAAGCATTTTGAAGGCTTTTAATCCTTTAAACTTCTTTGAAGGTTTCAGCCCTACTACTCTGAAGCCTTTCTATGGTGTTGAAGAATTTTAAAGTTTGAAGTATTTTTACTACTTTGAAGCCCTTTAAATCCTTCAAAGAAGTTTCACGGCTTGGTTAGATTTGTACTGCTTTGAAGCATTTTTACTAGTTTGAACTTTTAAGTAACTGCTTTTGGGGTCTTTTAACTGCTTTTAAGCTTTTTTACTTTACTGCTTTGAAGCCATTTGAGTGCTTTAAATAACTCTACAGCTTGTAGTCTTTTTTTTATTTTAAGCATTTGTATTCCTTTGAAGAAAGTTGACTGCTTTGGAGTCTTAAAACGGCTTTTGAAGCATCTTTTCTACTTTGAAACCTTTTTACTGCATTGGTGCATTTTTAATTCTTTGTAGCCTTTTCATTTACAACCCATTTTACTGCATTTAAAGCCTTATGACTGCTAAAAAGAATTCTACAGCTTGAAGTCTTTTATAATGTTTTGCAGCCTTTTTACTTCTTTGAAGAATATTAAAAGATTTTATGTCTTTTGACTTCTTCTACTACTTTGAAACTTTTTTTTATTGTTTTGAGGGCACTGCTTCGAAGCTTTTTAATGAATTTAAAAAAAGAACTATGTACAAATTAACCAATGTTGAAGCATTTCTACAGCTCGGGGTCTTTTTATTGCTTTTAACCCTTTTGCTCATTTGAATAATTTTGACTGCTTTCAAGCATCTTTACTACATTGGAACTTTGTTACTGCTTTGGGGCATTTTACTACTTTGAAGCCTTTTCACTAATATGTAACTTATTTACTACGTTGAAGCCTTTGACTGCATAAAATAACTGTTTGCTACTTTTGAGTATTTTTAATGCTTTTAAGCATTTGCATTGATCTAAAAGCCTTTTATCTGCTTTTTAAGCCTTTTGATTGCTACTTAGAATTTCTACAAGTTGAAGTCTTTTTAATGCTATGAATCTTTTTTTCATTATGAAGGATTGTAACTGCTTTGAAGCCTTTAACTGCTTTAAAGGATGTTTACTCTTTGAAGTTTCTTAACTATAAAAGAAAGACTTTTAAAAGTTTTCAAAGAAATTAAGAAATCTGAAAGCTGCATTCTTTTGTCTGCTTTTCTTTATGACTTCAAACAAATAAACTTTTACCAACAAATCTTCAAGCGAAATTAGGCAATATATTCAATATTTGTTGAATGATTTCTTAAATCGTAAATTAACAAAAAAAAAAAATATAAACAAATATAATTTTCTCTTTCTTCTTCGAATCACATAAAACTGCACACTATTTGCAATACCCAAGAATATATTTATTTGAGTTTCCGGTCGTAATAAAAATACATTATCATTTTCTCAACACACCATCATCGCACATTCCAAATAAAATTCTTGTTAAAAACTTTCCCGGAAAATTGCTTGCAGTAATTAAATATAAATACATACATGTATTTTTTTTTTTCTCTTTTAAAAAGTTATTTTTGTTTTCGTTTTTCCCGCCAAAAATAAAATAAAATAAATAAAAAAACAAACACAAAAAATAAAAGACAAAAGCCAAATGAGCAAATAAATACGTTTTCGAGTTCATTTCAACATTTTAACATTGCTCGGGTGATGCTCCAATTTAATCATCGAAACGTCTCAGTGAAGCAAATCGAAAAAGAAAATTACAAATTTTCACTTCACAAAAAAAAAATTAAAAATAAATAAATTACAACACATCTTCGCACTTTTCCTTTATAGTTGAATAAACTACAAGACGAGTATACGCGTTTATGGTTTGTTGGTGGCATTGGATCGTGAGGTTTGTTCTCATCTCAATTTCCAGAAATGAAGTATGTAGTATTTTTTTTTGTTAGGTGGTATAGTAACGTATGTCAGCAGGCAATAACACTAGTATTTTGCAAAAGTCCCATTTACATTGCCCTGAACTGGAAGCGAATTGTGAGAACGATCTTGTCTCGCGAAAGATGTACACAGTGCTGGATTTTAAAAGGATAAGGTTAACGAAGGCTTTCAAGCCAGTTGCAGCAATTGGGCTATTTGCTCTAGAATTGACACAACAAATAATTTTGATGATCAAAAACTCTTTTACCTTTACCTAAATAAAACGAAAAAAAAAATCAGAACACCGTGTCAAGGCGTATTTTTGCTTTTCCTGGAATATTTAAGTCCTCCGAAAATTTGAGTGGTATTGTAAATGGCCGTGATAAATTTCCCCTGAACAAAAAACTATTTGAAATGGCAACCGAATGCCCCTGGAAAAGTTATCCCGATACCAAAAACTCTTAGGGAAGCTTCTGTGAATCATTCGTGTTACCCATTTTAGTCTAGGAAAGATAGGAAATTTAATATGGGCAACCGGGGACAAATTAATTCATGAAATTTTATTACTGGTATCGACGCAGAATTTTATCCTCAACAACATATCCAAAGTCCTCCAAAATCCCTGAATTTTTGAAAGTTAAAAAGCACCCTAAACACATGTGTCATATGATTAGATTGTATTACAACAAATTTTCCAGCTTGACAAACTCCCCCCTCCCTCCCCTCTCCACTTCTTAAAATGCGCCTATACAAAAATCCAATGCGGGGATTTTGGGGGACTTTGGATATGTTGTTGAGGATAAAATTCTTTGTCGATACCAGCAATAAAATTTCATGAATTAATTTGTCCCTGATCCGATCCTATCTTTCTTAGACTATTTTTGAAAAATTTCGAGGGAAATTGTTTTCGCTATAAGTCCATAGTTATTCGATAGGCACAATCATTGTTGTGTTTTTCTGGACCCGCGATAACTTCTTATTTCATGGACATAGGACTCAGTGAAGTTGATAGCAACATTGAGATTTCAATTTCTAACTACATTGTTTAATGATCTGAGTCGTTCAACGGCGAAACATTCAGCACTAACGACGTATCAATCGGAACGGAAAAGGTATTCTCCCGACAGCCAATTGAAGCAAAAATCCTTTGATTCGTATAAAATCGAAAATTTTTCCGTTCCGACGATACGAAATAGAACTCGCCAATGGAAGAGAAGATACAATACAGCCGAATAAAAATTTTAAATGAGAGAATTTATCTGGTTAGAATTAGCTCTAAAAAGCTTATCAAATTCGGGAACATGTGAGGAAGTAGTCCTGATGACTGGATTACCAGCTGTCATATATCTTTTCTCATGTTGCACATAAGATCCTACTCAGCTAACTGGGTCTAAACTGTTCTGCAACACTTGATTCGGCAAGTACTAGTGTCACTTTCCGAGCGGCAGATCAAACCAATATACACACTTAGGCTTATCCCGGCAAGGTCCAACACAAAGACAAAGTCGCATTCATATGATAGAATTCATCGACAGGAGCCCTACATATACAAGTCGACCGGCGAACTCGGGATCCCGGGAAATCTGATCCAGTTGTCTCATGTGACATTAGAAAAAACACGATTCAATCTGCATTAGCTCTCCCGCATTCTTCGGGATGGACAGGGTTATCGTAAAGGAAGATGCGATTATATGTGACTTTTTCAAACATGTTGACACTTCTCTTCAACAGTTCCACCGAACTACCGAGGAATGTTCACAGTAACGATATTATCGGCCAGACCCACGGTGCAGAAATAGAGTTCTTCACAGCGCCAATAATTAAAGAACATGTACAACATCCTAGTATTGAACAAAAAGGACTAAATCAAATATTTCCTATCAACAAATCAAACAAACAAGCATTTGTCCACGGCTAAGGAAAAATCGACGTGTAAGTAGTAGTTTGTTGGTAGTTGAGGAGTTCATCTTCCTCGAAGAAAACATCAACTTCAAAAATGACAACTTAATGGAAATCTGCGGAAGAATAAATACTCTAACAGCTTCTACTTCGGTTTGGCGAAGACGAAGTGCATGCCTTAGGCTACTACCAATCCTGCTCGACGGTGCAGTTCTCTGGAATATCTTCCGTGCAATCCAGTTTGTGAAAAGGGCCAATAGAAGAGAAGACACAACTGCGAACTCTATCCAATGTAACATGATAATGCTGCCGAAAATTAAAAAAAAAACTTGACTCACATCGGGCAAATGAACAACAATGCTTCAACGAATTCATCGACGCAAAAATGAAGATAGAACCTTTGGTTTGAAGACAAACCAAATGCCAGAGCGCTTGTTCTGCATGACTGAAAGCAGTGTACTCGTCTCTTGGAAGATGGAAATCTGCCTTGGCTTACACTACGTGTATACTGGAATAGAAATATTAGCCGATTTCGGGTTGGAACTGTTTAGACTACTTCATCTCCATACACTTCTGCCATTCTCTGCCGATGGAACATACTTTGTTTGTTCTTTTATGTCATATTCTGTCAAAGTTCATAAACAAAAAATTGGCAAAAGTTTGTGCTGTTTCGGACAGTTTTTAAAAGAAGTTACCGGAAATTTGTGAAGAAAACCTAACAAAGTTCGGATTCGCCCATTGATCGTTAATAATCGGGCGTTATGAACCATGTTGGTTGAAGTTTCGTTTGCATTATCTTTATTTTACATATTATTGCACTTGTCCGTTCGGCCAACAACGCCTGAGCATCTTTTGGCCGATGCGATGACGGAACTGGTGAACGCAAATCTTCAGGTAAGATACCTTACACGATTCCGGAGTCGAAAGAAATTTTACATATTAAGGCATATAATTATCGTGAGTCTTGTAGCTAATACAAGACACTCTGATATTCAGTTCTCCGTTGCCAAAGTACACATATCTAAGGCATTATCAGGCGCAGCTTGTCAAATGTCAAGATGGCTTCCCCTTGTGTAAGTGCACAGTAAACAAAAACAAATTTGTACTGATTGTTTGAAATTAAATGTTTTTACTATTGACTTTGACCACATGAGCAAAACTGAACAAAAATGAAAACTCTAGTGATATTGCATGTAATATATGTTCAAAATAGAGGACCAAGTATGGAACCATGAGGGACCCTTTCGTTAAAACGAAATCTTGGCCAATCAGCTGTGATTAGTTGAAATTTCATAAGGATTGCAGCTAAGATCGTTTCAAATGCTTCGAAAGTCTACAATTCAAGAGACTGAGTTTGTGGTTTTCAAGATCGGTAGACACTCCGTTCAATTACATGATGCATAAATTCGAAGTTTTTAGATTTTCTGGACAATTTGCAGTGTTACTTTAGAATGAAGAAGTGCAGGAATGAAAAATCTGGAGTTCGACAAATTGTACTCAGAGGTGAAGTGTTGAAGTGAGAACGGAACTTCATCTAAACTGGCAGTCACAGTTGTCAGTTTTAAAGAAAATATATTGCACAATATTGAATCATTAATTTGACCTTATAGATGAACGTCTTTAAGGCCTCCTTTCGTGCCCTAATCCAACCATGAATGTATCCATTTTTCACAGTGTGAATTTAATTCTCTTTTCATTTGCCTCGATGCCATGATGATCTTTAATTATTACGTTGCGGCATTTAAATTTCGTTCACTCATCTGTTTTATATGTGCGCACTTAGAGTTTCACAATGCGCATCTCGCATATACCAACTTGTTGTACAGACGCACACACGCAATAGTAGCGCGCCCAGGCATTAAATACAACACCATATCTAAATGAAAACCGCATCTTTCTCAAATAGATACAAAACTGAAAAGAATAAAAACATAACACACAATATTAATTCGTTTCGGGTGGTCGTGTGTAATTACAACATTAAATCTTTCTGCTTAGATGTTCTACAGATTTAAAGAGATGTTTCTTAAGTTTTGAGTTTTTTTTTATTTTGTTTCTTCTTTGATGCTTTCGGTTTAACCACTAACCACTCAGATTACTTCGATATTAATAAATTAGATACTTTATTAGGTCTGATTTGAGGCGAGGCGGGGCGAGGTGTTTCCATCAAGTGATGGTTTCGGTCGGATGTTGCATTGAAACACAAAAAAAAACTAATATTGGCGCCAATTTGGCTCTGGTTCGATCAAATTTCATAACTGCATCGGATGACTGCATATTAAGTCCGACAACATCAACGACGAGCGACGGCGATGCCGACGAACGGCATCGGAACAGAAGAATCTTTACGAGAAACTGATAGTGTCCTCTCTAAAATTAGATCCAAGCAAAGACTAGGTTTATGAATGTTGGCAGCGTGCGGTGAGCGAGAGATGTACAATCTACATATCTATATCTGTACTCCAGACAAAGTATCTTTAGTTTTGTTTTTCCATAAACTGTGTAAAGTTGATTAAGATTTTTTTTTTTATTTTTCTTTGAGATGTTTGTGTTTTTATTGTTTTTCTAAATTTAGAACTTCAAGCACCTAAAACATAGGTACTCGTTGATGCTATGCGGAAATATTTTTTTTTTGTGGCAGATCAAACCATAGAACATGTACAAGTAGATATAATTTGTTTATTTGAAATAAAGATTGAGGGTTAATTAGGAAGATATAATTAAGATGTCTTTTCTTAAAAAGGTTAAATAAACTGATTGAGTCATCAGTCGTTTCTGAGCTCGTTTATAGTTTGTATAAGTATTTAAATATTAGGGTGTTTATTTTAAACACACAAATAAGACCACAAAAAAGACCCATTTTGGGTTTCAAGAGGATCTAATTTGAGCAGGATAACTCAATAAGAATTCAACATTTGAAATGAGATTTAAGGACTTGCTCATTTGGCTGCACTATTTTATCGAAATAACCTTCCCAAGTAATGATTTGAAACCTGAGTTACATGGAAACCACAATGGAAAATAAATCTAAAATAACTCTGGCAGGAAATGAGTAATTATGAAATAGTCTGGTAGAGAATTATAGAAATACAATTTTAAAAAGTCTTAGCATGCCACTAGTTATTAGTTTTTTTTTTTTTGTAAGTTTAGTGTTAATTTCTAACTTTTCTAAACACTTCATTTTTGGTGTCGCGCTAAAAACATCCATTCAAGAAATTTAAGCTGAAAAGGCCTGAATCAATAACAGATCGTAATTTCCAAGCTACCTGAAGATCTGTGTGAAGTGGGTTGGGTAGGGTATATCACAGTGGCGTGGCGTGAATTATTTGAATAGGGAAGTCGAAGCAAAATCAATCAAATTAGTCCAAAATTTAAGGGCCTTAATTTTCTGTTCTTAAAACAAGGCCATGTTCTTAAACGTTTTTTTTTTTCAACACTAATTTTGTAAAGTTCCAATCATTTAAACATAAAATAAATAAATTTGTGCATCATCCGAAATTTTGTTGAATATATGAAAATATCAATGGTTTGATATGCGTTTAAATTAATTTCAAACATCTAATATGTTAGGTTTGTCAGTATAAAATATTTATCTTAAAAACTTTTTCAATAAATTTGTTTAAGGTATAAGATTCGAATTAAAATTTTTGTCTATGAATTATGTTAACATATATTTGTAGATTGTTATTTTTCTGAGATTTTAAGATCCTAATCTTGAAGATCCGACCATTAGAACTCAAGTTATACTCTTTTTATTTGAGCCATATCACTCTTTTCTAGCATTTTGAACAAAGTTAAGCTAAATGAGCCGAGAAAAAGCGTCTTGTTCTTTTCATAATAATTATTAAAAAAGTTAGATGCATACATGCCGTATTACATTTTGTTAACTGAATGTACTGAACCAAAATGTTTTCGATCGTTTTTCTCCAAATCTATCAGTTGCATGAAAAAAAGTGTTATTATCTTTTTTGTGTAGAATTTCATGAGCTACAATGTGTAGCTGTACCTACAACTTTTTTCAAAAGAACCTATAGAAAAAAAAGTAAATGTTACCAACTTTACACCCCCTAAAACTCCTCCCCAAATTTAGGATACTTTTCAGAAAATTTAAAAGACAACAAAATGAAGCTCTCCACCAAAATTCAGCTTTGCCGGAATTTTTTGAAGTGAATATCTTATTTTCCTGGAAGAGCAATAAGAGAGGATTTAGAAGGAGATACCGAAACATATTGGTTTTGAATGTCTGCATATCGAAATGAGAAAGGAAAATTCGGCCGGGTAGAGAATTCCACATTCGTGTGGTGCGACTGAAGAAAGAATCTCATGACATGAAACATTTCGACAGAGAGATGTAATTGTTTTCTTAATAGATCTTTCATTTCATTTTTAAACCTCTCTTTTGTATTCTATCCACAAGACTTAAGTAGGTTATTGGTGCACCTGCCAAACATGGGAATTGTACTCGAGCTTTGGACGAATATAAGCTTCGTTTAGATCACAGCCAGATCAGAAGGGGAGAAAAATATCTTGCATCTTCGGAGAAAACTTAAGCATTTAGCAGCTTTTTTGGCGTTATAATATGTGGTAATTCTATGTCTGTGATACAAATATCAAGAGCTGAAAGCTGTTCGGTTTCATCTATGCAAGTGCTGGATTGGTTTCCCTTTAACGACAGAAGAGAGCATTGAGTTTTTTAAGCATTCAATTCTATGCGCTTTTTGATTTCCCATTGATTTTCAATTGACAAATCCTCCGAGAGTATTTCTTGTCATAAATAAGTGTTCTCGTCTAGCCGTTCGGATTCGTCATAAAATTGTAGGTCCCTTCTATTCCTGTCGAGTTGTTAGTCACTAGGCCCTGGTTCTACACGAGCCGTTACGCCGCCCATTTTATTCATTTATTTTTATATTGGACAGTGCTGTTGAGATAAGGATTGAATGGGCTTATCATAAGCTGCCGTTGAAGTTCCAGATCCGAAGGACATGGATGTGAATCTAGAAACTAATATGAAAAGCTGAGGGAACGAAATAGTTTAATGGATTAAAAGTTTTAGACAGGAGATCTTTAATGAATATAAGGAAGACAGTCGGGGACAAAACGGAACCATGGGGCACACCAGAATTTATTAAGTGAATTTCAGACTTAAAACCATCTAATGAGCGGTCTTAAAGGTAATTGCTAATCCAACGAAGAAGAGATTCATCGATGTCAAATGCGCGCATTTTCGATAAGAGAGCATGATGCCAAACTCACGCCTTTGAAATATCAAGTGCAATAATCTTACTTTCTTCAAAACGATGTAGGGATTTGTTCTAATGTTCGGTGAGATATAACATCACATCACCAGAGATATTTCTTGACCTAGAAATTAATCAGCATTTCCATGAACTTGGAAAGAGGAAGATATGCCTTTTTTAGGAACAAGCAAGCTGGACAAATGCTATTTTCCATCCAATCGGGAAGAGACCAGTAGAGTAAGACAGATGGAAAAGCTTACGAAGTGGTTTTGCCAGCGTTGAAAGATACCTCTTCAGAACAATTGGAGGAATACTATCTGACCCAGCGGATATGTGTATGCATATACCAGCATTTTTCAGGACTCTTGCAACTGCACGAGTGCGAAGGAAAATTAGCCCCATTAAATCGTTTACGCTCTCAAGTACAGGCGGAGTTCTATGACTTAATGGCAGCGTCCAGTTAAAAGCAAACTGTGCTGCAGCAAATTGGCTTTATCTTGCCAGCTGACACTAGGTCGTGTCGTTGAAGACGAGCGTTGGAACCGCAGACGAAGTAGTGTTTCGAATGGTTTTTTTTTTTTGCAAATGACACAAAATTTCTACTTCTGCAAAAAATTTGGTTCTTCGAATATAGCCGTTACAGGTCTTCCTGGCTCGTTGAAACTTTTTCCGGTACTAACTCCTCTGGCCCTAATGACCTCTTTACAGCTCGAATCCAACCATTAGTGTTCTTTGGTTTTGATAGATTTTACGGGATCAAATTTGTCATTCCACAAAGAATAAAGTTTGTGATCATATCTGCACTGGCGTCTACGTCACTATCGAGAAAGCGTAGTGACCAGATAAAGCTCATGAAAAAATTGTTGAGGCCGTCCCAGTTGCCTTTCCGATATTGCCAAACGGTTCTTTTGGGAAATTTGTCTCTAACTGGGGTTTTTTTATTTGATGAGAATATAAAAATATAAAAAGCCTTTTAAGATTTTGATAACAAAAATGAAAAAATTTACGAATAACGGTTATAAAATGAACCTTTCATATAACCGTTTTTTTTTTATTTTTCAAAATTTTACCTACTTTGATCAAATTTTTTATAGTATAAGAATATAAAACATTTCAAAAAAAAGAATATTTTCCGGTTTTTAAAAAAGATACATTTTTTTTAATTCAAAATTTTAAAAGTGTTGATCATATTTTTTTTTTTTTTTTTTTTTTTTTTTTTGAAATTTTGTAAAAATTTTGTATGTACAAAATTGTTTAAAGAAAACCACTTTTAAAGCTTTTAAAGATTTTTAATTTGTTTTCCATAAATTCAGTCTTGCATTTTTATTTTTATTTTTTCTTTATTTTTTATAATTTTAAAAAGTTTAAGTCTTAGAACCATCACATTAGTTTTTAATGTTTGACTTAAAATTTTAAAAGCAGATTAAGAACAAGAAAATTAAAATAGTATCAAATAAAGTAATAACCTGAAATTTTCAAAAAAAAGAATGTTATTTAAAAAATTTTGTTTGAAAATTTTTAGTTTAAAAACTAATCATTTGAAAAATATTCACTAAAACAATTTAGTTTATTTAAAAATTTATAAAAATGCATTTTGGCTTTAAAAATATTGTAAGTGTTGCCGTTGTTATTTTAATAATATTTTTTTTTTCCTTATTTCAAGTAAATTTTGTTTAATGAAATTGCCCCTCCCAAACGGTGAGCGAATAAACAACCCCTCTAATACGATTGTTTTTCGCGGCTCAAACTGTTTAGTTTTTGTATGATTAAAAAATTAAAATCTTATCTTGATATTGAAAAGGATCCTTCAACTATGCAACTTTGAAGTTGGAACAAACTTTATTTCAAAAATATCAAACTTACGACAAAAAACGAAAATATTTTTTTGATTCTAAGATTTTTTTTCTCTCAGTGTATTTTCTTACACATAAAGGTTGATATAATAACTAGAGAGTATTATGCAAATAAACCCAGCAGATAGAAATTTGGTATAATAAAATTTTAAAGATATCGATAGAATCTATACCTAAAAAAGAAAAGACAAAGAGATAGAAAGCGCACTTTGGTTTTACAGCTTCCGTTTTCCAGAAGTTATACATAAAGTTATAGCGGTATGAGGATATGTAGTCTGTCTAATTACTCGCACAGACCAAAACCCTTGGCACCGTTAATATTAATTTATTGCTTTCAAAAGAAGGGATTATTATGGAATATATGCATGAATAAAGGCAAAAAGTATCTAGTTAGGTACGGTCAATTTTTAAGTATCTTAAATACACTGATATGATGTTCATGCTCAAAGCCCAGGAGTGCAGATTTTATGAAACAAGTTGGGTAAAAGTTTTCAAAACACACAAAATAAATATAGAAAGTATCTTTATGTTCTCTTTATCTATAGGAAAAGACAGTATGGGAGTGGGAGAGGTTGGGGGAGGGTGGTTAATATTGTTCTTGGTCAATTTGCATGACACGCTTCCGACGACTACGACGACGACACGAAGCGATGCAATACCTACGAGCTACGAGTACGAGTACGCTTTACGACAATGTATAAATGTGTCTGGGAAATTTATGTCTTGCACTGAGGTTCAAGTCGAACATCGTTATTTTTGGTCGTTTTCTTCTCGTGTGCAATCGATGTCATTAACTTCTACCGCTATACAACGACGAATCCTTTTACTTCGCTTCAATGACACTGATTAATGAGCTTTTGCATGACTGGGCTGGCTGCCTGGATGGCTGACTGCCTGACTGGCTGGCTATGTGGTGTCGGTGTCAGTGCTTTGGCTTGGCTGGCTGAAGTTGCTGCTGCTGGCTGCTGCTGCTGCTACTTCACTTCAGAATTCAGATCATCAAGAAAATAAGAACCAAACGATTCTGGTTGTTTTTGAAATTGAAAAACAAATTGTCAAGTGGTCGTGTCGGTCTCAGAAGTCGCTCCAATAAAATTAATGTTTCTAATGATCACGAGACCGACTGCAGCAAACAAACAACAACACAAAACTTCACAACAAAATAAAAAGGAGAGATGCAAATTGTATGAATTGTGTGGTCAGTGACTGAGAAGAAGAAGACGTATCTGTATCTACCAACAAAGTTTGTTTTAGATACTTTTGTATCTTTTTTTCGATTTTGTCTGTTTGTGGTGTTAATTTTGTCTGATTTTAAAAAGATAATGTTGACATCACGTCAATTAGTACACACTCACGGGGGAGGCAAAGTATTTTTTGAGTTTTTTTTTCTTGTCTTGCTTTTAATTTTATATCCAAGCTCCAAGTTGATGAGAGAGCACGCGTGACTGTATTTTAGAGTTTTATTTCAATTTGGGCGATGATGGTAATAAATTTCGTGGGTGTTGGTTTTGTTGTTTTTTGTTGCTGCGCTTAGCCTTGAAATTGATTCATCAAAGCCACAGTAGGAGCCATTTGGGAGCCCTTGCTGGTTCGTTTGCTTGCTGACTGGGGCTGCCTGCTGGTGCTTGAGGCTTTTGTAGATAGGTAGCTATAATTAATACTCTCGTAGAGTAGAACTAAGAGCTCATTAAATTAAATAGAAATTGCTTTAAATTGGATATGCGGGGGGCGTATTGTGTGATGCGACAGCAGCAGCTCCCGCGACTGAATCGCACAATTTAGTGCGAAAAATAATGTCGACGATTAATTATACAATGGAGAGTCTTCTTGATTAATTGTTGGTAAAGTGTTATCGTATTATACCTTCATACCTACACCTACACCTTCCTTCCTATACAAATTATAAAGTGTGGTCGAAACACAAAGGTGGCATTGCGGGCTTACACAACAGGAATATTGGTATAAGTGTGATGGTAATAATTATTATGTCGGCAAAGCCGTGTATTGTAGAAGCGGGTTTTTTCATGCATATATAATAACACTCACTGTGATGCTGGTATGTGGCTTCTTGGAAAGTGAATTTTGATTGAGTTTTATTGGTTTTTAAGCTGATTTAGTGCCAATGATTCCCATTAATTATATACGGGGGAAGGCCGTACATACAATACATACATATGTATGTATGTATACGACTAAGGGCTGGCAATAAGAAATAATTGTTTTACAGTTTTAAATGAATTTCATTTGTAAGTTTAATGGGCTTGTGATTGTTTGTTTTAATTAAGATATATGAGACAAGAAGAACTATTTGAGGGGGGCCGCGGGGATGGAGTCATATTTATTCTTTCAACTTGCTATTTCGACCTATAAACGTTTAGATTTTATTGTTTTGATGAATTTCATTTTATTGACTTATTAGAAAGAAGTTCTTGGTGGCAGGTTCCATGTGCGTTATGGGTAATTCGGGATCTGTGTTCGTTATGAATGAAGGTTGCAGGGTATTTGCGCTTCATAATTATAAAAAAAAAAAATATGTACGTGTACGCCTACTAAGAAAGGAATTTTTGAAATTCGACTCTTAAGTAGGGGTAAAAAATGGGTAAAACTAAGTCAAGGTCAAAAATCTGTTTTCTAAACGGTAAAAGAATGACATTGACTGGATAGTTCTTTAAATAACCGCGTACTGGGTACCCGTTTATTAGGGTGTTGCATGGTGTACCGGTTTCTTGTGGTAACTATGTGGGCTATCGTGAATAAAATTCCCCACGGAATTTCTCTCATCTTTTAAAATTGGAAATGCCAACAATTTTTCACCTTTCCTTGTAGGCTCAAATTTGGTCAGTAAAAATGATAACCGAGTTGTAGCCAATAAATATTCATTTTCGATGCCAATAAATATTATAAATATTATAATTCACGTTCCCAATTTTCGACGATGGGAAAAATTCCGTGGAAATTTTATCCACAATAGCCCCCTATAAGAAGGTACCCGAAACACCAATGGGTATCTGATAATGCAGAGCTGTAATGTAATTAAAACATTTTGTGACTTAAGTAGGCTACTAAAGTATAATTCTTTAGTACTTAGAACTTTTTGAGTACAAGTACAATTCCTGGGTATTTGTACTTAAAATGTTTAAGTACAAGCACCGAGGAATTGTACTTGTACTTAAAAAATTTCAAGTACAATCGACGCCACCTATAACGACGTGGCTTATGACGACGAGTCACTTTTAACGACCACTTTTCCTTAATTGGGTTGGTTTTTATACAATTCGTATTAGTTTACCGTCGCGTCGGTTATAACGTCGTACAATTTTCGTCTTTAACGACTAACGACAAGTTGCGTATAACGACGAATTTCAGGCAAAAAATACTTCGGTTTCGCCGGGTACAACGACGAATAAAGAAAACTGCAAACCAAAAGTTAGTAACTGAGAACTCAAACCTGAACGTGTTCAAATATACACAAATTCCTTTCTTCGGGAATGAATTTAACTAAGTTCTTTATTAGTCTGTTCTTAAAATTTAAAAGCGCATATCTTTGTATGTACTTCTGGTTTTTCTTGTCGATAATTTTGGTGTTCAATCGGTTATAACGGCCGCGCGCCGGCTATTGCAACCACATTTGGCTGATCCCTTGGCGGCCGCTGTAAGCGTCGACTGTACTTTAGGAATTGTACTTGTTCAATTGTTCTAGCTTAAGTACAAGCTTAAATTATACAGGTATGTACCCCAGCTACACAGAAACAGATGATTTTTTTTTTTTTGTCTTTAATAAGTTCTTAAATATTGAGAATAAGATAGTTGCAGAACGCCAAAGTCACCCGTCGGAACATGTTTTGTTATGACATAGCAGCGTTCCTAGTTAGTGAATCAGGGATACAAGGATGAGCGTAAAGACATAATTTAATTGTATTTTGTCTTACAAATACAGTTTTTTTTCATACGAAAACTCCCTTTGATTTTTGTATGTTTCTACCCGGCTGGAAAAATGTCAAGTTTCTGTCTAGTTTGGACAAGACCCTAGTAAGTTTTCAGTCGTGAAAATCTAGATTCATACGAAATCCCTTTGATTTTTGTATGTTTCTACCCGGCTGGAAAAATGTCAAGTTTCTGTCTAGTTTGGACAAGGCCCTAGTGAAAATCTAGATTCACACGAAAACTCCCTTTGATTTTTGTATGTTTCTACCCGGCTGGAAAAATGTCAAGTTTCTGTCTAGTTTGGACAAGGCCCTAGTAAGTTTTCTGTCGTGAAAATCTAGATGAAGAAAACTTGTCAGAAACTTGGCAAACCCTTGCTAGATTTTAGTACAAACAAATTAGACGAGGGTAACTTTTCAAACACTCGTGAGGCCCCCCATAGTAAGATTTTGTTGGACTTGTTTCAGTACGCCTTCAGGAATGTCTCTTATACACCAGAAACCAACATTTTATAAGCATCATGCAATTTCAGTATCATAAGAAGATTTCTTCTCTCTTTCCCTTGTCTTATCACTATTTTAACAAAGTCAGAACAGAACAGCACAGATTTGTGAGAAATGTCAGACAAGTTAGAACCGAAAATCAGTTCGAAGTTGTTCTTACGTAATTAGCAAGTACATACAATAGTGTTCTATTGTGTATGTATTTGTTATGCAGTATGGTTTGGAACTTAATCACTTTCAACATTGAATTTTTTTATAGCGAGTTAGCCCAGTGGGTAGCGCATTGGTCCCACATGAGCCAACCTTTTTTTTGTTTGTTTGCCTGAGGAAGCAAAAGAGTTTATAATCGCCAAGGCCCTTGTTCTAGCCTTTGCTAACCCTTGCTAGCCCCTTTCAAGAATCTATGTAAAACTCTATAGTGCCTTTTCGAAAACTAGATTGTTTTTCTGACTTCAAATAGAGCCAGTTATTTTCAATAAATTTTAGTGTTATTAATATCGAGATCAATTTTATGATCAAATTCGCCGTTTAAATTTAACACGTGCCAATATCAAATTTCACATACAAATTTTCCCTGAGTGTATAAATTGAGAAGAATAATTTTCTTTGTCCTTTTGCACTGGAAAATTGTTTTCATTGGCATTTATGATTTGCACAATAAGGGTGTTTTCCCATTGTGTGTGGGGTCTCCGCATTCTGTCTGCATCGATATATACAAAGAAAAAAAATTCATACATACATATATTTATGTATAAACCCCCAATACCCCGTAATAGAACAACCACCACCGCATATAGACATAGCATTACAATTTACGTAACATTTGAATAACTTGACAGATGAAATATTATTGCAGAGGTCGACATCATCGTCATCGTTTGGGTCTGTGGCTTTTTCTGTGTTTTTTTTTTTTTTTTTTTCTTCTATATTATTCATTTTCCAGAAGACAAATAAAATAGAATATATAGGGTGGTGTCGAATCCGCGAGTCAAAATACAATATTTATGGTTTTGAATGTCGTCTGTAAAAATAGATACCTACGATAGATAAAATATATCGAGAAAAAATTAGCTTTGAAATGTGAAATTGAAACAAATCAAAAGACAGATGAGGAGGTTGTTTTTATGGGTGTTTTTTTGTGTGTTGTTGTGTTTTTTTTTTTTTTTGTGGACAATATTACGTATTTATAAAAGCATTGACAGCCCAGTCATTCTTTAAATAATCCAAACTATGATTGATGACGGTTGAGAACAGTGATACATCAAACAAAGAAATAATCGAACTGACGAACGAAATGGTAAATCATCCGGCAAATTGCAAATATTTGATTGAAAACAAAAATTGCATGCATCATTGCGGCAAGACAGTGGCTGGCTGGAAATTAAGTTATGCCTATGCATACAAACATACTTTTGTGAAGCTTAATAATAAACTTATTGTTGTTTTCTTAGGCGTAAAAATTTAGATTGGGACTTGGGAAACATCAAGTGTTTCTTGGAATGAGTAGACATCACATGAATAACTTTTTTATGTTATTTTAGTGATATTTGGTGGCAAGAATTAGTTGGTATAAAAAAGATGGATATTTTACTCAGATATAATACATAATACGAGTACGGCAAAGGGAATACTTGAACTCAAAAGTTCGTTGAATCGATTTAAAGATTAAAGAAGCGGAAATAGCTGAGAAGGTTAACACTTCAAATTTTGAGCTTTAAGATCAGTTTTACATTTTGGTCGTTACAAAATTTTGTGAATTGCAATGTGCCCTTTTTAAATTCTTCATTTCTGAAATTTTGAATTTTATATTTTAGGACCTGTTTTTTTTTTAAGTCCGCGCGAATTGGGGACAATTTATCATGAACATTATGATCTTTATTGGTTGAAGCAGGTTAGGTAAGGTTAGGTTGAAGTGGCTGCCAGCAAGGGACTGACACACTTAGACCATAAGTTGGTCCGTTGTGATACCACGTGAATCTAGAGAGATTTTCTCCCCACTCGTTAAAACCAGTTGGAGCTTCTAATGAAGCGTGGAGACTACTTATGTCTATATTTATCAGATCACTAGGATCATTGAAGAAGAAGTCTCCGAGATGGAGCCTAGGTCTTTGGGATAGGGCTGGGCATGTGCAGAGAAGATGAGGAACAGATTCTTCCACCTCCTCGTTCATACAGCTTCTGCAAAAGTCATTTGCGGAAACTTCAAGCCGCTTTGCGTGCTTGCCTATAAGACAGTACCCGGTTATGACACCAATTACGGAGCTGATATGCAATCTGTTCAAAGATATCAAACACTTAGAGCGCCTCACATCTAGCGTAGGCCAGATCTGTTTTTTCGCCAGGCAAGTGGTTAAGTTGTTCCACCTAAGGTTTATTCTCCTTAAAGCATCTTGCTTCAGCAAAAATTTGCATGTAGCTATAGGAATACCGATATTTAACTTTTCAGGTAAAATAGGTAGTCTTGTTCCACCTTTGGCGTGTTCATCAGCTTTACAATTACCCGGAATGTCCCTATGGCCCGGCACCCAACAAAGGAGAATATTGAACTGCTGTGCCATCTCTATAAGAGATGATCGACAGTTAAGGGCTGTTTTAGAGTTTATAGAGACACAGTCGAGAGATTTTATGGCAGCTTGGCTGTCGGAGAAGATGCGGATATCAGAAGTCAATATCACGTTTTCCTTAAGCCAAGATAAAAATTTTTTTATCGCCAAAAGTTCCGCTTGAAACACGCTACAATGGTCTGGAAGACGAAATGAGAGACTTAAATTTAGTCTTTCTGAGTACACGCCTCCACCAACCCCATCATCGGTTTTTGAGCCGTCCGTATAGAAATGAATCGATTCGTCTTCCAAAAATGTCACGTTCTCCCATGTGGATCGGGAGGGTATGGCAACTTGAAAATTTTTATCGAAATGGAATTGTGGGATGGTGTAGTCAATTATAATTGGAAGTGATCTGTATGAGTTCAGAATAGCTGAGTGATACTGGTACTTGTACTTGACCCGGGGTTTAGACAAGCGAGTAGAACTAGTAGAGTTTATGTGTGTTAGTGTATCAGAACAGGAGAGAGCCAACTAGTAGCCCAAATAGTATAATATTTTTGGCTGCGAGTAGCCTGCCAGTTATCATACTAGTGTAGTGTATTTTTTTCATTTATTTGATTTGTTTCCATAGTTTCCATAATTTGTATATTTTTCTGTATGAAATATTTTTAAAAAATCATACTAGTTGACAAAACGCGCAGAGAGCTACTAGTCACACATACATCCATAAAACTAACACTATGATACAATGAAACGCATTGGACTAAAGGTCGCTTAAATACTTTTTATTGAATTTCATTCAATACAGTCCACTAAAATAAAAACAAAAACAATATAACTTCTTTTGTTTAGGTTTTTCTCTTTCTTTACTATGATACAAATGCTACTAGTTCTACTCGCTTGTCTAAACCCCGGGTGAAAGGAGATGACCCATTCTTGTCTGAACCCTGGGCCAAGTGCGTACATAGATGAGATAGGTACCAAATGAAAGCTGGTATTGATTTCTATAAGAATGCTGTATATTTTTTAAAATCGGTGTTGGAGATTTCAAGATATTTGAAAGTTGGCGATTCAAAAGTCAGAGAATAATTTTTTTTGTAAACAAATGGTCATAGCTTCGGATTTATATAGTAGCTAGAAAAATGATTGAAGTACCAAGTGAGATATATCCAAGATTAATAATTGGAAACAATTATCTATTGAGAGGTCGTATTTAATCCAGATACATTAGTGAAAAAGTACATACATATATTTTACATATACTAGTCGTTTACTCCAGACGGTAAGAGATCCGGGGCAAACTTAGCAGCGAACAGTTAAAAACGAATTTCAGAAGGTGCAAACAATTTGGGAAGAGCTCAAAAACTTTTTACAGAAACATAGGAAGATGGAATGTATAGGTGTAGTTGACGCCTCACGGAGTTTTTTGAATTTTTGGAGTTTCTGATTGGTCACTTCAGCTCTTAGATGACACTTTTATTGACAGCTGACCAATCAGAAGCTCCGAAAATTGAACAATCGGTACTGAAATTTGATGAGTTGATTCTGAGCATAATCAGTTAACGGTTAAGTTCAGATTTGTATTTGTTTTAATCCCTTCTGAAAAAAACAGCTGATGCAAAATCAACTCAAGGTATCTTGAAGTTTTTGGGATAGGCAGATGCATAGGTTTCTATACAAATATAAACGGAAGGAATAAGCGCAGTCGGAATATACAAACAAAACGTCCTGAAATGCAAACAAAAATTTTAAGAATGAATGTGTGTCACAAGGAGTCTATACTGCGACCACATATCACTTTAGCCATGGCCGCCATCTTGTGTTTAATATAAATTAGTTTTTGTTGAAAAACTCGCCCATTTTCAACTTTTCGACAAAAAATGTATTAATAAAAAGTTTTTAAATTTAATTTTCTAGAACATTAATTTGTTGTCTTCGGTTAATACTTATCTCGAATTAATCGCGAAAATATGATTGAACTTAGTACGGCTTATAACTTGAGTAGGATTAACAAGAATGTAAACGAGGACTGCCCCCAATAATGGAGAGCGTTTGGGAGCCCTTACTCACAAACAGCTTGGTTTATTTTATTTTAAGATCACCCCTCTTATTGAAAATTCTTTATAAGGCAACTTTTGAAAGCGTTTTGCATATTTTTTTTTTCAATTTCTAAGAAAAAAATCCAGAATCGAATATTTTTTATCAACAGACTGAACACCTGACTGCACAAATTTACAAAATGTTTGTGTTTCACTTACCAAAGAATTTAGTTGAAATTTTATTTTAGTTGCTCTTACCTGAAATAAAGAAAAAAAAAAATGTATTAATAAAATTCAATTAAATGTTGCTAAACTTATTTCGATAAAACATTAAAGTTATAAAAATTAATGCACATCAATATCTCTGTAAAATTCTTTTTTCAGAAACAAACTTTCCCCCCCATCATGACGGACGGTATAATTTGATTTCATTTTGGAGATATTTTCATTAACCTAATCAAATATAAATCTTCCTCTGTCCAAATTAATCAAATATTTTGTAATTTATTTTGAATTGAATACAAATACGAGTACGTACCTACACCTTTACCGATAAATGGAATGCAAAATCAAAAAAAAAAAAAAAAAAAAAAAAATCTTAAGACAATTATAAATTAGAAAGCCTTTGCCATTAGACAAAGACGTTTTTATTGTTGCAGCAGGCCTGCTGCTCCTCCTCCTTCTCCTACATCATCGTCGTTGTCTCTGTCGTTGTCGTATTATAAGTCGACGAAACTCAATTTACAACATTCCAATGACTTTTGCTTTATAGGAAGGATGTCACACAGTGCTGCCCCCTACCGTCGCGTCGCTTTGTCAACGGCATCGTTGTCGTCGTAGCCCAATCGATTCAATCTACTTATATTTATGTATACAACATAGTTTACGATCGTCCCGTTTCGCGAATTCTATATGAGGATGGAGGTAGGTAGAGTACAACAATAGCAAATCCCGTATTTCCTAATTGCATTAGAATGTATCTATAAGACAAAACGATTTCCTTTCACTCCCAGTTTCTGTCCCAAATCCCAACAACTCCTATACCAGCTCCAGCTACTGTCGTGTCGTTGTTTTCGTTGTCGTTGTAGTTCGATGTCGTAGAATGTGTTGTTTCGGTGACGGGCGAATTGATGAGGAAATCAAGCTGAAACAGAAGTAAAGGTAGGAGCGAGGAGGTAAATCGAAAGACACAAAACGAAAGTTTTCCACTAAACATTTAGCTGTGCAATTTTGTTGGAATGAGCTAGCACCCATTTATAGATACCAGAAGTAAAAGTCAGAAGGAAGAGAAGGGGTGTGCTACTGTTGTTCATGGCAAATCTCATTAATTCAAACAAATACTCCAAAGGGGGTCAGAGCAGAAGAGATATTTATTTCAGGGGCAACACGACCCAAAGACCCTACTCTAGAACTCAGCTCATCGATGGAATGCAATTCTGTGTGTAATCCATTCTGTTTCTCGATTTGAGGCTAACATAACACACTCAAGGTGTTTCCATTGCACACGACAAAGCTGACGTGTTAAATACGAATTAACAAATTAAATCTCAAGTCATGAAGTATAGGGGGCGCTACCAAGCAATTGATGGGTGCTCCTGCTCGTCAGCCATGTTTGTTTTGGGTGGTAAAGTAGAGAGTTGGCTGGGTGTAGAGTGTATTGTATTTAATGGGAATGAAGAAAAAGCAAACCATGACAGTGATGGGTTTTTGGGATCTCTCAAACAACAGCTCGAAAGGCTTTTGGGATTATATTTTCCATTCCAATTGAGAGAGTCCCAATGTGAGCGTGTGTGCTGTGTGGTTGACCCAACTCACTCACTCTCTTTCTTCTTCGTCTCTTCCTCCTTTCTCTCTCTCTCTCTGAGGTCGCATGCATATAGATACTTTTTCACGGACCATTTCAAAAGGTATAACATCTAAAATAGAATAAATTTTCTCGGGAGTAAATATATATGGCAGCGGGTATCGGTTCGGTTTAGTCTCAGCGGGTTGTTTGTTATTTGTTTAAGAGAAAGGACACTTATCGACCCAACCACTTGTGTTCATTTTCTATAATATAAATGTATTTGGTCACTTTTATACTACATATATTCAATGTACCGAAAATGCTAACCATTTGTATATTCTGTCGAATAGACAACGGAGACAGAGCACACACCATAATGTTGTAGGCAACTATATGGCATGTGTGTGGTAGATGGAAATTGGCCACATTCGTATATTCAATTTAATGGCAATTGCTTTTTATTTGGTCAAAGAGTTTTAAATGTGTAATAAATTCGAGGATCATCGAATTCTATTATATTTTTATTTTTATTTTTGTTTTTTTTTTGTAAACATCTTTTATTTATACAAGCATTTTAAAGGTTGAGGGCAGAGTGTCTGAGCCAAGGAAAAGGGGAACACTTGAATATAGACAGATCAAAGCCTCACTGGGACTAACCTGAAAATTTATCATCTTTTTTTTTTCTTTTTTCGACCAGCACGAGTCCATGGGCCAAGCAGCTTCAGGTATAAATGGAGTATAAATTTACAAAACAGTTTGTATTCATTACTATTATAATGTTGTCCATTTGATTGACTCGGTAAACAAATAACTATTGGAAAGGGACATTTTGCATTCATTTGGAGTAAATCGTTTTGATATGGACAAATTAATTGAATATACAGGGTGATTCGCCTTTATAATTTTATTTTTATTTTAATTAAATTTCCTAGAAGATTGCACTTTCCACCTAAACGGGGGGAAAAAGAACCGTGCCTTCTAATTTTTCTTGTCTCGTTCGAACATATACACGCTTTAGATTTTTGACCGATCTTATACGAATCAGTTCTTCTTTTCGTTAACTATTACAAGCAAAAGCTTTTCATTCGTATGTGAGATAAAGTTTTTTGGAGGTGTAATATGGAGTCAATGGTACGGTTTTCGACTGCATTTCGTTGGCGGACATCTTAAAATTGGTTTTTCTCGCTCATTTTCAATTTTTCGAAAAATTTGTTTTACAACTTTGATAAAATTTTGTTTGCTTACTTTTCGAGTTATTGGAGAAAGTATAATCAAATTTCTTGTCACACATTACCTTTTCACAAAATAGTAACGGAATGTTTTAGAGGGGTTAAATACAAGTATTTTTGTTTAATAGGTGGGAGGGGTAAATTTTCCTTCGTTCAGGTGATAGGGTTAATTTTCTAAACAAAAATTTAAAAAAAAAAAAAAATATTTGATAACAACGGCAACACCTAAAATAAAGTTCTATACCATTTTTAAAGGCGAGGCATAAAAAAAATGAGTTCAAACTCGAAATAGTGAAAAAAATGTCCTTATTACATTTCAGACCTACCTATAGGGTGAAGTATGTAGCTACTTTTTAAAAATGTTTTATACATGTACATGTATTTTTTTAAGTGAAAGAATTTAAGTATTTTTCTTCGATACACTGAGAAAAAAAGTGCGCTTTAAAATCAAAAGTTCTTATATTTGAAATTAAATTTTGCAAATATAAAGTGTTTCAAGTCCAAAATAAAAAAAAAAATGGTTCAGTTTAAAGGACTTTTAAATAGGTTTTTAAAGTTTTAACTTTAAAAACACTTTAAATTCCAGAATGAATGCTTTTAAATGGCCTTTAAAAGTGCCATTTTCAATTTAAAAAAAAAAATATAAATAAGGTGACACAACGGCTCGTGAAGAACCAGGGCCTAGTGACTAAAAACTCGCAACCATTACTGTGTGCTCCTGTCGACAGGAATAGAAGGGACCTACTAGACTAGAAGCACTTATTCGTGACAAGTGATACTCTTGGAGGAATTGTCAATTCCTCGCAAGAGGCAGTAGCCCTGAAAAAAAAACTTTTTAGTTTTTAGGTGGACGAGGATGGGAAGCGAACCCAGACAGTCGAACGCACTAACCTTTACGCTACGGGCTACAATTTTAAAATGTTTACTTTTAAGTTTAAAACGATTTGTTTTAAAGCTGAAAAGTTTAAAGTTTAACTTTTAATTTAAGTACGTTCACTATTGGTTGTCTTTCAAACATATTGGGGCGTATTCATAGTCATTTTAGACCTGGGTCTAAGTTAAGCTGAATTTTCGGACGTTTATTCTATTTTTTTAAGTTTATCATTTCAAAAAATTTGAAGCTGTTTGTGTAGTATACCAAGTTAATTATCTTATAGAAAAATATAAAACCAAGAATTTGTAATTAAAATCGGTCTGTATTCATTGAGCCAAAATTGTCTTAAACTATAGTTTAGTTAAACCTGGGTCTATCTGCGACTATGAATATGCCCCATTAGCTTTTAATTTTAAAGTGGTTTGTTCAGGAGCTTAAAGTGTTTTCTCTCAGTGATGCTTTGTCATTTCATTTGGTGGCTGCGTACTTTTTGACAGAAAATTGTTTTATTTTAAAAAGTAATCATATTAGAATTAAAGCACGAACTCTTGAATTGACAATCAAATCGATTATGGCAATATGAAAGAAAACGTTTCAAAACGAATAGACGGTGAATGCTGATTTGTTGACCTCATCGGTAAATGGATTAAACTTTGTTTACAAAAAGGTTGTAAGGTCTTACTCTTACTCCGGCTCTGAAGCTTATACTTATAAAACATTGAACAAAGGACCAAATCGACCGAATCAGAAAACTATTGTATTTGTATCCATCAATGCCCTAAATATTTCCGTACCCAAAGTTTCTTGACTGTGACTTAAGTCAATCCGTGGCCAGCTGTCTATTGAGAAACCCAGTGGCTAATGTGCAAACTCCACTTCATAAAAGGTTTAAACTTTGACCACAAACAAAAAATGTATGCCCATCGAAAACAAAAGCAATCACCCCTATTGCGATTGACAATCATAGATTGACAGTTGATAAGTACTGAAATTCGATATTAAACAAGACAACCGCTAAAAGTTCTGGTCATTGAGAATGATGCAGGCCGTCGTTATTTACAAGAAAATTGACAAAAATCGATGAATTGTTGATTAGTTTTTGAATAAATTGCCTTATAAAATGCAAAATTTCAATATTTATCAACTATCAATCAGTAATTGACAATCGCAATTGGGGTGAATAAATCTGCTATTCCAGTGCGGTCGATAAGATCCTTTTTTTTATTGTTGTAATAACATAAGACGTAATTCTTCGAACAGGAGAGTGTAAGACTGGCGATTTGTGTTTGACGCCGCTCTACCATCTTTCTGTGATCAAAGTCTCATTATCAAAAATCCGATCCCAGCTCTCGGTCTAGAAGTAAGGTAGTTGGGTTAAGTAAGGATGAAGTGGCTATAAGAGAAAAAGTGACACACTTAGAGCATAAGTTGGTTCATTGTGATGCCAGTTAACATGAAGTTCTTTTTTTAGTTCCAAACGCGTTTTCAAGACAAAGGATGAAGTTGACAATTATTTTTTGTATTTATTGAGAATACTCCACAAGCAATTTTTGTTGTTGTTGGTTGTCAATACAGATGAAGAAGATCTCATTCATATTAACAAAAAGTTGTTCTTGATTTCAAGTTTTTCCTAATTCCAAAACAAAAATGCAGTCAAACTTTTGATGAACTGCAGTGTGTACCTACACCTTTTTTCGCCTAAAATTATAACGGTATTAAATATATTCACAGGATGTGGTCAAAACTTTATACATAGTTTCGCCTGTTGTTCAATGAAAATCAACAAAATATAAACAGAACATATAAGAAAACAAAAAAAAAAACAAATCGAACCCCTTAAGAAATCATTTATGTCACCACAAATTTATCATGCCCCATGTTCATTGATGCAACAACTTTTTTTTTATAATTCTTGTTTGTTTAAATAACTTAATAACCGAATGCACTTGCACCGAACACACACATCGCATCGTCCGAAAGGAATTCCATAATAAAACAAAACCGATTATATGTTTTTGCCTTAAAGAAAAAAAAAAAACAAAAAGTGAAACCTTTTCTTGTAATAAGATAACATGTGCGGTCTTTTGTGAAAGGCTGCACAATTCTTCATCGATTTTCTCACCATGCACACCAGCTTCATCAGTACAATTCACTCAAATGCACCCATCAGTCCAGCTGAGGGCAGCGCAGGGTAGGCGGTGGTATACAGGACGAACTAAAGGTAAGTTATCTTGTTTGCATTTATAGTTGTTTTTTTTTTTGTTTTGTTTATAGCTCGTTGCAGCGCCACATAAACAAGTCAGATATTATGCATTTAAAAAAACTCACTATATATTAATTTTTTTTACCTCTTTCAAAGGTCAAAAGTCTTTTGGCTTCATATTACAAGATGTAAATTTATCCGTTGGCGCACACAAAGAGATTTTTGTATACTATACGTTCCCTGTTTATTTTTGCAATATTTTTTTTTTTAATTTTTTTTTTTTGTAACAAAACATACGAACATAAATACCCCCCTTCCGTATACTTGTTGTTCGTTCCTCTTTATCCGTTGGCTTGTCAATCACTTTGTAAACGACTGTCATCGTAAATATTCACCAACAAAATAAAAAAAAAATTAAAAAAAAAAACGTTTTCTCTGCTCTCGTGCACATAAAATGGCCAAAGAAGAAACAAAATCCGGCCAAAAACCAAGTACTAAGCAAACAGTGTTAACACTGCATACAAACTCATTGTGAAGCCCTCCACAGAGAATGACGAGAAGTTTTCTCTCGGTCAGATGGCACATACATACATACCTTACAGCTTATGTAGTTATTTGTGGATGTGGCCGAATGGGCTGATGTAAAATGAAGACCGATGCAAGGATGGACGAATGAACGTCAAATGTTATGTTGGTAGAGCGATAAGTTACGAGCGACCGGTTTGGGCCTCGGCTAATTTCCTCATTGTCCATATCGAATTCATCCACAAACAAAAAAACACAAAAAAACAACAGAAACAAAACATTTCAAAATAAAAAACGGTTTGTGTATCTTTTACTCTGTAATTGCCAATGTTTGCTTATTTTCTAAAGAATCATCAGTTCTGTCCGATGTACAGTGGGCAGAACAGCCTTAGAATAATGGGTATTTTCACAAAGCGATTTCATTAATGACCTGCTATTTACTAAGTGTAGTAGCCTGTAGCGTAATGGTTAGTGCGTTCAACTGCCACGCTGGAGGTCTGGGTTCCAGCTTCCCAGCCCCGTCCACCTTAAAACTAAAAAGTTTTTTTCAGGGCTTCTGCCTCTTGCGAGGAATTGACAAATCCTCCAAGAGTATCACTTGTCACGAATAAGTGCTTCTCGTCTAGCCGTTCGGATTCGGCATAAAATTGTAGGTACCTTCCATTCCTGTCGATAGGCGCACACAGGAATGGTTGCGAGTTGTTTAGTCACTAGGCCCTGGTTCTTCATGAGCCGTTGTGCCACCCGATTTATTTATTTATTTACTAAGTGTACCAGTTTTTTGGGTAATTCTTTAACTCAAGTTAATATCAGTGGGTAGCTTGCATTGCATAAATCGAAACACTTACTCAAATCTACACTTTTCCTATCTCGTCCTCAGTTTTGTATGGTTTAAATTCTGGTCACTTCCATTTTCACGAGCACCTGATGCGCTTTTATTTTCAGCATTTGATATTAACTTTTCACCTGAGCAATTGTTGTGAGTACTTTTTCTGAGCATTTGCTATAAGCATTTTCTTCTGGCTCTGAGAACTAGATCTTAGCGGTGCCATGACATAAGACCAAGTGTCATAAAGCCAAATTTCGGTGTTTGGCCTTATGACGCTTTACAAAAGCGACACAAGGCCAATTTTATTTTAGACTTTAGGCCAAATGTAATATTTAATTTTTTTTTTTACCAAAACCGGTTTCAAACACCGTACATAATTTCCAAAATAAATTGTCTATTTATTTTAATCCTAGGTTTGGTTTGGTAAAATGCGAAAACAGCTCATGCGCATTCGTAACGGATCATTTCCATATTCCATTACTGCGAATGAGGTTTCTGACACATTTAAGACCAAAACTGTAATGCAAACATTTGTTATGTCGAGATATATAAATTAACTGTTTTATTGGAGTAAGGTTTTAGAAAAAGACTTAAGCGACTCAGTTTTTATATCTCCGACCACTGCTTCTGAAATTGCGAAACTCCACGTAATTTTCTTTTGGACGGAACTTTCAATGTTGTGCTATCATGTAGCATCAAACAGCTCATGATTATACATTTATCGCACGACAGTCATGTCAGTTTACTTTCATAATTTATATTTTCATTCCTTGCTCCTTTCATTACTAATTTTATTTTTAAACTTGGTTCGTACCTACTTATAGTTGCGTGGAGTATAAGTAATTTTAGTTGTATAACAGAAAGAGCAAATATCTAATTGCAATAACATTTTCTATATTTAAAGACATACTATTATTTGGTTCAGTCTTAAGATTCATACATACAAAATTAACTTTTACATAACAGTTTTTCGTATAGTTCTTGTTTTTATTAAATTCATCTTGACATAAACCTTTAATTCACTAAACCGTAAAATTTTAGAAATTAAAAAAATAATACCCAAAATTCGCCTCTTAAGACATTTCTTTAGTACTTCCGCTTTTAAAATTTGACGACATATAACTGTCATTTGATTTTTTAAATTCAAAAATCGATGATAAACCATTTAAAAAAAACTAAGAGTACTCTCGATTATATTTATTTATAAAAACACACATACAAAATGTTCTTGTTTTTCTCATTTGTTTTTAACCCATTAATAGCCGTTGTACCCAAGCGCATCGTGTTAGTCAGTTTTGCGCGATTTCAGTAGGCTAGTCATCATTTGTCAGCGTCAAAGGAAATTCGCATTGTAATTGAAAGCATTATAACTGAATTTAGAACGTTAACAGCTTGTGTTTTTATATTGTAAATAAGTTTTATTGAAAACAAATTATTTTGATAGCATTCGATAAGTAATAAAAGTACTGTACTCGCTTGGGTACAATGGCTTATAAGGTACACATTTTTTTTTAGATAATTTTTCACATTGATATGGAATTTCAAAGCAGCAAACCATCAAGTTTTTACGGCAGAAAATTTCAGAACTTAGAACGCGCATAAGACTTCGTTGAACCGTCTTCAAGCAATAGCAATTTAGACATTGTGTTGCTGCCACCAGATCCATATTATAATATGAAATATGATGCCGCAAGATGTTCCAGGTGAAGCAGAGGTGTTTTGTAGTAGTGACAGTGACAGTGAAGACTATTTATCGCTTTAAGAGCTAGGGCGCGCGTGGCGCAGAATGCACACCGCATAACGTTGTGAACATTTTCCAAAATGGTCCAAGAAACCATTACAATTGGAATGCTAAAAAACTGTTTTTTTTTTTGCGAAAAAAGGTAACCATGGTAACTTCATTGGATGGGAAGCCGGAACTTGAAATTTTTGAAACTTTATTTGATGAAGAAGTTGTAAATTTGATTGTTGAGCAGTCTCGCGTTTATGCAGCACAGTCTAATACCCACCGTCTCATTCACCGAAGTAGATTTGGAAGTCATTTTGGGTATTTTGCTTTACAGCGGCTACCACTCTATGCCAAGAGAGAACGAGTCGTGTACTGGCAAACAGATGAAGACACCCGTGTACTAATTGTTGCTAACAATATGTCCCCAACCAGATTCAAGGAAATCAAAAAATATCTCCACCTAACTAACAACAATGGCGCAAAATTTTAGACGATTTAGTAAGATGTTAAATCATTTTTAGTATGATACTAAGTTCAAAATTGTGTTTTGCTAATTTTAAACGAGTTTAGCATCGTACTATCACCTAAAATTTTACTAAAGTTAAAATCACCAACTGGCTATTTTATCTTTTTAGTATCGTACTAAATCCATATGAGAAAACCCGAATGTTCCAGGTTGGAGTCCTGGTGGTACCCAACTTTTTTTTCTTTTTTTCTTTTTTTTTTGTAAATAATGAAGTTAAAATGATAAAAATATAAATATGGTATACTTATTTGAAGCTCATGATAGGTTTCCATCAACATATAATTAATTTACAACGCATAAAAACAATAATTGTGTTCATCAAATTCAAACCTTACAAATGCAGTGTACTAGTTACCAAAAGGTTTAAAATTTTGGAATAGATAGTAAATTGCTAAATACTTGGCAAATTGTTAACTAGTAAAGTGTTAAGCCCTTAACACTAGGTTGTTTAAAATTTTGCGCTAATATTTGGTTCTCACCGACAAAATGGAAAAAATAAGGCCTCTAGCAACCCTTCCAAAGCGAATAGCTAAACAACTACGCTGTAGACAGTGCCATAACCGAATAAGATGGACTTGCGAGCAATGCGTAGTAGCACTTTGTGTAGAGAAGGAGTGTTTCAAAATGTTTCATTTAGCAAACAAAATGAGCATGCATTGTGCCATTCTACCCGCTTAGGTACAGGTTCAAAAACCTACTTTACATATTTTTTTCCAGTTTTTTTTATATTTATAGGTACATTATGTTTTTCCTTAAATTAAAAAAAAAATAACCTTAATATTTTTTGTTTTAAAGACATTCGGCTCTTAATGGGTTAAGAAGGTTTTAGAATAATTAATTCCTTTGTTTTGAAACAGTTCAAAGGGACATAAGACCAAATTGGTCTTATGACGCTTTACAAAACTACATAATGCCAACTCTTAAAATTTGGCCTTATGTCACTTTCGTAAAAAGTCATAAAGCCAAACTCCGAAATTTGGCATTATGACACTTGGCCTTATGTCACGGCACCGATCTTAGCAATTACTTTGAACATCTGCTCTGAGCATTTGCACCGGGTATTTGCTCTGAAAAGTTGCTCTGAGCATTTACCATAAACATTTTCTCTTAGAATTAACACTGAGCATTTACTCTGAGTATTTGTTCTGAGCATTTGATTTTAAATATCACTGGGTGGCCTTCAAAAAAGGAGTAATTTCTCAAAACATAACTATTCATAGCACGTGCTCAGTGTTTATCGAAGAATACACGCACCTGATTTTTATTTCGAAAATTTGATCTGAGCATTTAATCTGAGCATTTGATCTCACTATTAGATCCGAGCAATTGCTCTTAAGTTAGAAGCACTCACTAGTAAAACTTCAAGCCTGATTCGTTTTTAAGTAAATATCACTCAGTGGTCCGCATAAAACTAAAAATTGCATATAGCACGTGCTCAGTTTGCTATGAATGCAATTCTTATCACTTGCAATTTCATTGGCACCTGGCTTCGGTTTTATATTTGAAGGATTTGCTCTGAGCCTTAACTTTGTACATTTGCTCTAAGCTTTTAATCTTAGCATTTGCTCTGAGCTCTTGCTTCATTTTATTTATTCATACGAAATACTCTAAATCCGATTATCGTTTGTGAACAAATGAAAGCAAACGTCAAAAACTTTCATATGAAGTGTTGAAGTTAGAAGTGGACTCCCAATTTTATTTTTCAATGGTTCTTAGTTTTCAACAATAGTAAGTGCTCAGTAGACATTTACTCATTTCCCAAGAAATGAATTTTATTATAAGATAATACACATAATATTCTTTAATTTGGACTCAACTCGCAACACAGGTTGTCCCACTGTTTGCCGGCGGTGCTGATTTCGGACCTGGACCTGGACCTGAACCTGGACCAGGACATGGATACGGACACACGGACTAAGCCAAGCATTAAGCACCAACCACACCACCACCAATAATATGCGTTAAATATTTGTTTTGACGTTTATTGCGTAATATTTGAATTGAATATGTTTACCTGGTTGGCATGAGTTATTTGTCATTGTTGGTTTTGAAGGGTTTTATAACTCAAAACGAATGGCTGCGAGTGAAAAAAGAAGGCGTAATTTTTTGTTTGGGAAACGATCGATAAGATGTGGGAGATGCAGATTAAATTTTCAAAAAAGGGGAGGTTTGTAGAATTGCGTTGTTTATTATTTGTTTTTTTTTTTTTTTTCTGTATGGGAATTTACGTGCGAGTGGGTTTTTATGCCAATTCCAAATATATAACTTAAAGGTCATTTTACTTCTTTTGTTATATTTGATTGTTTTTATGATAGAATCTTTATCTTCGATTTACGAATGAAAAAGCTTAAATTTATATAAATAGAAAAGTGGTAAAGAGAAAAGGGGTACTGCTAACTTTGCATTAAAAATAAACAATATTTTAACGTTTAATCTAAATCTTAATCTTAACTATTATATAAAGACAAAACAATTATTTTGTTCCTTCGCGCATAACTCATAAATTATTTAACTGATTTACGTGAAACAAATTTTATCATTTTATTTATGTCTATGAGATGGTTTTAGGCTGTTTTCTTATTTCTGAATTTGTTTAATTTTTCAGAATATTATTGTTTTTTTAATTTTGTACACATTTTTTCTAAGAGTTTGTCCCAAATATTCACTCATACTCTGAAAACGGTTCGATATTAAAAACAAAATAAGATTGTTTTGATAAACTTAACATTCTTACGAAAATTTTAAGACCTATATCTTTTCTTAATTATACATACACGCTGATGAATAAATATATAAACTTTTGAAAGTTATCAATTTTTCTAAATTATTTCTATCCAGGAAGGTATTAAGGAGCAATCCACGGGTAGCTGCTTTGTTTTTTTTTTTGTTTTGTCTTTTCACGCAAATTGAATTCATGCCTGCTGGCTGCCACAATGTAAAGCTGCCATTGTAGTGTAGCAAGAAAGGCGAAGATTGGCCCTGTTAAGCTTACATGAGAATCAGGATGAAGAAAACAGTTATGGTACACTGTAGTTTAACTTTCTTCCATTTTACTCAACTAGATCTAAACATTCTTTTTTTCATTTTGTTAAGTAATAAGAAAAAGTTTAGGTAAAATAGCAATAAATGGTCTCAAGTCTTCATAAATTGGTGATTTCACTTAGTAAGTAAAAGTACAGTCGAATAGACTTAAACTCTACTACAGATATCTTTTAAATCTATTCGATAATATTTTCTGTTAGATTATTATGAATTTATATGATTTATTTCTATTCTGGAATATCAAGAACTTCTGATCGACTATTGCTGACTAGACTTTTTCGTACTAGACTCATAAAATAAGACCCTTACGGCTCGCGTACACATAACTCGTCATCGGCCGAATTACGCTCGGCATCGTTAAAAATAGGCATCGGATGAGACCGGCAGATTGTAAGTAGACGAACGTCCGAGATATTCGTCCGAATAGCTCCGAAGCGAAATCGGCCGGTTAATCGATTTCAGTGTACGCGAACCGTTATGTGGATTTGTGTATATCAACATTGCTGATCAACAATGTTGAGTTAATGCAAACGTGTAAATCATAAGAGTCGATCAACTTTTGTTGACCCGAAGGTAACCCGATTCAAATCGGTAGAAATCAACAATTTTCAGTCGACTGAACAATGATTTTTAAGTCTGGACGTGTTGATCAACAAAGATGTCATTTTTATTGCGGTTGTGGCGTCTGCGTGCAATATATTTTGTTTTGTAGTTTGATTTGTGTAATTAGATACTGTTTTGTTTTCGTTTGTAGTCTTATATGTATTGTTATTTGAAATAAATTGTTCAGACTAAAAAACGCAGCTTTTTTTTAAATAGACGTGCAAAGTGGAGTAGGTGAAAAATACCGTACACGTATGTTATGTACCTACTGGGCTTGGAGATGCCCAACATCAAAGCCAAAAAACAATCAACAAACTGATTTGTATAGAAACTGCATGGGGTTTTGTGCCTGTATTGGTAGGCACATGACAAATATGTCACATAACACATGACAGTATTTCCTTCAACACGTACAAACTAACATGTGTGGACAGGTTAAAATGTTGAGCGTGTTTATCGACAATGTAAATAAACAATGTTGATTGGCGTTATGTGTACGCTGCTTTAGACTCATCAGTTGACACATGTTAGGTTGCTGTCAATAAACAATTTTTGTGTAAAGTCCATATAATTTTTTGTGTCGAAAAATCAATGTGAATTCTTCCCCAGATTAAACTTCTTAATCATTTAGGCGGAAGATGATACAATTTCAGAACAACAAACAAAACACTCAAACACTAAACACTCAATGTGCTTAAGATAACCCAAGACCAAGTAAAGTTTATCAGTTTATTATATTATAAAAATAACTACATATTATAAACCATTAAGTCAACGGGCTATATAATTATTTTGAATTTTACAAGAGATCATGTTAAAATAGCTCGATCTTGCCAAAATCTTGCCAATTTACAATAATTTCGTGTTGAAATAACATGGCATCATGTTAAATCAACCACAGTTTTATCAAAATAGTAGTCGGCTTTCGATTTAAGGTTATAAAAGCTATTGTATGCAACATGCTCCCATGTTAATCCGAAAGATCTCAGACCTATTAGCCTATCATCATTCCTTCTAAAAACTTTTGAACGATTGATTGATATCCATTTACGTGCTAGTATTGATACGAGACTCTTGTCTCAGGCTCAACACGCGTACTGCAAAGGGAAATTGGTGGAAACGGCACTATATACCTTGGTACGCACCATCGAATATTCCCTCCACCATAAAGAATATACAATTTTTTTTTTTTTTTTTTATATTTAGCGCGCGCTAAAGGGGTTGTGAATACCCTTAAAATGAAAAACACAGCACGAGCGATTAGGTAGGTTGGAGGGGATTTGAAAGGAGAAACCGATGTACATTGGTTTTGAATGTCTGTATATCACAATGGGAGGGGAAGATAGAGCTGGGTAGAGCATTCCACATTCGTGTAGTGCGACTAAAGAAAGAATCTCTGTACTTAACAGTACGTCCGAAGTTGGGCTCAAGGGTAAACTGATGGGCATTCCTAAAAGCGCGAGTATTACGGTTGAATTGTTTAAGGGGAGGAATGCAACTGGCTTTTCTAGATATAGAAGGCGCTTTTAATAATGTCGACACATCTGAAATCGCATCTGCACTGTCATGTCTGAAGGTAGACAGTTCGCTTGGTGAACTGATCAATCAAATGCTGACAAGCAAGGTTATCAACTAAAAACTGGGCGACTTCTCTGCAAAAAGATCGGTCAGTAGAGGTACGCCGCAAGGCGGTGTTCTATCTCCCTTTCTCTAGAACTTGGTAGTAAAGCCTAGAAGCGGAGAGCTACAGAATGATTGCCTATGCGGACGATGTTGCTATCGCCGTTTCAGGTAAGCATCCTACTGTCTTAAAGGATCTCTTACAGAATGCCTTAAACAAGCTTATAAACTGGGCAGAACGGTGTGGACTAGGTGTCAACCCCACAAAACTGAACTTGTCCTCTTCTCCAGGAAATATAAAATTCCACATATAGATCCTCCCACCATATTAAAAGAATTCCACTAACATTCTCCGAAAAAGCTAAATATCTGCGTCTTATTTTAGATAAGAAGTTAAGTTGGAAACCTAATATAGAAGAAAGAGTCAAGAAGGCCACAGTAGCACCCTTATTTTGCAAAAAAGCCATTGGAAGTAAATGGGGACTCCAACCACGTATTACTCACTGGCTATACATCTCGATAATTAGGCCGGTTTTAACATACGGGGTGGCAGTATGGTGGACAGCTCTAGATAAAGGGGTTAACCACGATAAACTTAGTAAAGACAAAGATCAGCCTGCATGTGTATAAGTGGAGCAATTCGTTTTACTCCCTACGCGGCACTGGACACTCTTCTTCATCTGACACCCCTTGATATATTTAGTAAACAAACGGCAGCAAGTACGGCAATCCATCTTAAAGCCTCTTCACAGTGGACCAATAATGAAATAGGCCACTCAGCTATACTGAACTCATACAGATCACTTCCACGTTTAATTGACTACACCATCCCACAATTCCGTTTCGATAAAAATTTTCAAGTTGCCATACCTTCCAGATCCACATGGGAGGACGTGACATTTTTGGAAGACGAATCGATTCATTTCCATACGGACGGCTCACAAACCGATGATGGGGTTGGTGGAGGCGTGTACTCAGAAAGACTAAATTTAAATCTCTCATTTCGTCTTCCAGACCATTGTAGCGTGTTTCAGACAGAACTTTTGGCGATAAAGGAAGTTTTATCTTGGCTCAAGGAAAACGTGATATCGACTTCTGATATCCGCATCTTCTCAGACAGCCAAGCTGCCATAAAATCTCTCGACTGTGTCTCTACAAACTCTATAACAGCCCTTAACTGTCGATCATCTATTATAGAGATGGCACAGCAGTTCAATATTCTCCTTTGTTGGGTGCCGGGCCATAGGGACATTCCGGGTAATTGTAAAGCTGATGAACACGCCAAAGGTGGAACAAGACTACCTATTTTACCTGAAAAGTTAAATATCGGTATTCCTATAGCTACATGCAAATTTTTGCTGAAGCAAGATGCTTTAAGGAGAATAAACCTTAGGTGGAACAACTTAACCACTTGCCTGGCGAAAAAACAGATCTGGCCTACGCTAGATGTGAGGCGCTCTAAGTGTTTGATATCTTTGAACAGATTGCATATCAGCTCCGTAATTGGTGTCATAACCAGGCACTGTCTTAAAGGCAAGCACGCAAAGCGGCTTGAAGTTTTCGCAAACGACTTTTGCAGAAGCTGTATGAACGAGGAGGAGGAAGAATCTGTTCCTCATCTTCTCTGCACATGCCCAGCCCTATCTCAAAGACGTAGGCTCCATCTCGGAGACTTCTTTTTCAATGATCCCAGTGATCTGATAAATATAGACATAAGTTGTCTCGCACGCTTCATTAGAAGCTCCAACTGGTTTTAACGAGTGGGGAGAAAATCTCTCTAGATTCACGTGGTATCACAAAGGACCAACCTACGGTCTAATTGTGTCAGTTCTTTGCTGGCAGCCACTTCAACCTAACCTAACCATTGTATGCAGTTTACTTTGTATTATTAATACAAATTTTAATTTTTGAATAAATTTCCATTGAACAATTTATCTTCTCGATTTTTGCATCACAAGATTTTTATAAGTTTTAACGAACCCCAGCTTGTTGGTTGAGACTCACGTCCATAGCGAAATGTTGCGCCACATTAAGTCAAAGTCCAAAAGAATCGTATAAAGTTGTCCAATCTATAGTTCTCACGGATTGGTCTGGAGTCTACAGGCCAAAAGTCCACAATGAAGTTACGACCCACTTGGGTGAGAAAGTTCAAAAATAAATTTTGAACTTTTGGCACACCCAATTGGGATTTTGGATTTCTGACTCATTCATTGTGGACTTATGACTCACTTAGGCGAGTCAGAAATCCACAATGTTTCTTCAAAAAAATGTTTTTTTATTGGATTTTCTATCTTTTCAAAACATTTATTCAAACTTATGAACATCTGCATTCCTAATTTTAGGTAATTAAAGCTCATTTGACTGTGTAATGTTTCACCTCGAATATGGGTCAACAGTTCACAACAGATTTTTGGACTTATATGTATAACCCACCTAAATGGTGTTAATGGTGTTGATACATTTTGGCCTGTAGACTTATTAGCCTGCACCGTTCTCACTTGTATTTTAAAACATTTTTATTATATTATAATTTATATAATGTGTCAGAATTTCATTGAATTCTTAAACACTTTGTCATGTCCTTGAATATCAAATACGTGCCGTGCATATTTTGTATGAATATATTAAAACAAAAAAAAAAAAACATTAAGAAACTTGAGCTACAAAAACAACGACTACGTGAGTGGTAAATAAATAATTGTTATTTTTTTTTTAAATTTATCGGTTCTCAATAATCCTATTAATTTTTATTTATGTTTTTAGTCCGAAATTATGGAAATTATGACACTTAAATTGTTTAATCTCTAGAAGTTTCTTTATGGAAAAGTGATGTCTCTGCGACTACATGACGTCTATGGCGACGTAAGCTTGATAAAATGATTTAAAAATTTTATCATTTTAAATGAAACTAAATAAGAACATGAAAAACACTTAACAAAGTTTTTGAAATAGAATTAGGAAAAATAGCAGATTTGCTACCAAATGTTTCTAAATAGTTTTTCAATAAACTAAAAAATTATCCCTCCCAATATAAACAAACAACAAAAGGAATATCTAGTTTAAAAACGTGTGTAAACTCTCCTAAACTAGATACGTACATACAGTAGGGTGCACAAATGAGTACAAGTTTGTACCCCGTGCATTTATTGTTGCATAAGAACAGAAATAATAAAGAAAATTAAATTTTATATTAACAATTTATTTCATGGTTGATTCTTAACAAAATGGGTAGTAATAAAAAAACTGTAAGCGACAAACTCTCAGAAAAAAGCAAAAACAAATCACATGTACTCAATTTTGCACTTTACATTGATTGGTATGTAATCAGCAAATATGTCAAAAAATTACCGTTAGGTTTGCATTTAACTATTTTAGTTTCTGATGTGTCTTATTTAGGGTGGTAAGAATTTTTTCCAGAACATTTTTATAAATAAAATAAACAAATATAATAATTTCATAGCTCTTTAAAATAATGAAGAAACTATCACGACAGATTGAGGACAGTATTGCAGGCATAGCTAAGCAGCTTGAAATAAGCCAATCAGTGGTCATAAGGGTCCAGAAAAGGCGATCTATTGTTCCCAAAGCTCAAGTCAGAGGCCGTAGAAAAATTTAAACGGATGCGGACGCACGTCTCATGATATAAGAGATGAAAAGGAACAAGTTGTTAACACCAAAGGATGCTTGTAAGGCAATAAATAACCTCGTTAGCCAATGGACTGCAAGTAGAGCCCTCCACGACATTGGCTACATCTCACTAGTAAAAAAACCAAAACCTTCATTATCGGTAAAAAATGTTAAGGTACGGTTAAAATTCGCTAGAGAACACAGAAATTGGACAGTAGATGACTGGAAATGTGTGGTGTGGTCAGACGAATCCAAATTTAATCGATTTCATTCTGACGGCAAACAATATTGCTGGCGCCGCCCTGGAGAAAACATCCAAAGACACCACGTTAAAGAAACAGTGAAGCACGGAGGAGGGAACGTCATGGTGTGGGGTTGCTTCACATGGTCGCACATTGGGCCTCTGCAAAAAATCGATGGAATAATGCGGAAAGAAGACTATTTGCATATTTTGCAGACTCATCTTTGCAATTTTGTAGCAAGGAGCGGCTATCCTGACATCCTGAGCAGGAAGTCATATTTCAACAAGATGTTGACCCGAAACACACGTCCAAAATCGTAAAGGAATGGCTTGCGGAACAAAATTTCAAATTGATGCAGTGGCCAGCCCAAAGTCCCGACCTCAATCCGATTGAGAACTTGTGCTGAATCGTGAAAAGACGGTTGGGACAATACCAATCAGCCCCAACTAACCTGAACGAGCTTTGGCAGCGGGTACAGCGGGAATGGGAAAGTATTCCGAATGAAATTTTAGAGAAATTGGTGGAAAGTATGCCAAAACGCGTAAAACATGTTCTACGTAATAAGGGGCTATGGACGAAGTACATACTAAAATACGCTCCATCCCTTAAATTTCTCCTAGGAGCAAAATTGAGTACATGTGATTTTTTTTTTATTTACCTGTTTTTTCCTGGGAATTTGTTGTTTTTCGTTTTTTTTTTATTATTAGCCATTTTTTTTTTAATCAAACATGAAATAAATTGGTAAAGAAAAAATTTATTTGATTTATTATTTCTATTCTTATGCTACAATAAATGCACGGGGTAAAAACTTGTACTCATTTATGCACCCTACTGTACATTACGTACATACATACGTACATTATATTCTTTATAAATTGACCTTGTTTTATTTTTTTTTATATATATACAACACAAAACAAATTTATATGCGAACAAAGACTATTATGAAATCATAAAATCAAAAATACCATTTCCTATCTTAAACAACAAATTACCATTTATACAAACAAACAATTTTATACATAATTTGTATTTTGTATAAAAATAGTTTCGTTTGCAAAAGAAACAACAAAAGCTTACAGAGATCACGATCGCAACAGTTCACCCACTATAAATACTAAAAACCTGCAAAACTCAAAAACGTGCATGTGATCTTTTATCGATATATTATAATAAATATTTTGTGTGTGTGTACTTGTTGTTGTGTAAATACTTATTGTGAATAAATTATGTATTCACAATAAAACAAAAATAAGAAAACGAACCAAACAAAATAATTTCTTATATTATTCACAATTCTGTCAGTCAGTTTACTTGTCATCAGTCCTTCTCATTTCTACACTCAACTATTGATCAAAAAACCTCACAAAATAAATTAAATTAAAAATAAAACTTCAACATTGTCGTGTGATTAAAATTTCGTGACAACAATTTTTAATGGTCGAATCATTAACATTTCAGCACAAATTGCAAGAATTACAATGACAATGTCTAAACAGAGCTAAACAAAAACAAAAAACAAAATGTTTAAATATATTTGTGTTTTTTCCTTCAACAATGCGGCTGAAGTAGAGTAGGTAGGTTTATTTGCACAGGCTCAAAAAGATATAATCTACACATGTTGTACCAGAGGTGGGTTTAACCTTAAAAATAAGGGGCCCGAAGCAGAAAGGTTTAGTTTTCCTTAGGGCCCTATTACATTTGTCATATATCAATTGCTATGTGAAAGAACTTATCAATTGAAAGACATTCAGTCATATTGTGGTTATCAAATATCAACAGGATATTTGATAATATTTGATAATTATCAACAAAATTGATGAATCGGTATTATGGTGATCAATTATCAATATTTTTGATGAACTGTGAATTTTAAGATCTATTGTGAATATTTCTACTGATAAACTATACTCTGTTCAGCAAAAGTTGTCAGTACAGGGAAGATAGGACATTTGTATCTCTGTCTGGTCGCATTGGCGTGCATATACCTATTTCAAGTAAAAGCTCTCATAGGGTTTCCGTACTTTGCATTATATCTCACCTTAATTTATTCTGTTCTCAAAAGCTTGAAAACAGAAAGCTATTTTATAAAAACCACTGAAAAAACTCTTTTGTATTGTTTTAAATGGGCAAGGTAACTCTGTTGGAATATATATTTTTTAAGCTCACACAGCCAGAGTAGAAACGATTACATGATCAGTGTGCTTTGGGCATGCAATGAGGACTTACATGGTGGAGTGTACGATATTTTGCAGGGCATTACAACAACAATTCATGTACGTTGTTCAGTGGTGTAGAATGTTTTTTATTTGCCGTTTACTCATTTCGGTTTCGTGAAAGTATACACACGCACTACTGTTTTGAAAAAAGCTCGCCCATAAGCCCTCTACTGACAATTTTTGTTGAACAGAGTAGGTATAGGTATAACGGCTGTCAAAAATATTGATATCCATCAATTTTCCAATTAATCAAAAATTCTTCGTTGATAAATGTATTCACTATTCACAGGTGGTAAACAATTCTTATTTACATACAATAAGTTTTTTATTGAAAAGAAAAATTTCAGCACGAAATGTCTTCGGTGGAACCGTTTTTTGAAGACAATTATAATGAAGAAAAATTTGTTATCGGGCAAGCCAAGATACGCAAGGGCATTACGATATGCTTCAAACCCCATTTGATTTGTAGGCAATAAAGTTTTCAAAACAAAACTCACTCTTGGCCACTCTGTTGCATCTCGTTCTGGTGATTCTAAACTATTTAATTCCACTGCAATCTGCCCACTTCTTAATAATAATCGGCTTTGTGCCAATTCCCTTGGCAAAGTCTGGGCTCGCTTCCAACAACTCCACAAATCTAGCAAGCTGCTTTTTTGTTGCTTACAATTTTACTTTTTTGTTAAGCAAAATGAAATAAGAATTAAAATACCAGACAAATACGTCAAATCAAAAGCGATTCACAATTGCATTTTGTTAAGTGTTCACAATGGGTGAAACATTATCAATTCATATTCATAATTCCAAACTATCAATGAATTGATAGAAGTTATCAGTTATCAAATAATAGATATTTGATAGCCATAATAGGGCTGGTTTTGTGATAACTATGAATATTGACAAATAGGAACGATTGTGAATGGATTTTTAAGTTGACATTTCAGTTAGACGAAATTTTGTTAATTGATTTGTGCTTTTATATTTAAATCAATTTGAGTTTATAACAAGTCTGTTCTTTATTTGTATGTATTTGTATGTTTAAGCTGGTTTAGCAAATCAATTTTCAAATTATAAAAAAGACAAAATAAAGTTGAAACACTATTCACAATAGATCTTAAATCTATATTAATAAAGAGGGCCAGTTATTTGGTTGTCCGGGCTACTCTCAGAAGCCACAAGATGAATTTTAAATATTCTTTTGGTATTTGAAAGGTTATACATATATAGAGGATGGTTTAAGGTTATTTTTTTTTAATGTATTTTTTTACATGCCGCGCACTAAAGGGGTTCTTACTACCCTTAATTATGACTAGCACAGTGCGAGCCTTAGGAAAATAAGAAAGGGAGATACCGATGCACATTGGTTTTGAAGTTCTGAATATCAAAATGGGGGGGAAAAATAGGGTCAGGTAAAGCATTCCAGATTCGTGTTGTGCGACTAAAGAAAGAATCTCTATACTTAACGGTACGTCCGAAATTGGGCTCAAGGGTAAACTGATGAGCATTCCTAAAAGCGCAAGTATTACGGTTGAATTGTTTAAGGGGAGGAATGCAACTGGCTATTTCACTTGAACACTGTTTATAAAAATAGCGATAGAACAGTGAGAGACAGGTGACATTGCGGCGGTGTTCGAGGGCCCTTTTTTGTATTCGGTCCAACAAGCTTAGATGAGTTATAGGAGCACCTGCCCATATATGTGAATTATACTCAAGCTTTGGACGAATAAATGCTTTGTAGATCACAGCCAGATCAGAGGGGGTAAAGAATTTCTTGCATCTTCGGAGAAAACCTAAGCACTTAGCAGCGTTTTTGGCGACGTCAAATATGTGGTCATTCCACATTAGGTGGTTTGTGACACATACCGAGAACTGAGAGCTGTTTGGTTTCCACGATGCAAGTGCCGTCGATGGAAAGCGGCATTGGAGGTGGGTTTCGCTTTAATGACAGGAGGCAGCATTGAGTTTTTGAAGCATTAAATTCTACACGGTTTTTGTTTCCCCATTGGACAATGCTGTTTAGATCAGAATTTAATGAGCTTATCATACGCTGCCGTTCAAGTTCCACATCCGAAGGACATGGGTGTGAATCAAAAAACGAATATGAGAAGCTGAGGGTACTGTCGTCAGCGAAACAGTTTAATGGATTAGAAGTTTCAGATAAAAGATCGTTTATGAATAAAAGGAAGAGAGTCGGAGACAAAACGGAGCCCTGGGGCACACCAGCATTTATTTTATGGATTTCAGACTTGAAACCATCCAATACAACTTGAATTAAACGGTCCGAAAGGTAGTTTGTAATCCAGCGAAGTAGAGATTCGTCGATACCAAATGCACCAATGCCAATGCCAAACTCTATCAAATGCTTTTGAAATATCAAGTGCAATAATCTTACTTTCTCCAAAACGATGTAAAGATTTGTGCCACTGTTCGGTGAGATAAACCATCAGATCACCAGTGGACCTATTGCTGCGAAAGCCGTACTGCCAGTCATTAAGAAGCTTTCGATCTTCGAGATATTTCTTGAGCTGGAAATTGATCAGCGTGTCCATGACCTGGAAAAGAAGGGACGTAAGTGCAATTGGTCGATAGTTGGAGGGTGAAGAAGATACGCCTTTTTGAGGGACAGGCTGGACAAATGCTGTTTTTCATCCACTCGGAAAGAGACCAGTAGAGTAGGACAGATGGAAAAGCTTACGCAGTGGTTTTGCCAGCGTAATGGTATCATGGTAGGGTGAAGCTGGGCAAAAATAAAAAATTTTATATATAGTTATATAAGAAGATTGACATCGAGAAACACTTTAGGTACATACGTATATTTTTGAAATTTTATTATTTATAGGGTAAAATGGGGTAAAACCAAAGAAATTATAGCTGATTTTACATTTTTTTTTTTAATATTTAGAGGATTGGCTTCATTTAAGGATATATATTTTTAATATGTATAGTTCTTTATAGGGTGAAAGGGGGTGAACAAATATATGAATACAACATTCTTCTTCTGTTTAAATAATAATATTTAGAGTATTGCCTTCGGAAATCACTTTACATCACTTCACATTAAAATGTCTTACTTATAAGGTAAACTGGGTGAAAAACTTAAAATTAATATCTGATATCAAAAATTCTTTTTCCGTTTAAATAATAATATTTAGAGGATTTTCCATCGAAAATCACTTAGGGGTAGATATTTTAAAAATTTAGCTATTTATAGTGTGAACTTGGGTAAAAATTATATTATATTGATATATTTTATACGGTAATATTTTAAGAATGTTCTTCGAGGATTACTTTAGGGATAGATGTTGTATTTATAGGGAGAAATTCGGACATACAACTTTAATATTTATCTAAAGTTTGTATTTAGATAAAGCGAGCCCCTGGGCTAGTGTGATACATAAATTCTTAGCTTATCAAAAATTTTGATCGATAATGGCAACACTAATTCGTTATTTTTGTTGAAAATATCCAATAAAGTATAGATACATGTCAACTTGAATACACTGAGGGAAAAATTGCGATCATAAATTAAATACGACCGTATTTGATCTAAAGTTTTTTAAATGAAGGCGCGCATATTCATTTTTACGTTGAAATCAACTTTTGTACATTTATATTCCGTTCAACGTTGTTTTAAAGTGAAACGTTATCATTTTTAAATTGAGATCCACATTTAAAGTGCGCTCAACCTTGTATCAAAGTGAAACGTATTCATTTTTACATTGAAATCCACATTTTACCATCCACTTTTATGGCATTTAAAGTGCCATCAACGTATTTGCAAAGTGTTGCATAGTCAAGTAAACCTCAATTTGTTTGTATTTGTAAGCTTAATATAAAAAATTTCGGGAGCGCGTTGTTGTTTTTCGAGGTAGCTCCCTTACATTTGTGAAAAAATTAAACGTGCACTTTAAATTCACTTTCATATAATCGAAAAACAATATTGAATTACTTTTCCTATATTTATTAATATGAAATACTCATAGCATTAAACGATTCACTTTAAGGCGTCACAAACAAAAATGAAATGCATCGAGCATGAATATACATTTGTCTTTGTCTTACATAAATTTAAACAAAGAAGCGTGGCGTGGGTAGCCATTTTGAATCAATACCTAACCAAGCGAAGTTCAATCTACGTTGATTCGAAGTAGACAAATGTTGTTTTAAAAGATGGATGAATTTGATTTAACTTTGATTCCACAACATATAAACGAAGTAAAATCTAGTTCGTTTTTAAGTATGGAAACACTTTGAAATAAAGTCCCGCCACTTTGAATTAAGAATTTTCGGCGTTTGGCACCAAATCGTTCCGAAAAATATTAGAATCAAAGTTTTTTGCTTTGATTTTACGTTGTTTTTTTCTCTGTGTAGGGTCGCCCTTAAATTTATGATTAACTTTTTTTGTATGTGTCTTTTTGACCCCACAGTACACTAAATATCAAAGGCCCCATTCACGTGACTATAATGAGGCCGAATACGCGGTTGATTAGCAATTTCCAAAACCTGAGTAAATTAAATTACAGATTTAAACCACTCTGCATAAATGGGCCCTTAGAATTATAAATTGTACTTTCGCTTCAAGGTCGTTGTCATATTTTGATCGTAAATGTTGAAAGCATTTGTATCGTATTGAATAAGGACAAAAACGAAAATTCCATAATTTGAAATAACTTTTAATCCGTCCCTGGATTGAAGGAATTTCAAAAAAAAAAAAAAAAAAACTAACAAAAGTGAAACCAAGAAAATAATAAAAAAAATACAAGGCGCTACTACTAATAGTTGCCACATTAGAGTCAAGCGTGTGCTTTTCGCTTGAATAATGTGCTTAAGCATTTCTATTAAAGTCAAGTTATTTATTATTGTTGTTTTTTATTTTTATTTTTAATACAAATTTGGCACCTTTTTTTAGTTGATGCTTCTGAAGGAGAGACTTCTTTAGCAAAGGAATGCATTTACACATATTTCATTTTATTGAACAAACTTTGGCCATTGACGTTTTATTGGTGTTTTATAATTAGTTTTTATTATCTGATATAGGTATGGAGACAGACAGTGTTGCCGGCAATATGTAGATACATATTTATAATTCAAACAGAGAAGCATAATATTTTCATTTTCTATTGTGTAAGATTTTCACAATAGGAGCTTATATAAATTATGAGAAATTTTATCTGAAGAATCTTTTGTCTGAAGGAAGATACATACACAGTTCATATGTAAGCATAAGCATTCATACATGTTGGCCCAAATTTTGTGTTTTTTTTTTTGTTTTGTGTTGTTTAGTTAGAATTGAATGGAATTTGTGTTGAATGCTGCTGATGTTGACTCAGTGATAAGATAGAATATTTAATTTTTTTTTTTATGAAAAATATAAGAGAACAAAGCAAGTTGATTGTTTACTTTGAGAGTTGATTATGTTTTTTTGTGTGGCGCTAGATCATTTTTTTTCTGGAATTTAGGATTTTATTTGAAAATTATGTGTTGTACTTAAAAATGACAGATATATCAGCTTTTCTGTATGTGGGAATTGTAAGGAATTTTTATTTTTTAATTGTTTCCATAATGTTGTAATTAATATTAATAAATTAATTTTGATTTGAAAGACATCAATTTAAATGTAAATTATTTTTAATGTATGTATTTTATATTTTTGTTTTCAAAATCTGTCAAAAAAAAATTATTATGATTTATTAATAATGTTAAGATTTTTAATTCGGAATAGGGAGAAGTAGGGAATTTGATATTGAATCTTTGTGTATGAATTCTTTACTGTTTTTGTAACGGTATTATTGTTTTAATCAAGTTCGTGAGTCGTTTTTGATAAAGTTAGGAAAATTAAGGGACCATAGGGTCCATTTCTTTGAATTTTGGAGACCAAAACCATTCCTCACACAAATTCTTGACAAAAATTAATAAAAGTTGAATGCATTTTATGAATTGGGGTTAAAGAATGTTTTAATTTTCAAAATGGGGGTTTCAAATATAATGTCGGAATATGCTAAGAAATGACACAATAGAAAAAAAAAAAAAGGCACTAGTACGGTAACTTGGGCGCCGACAATTGATAACGGATTTTTGTAGAAGGGTCAAATACAAACATTTTTTAATATAAGTGTGGGGGGGTCTATCTCCCTCCGTTTAGGCGGGAGCGGCAATTTAATGAAAAATGTACTAAAATGGAAAAAAATAATTAAAAAATAACTTTAATACCTACAATTGAGTATTATATCTTTTTTAAAAGCAAATACTCTGTTTTATTAGCCAGTTTTTAAATCAAGTGAAATCTATCGATAGTTTTTGAAAAAACTACTTTCAAACTCAAAACTTGGGAAAAAAATCATAAAAAAATGTTTAAAGTGTAATTTTTCAAAACTTTGAGATATTATATATATTTTTTTTTTAGAAATCGTTGCTCATATTAATTCTTAATCAGAAACTGAAAACAAAATGATTTTATGTCTTCTAGTTTTCGAGAAAATTAAAACTGACCAAAACTACTGTTTTAATTCAATTAATTTTTTTTTGCTTGAGTTTTTTTTTTCGTGGTCTTATTTCGATAGTAAAAATAGAATATGGATTAATTCTTACACAAATTGACTCTAAATTATCGTTCGGTTCGGTGAATGCAAAATTTGATGTTTAAAGTGCTAGTACCCAGCATATGTTTTGTATTTTGAGTTTGAATGGCAATTTTTTGAAAACTATTGACACAATTAATTTAATTTTAATGTAGGATTAAAGATCAGACTTCTGGCTTTTAAAACCTTTACTGTTTTGCATTTTAAGTATTGTCTTTGCGTTTTAATATTTGTTTTTCCATTTAAGTCGTTTTTATTGAAAATCGCCCCTACCACCTAAACGGGGCGAGATAGACACCCCCCCCACTTCCCATAGTAAAAAATGCTTGTATTGGACCCGTCCACAAAAACCCGTTATCAATTTTCGGCGCCCGAGTTATCGTACTCTCCCCAAAAAAAATATTTGATGGGGTGTTTTTTTTTAGCCGTGTGGTTTCCAGAAGAAATAAAACGCATATAATTTAACGTTATGTCCAAGAATTAAGCTTTATTATAAAGATAATGGTTTCGATTTTGGGCAAGTGGGCTGGCTCGAATAAATTTCAGCCGAGAGGCCCAATTTTCGATCACTTTTTGCAGCAATTGGGGCCGTATTTCAGCAATAACGCGCCGAATATGAATATTCTCTTCAAGGCGTCAATCGTCTCGGGCTTATCTGCGTAGACTAGCGACTTCACAAAATCGTACAAAAAATAGTCCAGCAGTGTTAAGTCGCACGATCTTGGAGACCTCGCCACCTCACCAAAAGTTTCCTTCAATAAATTGATTGTTTCGTTGGCTGTATGACATGTAGCGCCGCCGCCGTCTTTTTGGAACCAAAGGTCGTACACATCAACATCCTCTAATTCAGGCACGACTAAGTCATTAATCATGGCTCTATAGACTTCCCCATTGACTGAACATTATGGCCGGGTTCATTTTTGAAGAAATATGGACCAATGATTCCCTCTGCCCATAGAGCCCACCAGACAGTGACTTTTTGAGGATGTAACGGCGACCCAACAATGGCTTGAAGATTATGATCACTCCAAGTACGACAATTTTGCTTATTTACGTACCCATTCAACCAAAAATGAGCTTCATCGCTGAACAAAATTTTCTTGTGAAAACTGGGATGCGTCGCCAGAACCGAACCATTATTTTGGTAATAAATTTGCATGATTTGCAAACTTTGTTCAGGAGTAAGTCTATTCAATATGAAATGGCAAACCAAACTGAGCATTAATCAAGTGACAGCTGTCAAAAGACCAACCCTGAAAAAAGTATTGCCAGATTGAAAACCACACGTCTAAAAAAAACACCCGTTACTAATCCGGAATTTAAGAAAATGATTTCAGACATGTCTGAAATCTTCTGTCTAAATTTATACTTTCATATGAAAGTGAATATACAATTTAGATTTGTACCAGATTTAGAAGAGCAGTAAAGAAGTAAGTTAAAATGCAAGTTGACTCGTTCAAACTTGTACATAAAGTGATCTATATAGATAGCTTTTTGGAATTAAATATTCTTTCTGGCGGAGGGGCAAAGAAATTGAAACATTTCCATAATAAACAACAATAATAAACAACTGTCAAATTTGGTATTTTTGTATAATTGTTATATAATCCCAAGTTTTTTAAATAAATTTCTTGCGCTAAAAAAAAGGCGACTTTGGAGCGATTCGGGTGCCATTGGAAACAAAAATTCTGATACCGATTTGTTAAGCCATAGGCTCTCAAATTGAATAGAAAGATTACTACGAAGATGATGTATTAAAAACATTGAAAAAGAAATCCGAATTTTTTTATATTAAATTTTTTTTTCGGGAAAAAGTGGTTTTACGGCTTTTGAGAGACGTTTGGAACGAAATATTATGTGTACGCCAAAATTTAGTTTCTTACCTATCTGTCAAGATATAAACCGCCTAATTCCATTACAGGATGGTTTTGATGATGATGGATTACAAAAAAAACTCAACAAAATCCCATTTTTTGTTTTAAATTATTTAAAAAAAACCGAAAATTTTGTTTTATATGAAGATCAACCCCTTTGAATTTAACGCGACACAAAAGTCTTTCAACGCAGCCGTCAACGCATTGTCAGTATTTATCGTTGATGATCGCAACATTTCTCTGTAGTAGCCCGTAGCGTAATGGTTAGTGCGTTCGACTGTCACGCTGGAGGTCTGGGATCGCCTCGTCCACCTAAAAACTAAAAAGTTTTTTTGAGGGCTACTGCCTCTTGGGAGGAATTGACAAATCCTCCAAGAGTATCACTTGTCACGAATAAGTGCTTCTCGTCTAGCCGTTCGGATTCGGCATAAAATTGTAGGTCCCTTCCATTCCTGTCCAAAGGCGCACACAGGAATGGTTGCGAGTTGTTAGTCACTAGGCCCTGGTTCTTCATGAGCCGTTGTGCCACCCGATTTATTTATTTATTATCGCAACATTTCTCAGACTTGAGACAGAATTTGATGTCAGGTTTGGACAACTCGTTGAGCATTTGCGTTGAAGTAAGACCAAGATTGCGACCTTGTAGGTTTATTTTCGTCATTGAAGTATACGATTAACCATAGTTTAAGGCAATTATGGAACGAAATGTTTTTGATTATCGTTTTAATATGTGCAGAAGAAAATAAATATGTAACTGAAATTGGATTTTTTAATTTATTAGACTCTGTAAATTTCGGTCTAAATATAGAGTCTCGTGTCAGTCTCGTCTCGGTTGCTTAAAAAGCAGTGTCGTCCTGTCTCGTCTCGGTCTCGTCATGCGAGACCGAGACTTTTCTCGTCTCGTGGCCAGCCCTAATCCTAGATAGCCTATAGCAGTAAAATCAGAACGTGGCCAGTCAAAAACATGGAAGCAACTTTGTCGACGTTTATAACTGTCAAAATGAGGTAAAAATGTTTGTGTTGTCACTTTTATAGACGTGTTTAGCTGAAGTTCATGAAGGAAATTGGTTTACTATGATACGAGTTAAAAAATAATTAAAATTAAGAAAATTTTAGTAAATGCTTGTCTAATTAGAAAAATGTTAAGTAGTATCATTAGGCCGTTTAAAATTTTACGTCAATTTCATCAAATTGTTCGAGTTCATAAATTTTTAATCTGTCAAAAAAAATGGGATGATTATTTTGAACTTGTTTTAACAATATATGACTTTTTTGTGGACTATAATAGGTCTTGTATTTATTTTTTACAATTTAATCAGATGTGAAAATTTGAGTGTGATTACACTCTTTTCCAGGCCTGTCAAAATGTTTAATATAAAAATCATTTGTATTAAACTTATTTAATACAAATGATTTTTATATTAATAAACTGACGTTAATAAATAATAAATATTATATTTTGTATCAATTAATATGCTTACTCGTTATCTTTTAAATCTAAATATCTTCAAAAAGACGTTTAACGAAGCAATATTTTTGTTTTCCTTTTTTTAATATTTTACTTTCAACCATGATTAAATTGTTAACAGATAAATACATGTTCTATAGTAGGGTGTTTCATTTTTCCAAAGTTGTGATTTTCATATGAAGTCGCTCACGCCCCGAGTCTAAGCGATGTAAAAGAAATATATACCAAATTTCATGAAGATTGGATAATGTTTAGAGGTTGCACATTTTGATCACTTTTTTGTAAAACTAGTGGAATATGAAATAATGAAGTTTTTTGTACTTATTAGTTTTTCATGATCAAAAGAAGGAAAATGGAAAGGAAAAACTAAGTCTCAGTTTTTAAAAATCCTTCTCATTTAGCCTTGCTTTGGGATAGTAAATTGGTGCCCTCAGTGGCCAATGAGAGAGGGTCTGTCAGAATTGTGTTTAATAAAGAGTTAAAGTTCTATAGTGACTCGCTAAGATTTTGAACATTATTAGCCTTGTTGCCCTGAAATGCACTGGTGTGAGCAGATGGCAGAAGTAGTAATATGAACTGACCGGGGGTTCATGATAATGTCATGGGTTGGGTATGCCTTTTGATACTACATCATCTAAAATATACGACTTATCTAAAGGGGACGGAAAAACGTTTTTATTGTTTGCTTTCCGTTTGATATCTGTCAGATCAAAACGGTGGATCATCATTAAGCTGATGATAATGGGAATATGACTAAAATTTTAGAAATCAAACCTGCAAGGAAAAAGGAAGTGAAACTATTAAAGGGTAAAAAATAGTTTTAAATAGAAAATACATGATCAATTTCGTTACAAACCATTGTTTGGACTCCATTTAGTTAAATAATATGGAAGTGATTCTTCAACGAAACATGTGACGCTTTAAAAGTGGTCAATGATACCACAGAAATAGTAATTGCATACAAAGTTTAACAAACCAGCCAGGGACGAAAAACAAAAACAAATATTATTAATGAAAATAGAGTATCACAAGAAAGTCTTCACCAAGCGAACAAAAACGGGATTTCCTAGTTCAAATTTGATTAATATAAACAAAATGTTTATCCTCATAATACAAATGATATGCTTCAATTTAAGTTTCAATTTTTATCAATTTTGTGAATTTAGTTCTCCCAAAAAAAGCAATTAACATTGTAAATTCGTTTTTTTGCCTCTTTTAGAAAAGTGATCAAAGTGTGCAACCTCTAAACATCAACCAATGTTCTTGAAATTTGGCTGAAATATCATTTTCGTCGCAAGGACTCAGGGCGTAAGCGACTTCCGCAAAGATACTAAATCTTATTTTTTTCCTTACAAAATGCAACACCCTATTCTATAGCCTAAGAAGAAGTTATATATTTTTAATTAATCAAAAGGTCACGTAAATATGAATAGTTTTTAACTTGTTTTTAATTGGTCCTTCAACCTGAACCAACACCTTTATTAAAAAAAAAAAAAGAAAAAAAACACAAGTTATACAATTTCTGATATCTGCCAATGGGGTAGGGGTTGCTAATATAGCAAGAGCATGTGCTAAGTTATATTTTTTTTTATAAAAATTGCTTTTGAAAGTCGTTATAACGAACAAGACTATTAAACTCTATTAATAGTTCTAAAAAAAAAAACAAGCATAAATTGTACTCTTGTTATGAACTTAAATTTAGTGTACTCTACGTTTAGTCTACATCCTTTTGCTTGACGCTAATGAATGATAATTATCAAAGCCAAATCAGAAACATAATTCAAAAAGACCCCTTTTTGTGGTTTTTATGTTGTGAACAAGACAACTAACATTCCATGTCCAGGGGAGAACACAAGGATCTCATTGAGGACATAAGCAGCGAAACAGAGCTCGTAAAATATGAACAACACAACAAAAAAAATGAATAAAAATAACAACACAAAACGGATTAGCAATCCTAATACCTTAAGTAATTTATCAAAACAAAACTACACCTGCTTTATTGGCTCTGGCCTCATTTGGTCGACAGTTGGAAGTTGTGGAGTCTGCGTTCCGCCTCGTTCCCGTTTCTCTGTGCCATTTACAGTAAAAAAAAAGATATAGTAGAGTTGTATAGTAATTCACAAAAGGGAAACATTCACACCCCTGTGGAATACACAAATACATATGTATCTTGTGTAGGTATACACTCCACCGCACCGGAGATACCGGAGACACCGGAGAAAGATATAGAGAAGATCTACTAAATTGGCGACAGTATTAACAACCTTTAATCTGATGGAATCCCATGTCCGACAAGCTTGTTCGACTTCTTGTTTTGCCGTAACAACGACACGGACGACAACGACAACGACTGCGACTACGACTATACGACCAAATTCCAAGTATAATACATATGCCCATCGCCATCAGGCTTGATGTAGTATATAGAGGTCCCTATAATATATTTATGCACATATTGAAGGGATTTGTTGATTCTGGAATTGCACCAGAGCGACACATAGCACATAGGTCATTGCAATGCTTTTACAATGTTACCTACACTTGTACACATACAATTGAATAAGAACCTTAATGTTGTTGTTAAGGTAAAAAGCATAGATAGTTATTTCCCTTCAACAAATCTTATTACTTAGTGCGGGAAGAACTCTGGCGGAGAAGATGATGAAGCTGAAGAATGATTTCCTGTGCTATTTTATAGCTCTTTCCTTCTTGAGTTGCTTGCAGGATGCTAGAATCAGTTTCATGGGGAGATATTTATTAAAAATATTGTGGTTCTTAGCTATGAGAGCTACTACCTTCAGAGCAATAATTGATTGCTTTTGGTTGTGCTGGTTGCGAGGAAAAACAAACAACTTTTTGTCAGATATCATCGAATGACTCGACTAAGATGGAAATTCATTTAAATCATATTTTGACTACCTTCTGTTTTTTTTTTTTTTTTTTTTTGTATTCTTTGTCAGCGGTACACACTGCTACTATGGGAGCATTTTGTATTGACATATACACTGGAAAACAGAAATTAAGAGTATCGATGCCCTTGTCCCAACAAATAAAGTAAGTTATTCAAGTGACAGTGTGTATGGCAAGAAAATAAAATATTTTTTTTTTTCATCATAACAAAAATTACTGTTTTTTTTTTTTTTTTTCAGAAAAGTTAAAATTAAGTTTTTTATTTAATTGGAAAACAAAAATATTTCGCTCACTTAAGTGCATTATGGGTGCATCCCACTTAAGTAAATGTGCATACAAAATGATACCAATTATTTAAGTTTATTATGATTAAACCCCGCTTTAGTGAAAATGAAAACAAAATATGATCCCCTCACTTAACTTCCTTAAGCACGCATCTCATTAAAGCGAAAGTGACAAAACTGAAAACAAAAATACGATGCATTTCATATGAGTGAACATCGCGTGAAACTGAAAACAAACAATTTATTCTCTTCATGTGCAATATGGATGGTCTGCCGAAACAAAACAAGACAAAAGATTTGGTCCACTTAAGTGAATTTTATAAAAAAAGTTTTATGTGAGATATCAATTAGGTTTTATCTTTTGTTTAGAGCCCTATCAATGACATTATGTGTGAAATATAACATTGTTCAAATGGCCGCCGCGGCTTCGCTGGGTGGCGCGCATTCGAAAGGTCTAGTTTTCCATGACTTTTGTGCATAAATCATGCTGAATTGATCGATTATGTTGTCTTTGAGGGCCGCGGTGGTTGCGGCATAATCGCATAGATCTGCGACTTCAGTAAGTCCCACAAGAAAAAAGTCCAAAGGGGTCAAATCACACGATCTTGGTGGCCAATTCACGTCGCCTCGGTGCGGTGCAAGATAACCATGCCATGAAACCGCTCGTGCAGAATATCGATTGTGGCTTGAGCTGTGTGGGCACGTAGCGTCATCCTGTTAAAAGCATATGTATTCGGTGTCCATATCATTCAATTCAGGCCACAAGAAGTTGTTGGTGATCATCGACCTACAGCGATCGCCGTTGACGGTGACGGCCTGGCCAGCATCATTTTCGAAGAAGTACGGACCGATGACTCCTCCAGTCCAAAATCCACACCAAACAGTAACTTTATTTGGATGCATTGGCACCTCGTGAATCTCGCGTGGATTGGTGTCGTCCCGAATCCGGCAATTTTGCTTATTCACGTACCCATTCATCCAAAAATGGGCCTCATTGCTAAAGATGATTTTTTGACCAAAGGGGTCAACAGAACACCCATTTTGATAGTAAAGTTTTATAATTTGCACGTGTTGCTCGACGCTGTAACTTACCACGATGATTTGTCTTTAGTAACTGATTAAAAGACGATTTCTTGACAGAAAGTAAAAGAAACAATATGGCGGCCACGAGCTGTCAAAATCAACTATTGGAAAACCCTTTAGAATCATCTCACTTAAGTGAAACTGAAAAATAAGCGAGTAAATGTACTTCTCTTGCGAACTACACTGTAAAAACAACCTAAAATATCCTGTTTTCGCAATGTTATTCATGCAAAATAAAACAAAGATAAGACCAACAACACAACACAAACAAAAAACAATACAATGTAATTATCTCGAACCCTTTATATGTAGGGAAATCGTACTTGAATAGTCAACTGTCGGTCGTCCTACCTGCACGTAGAACGTGCTTATAACTCAAACTCTTCGCCCATATTCTCCGCCCTCCTCCTCAGTTTCTGATGAAATACTTTGGTCCATAGGGATAATTAAGTTTAACATTTTAATTGACAGCAGTGCAATTAGTACATACATACACGCTGCTGCTGGTCCAATGAAAATCTGTCACGATGCATCTTCGTCTGGTTTGTCCATCCCATATAGAGGAGCACACCTTTGTGTATAAATATTCCTGATTTGTTCCTCCTCCTTTTTTTTTTTGTATTTATTTATTTTTTTATTTTAATTCATTTTTGTATACATACATATGTATATGCAATGCACATGCACAACTTTTCTTAAACGTAATTTCGTTTGACAATTAAAGTGGAAAACGTATTTGCAAATTAATTTGCTCATTTCCTCCTCACATTTACTCGTACTTATAAACCTACGTAGGTACGTACTGCGTTTATGTGTATCTGCATCTGCACTACACTAGCTCTAGAAGCTTTTCTCTTTTTAATTGAATTCACTTAGATATCGACATGAACATAGGGTCATACAATTAAAAACAGAATACAAAATAAAACAAATATATAAAAACACTCACCTGAGAATTGAAATCGAAAAAGAACTCCGGCCGCAATGGACATGGAAGACCACATTTGCAGGTGCCCGGTGACAATAAGTAATCCTTTATTTGCACCTGTGAACGTAATGTTGCTCCAGTGGGACTATAAAAATAGAAAAAAAGAAAAAAAAATGAATGAGCAAAAAAACATCACTAAGAATCGCATTATAGGAAGGTAGATAGTTCTATAGAGATGAAAATGGAAAAACAATTAATAAAACAGCACGAGATGAGAAAACAACAACAGCACGACGAAAAAAAACAAGTCCACCCTTGGCACTGGCACTGAGCAAAGCATTTTAATTAATTCGTTTGAATGGTTCTTCTGCGATTTCATTTATTTAGAACACAAGAATCTTACACTGGAAATGATTATTATTATTTTTATTATATGAGTATGAATGAATGGGGAAAATGAATGAATCGACGACTTGGTACCGCAGGCGTAATACATAAATAGGACGTTCTAATTAAAAATAATTTCTTTTGCGCACTCTTCTATATTTATAGCTGGATAATGAGAGTTAATGCATCAAGTCGATTTGAGAGGGAATTATATTATAACTATATTGTCGGTGGCTTTATGAATTATGCATAGTCGATGGTGAATTCGATTAAATTTATTTTTTATTTCTCTTTGAAATCGAGATTATATCCAAGGATATTTTTTTTTATTTTTTGTATAAGTAGGAATCGAGGGCACATCCACTTATGGGTGTAGTCTATGTGGTGTGCGAATCCTTGGGGATTTCTTTTTTGAAGACAGATAGCTAATTTATTGAGCACAATGGGACAATTGCAATGGTGAGAAAGGAGAATATACCAGCCATCTTTAGTGCAGTTTATCTACTTCGTTTTAGTCATTATATTCGAACACGAACTTTAGAAGTTCATATGCTCTTAAAAGGGCTAAATGTATTATGGACAAATATTCGGCATTACCAAATTCCCTCAAATCTCGTAAATGACAAAACCAATTTTGTGCTAGTTTTGCAAAATAGTTCTACTGCTTAGCATTTAAAATGTTTATTTTATTTTATTTTTTACTTTCTTTTGTTGTTTTTCTTTTCTTTTTATTTTCAATTTATTTTATTTATTTTATTTATATTATTTATTTTATTTACTTTATATATTTTATTTATTTATTTATTTTATTTATTTTATTTATTTTATTTATTTTATTTATTTTATTTATTTTATTTATTTTATTTATTTTATTTATTTTATTTATTTTATTTATTTTATTTATTTTATTTATTTTATTTATTTTATTTATTTTATTTATTTTATTTATTTTATTTATTTTATTTATTTTATTTATTTTATTTATTTTATTTATTTTATTTATTTTATTTATTTTATTTATTTTATTTATTTATTTTATTTATTTTATTTATTTTATTTATTTTATTTATTTTATTTATTTTATTTATTTTATTTATTTTATTTATTTTATTTATTTTATTTATTTTATTTATTTTATTTATTTTATTTATTTTATTTATTTTATTTATTTTATTTATTTTATTTATTTTATTTATTTTATTTATTTTATTTATTTTATTTATTTTATTTATTTTATTTATTTTATTTATTTTATTTATTTTATTTATTTTATTTATTTTATTTATTTTATTTATTTTATTTATTTTATTTATCTTATTTATTTTATTTATTTTAATTATTTTAATTATTTTATTTATTTTATTTATTTTATTTAATTTATTTATTTTATTTATTTTATTTATTTTATTTATTTTATTTATTTTATTTATTTTATTTATTTTATTTATTTTATTTATTTTATTTATTTTATTTATTTTATTTATTTTATTTATTTTATTTATTTTATTTATTTTATTTATTTTATTTATTTTATTTATTTTATTTATTTTATTTATTTTATTTATTTTATTTATTTTATTTATTTTATTTATTTTATTTATTTTATTTATTTTATTTATTTTATTTATTTTATTTATTTTATTTATTTTATTTATTTTATTTATTTTATTTATTTTATTTATTTTATTTATTTTATTTATTTTATTTATTTTATTTATTTTATTTATTTTATTTATTTTATTTATTTTATTTATTTTATTTATTTTATTTATTTTATTTATTTTATTTATTTTATTTATTTTATTTATTTTATTTATTTTATTTATTTTATTTATTTTATTTATTTTATTTATTTTATTTATTTTATTTATTTTATTTATTTTATTTATTTTATTTATTTTATTTATTTTATTTATTTTATTTATTTTATTTATTTTATTTATTTTATTTATTTTATTTATATTATTTATTTTATTTATTTTATTTATTTTATTTATTTTATTTATATTATTTATTTTATTTATTTTATTTATTTTATTTATTTTATTTATTTTATTTATTTTATTTATTTTATTTATTTTATTTATTTTATTTATTTTATTTATTTTATTTATTTTATTTATTTTATTTATTTTATTTATTTTATTTATTTTATTTATTTTATTTATTTTATTTATTTTATTTATTTTATTTATTTTATTTATTTTATTTATTTTATTTATTTTATTTATTTTATTTATTTTATTTATTTTATTTATTTTATTTATTTTATTTATTTTATTTATTTTATTTATTTTATTTATTTTATTTATTTTATTTATTTTATTTATTTTATTTATTTTATTTATTTTATTTATTTTATTTATTTTATTTATTTTATTTATTTTATTTATTTTATTTATTTTATTTATTTTATTTATTTTATTTATTTTATTTATTTTATTTATTTTATTTATTTTATTTAATTTATTTATTTTATTTATTTTATTTATTTTATTTATTTTATTTATTTTATTTATTTTATTTATTTTATTTATTTTATTTATTTTATTTATTTTATTTATTTTATTTCTTTTATTTATTTTATTTATTTTATTTATTTTATTTATTTTATTTATTTTATTCATTTTATTTTTTTTTTATAATAATTTAGTTTTTTATAATAATTTAGTTTTTTATAATAATTTAGTTTTTTATAATAATTTAGTTTTTTATAATAATTTAGTTTTTTATAATAATTTAGTTTTTTATTTGCTGGGATTAAGAAAATAGCAGGAATAAAATTGCGAAAAATTAAAAAAGGGCTAGTTTTTTAAAAAAAAAAGTGCTAGTTTTTTTAAAAAAGTGCTAGGATTCACAAAATTGCTAGGATTCAAAAAAGTGCTAGGATTAAAAAAGGGCTAAGATTAAAAAAGTGCCAGGGTTAAAAAAGTACTAGGATTAAAATAAATGTTGCGATAAAAAAAGTGCTAGCACTAAAAAAAAGTGTTAGGATTAAAAAAGTCTAAGGATTAAAAAAAGTGTTAGGTATAAAAAGTGCTAAGATTAAAAAACAGTGATTGAATTTAAAAAAGTGATAGGATTGATGAAAAAAGTGCTAGGATTAAAAAAAAGTGCTAGCAAAGTGCTGTAACTTAGTTTGGTTTGTTGTGTGTTTGTTCACATTTAAACTCAAATGTGTTCTATTGTTTTGCGAGTGATGTCAAAAAGTGTGCCTTTAAGCCTGTTGTATAGGTACAGTTTTCTTACAAAAATAATATGTTACACAAAAATGTTTTCATTTATGTGCTTGCAATTAAAAGGCACCATATCAACCCAATATTTAATTTCTTTTTGCATGCGAAAACTTAGTACAAAGTTTTTGCATGCATACATTTTTCTTTTAACCAATGTTATAAGCCATCAAAACTCCGTATTTATTGTGATTAATTTTGGATAAAGACGTTGTTGCTGGTGCAAGACAAAATGACCTAAAAGCAACCCTTATCTACCCCTTATATATATATATATATATATAATAGATGTGCTTATGTTTCTATTTAAGATTCAGATGACATAAGGTGTATTTTCCTCCATAAGTCAATTTACTAGTCGTCTGCGGCCGTATGCATTTCCCCGAAAAGACGTTATACTAGAGTTTACTCATGACAACCCTAATTTTAATGCATAAATTAATTATAATGAGGGATGAGATACATTTCCATTTAAATGAATTTTATACATTTCTAAAGACAAATGTAGCCGATTTTGGGCATAAGTTTATCCTCTAATTTATTTATCATCACCATAGAAACCCTTGCACTAAATAAAAGGGACAGTATGGTGTATAACTATAATGTACATTATAGGAATAAATCATTGGCTTGTCACTTTTTTTCAAGACGATGCCGATGGATGGTAGTTTTCGGTAAATGTTTTTGGAGAACATTTGGCGGTATGCATACCAAGCGGAAACACTTACTAAAAGTAAAAGCAAATACGGCCTGCGATTAGATTTAAAAGTTCAAAAGAGTCGAACCGAAATAGTTTAAGCAATTTCAGAAGCAGCGACAGACACCATATCAATAAAAAAAAAAATCCAATAAGATAAGATTAGTAGTAATAAAGCAGCCCCTTGTCTCTTAGATTATGCACATGGCCATAAAGTTTGAGTGTTAAAAAAAAAAGAAATAGTAAGGATCAATTGCGCGCAGGGGTTTCCATCATTGAAAATATTTTTGTGGAACCTACGCCTTTTCTGATTAAATGTTTGTATACATTTTTTTAAACAATTCAATTTGATAGAAAATTTTATTTCCAACAAAAAGTCTTAAATGTTAAATTCCCAAATTCGGCTTAGTTTTCAAGTTATACCAAAAATATGGAAAATTGACTAGTGTGATTCACTAAGAAATACAATGGTGCATTTGGGGGAATTTTCTGTTTTAAGAAAACTTTGGTCCCAAACAAACTTATACAGTTGGTCTTTTTTTCCTTTCATATTCCGTTTTATTCAATAGCCTATAGTTATCGTAAGGAACAAAAATCTTATTATCATCACAAAGGAAACTTCTGTTTTGCTCGAACTACGAATCGATTCTGTCCATCAGGAACTATTTCAAAATTAGAGGATGAATAAAACTAATAAAAGTAACAGACCATCATTTCTTTTTTGACAACAATTGTTTCCCCTTTCTTATCCTTTCCGGGCACTAGTTTAAGCATTTCTTATTTTTTTGTTTATTATTATAGTAAAAACGTTTTAGGAAAAAGAATGCCTGATTCCAAGAAGACTCACAGCCAAATTATATTAACACCCATTAATCATGCTTTACATAAACATATATTTATTCGGAATTTTAATTATCGCACGCTAAGCTCTTAAATTACAATTTATTGGTGTTAATACTTATTTGCACACAAAAATACCTAAGCCTCGTAAGTTAATTTTTGCATTAAAAAGCAATAAGACGTCAAGATCTTGCCATCACATACCATTTTACTCAAAAAATGGTAATAAAAAAAATAATACACATAGATAAATGTATGTAGCTAATTATTAACTAATTAAAAAAAAACAGCAGGAGAGATTTATGTGCGCGTATATTAAAATTTTTAATTTCGCACCATTTTCGTGGTTATAAATAATCGGGATATGACAAGGAGCGTGCATTTATTAACTCATAATTTATATAGATAGAAGAATGACTATAAGATGTATTAAACAAATAGTAGCATGTTAGCGGGGATTTTTGTATTATTTGTTTTCAATTAAGGGGAATGAATTTATATTTTTTCTTCCAACAATTAAAAAAAAAAATAAAATAAATAAAATGCACGACTGGATCACACGAACTTGCTCTGTGGGTAGTTTTGATAAAATGTAAACAAGTATTGTTTGTTTTTCTTTTCTTTAAAAGCAGAGCGCACTAAGTTGGTGTCGCTTGCGAAAAAATTTGATTTACTCTTAAGGGGGTGTCAACATTTTTACAGAAGTAACCATTATTTTTGGTTCCAGAAATAAGATTTTTTCAATTATTCTATAAAGTATTCAAAAAACACTTTATAAAGGTTGGTCCAACCATAATGCACGATGTTAATTGTGAGTCACAACCTTAACAATAAGTTTTTTGCCCAACTTAATTTGAAATTTCCTTGTTTCAGTGTTTGACAAATTCAACCATGGAGAGGTACGTAATTAAGCAGCGCGTTAAGATTGTTGAAGTCTTTTACGAAAATGGACGTTCAAATCAAAATGCATTTCGTGCACTTCGTGATTTTTTCGGTCAGCATAATCGACCAAGTTTGGCCACAATCGGTAGAATTGTGCGCAAATTTTAGCAAACCGTGTCTGTGGGAAATGTGAAAACAACTGTGTGTGATCGACCAGTTCGTTCTGCGGAAAACATTGCTGTTGTTCGCGATAGTGTGGCAGAAGTGCCGTCAAGCTTGACTCTTCGTCTTGTCCAACAATTGAACATCTCACGAACATCGCTGCAGCGAATTTTGAATAAAGATTTGAATTTACACGCTGAAGCCTACTGACCATTACAAGCGTCGCGTCGAAAATACGCCGCGCCGAATAGTTGGTTGAACAGACAGAAGTGAATGGTGACTTTACAAAGCAAATCATCTTCAGCGACGAGGCTCACTTCCACCTCAGTGGATTCATTAACAAGCAGAATTGCCGCATTTGAACAAATGGGAATGCACGAGTGATTGTGGAAATGGGCCCTACTTCATCGAAAATGAGGTCCGCCAAGCAGTTACCGTGAATGGTGTTCGCTATCGCAAGATGATAACGGACTTCTCGCGCAAAGGCGACGTGAATTGGCCACGAAGATCGTGTGATTTGACCACTTTGGACTTTTTCTTGTTGGGCTTTCTTATGTCGCAGGTCTATGCAAATAAGTTGCAAACCCCCACGGCCCTCAAAGACAACATAACGAAAACAACATAACACCAAAGTCATCGAAAACAGGACCTTTCCAAACAAATACAAATCGAATCCGCGCCACCCAGCTAACCCATAATGTCATTGATATGGCTCTCAAATAAAGATAAAACCGCATTGATATCTCATATACAACTTGTTTAATTCAATTTTCAAATCGACCCGCCCTTAATGGAAAACCCTTGTGGCCAGAAATTGAGGATATGGACCTAGACGATATATGCTTCCAACGGGATGGTGCCACTTGTCACACAGCCAACGAAACAATGGTTATTTGCGCGAGAAATATAATGGTCGTGTTATCTTACGTCGTGTCGATGTTAATTGACCGCCACGATCATGTGATTTGACACCGTTGGACTTCTTTCTTTTGGGATATTTAAAAGAAAAAGTATACCTCAATAAGCCAAGAACAATTCAAGAGCTAAGGGATGAGATGATTTGGCACATTAACGACATTGAACTTTGAAACTCAGTTATGTCTAAGAGTCATTTGAAAATATGGACCATCGGATAAAGGTATGCCACCGAAGCCGTGGCCAGCATTTGACCGATAGTCATTCTATCATAGATCATTCTATCATAATAAAAAATATTAGAATAATTCTCTGAAAACTTTTTGTTTTAATTACAATTAACATCGTGCATTTTCGTTAGACCACACTTTACAAAGTTGAAAAAAAAGTTAAGTTGTTTTTGAAATATTGAGTTTTCAAAAACAAAAAAAAAAAAAAACAGTAGAACAGTTTTAGAAGCTCCTTTATACAAAAGTTGGCACTTAACCGTTTTCAAGAAAGTCAATATTTTCCTCAGAGGTAATTTTTGTTCGTGAACAAAAAGTTGTGGTCATAAAATAAACATTAACAAAAAGTTGCACATATTTCCCAAAAAAAAACATTAGGTACCAAGTTTGAAGAAAATCCATCAAGTCGTTTAGGCTACACACAGAATTTGCGAGACCCGGGCCTCCGTACAGCACCATAACAACATTCCGTTCCAGAAGAAGCTACAAGCGATCAAGCCAGAACCAGAAGCATTCTAAAATATAAACAAAACCCGTTGGAAAACAACACTTAAGCAACATCAACAAGGTAACAAAGAAGACCCATCCTGATCCAAGTAAACCCATCTGACGACGATCCAACGTTGCTGAACAAAGTCAAGGCATCCATCCAGCAAACTTTGCAGACAAATCCAGAAAGGTTCGTTTTTTGGTAAATCTAACGAAGCAAGATCACATTTCTGCAATCAGGGGAAGGAACCAGATGTGAACGGAAATTCAAAGCCGAAAAAAAATGTAATACTTTACCTAATTCTATTTTTCGTGGTGTTCAGAAATTCAAAAGCAATGTCTTCTTATTGATCCTTTTTTTTATTTTAATGCTCTTATCTTAATCTTTTATTCATAATAAAGTTACTCATGAGTCATGCATGACCCTTTGAGTGCAAGTAAATTAAGAAAAAAAAAAAAAAAAAAAAAGAAAACAGAACTATTCTATGGATTGAAAGCCTTATTTCGTCCAGAAAATTTTACGTTCAACTGGACAACTACAAATCACAGAACATACAAGCTGGAATTGCCCAACGTTCGAAGCTAGGCCATCTGATCAGCCTGTGTGAACTGAATGCAAAAATGTTCAGTACCCTGATGACTCCCTTACGTAGTCCACATCGATGGCAGCTGTATACAAAATTACACCATCAACAGACCTCCAAATCTGTCCTAGTAGGACATACACATAAATTTGTGGGCAGATACCTTTATCAATTCGAAGTAAAATATCTCAGCAAAGAAAAAAATGGAAGCAAGATTAATTTGTAAATGAAAAACACCCTGCTGGAAAAGTGCAAAGTCTCTGTCCAGTTTGGGCAAAGGCTTTATTATGTGTTCAGTAGGGAATTTCTAGACGAGGAAACTTGTCAGATACTTGGCTAGCACTTGCTGGATTTCAGTACCAATACTCGCGAGGCCCTCCCTAGTAAAAACTGTTTGATAAGTTTCGGTATCCCATCCCCATAAGGGATGCAATATCAGTATCATATGACACTTTGTTCTCTCTTTCCTTTATCTTCCTTTTCATATCACACTTTTTAATGTGGGTGTGATACATCTGTTTATGTTATATTATTGTTCAGTGAGGAAAAGGTCAGATGAGACAAGTTAGAACAGAAAACTTGTTCTAAGTTGTTCTACCTAAAAAGAAGTACATAAAATCCTGTTCTATTCTGCGTATGGAATGAACCATTAGAGTATGAAACTTATTCACTTTTGATATTGAATTTCCGTATAAGGAATTAGACTGACAGGCAGAAAAACGCGGGAACAAGTCCCACATAAGCCAACTTTTTTTGCCTGACGATGCAAAAGGCCCTTGTTCTAACCTTTGCTAATCCTTGCTAGCCCCATGCCAGAATCTATGTAAGACTCACTAGTGTCTTGTCGAAAACAAGATTGTTTTTCTGCGCGGGCATTTTCACGAAAATGAGACCCATTTGTTTATGATCCAGAAAAAAAATATTTGCTAAAAATTCTCAAAAGTTTAAAAAATATAAAACTTTTTGGCTTTATCTCAATACGACCATTTTCACAAAGATAAAGCTCATTGGAGAACATTTAAATTCGAACACAAATATATTTCTAAAAATCATTAAAATTCATTGGCAACACTAAACGGAAATTTAAAAACCCAAAACAAAAAGCATTACAAAAATATTTCCTTAACAAGAAAAAAAAAATTAACAAAATATCGTTCTCCCGATTGAAATTCTCCCAAAATTAACCACGTCACGCTTGGTGATTCATAATATCATATTGGTCGTTGTTTTTGGATGATGTTATTTTGTTCCCATTCGTTTGGGTGTTCGGTTTAACCGTAAAATTAGTGATCATCAGCTAAACATTAACCTTAATGTTAATGGGATAATATTCTTAATCCCCTTCTATCAATTGAACAAACACAAAAAGGAGCGGCTTCGGACCAAGTCAGCACAGCACGGCACGGCAGCGGCGCGGCGCTTTAAGCCCCAAATTGACCGATTAATTTGGCTTTTAATTTTTCGTTTTATTTTTGCTTTCTGTTTTCTTGACATTCGAATCCTTGTCACACTCGCACAGTTTGTCATGCAAGACGGCAAATTATTAGGTAGATATATTTTTGAGAATTTCAGCTGTTTCTCCCCAAAAATAAAAGGCCAAAAATATGACTCAGCTAAAAATTCCATCGCCACCGGAATCTCCCCGTGGTCCCATTCGACATATTCATTTCATTAATCATTCAGTGCACATTAATAGTTCAGCAAATTCTCTATCATCTCGACCTAGCAGCACATTATCTTCTATAGCTGAATATTATCCATTATCGCCTTGCAATTTAGGTCTCATTAGAACCGTCAGTCTGTCTTCTATATTCTCTCTAGCAAGTAGGTACCAACGGTATATGTAGCAAGTCGAGAACAGAAATCCTTATAAAGAATTAAGGCAATTACGGTTGCATATTAATCGATTAATTCTGTCTGCGAGTCATCAATTAGTCTCGTTTAAAAAGAAGAAGAAGACGAATGCAAAAAAAAAAAATATAAGAAAGAAGAATAAGAACCAAAATAAATGAAATGAAGAAGAAAAAAAAGAGAAAAGACTTTCCAAACAAATAAGAATAAAAAAGGGTGAAAGAAAAGATGGCTAATGGAAAATTCAAAAGGGGGAGGCTGATGGCTGGCTGGCTGGTGGGTGGTTTGAGGGTGGCTTGGTTAGCTGGTTTGGTCGGCAGTGTGCATTGCGCAAAATGAAAGATTTAAATGAAATATAAAGTATAGAGAGAAGGAACAAAAACAACAAACAGAAAAAAAAAATAAACGGTATTCTGCCATTGTTTCAATTCAAGTATATTCAATTCGTAGCCAAAGACAGAGACCCACCTCACCAGAGGCAGTGAAAAGAGCCATAAGCTCTTTATTGGAAATTATGGCGTCTGCGTTTGGAAATCCCTTTTCTATGATTAGTTAGATGAGACTCTCACTATAATATGTGTGTATAAATGGAAGTCGACAAAAAAAATAATAAAAGCGAATTATATGATTGTATATGTGTCCTCCTTCGTCCTTCGAACTTTCTTGTGCTTGTTCTTCGTGATTTCTTCATCGTCGTCGTTGGTTGTATTATAATAGCTCTCGTATAGTCTTCGTCGTTTGTATTGAAGGAGGAGGTTTGTTGGAAGAGAAATCATCTTTTCTTATTCGACTGCGTGTGGAGAAATTATTGATTAGCTGTCGGAGGAACTGTCGACTGTTTCTTGTTATATCGCTTCCCATTTTATACACACATTTTCCACCGCACAAGAGCAGCGCTCTTCTTCTTCTCGGGCATAATATTTCATTTGAACTTTTCTTGGGGTTTTCTTCGTTCAGAGAAAAAGAAGCAAGAAGAAGAACAACGAACGGTATTTATGTGGACGACAGGGTTGTTGGCATTAAATTGCTACCGTAGAACAAAGGATCAATCTTTCTTCTTCAGTTTTTCTTATTTTATTTTATTTTTTTTTCATTTGATTTTATTTTGCTTACATTTTTTTTTTTTTATGTTATTTTTTTTTTTTTGTTGTTTTGTGTTTTTTTGGCCTTTATAAGCTTGCGATTGAGATGTAAAGTAACAGAAAGATTATGTGAGGGATTTATACGGCTTAATCAGTTCAGGGTTGTTATTAATCATTTTGCTCAATTTTTTTTTCGGCATTCAAGCCCAGTTAAGGGGCTTAAGAAGTTAGGAAAGTTTTGTTTTTATAAATATATAATAAAGGTGCATGAAGAGAAGGGAAGAGATAGATGTTGTGATAAATGGTGCAATTATTTTTGAAATAAAAATGAATGCCTATGTGATAGTCTGCCTGGTGTAGATAGTTAAGAAACTGTTAGTGATACAGCTGGGGCAGATGGTTAGTGCTTGCGTGAAGGAGATCATTATAGAAGATGACTTTTGTTAATTAGGAAGATATTTCTAAACTGTTAAAATAATCGTGTTTGAATTGCTGCACTTAGTACTCGCAGGTACCAAATTATTGATTAAAACATAAATGGAGGCAATTAATTATTCGAAATTTAGTTTGGAAATCTATGTCTTCCTTGTTTCTGCGAGACAATAATATACAGGGTGATTCACCTTAGGTGTGGTAAAAGCTCAAACGTGTTTTTAGGGTGGATGCAATCAAAAAATAGTATGGGAGGGGAGTTTATTACCGCCATTCGGGAGAAGGCGCAGTTTTTAGAAACAAAAAATTAAATAACAACCTATCTGGGAAAATGTCAAGTTTCCGTCTAGTTAGATCAAGGCTCTATTAAGTTTTCAATCTAGACGAGAAAACTTGTCAGATATTTGGCAAGCCCTTGCTGTACCAAAAATTAAGACGAGGCAAACTTTTCAAACACACGTGAGGCCCTCCCTAGTAAAAACTTGTTGGATATGTTTCGATACCACATAAGGAATGTCTCTTGTACACCAAAAACAAACAAAGACTTCTACGGAGCCCTACTTCGCTAATTCATTCAAAGTTTATGTGCTCCTCACTTTAAAAATAATTAACTTTTAAGTGAGCAACAGTTTACTTTATGGGAAAAATAATTATCTACACTATTAGGACAGTGATTTCTCATTAAAATATGGTTCATAACATTCCTTGTCACATGCGTAACACTAATGTGTCACATCCGTAACAATTACTAGGGGATTTCACAATGCAAAACATATTTTTTTCACTAACAAAATTCATTACCAAAATGACAAGTGAAAGAAATGACGGGTGATATGGCACCTACTGGCGGGTGATATGGAACTTTACTTTTTAAGTGATTTTGTGCCATAGTTGTTGTTTATATACGTAAAATGCAATAGTACTAGACAAATTGTGCACTTCATGCACTCGAAAGTTACAAAAAAACTGTTCTAAAATTAAAACCAAACATTTATTAGAATCAGGAAGGGGAGATAAGGCACCAGTGTAAATTTACTGAATTTTGGGGGTGCCATATCACCATTTTGGCATTGCCACTGTTATTCGAAATGAAAAGAACATTTACGTATGTGCAGTTATAGCGGTAAAAAGAAACAAACAGACACGATTCACTCTTTGTTTTTCTTGACACCGAAAACTTTCGTTTCTACACTAAATTTACAAAAATACAAAAAAATAATCTTACAAAAAAATCCCTTTTTTTTTGTATTTTCGGTTGTAGTTTAAACATTTAACAAGCTTCTTGGATTTCAACTGCACCCGTTAGAAGCTTGTGTGGAACTTAAAAATATTCTGAAGTCATTGTTTAAAAAAAAATCATTAAGTGCGAAATATTGAGAGGGTGCCATATCCCCCGTGGTGCCATATTACCCGACTTTACCCTATGCCTGAATTGAAACTGGAAACCAAATTTAAGAAAGAGAATTCGGCAAAGCATTTGTTTAATATTTAAGACCAAGTGAAAATTAGATGACCCATTCGTAAGTCACTAGTTTTCTACGTTCACACTCCTAACGCAGCTGAAATAGATCCTTTAACTCAACCATAAATTTTTTAAAATTTAATTTGCTAATTTATTTGAATGATGATGCAGTTCAAAAGATTTGGTCAGGTATTAGTGTTTACAATGCTGCTTCTAACATTAAACACGCCATCAAGCGGTTACATAAGCAAGTCCCAGATTCGACATTTTTAGACAGAGGAAGACGAAGAAAACCAGCGGGAGATGAATTGGCTAGAAGCATACACCAGTTCATCTGCAAAATTTGGTCGGAGGAAAGTATGCCCGATGAATTGAACCTCGGTATAGTGTGCCCTATTCATAAAAAGGGAGATGTTCTGAAATGTACCAACTACAGAGGAATTAGTCTCCTAAACGTCGCTTATAAAATCTTGTCGGCCATTCTGTGTGACCGCTTAAAACCTTTTGTCAACGATCTGATCGGCCCTTATCAGTGCGGTTTTAGGCCAGGCAAGTCAACCGTTGATCAAATGTTCACACCCCGACAGATTTTAGAAAAATCCCGGGAATTCCAGATCGATACACACAACCTTTTTATCGATTTTAAAGTCGCGTATGATAGCGTGAAAAGGGACGAATTATACAGAGCCATGTCGAGTCTCGGCATCCCTGCCAAACTCGTCCGCCTGTGCAGGATGATGATGGAGAAATCTCGCTGCTCCGTCGAAATTGGTAAGAACACCACCGATTCCTTTGATGTTGAGAAAGGATTGAGGCAAGGCGACGCGTTATCATGCAACCTATTCAACATCGTTCTTGAAGCCATCGTACGCAACGCACATGTCAACAACAGCGGTACAATCTATCAAAAGTCCGTTCAATTGCTTGCATATGCGGATGACATAGACATTGTCGGCAGAACGAAGCGAGCTGTGGCAGGGGCATTCGCGAGCATTGAATCGGAGGCGGCTAGAATGGGATTGGCGGTTAATGAGGACAAGACGAAGTATATGCTGTCATCGAGAGAGGAATCTCAACATCGTCGACTCGGGCAAAATATCACGATGGACAGATATAACTTCGAAGTTGTAAAGGACTTTGTCTACCTGAGCTCCACTATTACATCGCAGAATGACTTCAGTGCAGAGATCAAGCGAAGAATTACTCTTGCCAACCGCTGTTTCTTCGGTCTAAGAAGGCATTTAAGTAGTAAGGCCCTCTCTCAGAGAACCAAGGAGACTTTATACAAGACCCTAATCATCCCGGTCCTGCTTTATGGGTCAGAAGCATGGACACTGAAAGATTCGGATAAAAATCTGCTAGGGTGCTTTGAGAGGAAGATTCTTCGTGTGATTTCGGTCCGGTGTGTATCGAAGGAGTATGGAGGAGAAGATTCAACGACGAGCTATACGGGCTATACAGCGACGTTGACCTGGTCAAAAAGCTGAAAATACAGCGGCTGAGATGGCTGGGCCACGTGGAGCGTATGGACAGCAACGCACCTGCACGACGAGTCTTCGAATCCAACCCCGATGGGGTACGCAGCAGAGGAAGAACCCGTAACAGGTGGCGCAATCAAGTGAATGACGACATCAAAGCACTCGGAGTGCGCAACTGGAAGCGGCTAGCTAGGGACAGAGCTGGCTGGAGGGGCTTGTTAGTTGAGGCCGAAGCCCATCCTGGGCTGTGAGCGGCACTAAAAGTAAGTAAATAAGAAGACGAAGACTAGAGAAAACCTTTTTTGTTTGTCATTTCTATTTATGATTCGACGAAGTTAACACAAGTTTTATGAGCGAATTTAAAGCTCTTTTCTTGCGATATAAAAGAAAAAAATAATAAAAATAAAATATTAAACTGGAAAGCAAGTAATGTTATTTTGAAGATTAGATAAAATCATAGTTGTTTTTGAACAATTAGAATATTTGTGTCACACCCGCAACAATCTGAAATTGTTTCACTCATTAATAAATGCGGCTTTTGATTTTCTGTCACTTTTACAGTTCATAATATTTAATTTTAATGACCCTGAACCAATATAAAACATTAAACACAAGCACATTTATGACAGTACATACTAAATGATGAATAAATCTATATTTTTTTCAAAACACAGATAATAATTAATTTTTATTTCTACCTACAGATCAATCATACCAATTAAGTACTTAACTTATATCGATTGTTTCCTGTCTCCTTGGGAAATATTATTCATTATGAGTTTAAATCACGCTGGAGTACTATCGCCACTCGTAACACTTAACAACAATTATAATTACCTTCAATAAACTACATCAAGGACCACAATTTATGCCCCCACTCTCTCCTTCCCCTCTATCTTTATCACTTCCTTTGTTTTGCCACTTGAAGACAAACAAATTATAATATTAACAATAAATGTTGTAACAGACATAATAACACGAACTGTCGTGTGTAGAACACCATACATAGATTTTACATCTTATAACCCCATTTAGACTTAATGATCCCTCAGAGTAACCACAGGGAGATGCTGAATCTGAATCTGAAGCTGATGCTGGCCTCAGGTGTGTGCCCGCACACACTCAAACACACTCCAATCAAAAACCTACCAGTCTGTCCGTCCAAAGTGATTAGCATACGAAACACATCGAAATAATTACATCTCATTTGAGGTTGTCATGTTAGCGCATAACTCTCAAGAGTCGAGACAAACATCATAAGAACGCAATTGTTGTCAGAGACTAAAATTTAATTTTTATTTTGTTTTTCCCGCATGAGTTTGTAATACGACGATGCGACGAGACCAGACGAGACAACAAATTGCGTATCTTTGAAATGTTTACAAAGTGCCATTGGCAATTTGTTAAAGTTTTCCCACACAAACCTTCGAAAAGTTTATTAAATCCGGTTATAGATACGAGTACTTCTTACTTTTCAAGTGAAAAGATACATGGTTTACAAAATAAAGCCATCAACATATATATTCGATCGAAATTTACATTTTTGTTGTCTGTTCAATTTATTATTAAATTTATCCAACAACAACAATGACAAAAATTCCACCCAAATCACCTCCTTTTATCGAGTTACATGTACCAACATTATTTTGTATGTGTCCTGACCTTGTATGTTAACATACAGTTTTTTTTTTTTTTTTTTTTTTTTTTTTTCATTTACAACAACGATGACGTGATGAAGCCGCAGTTCAGAGACGAGAGTTCTCGTAGACGGCTCAAGGTGACCGCATCAGTAAAATTAATTGAAATCGTTTTCATTGTATTATAAATATTGTGGTTTTTGTAACGAAACGAGTAAGATCTGGGCCTGGGGTTGGACTGCAATGTAACTGGGAGATGCGATGTGATGAGCCATCATTATAAATTTATATAAGAGAACCCCTCGTCATAAGTCATCATTATTTTTTCTGATTTCTTAGGGAAAATATATTGGTTTCATAAAATTAACTTATCTACAAGTATAAGACGTATTATTACCTGAAAATAAATTGATTTAAAAATGTCGATACTTGGTTTAGTTCAGTTGCGTTACGTATGTGACCTTAGAACACTGGTCATTTGCTTGGTTATCAACCATACTTGCCAAAATCGACTATGGAATAAGTATTTATGGAAAGTAATAAAACCCTAGTACCATACCGCCATACGACTAAGCCTTAAAGCATTTAGAACTACACCTATTAAAAATATTTACACGGAAGCTGGTCTTCCTTCCATAGAGCAAAAAGTCCAACCTCTACTTATTCAAAAGTTAAATACAACTGAAAGAAGTCTTATAGCAATCGACGCTAAGCAATGTTTAAGTCGCAAAAAAATACCTTAAACACTGTCTACCCTCTACAATGCTACAAAGTTTTCAAAACAAATGGATATCCCAATTCTGAAAAATAATATACGACCTGCCCCCAAACCACCTTGGACCTTGTCAAGAGATTGTGTAAATATCCAACTCAAGAGCTTATACCAAAAACGACAACCTCAAATGAGCAGTACAAACAGAGTTTCCTTGAAATAATGCAGACCGAAAAATAATGTTGACAACAGATCACTCTTCCTGAAAATTATCCGCAACAAACTGACTGGCAATCGAAACAACATCAAACTCATGAGGATCCCAGGACACGTTGGGATAAAAGGCATTGAATCAGCAGATAAAGCTGCAAAATCAGCAACCAGTGAACCACTGACTACCTCTTACGTCCCAAACAACAAAGACACGAACAAAAAATACAGTCAAACTCCGTAACTCGAACAACTATAATCCACATAAAAAGTTCGACTTATCAAGACTTCGAGTTGGCCAAATTTTTCATCGATATGAAAACACGTGTTTAACGAAACAACTCAGAGTAGAGCTTAAAATCAGTTCTGGATCCTCAAACTATCCGGATCGGATCCGAAAATGCGAATCAGATCCGGATCCAGGATCCGATATCAGAAATATCCGGATAATCCGGATAGCCGGATCCAAATCTTGGATCCGAGATCCAAAACTATACGGATAGTGTCGTATCCTCAAAAATACAAGCAGCAACTATTATGTATGTAAATTAAAGAAAATAATGCAATAATATTTAATTGCACACTACATAAAAGAAATCCTTACCTAAGAACCTTCCAGCCAGCAGCTCAACATGTAATGAAATGAATGAGTCTGTTTTCATGCACATACAAATAATATCCTCTTTTCAAATGGGTTTCCCCCAAAACTTCAAATTTGAAATGCACACGTGATTTATTCCCATAAAATTCGAGTTATAAAAGTTCGAGTAAAGAGGTAAAAAACATAGAGAATTTGATGTCTAAGCGCTGTTGCCACATGATTTAGTTCGAGTTATACAAAATTCGACTTATTAAAGTTCGAGTTATCGAAGTTTGACTGTACAACGATATTGGGACGTGAAACTTTATGAAGATTGGATGCAATATAGACACCATTACTCAGAGATCAAGCCAAACGCTGAAAGGACCATCTACCCCACACAATGCTCATGGAAAAAAATCAAAATATACCTCCGGCTTCGAATGGGTCACACAAATACCACGCACGGCCATCTTATGACAAAATCTGATCCTGCAAACTGTCATCTATGTGATCAAAACGAAATAGCCAGCATCAAACACCTTGTCCACGACTGCTCCAAAATCAAAGATGGCTCCAAAATATTACTCCCAAACTCATCCTTAGTGATCCTACTCAAAAATCCATCTGAAGAAAACATCTTACTAACCTACAAACTAATCTGTAAACTAAAGATAAATTAATGTGGTGTGAAATTTTGCTAGAAGACTTTGTCTCATACTTGACAAATATTAACCTAATAGTTGATTTTTGGCTTTAGTGAAGAAATGAGCAACAAAACTATGGAAAACTACCTAAAATTTGTACTTGATAGTGTTACATTATCTGACATTAAAATGTTACGTATGTGACCAAGTATGACTTTTAAGCACAAAAAAAAGAAAACAAATAAGTGCCCGATTACACGATTCGTTTTTTCGGTTGTTTCGTCTTTCGTCTTTTTGACAGCTTGCGTGAGGGGAGTAGAAATGTAGAGGGAAGGAAGTAACGAAAGCAGGAATGAAAATTTCAAGACTTTTTCTGGTTGAACTTTGACGTTTCTGATTTGGCAACCACAATTCTCCTCGATGTTAGCAAAAAACGATTTGAACAAAAATTATTGAATTGAAAAATAGTTTTTCGTAATTGAATACACCTAATATGCGTTTGTATTTGCGAAATAAGTGATTAAAAAATATTTGTATTTATTACTATTGATTATTTTCTTACAAAACATTCCCCAATTCCATGAACGTCAAAATAACGAATGGAAGTACGTACGTATTTTCGCGAACCATGTAATCATGAACGTTCTTGCCTGTCAAAAACACGAAAGACGAAACGAACGGGAAAACGAACCGTATAATCAGGCTCTTAGAGACAATTTAATGGGAACAACAAAACTACGGAAAACAATTAAAAAAATTAACTTTAATTTTTTCCGCATGTTACACTTAAATATACGATTTTGACTAATGGCAATTTGCACCAAAATGATCTAAAACCATTCTTTGCTAAAAGGCTATTTAAATTTATGGACATAATATGCACCAATCATCTTCACAGATTTTTTAGCTAAAATAGAGTTCATTATCCATCCCTGCATTGAAACATCTGCTTTCAAAACTGAACGAAAAAGTTTCAACTAGTGCAACTGAGATAGCACTACGAGAAATGTCAATTAAAATAAATAAACATTTGGATACGCTGCGTACCAACACATACCCCGTTTACAAACAGAATCGAGAGCTCAAGTTGGATTAGGGTCGGATTTTCGACCCAGGTGTTTTGTCAATTGAGTTGAGAGCCCCATTTGAAGTTGAGTTGATATGGTGTTGAGATTACATTTAATGGAATGACAATAATATATTTATTTTACACAAAAACAGTTTAAATTTAATGAATTTTAGTACATACTTCACATAGCTATTAAAACAAATAAATAATTTTACTCGCAAATGTGCAAAAACACTGTGGTGAACACATCCTCAAGACCGACTCTTCGACCCAGGTTTTTTATCAACAATTTCGACTCGACTCCGCTCCTGAAGTGGAATCGATTCGGTTGAAGCTCATTTCAAGTCAACGCAGGTATACAAAGGGGCCAAGCGAGCTTGAAGCTCGCTCGAATACCTCATGTAAACGGGGTACCATACAAACATAGGTACCTAGTAGGTACCTAGTCCATGCAACTCGAAAACAGAACAAAAATTGTGAAAAATATGCATCTTTGTAACTCGACAGCTTAATATTATGATTTTGGCTGGGTTGTAGTTCATTAATATATTATTATATTCGTTTTCATTAAGTACTGTATTGGGTTGTTTTCCACTTCACTCAAAATATAAAAAAAATTGTAGGTATTTAAATTCCAACTCAGGGGCCAGTTATAGCTATCATTCAAAACCATCATTGAAAAAGTTGTCTGTTGATTTTGAGACCCTTCGAAAGTTTAATCATTAAATATTTGAATGCAGAAATATTGCTTACGACTTCAAAATTATTTCTCTTCCAAAAAAAATTAATTTTGAACCATATCTTCCCCATAACGTAACTTTTAATTTTTTCAATGATCATTGGTAAGGTAGTTCATCACTGAAAAAATAAAATTTACGTTATGGGGAAGATATGGGTCAAAATGAATTTTTTTAAAATGCAGTGCATTGAAAATGCAGTGTAGGAACTTCAAAAACATATTTCATAAAAGAGCTGAGTGGCCTAGACATGGCTATGGAGTCCAAAATATTTTCCGAAGAGCCAAATGGCTGCAAGACGCATTCAAAGCTTCAATCTTTGAGTGCGTCTTGCAGACATTTGGAGCCACGTGACTTTGTGACGTAAGTGACATTTAAATGTTACGTATGTGACTGAGTATTATTTGTATGCAAGAAAAGAAAATAATAAACGATAATGTAATGGGAACAACAAAACTATGGAAAGATATCTTAAATTTTAACTTGATTTTGTTACGTAAGTGACATTTAAATGTTACGTACATACAATGTGACTGAGTATGATTTTTATCTAGGAAAAGAAAATAATAAACGATAATGTAATGGGAACCACAAAACTATGGAAAACTATCTTAAATTTTAACTTGACTTTGTGACGTGACATTTAAATGTTACGTATGTGATTGAGTATTATTTTTATGCAAGAAAAGAAAATAATAAACGATAATGTAATGGGAACAACAAAACTATGGAAAGATATCTTAAATTTTAACTTGACTTTGTTACGTAAGTGACATTTAAATGTTACGTACATACATACATATGTGAGTGAGTATGATTTGTATGCAGGAAAAGAAAATAATAAACGATAAAGTAATGGGAACAACAAAACTATGTAAAATTTGAACTTGACATATTGTTACGGATGTGACATTTAAATGTTACGTATGTTACTGAGTATAATTTCACGGAAGAGAAGAATATATTACAGTATAATATAATGCCAACAACAAAACTATGGAAAACTACCTTAAATTTTAACTTGGAATTGTTAAGTTTTGGACATCAATATGTTATGTATGTGAATAAGTATAATTTGAATGCAATCAATGAAAGAATATAATAAACGATATTTTAATGGTAAATTATTGTAGTAAAAGTCAATAAAAGTTACAATTCCTTTGTAAAATTAAGTTTTTTTCTTATTTGTCACACATCATCCCTTTGTAAAATTAAGTTTTTTTCTTATTTTTCACACATCATCCCTTTGTAAAATTAAGTTTTCTCACTTAAAAATGCAAAAAAATGTCACACTCTAAAAGTATTCTATTATTATCGTTAAAAGTATGTATCTACAGTAGATTTTGAAAAGCATAAAGATTTAATTTTGAAACGCCAAACTGTAACGGATGTGACATAGGCTGTATTTAAATTCAAGCTCGGCTTAATTTTCAGATCCAATGTAATTTAGTTTGATGTTAGCAGCAGTTTTTTTTTTATTTTAACAAATCAATTATTATTTTGATGAAAATGTTTGTTTTTTAGTTATAAGACATTTATTTGAGTGAGTATATATTTTTGTTACCGTTGTGACACAAACTCCTTTATGAATCAACTGCGCAAGAACTGATATTTTAAATAGCTACAAATAGTTAACGGAAATTAAATTAAAAAAAAAGTACATCAGCTAATATCAAGGAAATCTGCTATTATCAAGGGGTTCATCATTATGCGTTGACCGCAAGACCAAAAATGATGTCGAAAGTTTGTACATTAGTGACTTATGGTGGTTATAATTGTTCTGTGGATTGTAGGTGGTGCAGCGCTGTGGAGCTATACTCAGCGTTATTTCTTAAGATCAAACCATCAAAATGGCGCCCGACTAGAAACAAACTTGGCTTCTCAGGAGAAACAAAAAAGCTTTGAATATCTGTTCGAATCAAAACGACACCTAATAGATGATCCTTTTACGTTTAATTAGCGTTTATTTTTTTTTTTAATTTCTAAACGAACATCCCTTTTCAAATAAAACACGCATTTGCTGACGGTTGACGGTTTTCCGGACCAACATGTTCTTCCTTCCCAATGACTTTCTCGCATTTATTTAAATATTTCATTGTCAAATAAACTTGTTCTATCTAAAAAAAAAAAACTATCACATTTATATGCGCATTAACATATAACTAGTTTATCATTTATTATATTTTTGTTTCCTCTTCCAAATGACAAACCGCACCCACTACTCTATATATACCCAACTCGAATCACGTAAATTATGCATGCAAATTATAATAATTTGTTTATTACTTATTGTTCGTTATAGTTAGTTATAATAGAAAAACAAAATTAAATTCCACAAAGATCACAAATAACTTCCGCCAGAGTAACTGTCATTAATCGTGATCCATTTTCACGTGACGTGAATGAGATGCTTGTGTTATGTAGGTATGCACACAAACCGCAAGTTATAATAAGTTATTTGTTTTGTTATTTGTTTTTGTTTTTATCAACAGTTTCATAGAGCGTGGCAAGATGCAGTCAGCCTGTGCGCCACACTGCCTGCTGCCATTATCCATTATTTAGCGGTCGATCAGATAGATGGCGGCTATTTTGCGTTTGATCGCATTTTACATAGTTAAATTGACGCATAAGATGGACAGCAGCATTTTCCCATGTGGAACAAATCATTGGCCTCGTGGTATGCATCAGTTTATGCATAAATTTGAACATCATTGCACATAGCAAACAGAAAATGCTTAGAAAAAGATCACAAGTATTTTTAAATTGCAATGTTATGTACAGTTCATTATGTAGTTTAGGTGCTCTAAGGGCATATAGTGGTTTTGCAAAAAAAAAAATGATACATGATAATGGTAGATAAATGTGTGTGCCTGTAACAGCCGCTGATTAGTTTTTTGTTCGAAACTTGATTTTTAAAGATTTCTTTCTATACTCTGTTCAGTTCGTATTTTCAGTACAGGGGGTGTTTGCCTCTCACCCTTACTTTTATGGATTTCAATAAGCTATCTCTTTTTTTATAAAGCTTTTGCATTTTCCATGGTTGCCCTATCGCACATTATAAATTGGCATATTTCTCTCTTCTTTTTCATTCAAAAGTCAGTAGGGTTACCAACTGCTAATTTAGATTTCATAAAAAGAAAAAATGTAGATCGTAAACTAAATCCAAAAAAAATTAATGTAAATGCAAATTAAAATAAATCTATATTTTTTCCACACCACCAAGAGGTAAGATAGTAGGCGCGTTTTTTTAAGAGTTCCCCAGGAGGCCTGATCTCATTTTACGTAAAAATAAATCACAGACAAAATAAATTGAATTAAAAAAAAAAAAAACATTTTATCACTCCGACGAGTAGTTGCTGCTGCTACTCTCTTCTTTTTTCTAACTAGGATTAGGATTAGGTTAGATTAGATTATAAGATTTATTTCAAGAAAAAATGATTAGTAATGCCGTATTAGAATTTTTAGAAAGGAAATAAATTTTATTTTATAAACCCTTGGTAAAATATTACAATAAACACGAAACCTTATTTTTTTTTTAATATTTATTTTCATGAAGAAAAAAAAACTATTTGGCAATTCAAATTGCAATTAGTTAATGAATCGAACTCTATCAAAAACTTGCTCAAGTAGTAATTCTTTCTTAAAAAAATACCCAACAAATATGTTATAGCAGCATGTAAGCAGATAAGATGTAAGATGTAAGCAGAAAAACACGAAGTGACAACACTTTTTTCCTTAAACATAAAATATATGCTCTCAAAAGCTTTTATAAAGCTATAATTCTGAAAGCTACATAGCAAAAACCAAAGAAAAGGGTATTAGAATTTCCATCCCCCGACGTATGGGAACTCTGAATCAATGTGTTGTTTTTAACAAAGAGCGAGAGGCAAATTGTGTGCATCTGCATCTTGTTTCAGTCTCCTCACAACCACGGAGCAGACAGTTCATGATGGTATGGATTATTTCTGACGTTGAGTGCAATGCAAACACCAGCCAGCACGTGTATGTTTGAAAAAGCTCTCCCATAAGGCCTGTATTGAAAATACAAACTGAACAAAGTATAGTACTCAAATTTGTAAATAATGCATTTTCATTTTTTACTTATTTATTATTATTACAATTTTCTTCCGTTTTGTTTCTCCAACGGCAACTAACAAAAACAAAAAACGTCAGATTTTCAACTTCAATAATATTACGGACAATAATTCATTGTGTGCGGGAAAAAGTGGAGACGTTACTCTAGTAATCTCCTACGATTGTCTATTGATTGATGTATTCTTCGAAGATATGCGCAATAATGAGGATCCAGAAATATGCATAAAAAGCGAAATATGCATTTATACGAAAAAATGCATTTCAAGCTAAATATGCATTAATAGAAAAATATGCATTTATAGCAAAATATGCTTTTATAGCTAAATTTGGACTTATAGCAAAATATGCATTTATAGCCAAATTTGCCCTTATAGCTAAATATGCATTTATAACAAAATATGCATTTACAGCAAAAATGCTTTTAAAGCTAAATATGCATTTATAGCAAAATATGCATTTGTAGCAAAATACACATTTATAGCTAAATATGCATTTATAGCAAAACATGCATTTGTAGCAACATATGCATTTATATCAAAATATGAATTTATATCAAAACATGCATTTATAGCAAAATATGCATTTATAGCAAAATATGCATTTGTAGCCAAATATGCATTTATATCAAAATATGCATTTTAAGCTAAGTATGAATTTAAAGCAAACTATGCAAAAATATGCACTATCGATTTAATGGTATTTTAAAGGAAGTTTAATGATTCTAAGGCTCTTCAAAAAAAATATGCACTTTCACGGAAATCCTAGCCCTATAATGATTATTATTATTTAGCCAAATAGTGATGCCAATCACAAACAATTTGTAAAAAAAAAATGTATGCCTAATATTTATGTGCAAAAATTGTAACAACCAGAAAACAGTTATGGACAGGGCGGACAAAAACTGGTTTAACGTTGGACTTTTAAAAAAGTTCTAATAACAGTCGTAATTGGATAACCATTACAATTCGATGTGAACAAGTTGTCAAATTCTAAAAGGTCATGACGTGCCCTGATTAAGGGACACCCTATATTTCTTTACCATAATTATTTATCTGAACATATCGTTTAAAAGCAACCCCGTGCGACCCATCCCCTGTGCACTTGTCTTTATTTTGTTTTGTATAAATTGTGGGCGCTGTCAACACACGATCATGTTCTGTCAGTTTTAAGTTTTCAGTCGTCTTTCTGAGTTCTTTCAGTATTAGGTATGTATGAATGTGTGTTTGGGGAGCAAAATAGGAATTGCCAATTGATGTCTGTTGTCAAATCCAATTAAGCCGGGTTTTAAACACACGCCTTTCAGTGTTCATTTAAGGGTGCATAATAGATGAATAATATAGGTACTGTTTGTTGGTCTCTTTGTAGAGGGACACTTAAGATATATGGGTTTGTTTATTATGATTGATTTGTGTGTTCTAAATGATGAAAAATGTTTAGAACTTTTTGATTTGATAAAATATCGTGAGTGACATATTTGTTGAAAGGTTTTTTTTTATTTTATTGTTGTTTTTTTATTATGAAAAGTGTTTGTTTTGGGCGTAGGTCACTAATTGACATTAATTTGTAAACATTAAAGATACAAATTAATGAAACTATGAGGAATTACTTCCAATTATTATGGTAAAAAAATGTGTTGTATAGATGGAGTTAAGTTTAAGAAAATTTGAGCTAAAAAAACTACAAGTAGTTTCATATGGACATTGGTGGTCTGTAAAAAACTGTGGTAAAAATCAAACCTTATTGTTTTAGATGAGTAAAGAAAATTATGTGCTCAAACTTAATCAAAAATTATGACTTGTTTTGATATTATTTATGTTTGTTTTGTATTTTTAATAAAAGTATCACAGAATTAATATTATATTTTAATTCAATTATCCACTTAGACTCACACTATTCATCTACCTACTTGGTTACTGTTCAACTTGAATAATAATAAAGCCCAAAACTAGGTATGTACTTAAAAATTACATCCCTCATCCTTGGCAGAACTCTTGATGTATGCATATTAATTTTTCATAATCCCCATAAGTTCAAAGTACATGTACATTGTACATATAAATATGTATACATTGTTATGGAGACATGCCTCTCCATCATGATGTCGCTCTATGGAGCTTGCCCCCGTCTCATCATCATGATCCTATAATACCTACTACGTTCGTCGGTAGTTTTATGTATGACGAACGTTAAAATTTTCCACACTATAACAGGTTCATTGTCAGTAGAAAAGAGAAGACAACTACAACACCAGCTATAACATCAACAACAACAATTCACAAAAAAATTAAGTAATAATACAAAAAAAAAATCAAAACCATTTTTTTCGCTCTTTGCCTGCCATTTATCCTTGGTCCTGGCGGCATAGCACATGAATACTTATACAGGAAACATACTCTTGTATGCATAGTGTACAATAATGAAACAAAACATTTTTCTATGTAAGACTACAAGAGTATTTATATCCTCCACGGGGAGTAACTGACTGTATAAACTAAAATTTTATTGTACACAATGCACTGAGTATAGTACCTACCTCCCATCCACCTCATACTTTCATATATACCAACGGAACGCGACTAAACCACCAAACACCCACGGTAACCACTTTTATACATTTCTGTACAAAATTGAGAACTTTTCAGTTTTTTTTTAGATTTATATCGAAAACTTATGCAAATCTGAATATAAGCTTGATAATTTAATTTAAATAATGGATTTTTATAAAATGTGGTGAAGGACTGAGTTGAATTTCAAAGATATAGGATATAAGGATACTGTGTTGAAGTTCTTGTTAATTTCAATCTTGAATATTTTAAAAACAAAAACCGCTTTTGACGACGAAAAAACACTATACTTTAAGAGATATTCTAATCTTTCAACTAATGGGGATATTTTTGAGTTACGAGGTATTGCAAGACAAAAAAAAAACATTATCTTATCTTGCCTTACGATATACGTTTTTGTATTACAATATATTTTTACATATAAAGTTCATCTTAGGTAGTTATGACTTATGAGGTATTTTGCTGGGTTACGAGATATTGTAGAGAAAAACATTTAATTTTGGTTATTGCTGGTTTAAGATGTATTGTAAATTGTCTGCTTAAGAGCTACTTCTTTCTTTTATAAGATATTTCCGCAGATAAAGTTCATCTTGGGTGATTATGACGATGTATTTGGTTACGAGACATTGCAGCAAAAATACTTTATTTGGATTTTTGCTGATTTAAGAGATATTGTAGTTTGTCGGCTTGCAACATATCTTTTTGGGTTACAAGATATTTCATCAAAAAGAAATTATTTTGGTTAGTTATGGAAAGTGAGGTATTGTAGTTGCACGGGTTACAAGGTATTTGCCTAGGTTATGACATATTGCAGAAAAAAGTTCATCTTAGTTGGTTTACACGGTATTGTAATTTAATGTTATTAAAGGTATTTGTCTAGGTTATGAGATATTGCAGCAAAAAGAGTCCACCTTGGTTAGTTAAGTTTTAAGTATTAAGTATCGTATATTTTTATTTGTGGCTTAGTATAGTATAGTTCATCAAACAAAAATTGATCCATGTTGGTTTTGGTTTAAGAGGTTTTGTAATTTTTGGCTTACGAGGTATTTTTCTGGGTTAAAAAACTTTATTTTTAGTCATAGTTTAAGAGGTATTGTAAGTTGTTAGCCTACTGTTTTTAGGTTACGAGAGATAACAGCAAAGAAAACATAATTTTCGTTCGTTATGTTTCAAGAGGTATTGTAATTTTTTGGTATTTTCCTGGGCAACGAAGTATTATAATTTCGCAGCTTACGATGCATACTTCTAAAAATGGAGTGGCACAACGGCTCGTGAAGAACCAGGGCTTAGTGACTAATAACTCGCAACCATTCCTGTGTTCGCCTGTCGACAGGAATGGAAGGGACCTACAATTTAATGCCGAATCCAAACGGCTAGACGAGAAGCACTTATTCGTGACAAGTGATACTCTTGGAGGATTTGTCAATTCCTCGCAAGAGGCAGTAGCCCTGAAAAAAACGTTTTAGTTTTTAGGTGGACTAGACTGGGAAGTGTACCCAGACCTCCAGCGTGACAGTCGAACGCACTAACCATTAAGCTACGGGCCACTACGGATGCATACTTCTGGGTTACAAAATATTTTGTGTGCATTATTAACATATTATGTATTATGTTTTTGACCAATGTTATAGATTAAATTTAACAAGCCTTACGAGACTTTGACCATCACATTCAAAACATTTTTTATTACAGAAACTACTGAAAACAACTCATTTCAGTTGGTTAAGAGGTATTAGAACTACAGCAACGAAACGTCAAAAATATCAGATAAACGCTTAAACCGTGTATAGGTACCAAAAAGTAGATCATACTTAGTTTGTAGGATTTCGTTGAAGGATCGTTGAATATTGCGGTTTTAAACGGTATTGCTTCAAAACGGTCAATACAAAATTTATTGAAAATTTGTAGATTTTCTCGAAGGCTTTTTAAAAATTTGGTGATTTTTGTTTGTAAAATATTTAAGACCCAATTTGTAGATCACAAGGTTGTCTACAAAAAAAAAAAAAAATGTCTCTAATCAACTCATTTAAAAGACATCGTCATTTCAAAAATAAGAGAAGTCATATTCTGATAAATGTGCAATTTTTATACGTGTTTTCCATATGGGAAAACTTTAATACCCAGATAGTTGTATCTAAAGATAGTTAATTTTTACTCTACTAGTATTTTTGAGAGTTGCATACCTACCCAACTATCCAAAAGGTAATGAACCTATTAACAATCGACCCGGTACCTTGACAAATTGAAAGGGTCTGAATCTCTCCAAAAAACACACAAGGTACTTAAGTTTCTAAATATGCAACGATTGTAGTGTATTTTGGAGAGTTACAGGCCCATCCAACTACCTTAAGATACCGGATCTATTTTCTGAAACTCTCCAAAACACATAAGGAACTTTAACAGCATATTTTGGAGAATTCCAGTCCCACCCAACAAAAGGTACCGGAAATATTAACAAACGACCCGGTCGTTGCAAAACTGGATAAGTGTGAAACTCTCCAAAATACTCAAGGTACTATAATTTCAAAATTTCTAACATAAGTATTGTATTATGGAGAGTATACGTCAACTTAACTACGAAAGAAGCCGAAGGTACTAAAACTGTACTAAGAAAAATGTTGAGGTATTTGCTTAGTAGTTTGTATAGGAGAGTTCTAGACCGTTCGTCAATTTGTACCGTATTGAAGTTACACCTATGAAACTATTATCATTAATTATTTAGAGAATTTTTGTTCCCGTTCAGCAATTATTTCTTTCGAATGTCGGTACACTATTTCACTTAGTGGCAACCATGTTAAAACCACCCCACTGATTTTGTTTGTATTTTTCCTGCATATGCTGCCTGTCATTGTCAGTCGTTCATATTTTTGTCATCCTGGCAACGACGACACGACGACGACGACTTATGATGCTAGAGTTTGGGGGTAGTGTATTTTAAAAAATAATAATAAAAACAAAGACAAAAAAAATCAAGTGAATATATTTTTTGTACTTTCGTCCTTTGGGTGAAGTATTATGGTATGAAATTTCATTATTGTTGGTTGTGTCGTAAAGTTTTAACACTCCTTTTATATAGCAATTGAAAAACTGTGGAATACAGTTTTTTTCTTCTTTTTTTATGATGCTTTGCTGCTACTGTTGTTCTTATAGGGAGGTATAGAATATAGATCTTTATATTTTCATTGTCCTTCTCGCATATACAAATGCATATATCTCAATGGATACACTTCAGAGAGAAAGAAAATAACAAAACTACATCGTTGAGGCAATTTAAAAAGGATTTACTTTTCGTTGTGATACTTTTGACTCCCTATAGTGAAATTAGGGGTGTTCATTCATAAAAGTCATCCTTTTGGATAAATAAAACGCATTTAAAAGGATCAAAGGACGAAGCTGTGTTTGAAAGTGTATACTAAGTGTATATTTTGTTAAGGTACACGACGACGATGACGCCCAGTCTATATAGCGCTTGAGGTAGGAATCATTGTAATAAGTTTCTCTTCGCCAAAGGACTAAGGTGTGTTTTTTCTCGTTGCAAGGTGATTATGTCCTGATGTGAAGATAATTCGCGTTCGAAGGACCCCCCAGGTTAAACAATGTAATATACCTTGCTCATTTGCATGCGAAAGGAAATTTACATGCTAAACATATTTGTGCAAGCAAAATGGCAAAATCTCACCTCAATTTCTGCTCAAAACCAACACAAAAAAAAAATAAAAGAGAATCCTTTTTGAGTGTGCACTTCGACAGGATATACATAAAAGCATTGGCGGAAGAACTACTATAGAATCCTTCGATGTGATTTTATCGGGTTACTTTGCAATGGGATGAGAGGGTTTTTGGTTGTTGGCCAAGTTTTAAAAGAGCATTGTTTTTGTTGATTTTTTTTTGTGTAACATATCCCATCAGCAGGATACACAAAAGGAACATGCGAGTTCATTACAAGAGATGATACTTTGGAGGTTAACCAAAACAACAGACAATAGTTTCAAGTAGTTGGATAAGCTCCAAAAATGTTTTTAGGGCTCTTCACGTATAGATAGGTATTTTATATGTGTGTACCTAAGGTAGTGTTGTTTTGTTGTGTTGTGTTGACTCACAACAATGCAGAATGTATAAAATGTATAGACAATTAGAAGGGTTACTGCGGAAATACATATAAGAGGTGGATTATTCTGTAAATACTTTGGCAGAAGGTTATATTTTTGGCACATTAAAGGAGTATCCTGTCTGGATGCCGTATGTTATGACCTTTTTTCGTTATAGTTGTTGTTGTTGCATAAGGGGATGAGGCGGAGAATTAAATGAAGGATGTTTGTGTGGAAATGGCTGTTCCTGGGGGAACTCATTCAAAAAAGCTGTCTATTGTTAGCTCTCGACGGATATGATTTAATGAAGTGAGGAAGTTCTGGAATAGTTTTTTTTGATTGTTTTTTTTTTCCGAGAGTGAAGATTTATCTCAATAATAAATCAGACATTTTGAGATTTTCTACTATTTATCTCGAAAAGCAGAATAATTTTAAGAGTTCTGAGGCATGGCTCACTAGGAAATTAACAAAATAGACTTTTTCTTTTATTCGTGAAGTTTTGATTAATAAATCTCTTGCATTTAAAGAACGACATTTTTAAATATAATTTTTAAACCATAGGTCTGAAGAAGTCGAAATCAATTTTTTATTCATAAACTTTTTAAGAAAATTAAACGTAATTATGTAAAGTAAGTATAAATGGGAGGCCGACAGGATCATGAAATCAAAAAATCAGAAAAGAAAAAAATCAAGAAAACCCTAAAGAAATAATCCATAATATCCCAAATCCCAAAAAAAAACACATTTCAGAAAACCCAACATCTCAAAAACCCAAAATCCAAAAAGGACAAAATGTTATAAATAAGGCTCCTAACCTTTAGCACCTCATATATGAAATATTCGCAAAAGAAAGGTATGCCATCTAAAAGGTCAGTCATTGGTCAACAAAGTTCAACTAGTTTCTGAAATTGGTCAGCCATAGAAAATTTGTAATCAATGGTTTAAGTTTTTCAAGGTCACCAACTATTTTTGGCACCTCATTTATGGGATATTCGCAAAAAAGTGTACCTACCATTCGAAAGGCCACCGACTTTTGATAAAAAGTCATCTAATTTCAGTAATTGGTCAGCCATGGGTTTTTTTTAATGAATTTTTAAAGTTTGTTCCAAGGTCAGAGTATAAGACTTTTAACACCTCATTTATAGAATTTAAAAAATGTGAGTATGCCATCTAAAAGGTCAAGATTGGTCAAAAAAGATCAGCTACTTTCAGTAATTGGTCAACCATAGATTTTTTTGTAATATTTTTTTTTTTTTAATTTTCAAGGTCAAAACTATTTTTAGCACCTCATTTATGGGATATTTGAAAAAAATATATACCATCTGAAAGGTTATCTAGACCTCATAAAAGGTCAACCAATTTCAGTAATTGGTCAGCCATAGTTTTTGTTTAATTGAATTTTTAAAATTTATTTTTTCAATGTCGTAAGAGTTGTATCCCCTCATTTGTGGGATATCCGCAAAAGAAGTATACCATATGAAAGGCCAACGACTCGTCATAAAAGCTCAGCTAGTTTTAGTTATTGGTCAACCATAAGATATTTTATATGAACTTTTGAAGTTTTTTAATTTTTAAGGCCGTATAAGACTTTTAGCACCTCATTTATGGGATATTCGCAAATAAGGAATACCAATTGAAAGACTCGTGATAAAAGGTCAGCTAGTTTCAGTAATTGGTCATAGGTTTTTTTTTAATGAAGAGACATACTGATTAGATTAGATTAGATAGAGATTTCCCCCCCCCCCCCCCCCCCCTTAAGAATAATTTACATAAACATATAAAAAAAAATCTATAAAGCATGGCTTTGCCGTCTGTCTGATTGACAATTCTTTTTATCACGATTACAAGATCCAATTATTAACAACTATTAACAATTAAATTAAAAATAAAGATATTAAAAATCACCATTAATTATTTTTTTTTCTATAAGTGAGTGCAATTTTACAAAATTTATATAGATAAGGTACATTCATTTCATTTAGAAGGGATATAATTTCTTCTTCCGTTAAGGTAATACTCCCGAAATTACTTTTTCTAAACTCCCTTAAAATTGAACATCGACCCAGAAAATGGAAAACATCTTCTCGTTCTTCCCACTTACACTAGCTGCATATAATTGGGAGATCTTCTCTGTGTGGTATGTAATTAAGGTTTAGTAGTTCACCTCGCAAGCGGCACATCATAGCTATTTCCTCTACCTTACACTCATCTCTGAAATAGTTTCGTTGATCAAGAGAGTACTCCAGTCGACTATAAATAGTCCTATGGAGAGAACCAGCTGCTTCTTCTATGAATTTCGCTCTTGTTTGTGCATCAACGCGTTTAATGAGTTCATATAATTCTGGTTTCCAATCCCTTATGTAATTTAGGCCAATACTGATGCCACAATCTTCAGCCAAATCTAGCCAGTCCTTGAAAACCCCTGCTCTACTTTGAACCATTTGCAATGCGCCTTTTTTGGAAGACGATGATTTGGCATTTGCATCACATTGAGCATATAGTCTATTTGCAACTTAAGCGTTTTTATAAACATTGGGACAATTCAGTCAGAGCAAAATCCAAACAGAGCAAATAAACTTGGACTTAAGGCACATCCCTGTCTTACTCCTGACTTGGTTTCAAACCACTTCGACCTAAGACTACCATTCCAAACAGCAGCTTTCTATCTTGGTACAGGTTTCGAATTAACTGGCCAAATTTATATGATATACCCATCCCAAAAAGCTTGTACATTAATGCACTTCCCTTCTACTCTACTCTTATACTGTAACCTTGAAACAATCTTTAAAAAATCATTAAAAGAAAGCCTATGGCTGAAAAATGTCGAATTTTTATGAGCATTTAATAACCCTTCAAATGGTATAACTTTTTTGGAAAATTCGGATTTTGCAAACTGATTCATATCCAAAACGAAAATTCGAATGAGTGCAGTAGTCTGATTTAAGCAACTCATCTGTTTCAAATTTTGATAGACCGAAGTTTTTTAATTTACTTCAAATTGATGAAAAACAAAAACAAAAAGAGAATTTTGTTTACAATTTATTTCTAGCAAATTTTTGTCTCCAGAATTTCAGCCAATCTAACGACTTTTGGTCTAGCGACTTTTCATTTCAGCATGCGGCAACACTGGTGATGTGTACACGAGCCGTAAGGGCTAGTTTCACACTGCACACTTAGCGGAATAAGTTCCACTTTGATTAGGTTTTACACATTGGTATTTTATGGTAATTTTTGCAGACTGAGTTGGTGATACTTAAGTGCCCAACATAGGGGCCTTAGTTGCAACTTTTGTGCACTCAAATGCCAGTCCTGTTACTGTAAAACTGTAAAATACAACCTAGTCTGTCAAGTTTTTGGGATTTTGTTTTCGGAAAGGAGAATGGGCATTTTGGTCTACCTATTGCTCTCCTATTGAGATATATGTATGTACATATGTCGTTGGAAAGCTCAGCCCTAGTATATCACTTTTTTGTATGGACACAAAGTTGTAACCCATGGGGTTTAGGCAGCATATGGCAACAAAGATTGCAATTAGAGCAAAAATGAATTGCAATAGTGTGCCATTGCAATGACAGTATCGGTCACTTTCGATGAACTGAATAGACACCAAAATAAATGAACTTTTATACCAATGGCCAATAATGGCAAATAATATCATGGTTGGCGAATAATTCGCTTAACAGTATGAAAATTCGCCTTTTTTTTATTTGATTTAACGAATATAATGAATGAGAATAATTGTGCGTCTAGTGTCCACAGTTGAGATATACAACGTTGGAAAGCTTAATTCAAGAGCATCATTTTTGAATATGGACACATAACTGTAAACCATGGGGTTTAAGCATTATATTACAAAATATAAGACAATTCGTCCATGTTTATTCAAATTTGCTAGCTGTTTTTCTTATGTTTTTGGTCGCTTATTTTAGCCAACTTCCATTGTTTAGGACAAACAAAACACTCGTTCGTTGGTACACTCCAAAGTGCCTAATCATTTTCATAAGTCTCGTTTCTGGGCATTAGGTAGACCAGGTTCCATATATTTTTTCCCATTCTCCTCTTTTCGAATGACTTTGTTGTATATTTATTATTGGAAACTTTCGTATTGAATTACAACCACCTCTCCGTACAACCGGAACCACTGTGGTCTGAAGATTTTTGTATCCTCCATCATAGTTCGCAGTTATTATTATGACTGATAGATAGAATTAACTGGAAGAAAAAAATTGTTGCTTGGACTTTAAGTAGGTACTTCAAGTTTACTGCGTGTCTCAATTACCATCTTGTGACATATTTCCAGTTTTATATTCGAACATAATTACGTATAGGTATACTTTTTTTTGAGACAAAGGATGTTTTTTTTTAATTATTTTAATATATGTACATTTTTAATTTAAAACATCTAGAACAGATCACATCTGCAATTTCTTTAGCTATAGATATGTTTTTTTGTTGTTGTATCCAAGTTTTAAAACCACTCAAAGGTTCCCATCAGACCATCTTTGCTAAGCCAATTTTAATTACCTTCAAAAAAAGAACTAAGTTGAGGTAAGGTATAAGTCATTATATGAAAAGACACAACTTTGTGAAGAGCCCTTATGAAATATTCACCCATCATCCATTGTATACCCACTACTGAGATTCTTACGAAAATCTACCAGTAAATATCATCATTAATTATTTTAAGACGATAATGGAAACAAAGTGCTTTTTGGGGGTAAAATGACATAATCTTCTCCACTCATGTCGAGGGTTTAGGTTTTTTTTTTCTTTGCTGTTGTTGCTATTTTAATGCGATGCGATCCTTATTTGCAATATGGTGGCTTTTCTATGCGAGAAGTATGTACACATAATTATACTACAGGGAGAGCTTTTTCAATAATAAAAAAAAATTCATTCTATCCCATGGTAAAGGATCATTAAAACAAATTGACAAAATACATGACCATCACACAGTACCGCAACCTTGTATCGGACCAAGAAAATATAACCTCATCGAGGAAGACAAAAAGGCAAAGAGCATACTATATTCTTTTGTGAGTCGAGTCGGCCATTAAACTAAGAAACTCGACAAACTATACATGTAAATTACAAGGCTTGTATGTTTGTTTGTTTGTTATCACCTGCTTAGTCCAAACAATAGACTCAATAAAAATAAACCCAAACGATTCTTGGCCATCCTCGTTATCCTTTCTTAAGATAATAGCTTTGCTATATGAGAAGATTGCCAATCGGCAATTTTACCCCCAAAGGCTCAAATAATCGTCATTAACTCCCAAATGGAAAATTCCTTGTTGTTGTGGCTGTGGACTCGTAAACTCTATAAACGAAGAGCATATATGTATGTACGTACGGTGGGGGCTCAGCCTATACGTTCTTATATACGAAAAGAACTCTCTATATGAACGAACATATTAGGTTATGGTGTGGATCCTTTGGTAGACTTTTTCCACTTAACAACACATTTTAGCAATTCACATCCGTTATTGCAATTAGTTCATTTTTCTTCCGCCTGAAATGGAATGTCTACCCTTTTTTTTCTCCTTTTCTGTGTTTTTTCTTCTTGCCAGACAAGGAGTTGAAAAACTTTGAATTGAGATGTAAAAAAAAATAAAAAGTGAAAACGCTCACCGACGACGACGTCGAATCTGTCGTCATCGTCATCGTTGGTTTGGTTGGTAAGTTGTAGGAGCAAGCTCATTCTTTTAACAATTTTCCTCGTTTTTCGCTGTCAACATTGTGTATGTTGGCAATTATTTTAATTCTTTTTTTCACGTTTACGTTTGCTTTCTAAAACAACAAACTCTTTAAATAAGTTTATGTGTGTGTCCCCAAAGTTTAATTCAAACAATTTACCATTGCCGGTGGTGTGTTTTTTTGTTGAATGAAAGAGTTGTAGCAGTAGGAGCAACAGTATATGGCAAATGGCAATTCTAGTGCTCAAATATGACGGCAATTAAAATACAAGTTTTCCTTCCGAAAAAGCAAAAAGATACATATGTACAATTGTACACAAACAGTGCCGTACTAAGAGTTTAAGCTGTCGCACAAGTATAGAGAATAATTTGACCGAAAGGACCACAGGAAACAGTTAAGTGTGGTTTGATAATAAGTTGCAGGGACAATATAATGGAAGGTTGAAGCACCCTACTTATGTTCAGCTCATTATATTTACCTATCTCTTTACTGAAAAATGCATACCGCCAGTTTCTAGGTTATAAAATTTTCAACAAAAAAAGGTCAAAATAGGGGTTTCTCGAAAAAAAGGTGTAGGTTAGTTGTGGCAGAAAATCACCTCACATATTCGGGGCAAAAGACCCCCCCGTACGAATTGTCTCTTCGTTTAGTGACTTTTGGTATGATTTCCAAATTTGGGGTCCTATGTGCGCAAGTAATATCAATTAAATTTTAAAATTTCTAGTCCACACCCAACCCCCTTTTGCAATACACATATTCAGCCTTATATCCAATTTTAGAAAAGTGTGATCAGTTTTCCCCTGGGCAGTAGATTTTTTACTTTTTCGAAAACTGCTAATAATTATTAAATATTGTGCGGGGGAAGGGGGGTCAATCCGCGGAAAAATCCACTGTAAATTTTCTTCACGATCTGGCTGAATTTTCACAAATCTGAGATTTCCCACCTCCCTTTTTAACTGATGTGTAACTAACGGATGACTCCTTTTTCCCCCAAATTTCCAGTACATTTATAATCTTACGCAGCCCCCAATATAGTTTTTTTTTTAATCATTTGAATGCCTGTAGTAGATTGGAGATCATTCATCTCATTTTTAAAAATTCGTGAAATTCACCTTTTGACTGCCATCTTTTTTTTTTTTTTTCAATTAGAAAATTGCCCCTCCCACCTTACCGGGGGGGGAATAAACACCCCCCCCCCTCCCATACAATTTTTTCTGGTGTCAATTCAACCTACACGCTCTATCTTTTTGTCACACCTTAGGTAAATCAACCTGTATATGATCAGTGTTTTTTATTTTACAAGGGGGGTCAAAGACCCCAAAAATATAAAAATAGCTTAAACTTGATGTGTATTTTTTTTGTGCTCTTCAGAAACGTTAAAAATTGTCCAATGGTATGAGCTATGTTTACAAAAAGGTCTAAAGCCTGCAATCAGCAGTAGAACAGTTTGGAGTATTTGGAATACAGTAAAACCCGTTTAAGACAAACCCGCTTAAGAGAAAACCCCGCTTATCTAAAACACTTTTTTCATCCCCGAGTATTTGTCGACCAATTGAAAACCCCAGATACCTGAAACATATTTTCAGTTAAATTTTATATTTTTCGTCGAAAAAAAACTCTCTTAAGTGAAAAATGAGTGATAATGAACTAGAGCTAATACATTCGTTGTTGGTTATTGAAACTATTTCATTCAAATTTTCGCCAGGCAACTACAAAAGATAAATACAATTTTTTCTAGCTAAAAATCTCTGCTTTGTGGTATTTTTAAATCCACTTAAGTAAACATTTTTTGTCACTCATCCGGAATCCGCTTAAGTGTAACTTTTGTTCACTTAAGCTGGGTTCGTTCAAGTGAAAAACCCGCTTAAGTGAAAGAAAGACTGTGACATTTTGCCGTTTCTCTTAAGTGAATTTTTTTTTACTTAAACGGGGTTCGTTCAAGTGAAAAACCCGCTTAAGTGAAAGAAAGACAGTGACATTTTGCCGTTGCTCTTAAGCAGGTTTTACTATACTGGAAATGAAAAAGACTAGTGAACCATCATCCGAGATTCCTGTATAGGTTTTTGTTATTCAACATTATATCATAGTCCGCCCACTGGTTAAGAATAAGCTTTTTATGCTTATAGTTGTCAGCGAGCGCAAAATCCAAACGGAAATACGTCTGCCATTTTCAGATTTTTTATTTCAGAACTCAGTTATTTCAGAATTTTGACATTCAGAACACTTTTTTTCTGAACTTAGATTATTTTTTTAGAATTTTGACATTCAAAACTAAGCGTTCAGAACTTTGTCAGGTTTCTTATGGAAAAACCTTCTTAAATTCTGACTTCTCCTAATTCTACCTCATACTTTTGACATTTTGTGTTTATTGTTTGTCCTAGACTATAAATAGCTCCGCCACTGAATAAACATTTATATTTCTCAGTTTTCTTGTTTGTATTTGTATGTATATAGTTGGAAGTACATTTATATTAATTGTCACTCATTGTCCTTCGAGCAAAAAGAAAAAAAGAAAATAAATGGGAAAATAAAAATGTTTTCATTTTTATCTGAACACAAAAAATATAATAACGGAAACATGTCATAAGGTGTGGTTCTTGACAGATATGTACAATATTAAAGTTTACATATACCTAAATACACTATACAGCCGGAAAATGTTGTTATCATGTTATGTTAGTTGAATGAGTTCAAAAGAAAGGAAACAAAAAAAAAGGAACATAATTGGCGTCTTGTGGGGTCAATGGACAATGTTTATGATGTTGATGTAAGGGAGAAATAGGTCATATTTTGTATCCTTCCTGATGAAATCATATATGTACATACATTTATAGTATAACATCATCTGTCAACGACAGGAAAATTTATGAAGATAATTGCTTGTATCATTAGAGATTTTACTTACAATTAAGCTCAAAGGTTAAGTGAAAATGAAGCTTAAAGGTTGAGTGAAAATGAATGGTTACAAGGAATTGTGTAAGATTTCAATTGAGAGATCAAATAATTATGTCGACAGGGAGACATTAATCAAAATTTTGTATCACATTTATATATTGGAAAAAAAAATAAGATAAAAATGTGATCTATAATTTTAAGTGTGTTTCCACTTCTGATTTGTAGGATAAGAAGATGAAGAAATTTAAATATTAAAATATTGAAATTACTTCTGTTTTGAGTGGACCAAAACTTGTGTCTTAGTAGGGTATAACAGACTGACTGAAGAGCCCACTGTTATACCTTGGGCGAAACACAATTATTTCTGGAGTTGAGGTCACTTGTACTTTTTAATTGAATCTGATTTGTAGGTATTAATTTAAAAAAAAAATTAAAGCATTTTAGATAAAATGAGGGAACTACGATTTTTAATGTCTGTTGAAGACAGATGATAACGATCCAATTCAAAATTGTATAAATTTGCTCATGATTCAACGTTTTGCTCTCCTATTAAAAAAAAAAAAAAACTATATTGTTGGTTCAAAAATGTTTATAGGAAAATGCAAACAAAAAATAGATTAATTGAACATTACAAATTAGTACGGAAGAGTTCAGAACAGTACTGAACAATACAGCTGGGGCCTAACTATGTAACTCGATTCTACAATATAACCCCCGTATTTATAAAGAAAAAATAGTTATTTCAGTTCCCGGGCTTAGGAAAACTACACCATGAAATAAAAATGTTGCGGTCTCAAATGGAACACTAAGCAAATGCCTATAGTTTGAGCCCAACAAATTCGTAGCCCATGGTGTAGTTTTCCTAAAAACAGCTGATATAACTATTTTTTCTTGTTACATAAGGGGGTAAATATTCAAATTCGTAAAATCTCAATTGGCTAGATCTAAAGCATACACTTACAAATTAGGGCCCCTGTTCAGAAAAGTACTGAACAGTGGTGAACAGTACAGAACAGTATAGAACAGTCCAGACCATTACAGAACAGTACAGAAGAACAGAGCAACAGAGAACAGGCCAGAACAGAATAGAACAGTTCAGACCATTACAGAAAGAACAGGACAATAGAGAACAGTCCAGAACAATACTGAACAATAAAGAAAAGAAAAGAAAAAAAAAAAGAAATAGAGAAAAGAACCAAACGGTAAAGAAGACTACATAATGTACAGAGCAGTAGAGAACAGTACAGAAAAGTATAGAATAGTACAGAACAGTACAGAACAGTGCAGAACAGTACAGAACAGTACAGAACAGTACAGAACAGTACAAAACAGGACAGTACAGAACAGTACAGAACAGTACAGAACAGTATAGAACAGCACAGAGCAGCACTGAACAGTATAGATCAGTACAGAACAACAAAATCTCCCTTTTTGGAAATAATGGAATAACTAATCCCAAGACCTATATTATCGAAGCAAATTAAAAACATAAGAATTCAAGGCATAATGACTCTTATTTTCGTGGGTTGAAAGTACAATTTTTAAATTTTCGTAAATGAACTTTGCAGTTTTTTTGTTTTTAATTATTGAAGATAATAGAGATCCCCCATTTTTACTCAACTCCTATAAAGTGTCTATCTAATAAAGGATTATGTTGCGATTCTGTTAAGACATAAATAAATAATTTCTTTTAAAACCTACATTACCATTAGTGTTCCAATTAGATAAGTTCGCAAAAAATGTTTACCTGCAATGAGAAGAAAAGCAAGATATTAGTTTAAATAAACATTAGTTTAAAAAAACAATTTAAATAAGGGGTATAATATAGACAGTGAAGAAGTGAGGGCATGAATTTGTTTATTTTTACACTTAATTTAATCATCAAACATCTCTTGTTTTCTTATCTACTAAACTTTTCATCACAAAATATAATTAACTAAAATATCACAAGTCATATAATCTGGTTAAGCAAAATAAATTGCTCAATAAATTAGCAAAAACACTTTGTTTTACTACTTTCATATATTATAGCAAATATCATTAGACCGGGCATGTTAAATGCAAATCCATTTTGCATTCCACACCATCTCTCTTTTACTCTCTCTCGCACACACTCTATCTAACACACATTCCCCCCCCCCCCCCCCACCCAACCGCACTCACAATTCCAACAAAGTTTATTCCATTTGAGTCAATTGATTGTCAATAAATTTTCATCGAAAGATTTGCGGTGATGGTATGGGGGGAGGGTGGTTTGGGACGACCGAAGACGACGGCCACAACGACGACGAGGAATGGACGGATTCTCACTCTCTTCTTCGTTCTTTCCTAACGATTGTAATAATTCGTTCATTTGACTTTCGACAAAAACGTTCTTCTGCATATTCTAATTGACATTGCCATAGGCATATGCACTCGCATTGTACTCAGTCATATCAAAAGCACACCACTTAGAGTGTTGTACCTCTGCCTATAGTCTATCGCTAGGGAACTGGGGAATTATTTCTATTGGCGTAAGCATTGGGACAGGTCAGTCAATCAGTACCTCCTCATATACAAACATACGAGTATACTGGCACTGGCAACAGCAGCAGCAGTGTCCCCCTTGGCTCGGATCGATATTTTTGCTATTCCTTTGAATTGCCATGACCTAAATAAATTCTTTTTTGTTTTGTCCGTACAGAGATGCGCAGCTGTGCGTAATATTTTTAATTCCAACATAGAGTTGAATAATAGAGTCCGAAAACGAAGAGGGTAGCGCTGCTCTCAGCCTAGTCAGAGAAAGAATCGATGTAAGCGTAATTAAATGTCAATCAGTTGATATGACAGCATTGGCGGCAAAGGCATTCGATTCGAGTAATCGTGATGTAGGGTGGCTAAAACCACCCGTTTTTTATTTGTTTTGTTTTCTTCTTCTCCTGCAAATGCAATCAATGTGTTGTGTTCATCTTGGATAAATACTGCCAACTGAGGCAGAAGTGGTAATTGACATATGTTTTGTTTAAAAAGACCTACTTTTGCAAAAAAAAAAACAAAAGTGACATTTTAAATTCCCACTTCTATACTTTTTGGTAAAAGTAGGCCTATGTAGTTAAAGCCTAAGAAGTGTAAGTAGTAGACACGAAGAAACAGAAGTAGAAGCAGAAGAAGCTTAAGAAGCAGAAGAAATTGAAGATGCTGAAAGGATAAAAGGGAAGATGCAGAAGAATAAATAAAGAAAGCAGAAAAAGAAGAAGCAGAAACAAAAATAAACAAAAGGAACAGAGAAGAAGAAGAAGAAGAAGAAGAAGAAGAAGAAGAAGAAGAAGAAGAAGAACAAGAAAAAGAAGAAGAAGTAGAAGAAGAAGAAGAAGAAGAAGAAGAAGAAGAAGAAGAAGAAGAAGAAGAAGAAGAAGAAGAAGAAGAAGAAGAAGAAGAAGAAGAAGAAGAAGAAAAAGAAGAAGAAGAAAACGAAGAAGAAGAAGAAGAAGAAGAAGAAGAAGAAGAAGAAAAAGAAGAAGAAGGAAAGAAAAAGAAGAAGAAGAAGAAGAAGAAGAAGAAGAAGAAGAAGAAGAAGAAGAAAAAGAAGAAAAAGAAGAAGAAGGAAAGAAAAAGAAGCTGATGAACTACCTCAAGAGAAAGCTGAAAAAGTAAAAGAAGAAGAGAAAGAAGCAAACTGTAATAAGATGCGGTTGAGGAAAAACAAAGAACACAAAGAAGAGGGAGAAAAGGAGGAAAAGAAGAACAACAACAAGAAGAATGAGGATAATAAGGAGGAGCAGAAGAAAAATAATAATAAGAAGAAGATAAAAAAGAAGATGAAAAATAAAACAAAGAAGTAAAAAGTGAAGATTAAAGAAATGGAGATGAAAAAGAAAACAAGAGGAAAGGAAGAAGATAAGAGGAAAGGAAGAAAATAAGAGAAAAGGAAGAAGATAAGAGGAAAGGAAGAAGATAAGATGAAAGAAAGACGATAAGTGGAAAGGAAGAAGATAAGAGGAAAGGCAGAAGTAAAAAGGAAGAAGATAAGAGAAAAGCAAGAAGAAGTCAAAAGGAGGATCTAAAATGTATGTAAACATCAATTGTTTGTGTTATTATAAGTGTGGAAACTATTTTAAGTAATTTTTAATAAACTTAGCATGGCATTTAAGCGAATTTATCGTCATGGTTCTTTTGTGATGCTTCGCCATACAACACTGACCATAAACTAAACATTCCAACTACGTTGGCAACCTTAATCTAACAATATTCCTTGCCAAACAACAATTAATGTATAATTTATATCTAGTTATGTATGCATTAAGCCACAAATAACGACACACTCAAGGGAGAATAATTATTATTATTAATTACATTTTTAATTAATTGTCAGATTGTTGACTCTCGCCTGGGGATTTGCAAAACCGAAATAAAAATAATGAATAAAAAAAAACGAAATAAACGTTTGTCGTTCAATACATATCGAAGTAGTTGTAGTAGGACAACATATTAATAAAAAACAAAACACAATTAATGGGGATTAAGTCGCATTTGAGTTTTGAGGACGAAAACAGCGACGGCTCCGACGACGACGACGACGACGACGACGGCGACATCGATGAGACGTGGACGTATGGACAGAAAACACAGGCACATGACAGAGGAGGAGTAGGCAAGTAGGCATATACAGCACAACAATCAATTTAAATGTACACATTGATGTTTCATCGATCCGAATAATATTGGATTCGTTATCGTTTATGTGATTCAGAGCTGTGTGCAAATTATTCTAAATGGCCTCCACCAACGACAACGACACATAGACATTGTTGTTCGTCGACCAACGACAACAACAACGACGACGCGAGGAAGAGGCATACTTCTGTATTCAGGGCTGCTGATGATGTCGCTGCTTTCAAGCTGAATGTTTGTGCGGTTGAGGTACAAATATAACTACACCATTGTTTTATAAGGTTGACCTATTATTGGACAGGAGCCAATTCAATTAAGGTTGAAAGTTGAAGGCCAGTTCAGCTCAGCCCAGCATAGAGTAGATAATACGAGTATACTTAGGAACATGTATGTGCCCGTGCAACACGAGCGAGTAATTAAAAATGTATTCGGCTTTTTTTTCTCATATTTGTACCTACATAGGTAAAAAATATTTCAATGAGTTTTTTTTCCTTACTGAGGAAGGATGGTGTCGAGGACTTTTTTTTATTTCATTTTTTTTGTTATATTAATTGAACATATTTCTCTAATTAAATATAGTTTGACATTGGAAAACGGCTTTTATTTGTAGGGTTTAAATTAAATTGCTTTCGTATATTTTTTTTTTTTGATGAAAGTTGTTTTTTAGCAGATGTCATTTTTATTTCTTTTTTAATTTGAATAGATGGAATGAGTGCACAGTTTTACCATATTTGTATATGCCATTAAGAAAATTAGATTAATTGTTTTTTAAGGGTTTGAATTTGAATGCTACACGAATCACTTAAAATTATAATGAACCCATTTTGAAATTCTTGCAACCAACGAATTTTAAAAAATAGTAAAGTGTCGAGAGAAATTGAATTGAGTTGACAAAGTACACTTTTTTATGAGTACAAAATAATTTCTGTAAATCAGTAGGTTGGAATGTTGGTACAAAAGGCCTTAAATAACAAAATCAAAGAGAAAATGTTTATTGGCAAATCGAGTCTTGGTTATACTTTTTGGGATTCTATCTCATTTGCGTTGGGCGCCATTTAGAATTTTTCATTCATAGTTTTTATTTTATTACTTGCTCATTGTCAATGTAAGACTAAAAAATCCATCTGTGTAATAAAGTTTCTGGGAATTTAGTTTCTACAACTTTTAAAGTTAATTTGCGTTGGGCGCCATTTGGAATGTTTCATTCATAGTCTTTATTAAATACAAGTTGTAAGACATTTTTTATTCAACAACTTTTATTATAGCAATTGATTTCTGTCTCCTTAAATTTGACGATAAACTCATTCAAAAACTACTGCGCCGATTTTGATGAAATTTTCATTGTCATCCAGAAAGGACAATCAAGAACGATTTTTTGGACAAAACGTTACAATAGACAGTATAACTTCGAGGTGATTAAGGAATTTGTCTACCTGGGATCCGTTTTTAACTCAGTGCTGAGATCAATCGAAGGATAACTGCTGCCAATCGCTGCTTCTTTGGACTAAGGCAATTGCGAAGCAAATCCCTATCTCGAGTAACTTAAGTGTTCCTGTATAAGATACTCATCATTCCGGTCCTGCTGTATGGTGCAGAGGCATGAACCCTTTTAGCGGCGATGAGTATGATTTAGGCATATTTGAGAGAAAAATTCATCGGATTATTTTCGGCCCCATATGTAAAGACAAGGAATGGAGGAGAAGATACCACATCGAAATGTTTGGGCTGTACAGCGACATCGACCTATTCACAAAAAGGCAACGACTGAGGTGGTTGGGTCATGAAGAGCGGATCGACACCAATGCTCCGGCCTGAAAAGTCTTTAATTCTATCACCAAGGGACCGCCCAGTAAAAGAATATGGCGTAACCGGTGGAGCAGACGAGGACCTCAACCAACTTGTCGTGCGAAACTGGAGGTAGCTGCTGGAGACGGAGCTGGCTGGATAAGACTTGTTGGTTGAGGTCCTGGTTCACACCGGAGTGTATCGCCACCTTAAGTAAGCAATACAAACTATGGATAAACAATTTTAAATGGCGCCCAACACTGGACTGTAATACCAAAAAGTATAATTACGAATCGCTTTATCAAATAAGAATGTTCTTTTTTAATTTTTTTTTTATTTAAAATGATGCTGTGACGTTTGTTCTTTGCTGCCTGCACTTTTAATTTTGAACTAAGAAAATCTTTAGTTATCATTGAAATCAAGAAAGCTCTACCGGAGAAGAATAAACCTTTCCTTAACCGTTTTATTGTATTCTACAAACTAAAATTTATTTTAAAAGAATTTCACACCATCATCTATTAACAAAGTAGAACAATAATTGATTTTTATTGTTTGTTTGTCCGGGGTAAGCTCAGAGACGACTTGTCTGAATTAGAAAATTTTCTTTATGTTTGAAAGGTCATACGTCAACGTTTTGGGGCTTAATTTTTGAAAAAAAAAAAATGCTATTCAGAGGGTGAAATATGCCAACATATGCCATTTTAAATATTCTTTGTGTTTTTCCGGGATAATCTCTGAAACCACAAGTCGGAATTTGAAAATGCTTTTGATGTTTGATTGGTTATACTTAGTCGATGGCTTAGGGTGAAATGAGGCATCATAAATTCTTTTTTTTTTTTTTGAATGGTAGTATTTAAGGAATAGACTTTTCATCCAAAATGTATCTATTTATAAGGTGAAATTCTAACTAAAAAAAATCGGGTGGCACAACGGCTCATGAAGAACCAGGGCCTAGTGACTAATAACTCGCAACCATTCCTGTGTGCGCCTATCGACAGGAATGGAAGGGACCTACAATTTTATGCCGAACGGCTAGACGAGAAGCACTTATTCGTGACAAGTGATACTCTTGGAGGATTTGTTAATACCTCGCAAGAGGCAGTAGCCCTGAAAAAAACTTTTTAGTTTTTAGGTGGGCGAGGCTGGTAAGCGAACCCAGACCTCCAGCGTGACAGTTGAACGCACTAACCATTACGCTACGGGCTACTAACTGATACTTCTTATTTCCTATTCCCTTTCATAATTATTTTTACAAACATTTTATCTCCCCAGCCCAGCTAGCACTCGCCTTCCCTAATTTCAACCGAAACACGTTGCAAAATCTGATAATATGCAACTGCGTTTTGAAGGGTTTTTTTTTTTAATTAGTACTGTTCCTTGCATGAATATTTTTCAAATTCCATTCGATAGACTTAGCTAAAAATAAAAATTTAGTAGGTATTCCCAGCACACTGCTATTCTAACTGACTTCTAAATTATGCTCTCTAAAAACAGATTCATTTTCATTATAAATCTCATACTTTGTTCAGCATCAATTTGCAAAAACAATAAAAACCTAAACCGAAAGTCATTATCCCCAAAAACAATTTCACCACAAAAAAAAAAAATCATCTCCTTTATATTCACAAGGACCCTTGCGAACAACAGAGCACAGTTTATCGTCCTTGTCGCCGTCGCATCGATTGGTAGGTTGGTGTCATTGTCGTCGTGCACCTGAAACATCATCAACAGAACAGCATATGCTCAACAACATAAACACAATTTATCTTCACACGCTCACCCTCTCTCTCTCTAACTACATACGTGTTCCTGACAAGAACGCGTGCTGTAGCCACTAACTTTTCGCCAAAAATTTACTCGAAAATTACCCACGTCACCAACAACGAAAAAGCTATGTTTGGCAATCTCCATAAAATGTATGCCATATAACAACACCATCAGCATACGGATTCATCCTTGCAGATCCGCAATATTGCTTGGTTTGGTATAATAGGTATACCTACTCGTAGGAAAAAGGAGCCTAGCTGCACCAAGTACATTTATATAACCGGAAACAAGGCACGTATTCGGTTTCCTTGTGGAAACTCTATTGAGAATTAAATCCTCCATTGGAGAGCTTCTCTTTTGTATTATAGCACACTGGCCCCCCCCCCCCCCCCTCATATTGTCCTTTATTTTTTTATTTAAAATATTTTTGTTATTTATTCGAATGTACACCACCATCATATAGAGAGGTACAGGAACACAAAGCACCGTTACAACACACATCCCTGTGTGTGGAATTTGTGTTTTTGTAAAATGAAAATCTATTGCAATTTTCCCAAAAACATACAGAACTGCGAAACAGGAGCAAGGGAAGATATACTACAGATACACCCTGTGTCCATTGATTGAAGACTAGATTTCAATCTGTAATAATTGAAGGAATTGCGTGAGCTAGCTTACAATTAAATGCACTATTCCCACCTCTAAGGGCCTGTCTAACAGGCCAAGAAAATCAGTATTTCTGATTTAATTTATTTTAACTATCTGAGTTAGCTAGAGTTTAACTCTAATATCGCACTAAAATGCGTGTTAAAAACCTTTCAAATATGCTCTTTAGTGTTTTATTCAGTGAAACAACATAGGTAATTAATAAGTAAACAACTTCAACAAGAATCGGTGATGACTAAAATTCGTGTAAATTTAAAATAAAAATATCACTAAGTGCACAATCAAGCGATGCGGATGGTATAAAAACACTCCTGTATGAGAGATTTAACTTTAAAGTACGAAAAGTAGGATTAGCAAATATTGAATTTTATTATCGCTTTTATATTTTCACTTTGACTATACACAACACACAAAGCGAATTCATATTTTTGTCTACCGAGTGTGTTAGTTAGATTCAAGCATGTATTTGTAATAAATTTATCTGTCATATTAATAAAATTTAATTTAAATGACGACACAAAACGCGACGATGTACACAGAAGATATAAAAGCATGAAATATCTAATAACAACAAGACTAACAGATGAGCCACGATTTGACTAAGCGCATATGGGTATTTTTTGTTCTCCCCTAATACCTTTGTACTATGTATAGAGATGTAGACTGTAGAGGTATTGTAAAGTTATGGAAATTGTTTATTCCAAAAAGCTAATTGCTTTGGAACTTTTTTTTGTATTATTGGAGGGTTGCGAAAAAGCCATGATTATTAAATCACCTCAAGAAATTTGAATTTTGCCGCCTAGATGGGCGGTAACAGTGTTTTTTGAATTATGAAGGTGTTGACTTTTGTGAAGACAGCATCATAATTGAAATTTCCTTCAAGACGTTTTAACAAGTTATGTGGTGGTTAAAAGTTATTGTTTCTGTGGAAAGAGATAATGAACGTTCAGATGAGATTAGGGCTGATTTTATACAGAGGGTCTGTGTGTGGTAGTTGGTAAAAATATAAATTAGACATTTTTCTAATTTTGCTTTTCAAAGAATCTAGCAGACATTTGGTGTCTTGAAAATTCTGTTTGGAGTTATATGTATTCGTAGCTTCTCTGGAAATATGAAGGACTTTCTTTAAAAAAAAACAAGGATGGCTAAAATAAATAAAAAAGCGATCGATTTTTTGAACTTTTGAACGAAAACGCTTCTGTTAAAATGGATAATTTTTATACTGACAAATAATTACGCGTTAAAAACTATATTCCTAAAAAAACTTTGATCGCGAAAAAATTGAGGACCCTCAAAAACAAAATCGCTACTCTTTAACTCCGGTTCGGAAGCTTAGGTCATATTTTTGTTTTAACATTCGGAATAAGGGCCAAATAGACTGAAGTGGAGTGACACACTTTGATGTTTTTGTATTTTCAACATATTTCTATCAAGACATTTACTTGCACTGATCCGTTTTCGACATAGGTACTTGTCCAAAATTTTTTTTTTTTTTTTACTTACAGGGTGTTTTGTATAAAAGGCGACCTAATGCTAGAACATGAAGACGGGGTTATATTTCCCTCCAATTAAAGGGGGTATTTTTCTATACAAAAAGATTTCATTGGAAAAAAAATATTAAAAAACAGCAGCATTTACACTAGCATTTTTCTATCCTTCTCAAAAATAAGTTGTTTTAGGGAATAATTATAGAACTATTAATTTACAGAAACAAAATTGAACAGAATTTTTGTTTACATTGTACCTATGTATGCCCGCTATTAAGCCCCAGTTTATGCACTTTTCATTAAATTTAAAACCGTCATTAAAAATGGTATATTTTTTTTACAAAACTTCATAACGGAGAGGAGAAAAAGAAAGAACCCGAATGAATAACACCTAACTTGTGTGTGGCTTGTAAAAATGCTTGTTGTCCAAATGCAATTGTAAATTAGAAAAACCTTCATTTGGATGGGCACGATCAGGTGACCTCGGTGGTGCAATGCGTAGTGCAACGGCCTCTGAGGAAGCTTGGTCTAGGTTCGAATCCAGTTGACGGCAAAACAATTTATAAATTAAAATTGGAACTATAGACTAAGCACCACTAAAAGGAATCTGATGATTGGTGTGGCAGCCATGAAATTGCAATAATTGCAGCCAAATTTAATACTCGGTGGTAGCCAACACAAGTGGTTGTTGTTCATTCAAAACCTTCCATGTTAAATATGACGGATCGAAAGCTATGCAGCCTAACTGCAAGTGTTATCACGAGATAACACCTTTGAATGAAATTTCATATATTTCCCAAATTTTAAATTTAACAGATATTGAATAAATTGAGGCTTAGCATATTTTGTTTGATATTTTTAATGCTATTCATCAATTTTAAGTCAAACACTAAAAATCATTCCTCTAAGGGCTAGTTACTCAGTCGCAGTAGTGGCACTTAAGTGCGCAATATAGGATACAAAATGCCAATTTTCGCAGTTCACACTTGCCTTAATAAATTCTACTTATGTCGCCCGTGCTGGACCAAAGAGTACCATCATGCAAATCTTAAGCGCAACTTATTCCGGTAAGTGTTCACTGTGAAATTTGCTCTTAGTTTTAGAGAAAATAAAAAAAACAACAAAAACGATTTTTTTTCGTGCTTGGACTTTTTAGTCTATGAGCTATACCCCCTTCCCGTAGGCACTTGAAGGTCACCTCAGTTTAAGGCTGGTTTTTTATGTTTTCGGGGGTGGGGAATCAGGAGTTAGTTTTTGTAAAATCCGGTGCGAAGTAATTGTTTTAACGAATTTTGATGCATTTTTGTAATGCAATTAAAGTTATTTACAATGCCAGGCCACGGGTAACAAAATTTCCCACAATTCTTGATTAGAAATTCTAATTGGGTTGGATATAGATCACAATTGATTTTTGCTGTAAAATTGATGTAAGCTGGACTGAACTTAATACAAATTGCGTCTTGACAAGGCCCTCACTGTCAACTGAAGAGTCCAAGTGAGAACGCCGGGACGAAACGCCAATTTGTATGGACTAAATGCCGTTAAAAGCTACATATATTGAATCAATAATTCAACAAGTCCAATTAAATAATGCTAAGTCTTCTACTTGGCTGATGTATTTCAGTAGTATATAGAATTTGTATTATAAAGAACACTGAAAGTTATTAATGTTAGGAAACAATTTTCCGAGTAAATGTTGCTCCTTATTTTCTAACGAAGAAATTTGTTTTTTATTCATGTTAAGTGGTTGATAATTGCCCAAGATATTGCCAATTGTTTCTTAGAAGGGAGGGCGCGCACTCAATTGAGGGAGCGCGAGGGAACGCGGAAGAACGTTGTTTTTTAGCTTAACGGTCAGAGTTATCGTGAAAATTGTAATAGAAGAAATTATTCTCTATATTCTGACAAACATATTCGTTTGTATTTTGTCTCAATTGAATAATTAGATTCGGAGATATGCACAGAAACGTAGACTTAGGATAATATTTTTCACATTCCCATGGTTAAAGAAGACCAATTTACTTAAATTTCCGCACGATTAAGCATAAAAAAGTATTTTTAATTTATACTCCTGATTTTAACTATTAAAAGCGTTTTTCAATGTTTTATTTATAGCGTCTAGTTTTAAAGATATAAATTTTTTTATGGCATGACAGATTTATTCCACATTCCAATTTTTATATATAATAACAGCTTGTGCGTATACAGGGTGAGTTGCATAAGGTGTCACAAAAGGCTATGTAGGTTGAACTTAAACAAGAAAAAAATCGTATGGGAGGGGGGTCTATTTCCCCCGTTTAGGCGAGAGGGGCAATTTTCAAAAAAAATCACTTAAAACAGAAATCAAATATTAAAAAAACAAGGGTAATACTTACAGAGTCATGCTATAGCATTTTGAAAAAGTCGAAAGTCTATTCTTTAATATTATTTTCAAATTAAGTTGTTCGCGTGAACAGTTTTTGAAAAATTAATTTTCAAACTCAAAATTAAAAAGTAAGAGTCCTCAACTTTTCGAAAATTAATTTTTCAAAAAATATTAATGAGTATTTTTATCATAATTTTGAGTTTAAAAATTAATAGGTAATTCAAGAATTATTTACCATAAGAACTCGATTTAAAAATAAAATTAAGAATGGCTTGCTGATTTATGCATTATACTGTAAGTGTTGCCGTTGGTATTCAATTTGTTTTTGTGTGAGATTTTTTGATGTTGAGTAATTTGTTTTGTATTATTGAAAGTTTGACTAGAAGGGACTGATTTTTCCTTTTATAGCCTTTTCACACCAAACCAAAAACGGGTTATTCGGCAATAGGTTAACGAAAACTTGAAAAGCGTTCACATAGAAAATTTACAAGTTTTCATTTGAGATTTCAATTTTTTGATACCAACTGCTATCTGTTTGCTTAAACAAAATGGGCTCGACGAAAGACCGACCGCTTTGAAGTGCCAAATGTGCCAAATTTAAAATTTAAGGGCAAACATCAAATTTTGTAAGCGAAATTAAAAGACATTTCATAAATATTGTATGTTTAAAATGGGAATGCAATGCATCCTGATTTGATTTTTTTATTTTGTTCTTAACCGAACCAGTTCACGTAGTTGTAAGCTGGCTTAAGACTTTCGGTGTTATCGTCGGTGTACGTTGTTCGTTGTTGTTCGTACGCGGGATAACGAAAATGTAAATAAGAAAACCGATCAACGAACTAAGAACGAATGAAGAACGTGCAAATTCAAATCAGGTCAGAAATTTCGGTGTTCGTTAATCGTTGATAGCCGAAAAACGTATATTTAAATGTGAAAACTGTTTAAATGAACATTGTTTTCAAGTGTCGTGCAGCTTGTAGGGACATTTTCAAAGTTTTTTTTAATAACTGAATGGGATATGAAGCCTAGGTATATAAATAACTTTAGAATAAGAAAAATAACTGTATACCGTTCTCTCTTCAGCAACCAACCCTTTGTCCAACATGATCCCTTTTTCATTTCTTTTTTGTCCACTATAAAAACTGCCGCCACTGCCAACAATTTGTTGTTATTGATTTTGTTGTTAAGAACGAACTGAATAAAAAACCGAATGAATGTAAATGCTTTCTTCGTTGTTGAGAAAAGAACGAACATCGAAAAAGGTACACCGAATGAAGAACGAAACGAAAGTCTAAAGCCAGCTGTAAAGATGCGCGACCCTACGTCGTAGTCTCTTGTGTTCCCCCAGTAATTGTTTTCCTGGCAGCAACCAGTCAGATATTTATTCACAAGGTATATGTTTGTTTAGTTCATCTTGCAAATCCAGCTAGTTTTCGACAGGTTTTATTTAAAACTCTTTTTTTTATCAAAACTTGTGGTTTAGGAAAAATATATGCGAAAACTTGTGTTTTCGATTTAAGTTTTCATCCAAAACCGAAATTTTCGCGAAAACCGGGTTTTGTGTTTGGTGTGAAAGGCTATTAGTGTTCTATTAAGATACAAACAAAAAAATAAAAAAAAAAAAAATCGGGTGGCACAACGGCTCATGAAGAACCAGGGCCTAGTGACTAACAACTCGCAACCATTCCTGTGTGCGCCTTTCGACAGGAATGGAAGGGACCTACAATCCCAGACCTCCAGCGTGACAGTCGAACGCACTACTAACCATTACGCTACGGGCTACTACTAAGATACAAACAAAGTGGTCTTATAAGCCAAGCTTATTATACAGAAGAATGCCAAACCCACTTGTTGGCCTAACTTGCCAAACGTTATGTTTATCGAGAATAAAAATTTTAAAATAATTTGTGTTACCCTTAGATGTCGTAATGTCCTTTCTCCTTCTAAAAAATCATTGGCTCTTCAAATAATAGGTATATGTGTTAAAAATGCAGACTGGTTTCTAAATATAAATCATGAATAGAAAATAAGAAGCCGGCAATACAAACGAATCTCAGCATCTAAGTAATAACGTGTCTGCATGTCCAAAGAATCATTTTAAATTGCAGCAGTTGCAGCAACAGCAGCAGTAGCTGAAAACTCGTATAACCAAACGATAATATAGTCTGCTGTCGAAATCAAAGTGAACAAAGATTTTTTTTTTCTGTTTTGCATCCATTTGTCCACATTAGAGAGACGACACGACGACGAAGACGACAATGACGACAAGAATGACTATAAGAAGACGTTTCCACACATTGTTGTAGGTATGTGGTACATAACACGCCTTGAACTTTGAGTCTTATTCAATATGACATTTGCAGTTCAGTTCAGTTCACTTTTTTTTTTTTTTTTTTTATTTTGTGTGTATTTTGCTTCTTATTTTTCTTGGGATTTTTTTCATGCCCGTTTGAGTACTCGGGAGTCACAATTTCACAATGTTGTCGGCAGTCCTCGACCCTCTTGAAATTCTCAAGTGACTCAAGTTCTCCAAAATGGATATATAGGAGGGTAGGTAGGTGCTTGTAGATTTTTGTGTTGTTTTTCTTCATTTATACCTAACTTTTTTTTCTTCTCTTATGTTATTTACACACAACTCTCTCTCATTTTGATACTAAGAAGCGTTAACGTGACGACAAGAACTTGTACGATGATATCACCGTGTCGCCAGCGAGAGGACATTGTACAACCAACTAGAAAAGTCATCAGCAAATAACAACAACGAAAGGCTATAACAACCACAACAACACCAGCAGGAGCACCAGTATAGTCGTATTCCCAGTCCCAGCAGAGCAACAACTCCTACAAAAAATATCACATACGAAACTCAATTTAGCTTATATTCATACAAATGTACTGAACATTCATATAAACTATGTACACATAAATGTAATCGTAACCAACAAGGACCTTCATCATGATGAAGTAGACTGTGATTTAAGTCATATCATGAAAAAAGTCCTGAATTTAAAATGCTCTTCTATTTTATTTTCCTTTAAAATTGCCAATTCCTGGAATCGTGATGTTTTAGCAAATATTCCACACCAAAGATCTTGTGTTCTTGAATACTTTTGCGAGATAGTGGTGGTTTACTTTAGGGACCAGCCATGGGTTTGTAAAAAAAAATCCAACTCGACATTTCCCGTCATATTTGTCTACATTTTATGCCTATAGGCTAAGGGCCATACCTTCTGTGTGAAGCACCGCCATTTTCGAATTTCAAAATAAAAAAAAATTACATATGTCTTGCTGCACTGTGCTTAACTTGTACTAAGATTTTGGTTTTAAGAAGTCATTTGTTTTAGAATGAAGTTAGGAGAGCCATTTTTTCAACTTCGAAAAACAAAACAAGTTGTACTGTACCTATTTCAAAACTCTAGCCTAGCAAACGAACCATTTTGATTCTCTCAATTTTGCTAGAATCAGAGGTTGTGATTTATGGTGTGTACATAACAACTTTGTGCCCAAGAGATACAAAAAAAATCGCATATGCCCAACTTAAAAAAATAAAAACCAGGTTTGCAAAAATTTGGGAACGAAATATTTTTAATTTTCGAATTTCGAACTTCGAAAAAAATTTAATTCTACTGTTGTTGGGCCGTTATTATTTTTTTTATCCTTGGGCCCTACTACGTAACTATATTCTACTTTCGAATCCATTCGAAAAATATTTTTAATCTTAATTAAAAGTGGTAATATGCATGAAAGAAAGATCAAATGATAGTACTTCCGGCTCCTTGCCATAGAATCTCCAATAAGCGCTGTTTTATTTAATGCTACAGAATTAGCCAACTGAGATGCTACAGACAGTGTTGCCAGAAAATATTTACTGAAATCGGGAGATTACCACATTAGAAATCGGTGTGAATCGGGAAATTTTTTTAACCTTACCTTTTGCCAATTTTTTCTGAATGTTTTTCTTATATTGTGTTTTTCTTTAACTAAATGAAAAAAAATCAGATTTCCTATGAAAAAAAAAAAACAAAAACTGTTTGGTTTGTTTCATTTGTATAATTACTTATTTTATTTAATTCATTTTCAAAAGCTTATATTGCTTGAACACAAATTATAATGTTAAAATTAAATATTTTTCATTCGGAGGTACTAAATACATTTAATAAATAACAATTGATATTCATATTGTTTGAACACATTACCTACGTAAAACTTATAAATTAATAACAAATATTTCCATTTTTATATTTACAGTATTTTATGGGGCATTGGCTTACAAGAAAATTAATTCTTTAGTGTTTATAGCACCTAACTTGATTAGAAATGAAAAAGTAATACATAAGCTAACAAATACTCGAAACATTCAAGTTTCTTATAAAGGCTCTCCCAAACCAACGCGGAACATTTGTTATGCAGGGCGAATCATTCACAATGATAACAAAAATGTTAAATAAACTATGTTATAAAACAACAAAAACTGCCACCGCGTCGGCAAATGTGCCGCTTTCGCGTTGGTTTGGGAGAGCCTTAAAACAACGGCTATGTTGCTTAAGTATCTTAATTATATTTAAAATATTAAGGGTATTCATGCAACGTCGGAAGCTTTCCAACGTCGTACAATCGTAAAGTTTCCGACACACGTTTCATGAACGCCCCTTCATCTAATTGCATTATGATGTGGTGAATAAATTCGGCGGACTTATTTTATTTTGTTTAAGCGTTTGAAAAAAATAATTAAAAATGCTCTGTTACTGAAATATTTGTTGTTGTCAAATTTTAATACATAAACTGTCATAATACTTTCATAAAAAGTTTTCCACGTTTAGTATACTTCCATTTACGACGTTTACAACACAAATTCGTGTCGGAAAGTTTACGATTTATCGTACAAAAATTTCATACAAATTGTGACAGTTCATTTACGACGTCATAAACTTTTCGACGTTTGCAACGTTTGATGAATACCCCTATTTTTTTTGATCGAATTTTTTGAACACAAGTGTTCAAAAAACAAGAAGCAGAAATTGTTATGAATACCGATGTTATGGATTATGACGGTGGGGAATTTCAAATGGGATATTTCAAGTTATACACAATCAGATTAATACTATGTTTTCACTGGGCCAAATGAGGTAATTTCGTTGCAAATTTCCAAATGAGATCCGAAATTACCTCATTTCCCGTACAAATTCTCGTTTCCAAATGAGCTAATTTCAACCAAATTTGCACTAAATTAGATTGGAAATTAGGTGAATGCATCCAGCGGGAATCAGTTTCAAAAACTCAACAACATAAGACAGAAAGAGAAAACAAAAAAAATAAACGGTTAACTGCCCAAATTCCAAAATGAAATGATATTTCAAACGAAGTTAGCAAATTTGATAATGAAAACACTTTTTGCCAAATTCCGAAATAACCTCATTTGGGCTCTAATGAAAACGTAGTATAAAAAGTGTTCAAATTTTAGTAAAATAATAAATAAAGTAAATTCCAGAGTTGAAAATACTTTTTTATATGAAATATGAAAATCGGGGAAGAGTGTCAAATTTAGATCAAAAATTGCTGTATCGGGAATAGGTCTAAAAATCGGGAGAATTACGATAAATCGGTGTTCCTGGCAACACTGGCTACAGAATTAGCCAACTGAGATTTTTCGACTTCGAACATTTTTATTGTAGAATCGAATTACATAGTTGGGCCCCTTTTTTATTTCCAATAATTCAACACTTGTGCTGAACTTTGCCCAATTTATGTGCCATTTGCATCTTTTAGCCGACCGAAATTATATTTTTGAACGAGCTATTTTAATTCTTTTAGATTTTCGTTTAAGAAAAAGTTGAACTGTATTGTGCTCAACTTTTGTTTTCAAACTTTTTCGGACGAATTTAAAATTTGATAAATTAAGTTAGCTCCGCCATTTTTAAATTTCAAAAAAAAAAAGGTTGAGCTCTACCTAATGAGGCCAGTCCAGTAATTATCACAAGCAATTGCAAAATTATTTAAACTATCCATTTCCATTATTTCGAATTTGTTAAAAACAGAAGTTAAGACTAGTGCTTGCAAGTACAAGAAGAAATAAGAACAAAATTCGCATATTTGCAACTTTTTAAATCGAAGTTAATCTGCATTGTGCGTTAGTATTAAAAAAAATGTTTGTTAACGAAAGTTTCTCAGTTTTAGCAAGTTGCTAATAAATTCGTATATTTGCAACTTTTCGTCGAAATTAAATTTACCGAAAAGAGAATTCAGTATCACAATTTTCAAATTGCTAAATAAATTAATTACTATCGTGTTGTGCCCTAAATCTTCTTAAGCAATCGCAAATTAAGTTTTGCAGCGAAAATATATTTTGCAAAACATGCTGCTGGAACCGCCATTTTTGATTTTCTAAACTTGTGATGTTATGTGCCAAACTTGTGCTGGTTTGTGGCGTAATTATTTTAAAAAAATCTCACATTAGCTAAATTTTGGGTACGAAATAATTTTAATTTTACAAATTCGCTAAATTTTGGGAACGAAGAAAAGGAAAAAAATCAATTTGCACTATTGTGGGCCGTGTCTTGTGCCTAAAACATTTTTTTTTAAATCGCAAATTTGAAAATTTTGCGAAGAAATCATTTTTATTCTTTTTTGCATTAAAACATAAATTGTACTCAACTTTTACGAGTGAAAATATATTTTCCGAAGTGTGCAGTTGTGTGTGTGCCCAACATAAATTTTTTTTTTTTTAAATCTCAAATTTGCATTTTTTGCAACCGAAATTGTATTTTGCGAAGCGTAATATAAATTTGCAAACTTTTTAAATGCGTATTTGCAAATGGGTTTTTGCAAATTCGATTTGAAATTCAATTTAGCAAAGAAAAAAGTGAGAATTTAGAACCGGAATTTTCGAGACACAAATTAAATATTGCTACAATGTGTCCAACTTTTGATGTCTTGTGTCGTATATATGTATGTATTTTTCTTAAAAATCGAAAATTTGCAAAATTTTGCGAACAGACTTATTCCTTTTGATTTTCATTAAAAGAATTGCACCAAAGGGAACTACCAAATCTTGAGATTTAAAAAAAAAATCCCATATTTGCAACTTTTGCGAACGGAAAATATATTTTGCGAAGCTTGCACCGCTTTCGATTTTTCCAAAACAAAGTAGAGTTGAGATATACGTAGAAAATTTTCAAAACATAGGAAATTTACAAAATTTTAAAAACGCATCATATACACTCACGAGCAAAAAAATGCAATCACTCAAGTTTGCTTTCTAAAAACAACAATCGCGATGGATACAACATCTATAATTGATTGTTAATGATCTCGTTTTGAAGCTTGAATTTAAAACATCTAATTAAGGGTAAAATCATAAAAATCCATTGGATAGTTTTCGAGCTAAAAGCCATAATAACAAACAAAAAACAATTTATACTTGTTTAAATTAGGCAAGAGTTTGATACATTGATATCCAATAAATGCTCCCGTAGTTGGTCTTTGGTGTTGATTGTGCTGTTAAAAGTGAATTTCAACATATCTTGACTTATTAGGCCTCCTAATCTTAGAAAATAATGGAAACCACGCCTGTTGAAGTTAGTAAAGTTGTCACACTACTGCAACACGGAATTAACCAATGTACTGTATCCCGTCAACTCGGTCTAAGCCAATCTTGCATATCAAAGATCTACGGAAGGTTTAGAAAAACTCGTAGGTTAGTGTAGAGGCCAGGATCTGTCTGCCACCGGATGTTATGACTGATTCATCGTGATGGCGTTTCTCCGAAATCGTGCTTTGACTAGCGTTGACGTCGAACAATAGCAGAGATAGGTACGATAAAGACTCGTAAGCTAATGGACAGCTAGGAGATGACTTAAGGAAGCAGACCTTACCCCAAAATGTCCCGCCACGGGACCAACATTAACTGCAACTCATCGACAAGTTCGAGTACAATTTTCACTATGCACTACAATCCGAAAGTTGAACAATGTAGGCGATTTACGTTCTCGGATGAGTGCAGAGTTTGTCTCCATGGAAGACAGGTCATCTGTTTACTCTGCCTCTATGCTATAGCTTCCATCCAGACACATTCTGCACTCATCCGAGAACGTAAATCGCCTACATTGCCCAACTTACCGATTCTAGAGCATAATGAAAATGGTACTCGAACTTGTCGATGAGTTGCAGTTAATTTTGGTCCTGTGGCGGGACATTTTGGGGAAGGTCTGCTTCCTTAAGTCGTCTCCTAACTGTACATTAACTTAAGATTCTTTATCGTACCTATCTCTGCCATTGTTGGACGTCAACGCTAGTAAAAGCACGATTGCGCAGAAACGCCATCCCGATGAATCAGTCATAACATCCGGTGGCACACAGATCCTGGAATTTACACTAACCTTTACAAGTTTTTCTGAACTTTCCGTAGATCTTTGGTATGCAAGATTGGCTTAGACCAAGCTGACAAGCCACAGTATATTGGTTTATGCCTTGTTGCAGTAGTGTGTCAACTTGACTTACTTCTATAGGCATGTTTTCCATTTTTTTCTAAGATAAGGAGGAAAAATGTGTCAAGATGTGGAGCAATTCACTTTTAATAGCACACTCAAAACCAAAGACCAACTATATGCGCATTTATTGGGTATCAATGTTTCAAAGTCTTGCCAAATTTAACAAGCATAATTTGTTATTTTTGTTATTATGGCGGGTAGCGCGAAAACTAACCAATGGATTTTTATGATTTTACCCTTAACGTAAAGTTTTAAGTTCAAGCTTTAAAACGAGCCTATTAACAACTTATTATAGATATTGTATCCATCAATAAAATAAATAAATTGGCTGGCACAACGGCTCGTGAAGAACCAGGGCTTAGTGACTAACAAATGGAAGGGACCTACAATTTTGTGCCGAATCCGAACGGCTAGATAAGAAGCACTTATTCATGAGAAGTGATACTCTTGGAGGATTTGTCAATTCCTCGCAAGAGGCAGTAGCCCCAAATTTTTTTTTAACCTAAATTCAGGCTTCGACAATTATGCTGTTTTGTTTGTTTCAGCGGCTTTTGGAAGAACAATAATACAAGGCAAATCGAAAAGAGAAATGTTTCTTTAATTTGCTATTTTTTCGAAGTCCAAAAATGGTAGTGATAACTTCTCGGGCACACCTAAAACCAAAAGCACTAAGGTTATGTCCTTTTTTGGGTGACTTATTTGTTCTTGCGAGTAATGTGCCAAATTTTAAAAATAAGAACTTCTTCTAATAAACAACACATTGAATCATATTATTGAATTACACAAAATGTTTATTGCGATTAGATTACCTCAGTAAAAGGTTTCAATAAAACACCCCTCCTATCGTACACAAATGTCTTATTTATCAGTTTTTATTTTTTATTTTAAAATAAACTCGAACAATAAGTAACTACCTGCCATAAAAGGATGCTCGTACGACTCACTTACATACTTTATTTTATTGTATCACTTTGAACTCTTTCTGCTTCTTCTGTTTCTTCTGCGAGTTAATAATTTTCTCTGGTCTTGAAAGACGTACGTAGATGAAAGCGGTTGGAAAACTTCGTCGTTGACAATAAATTTCAGTCTATGGTGCCATTAATGTATGTATCTATAGAAAAGGGTTGTGTGATTTTCCATTCCGGTCCTGGATTTTTTTGTCAGATTTTCTTGTAGAAAGGGGTTCTCAATTTGAGGTTGAATGTTTGTTCTTTCAATGACAACATAGCGCACATTCCAAAGCACAGAGTTTGGAAATTTTAAGATGAAGAAAAAAAAAATCATTTTAAAAATACTTCGTACCTGCATATACTCGTTGTATATAAAAGGAAAAGGTCCTTTAAAACGACAAATATAAAATGGGCGACCATCCATATACGTGGTGAACGTGGTATAGGTTTTCTCTTTCCTCGCTCTCACAGGTAATTGCGAATTTTCTTATAAATTTTCTTACGCAAAAGGGGTTGTTAACTACCCTTGATGTGTGTGTGTTTCGTATACCTAGGATGTGTCCCCTTCATTGCCCTTAGTTTCAAGGATACGCAACAATTTTGTGTAATCAAAATGTAATTGCGTTTCGAAATTGTCAACTTCCTCGTTATTTTTTATTGAGGGTTGGTTCTATTTTTTTGTTTAATTTTTCAGTTTCAATTTTTTATTTTCTGTTTCGGTTTTATTTTGCTGCGTAGGTAAAAATAATAACAAAAAAAAAAATATGATATAAAATGATATTAGATAAATGGTTCGTTTATTGTCTACTTATACAAATTTTCTTATATTAACCTTGTAATTTGATTTTGTCCTTAAGCATTGGTTGGGGAAAAAAGGGATGCAAAAATATCAAACAAGAAGACTTTTTATTTCGTTGAAGATGATACTCGTGATGGGTGTTGGAAAGTAATTGAGTGTGTCGATCGACGTCGTCGTCTTCGTCTAATGAGAGTTTGAAGCATCTTATAAATTAAATTATTACCTATGTATGTGTTTTTTTTTCTATTTTTCTTCTTTTGATGAAGACGAAACTGGATGCAGGATGATAAAACTTAATTGTCATGCATGTGTATAAATGTTTCTTTGATGGTATTTTTTAGGGTTGTATGTACTTGATAGGTCCTTGTATGTAATTAGGGTCGATTTAAGGCCGGCTGTCACTTCTGATGTATAAACACAATATTATATCAAAAGTGACAGCTAGTCTAATATGCACCCATCAAGAAGACCCCTTGAAAGTAGCAACAATATGGATTAAGATACCTATATATCTCAACCCTAACTTGAAATATTTACATTTCCAAGAAAATTGTATTCTCTTTATTTAATAAAGAACCCAATTTAATAAAGAATTTGTATCGTATGTAGATTATTCGTCTGGATGCCAGACTATGGTATAAATTTTTCAATCTTAAGACGTCTACTGTTTGTCGAAATATTTTTTTCTGAGCAGAGTGAAAATCAAATTTCCCATTGAAACAATAATTCTTAGAAACTGTATCTAGATATACATAGGTAGATATACACTTGCGAGCAAAAAAATGGAATCACCCCATTTCGCCTTGTAAAAACAACAATCGCAATAGATACAATATCTTTAATTTATAAATTTTCGTTTGAAAGCTTGATCTGAAAACTACGCAAGGTTCAGAGAAACTTGTATGTTAGTGTTAAGGTCAGGATCTGTGTTCCACCGGTGTTATGACTGATTTATTGTGATGAAGTTTCTCCGAAATCGTACTTTGACTGGGGCGACTTCCAACAATAGCAGAAACAGGTACGATAAAGTGTCCTTAGTCAATGGAAAGTTAGAAGACGACTTAAGCATGCGCGAACGCAGGGGAGGGGGGTTCGTGGGCTCCAACACCCCCCCCCCCCGAAATGTATGAATTTAACTTCCTCGCCATATACAATTTCACTCTTAATTTTGAGTTTTCAGTTTAAACCCCCCCTCCCCGAAATTTTTTCCTGCGTTCGCGCCTGGACTTAAGGAAGCAGACATTACCCCAAAATACCCCGCCACATGACCAAAATTAACTGCTCATCGACAAGTTTCTAATTTAATTTTTTACTATTTACTACAATTGGAAAGTTGAGCAATGTAAACTATTAACGTTCTCGGATGTGTGCAGAATTTGTCTGCCAGAATTTGGACGCCAGGTCGACTGTTTACTCTGCCTCTGCCACATTTTACAAGCGCCTACATTGCTCAACTTCCCAATTGTAGTGCAAATTGAAAATCGTGTTCGAGCTTGTCGGTGAGTTGCAGCTAATTTTGGTCTTGTGGCGGGATATTTTGGGGTAAGGTATGCTTCCTTAAGTCGTCTCCTAACTTTCTATTAACTAAGGGCTCTTTATCGTACCTGTTTCTGCTATTGTTGGACGTCGACCCAAGTCAAAGTACGATTTCGAAGAAACGTCATCATAATGAATCAGTCATAACACCGGTGGAACACAGACCCTGGCCTTAACACTAACTTACAAGTTTCTCTGAACCTTTCTTAGATCTTTGATATGAAAAATTGGCTAAGATGGAGGTGACAGGCCACAGTTCATAAGTTTACTCCTTGTTGCAGTAGTGTGACAACTTGACTAACTTCTACATGTGGGGTATCAATTTTTTTTTTTTTTCTACGGTCAGAAGGCCTAATAGGTCAAAATATGTTGCAGTTCACTTTCAACAGCACACTGAAAACGAAAAGGCCAACAATGGGTGCATTTATTGCGCATTTAATGCTTCCAACTCTTGCATACTTTAACAAGTATAATTTCTTATTTTCGTTATTATGGCGGATAGCGCGAAAACTGTCCAATGGATTTTTATGATTTTAAATATTTTAAAGTTTTCAGATCAAGCTTTCAAACAAGCCCATCAAAAATAAATGATAGATATTGTTTCCATCGCGATTGTTGTTTTTAGAAGGCAAAATGGAGTGACTCAATATTTTTGCTCGCAAGTGTATATTATTTAAATTTAAAATTTTGAACGATGATTAAATTTGTTTTTTAGGAATTTTGTCTGTTCCATAACTGCGTAGGAATATTTTTCAGTTTGTTGATTTCAATGTATCTTTTAACAAAAGTACACAGATTTAATGGTTTTTTAACTAAAACAGCTTATGAATAATAATAGGTACAGTCAAATTGTGTTTTGACCATATTTGTATTTTAAATTTCCACAAATCTAACGTTTGCCAACAAAATTTCGTGACGGGATATACAAAAAATTTCAAGGGTGGCAGAGGCTTTTCTTTCTCGGAGAACAGTGATTTAATTTGTGCATTTTTAAAACAGACATTTTAGTTTGGTGTCAGCGATGTATGAAGGTACGTTATTTTTGAATGCTGGATATTTAACCATTAAACAAATATTTTAAAACCGTGTGCCATAAACCTCGATTTTAAGAACCCATAAAATTATCTCGTCCAACAATTTTAAACTAGCACATGTGTACTCATTAGTTCTTAAACTCAAAATTCTGGTAAAGATGAACATTTTGGAAAAAATTAAAATTTTGGAAAAAAAATTAAAATTTTGGAAAAAAATGAAAATTTTGGAAAAAAAATGAAAATATTGGAAAAAAAAAATGAAAATATGAAAACTTTGTGAAAAATGAAAATTTTGGGAAAAACTGAACATTTTGGGAAAAAATGAAAATTTTGGGAAAAAATTAACATTTTGGGAAAAAATTCACATTTTGGGAAAAAATTAAAATTTTGGAAAAAATGAATATTTTAGAAAAAATAAACATTTTAGAAAAAATGAACATTTTAGAAAAAATGAACATTTTGGAAAAAAAGGAAATTCTGGAAAAAATGAAAATTCTGGAAAAAATGAAAATCTTGGAAAAAAAATAAAACGAACATTTTTGAAAACAATGCATTTGAAAAAAAAAATTAAATTGTAGAAGAAAAAATTACCATTCTAGAGAAAAAAAAATTAATATTTTGGAAAAAATTAAAATTGAAAAACAGTTATTCACAAAATATTTACAAAAACAACTTGATTTAAAATTAAAATAAAAAAAAATCACATAATATTGAAAGTAATAGTATTGAAAGTTTTGGCGTTGTTTTTAATATTGATTGGTCACTTTTAAAACAAAAATCACTTTCCCATAACGAGGAGAAATAAACCCCACTATCATTGAACTTTGTTTCCTTATATGGAACAAACTTACACGTTCAAGCTTTTTGTGCCATCTAAAGCGAACCCACCTTGTTGAGCAACCCGGCTCTAGTAAGTTTTCAGTAGGGAAACCTAGACGAGGAAAACTTGTCAGATACTTGGCAAGCCCATGCTGCACTTCAGTACCAACAATTAAGACGAGGGAAACTTTTCAAACACTCGTAGGGCCCTCCCTAGTTAAAAACTTGTTGAACATGTTTTGGTATCCCATCAGGAATGTCTCTTGTAAATCAAGAAACAAAATTTTATAAGCACCACCCAATTTCAGTATCATACGACACTTTTTGTATTACTTTCCTTTGTCTTCTTTTTCATATCAAAACAGCACAGATTTGTAAGAAATATCAGACAAGATAGAACCGAAAACCTGTTCTAAGTTGTTCTACCTAAAAAGCAATTACAAAAAAAAAAACACAAGCCAACTGTTTTTTTTCTGACGAGGCAAAAGGGTTCATAATCGCCAAGGCCCTTGTTCTAGCCTTTTCTAACCCTTACTAGCCCCTTGGCAGAATCTATGTACAATTTTCTAGTGCCTTGTCGAAAACTAGATGGTTTTTCTGCGTGGGAAAAAGCATCTAGATGGGAGATGTTGATTTTTTTGTTTTAATCAGTCCCAATATAAATGACAATTCTTAGTCAAATGTTTCCCTTTTCCCTTCTTTCTTATTATATTTCATAAAAATTCTCGAGAATACTTACCCAAATTCTGAAACTCGTATTTATGACTCGTATGTCGTATATCCGACTTCACTTCAACAAATATTGAGAAACGACAACATCGCATACGACTGTTCATATTTTATCATTATTCCGAGTCTAGTATTAATTCGAATCAAAGTCGTATTTGTGTTGTTTATTCGTCGTGTGAAATCTTCCATGTTATCGCTCCCAGTTTAATGGCGTGTGTTTTGTTCAAGTGTGTTAAATCTCATAAATACCATAAAAATACAATAACAAACATCAATTTTTTTTAATGCATTTTGACAGTGCATTTTAGTGGTCTTATACGACATGGTATTGCTTAAATTTGGATTATTTCTTTCCTCATTTTCTTTGCATTTCTATAATGCATTTTGGTAGTCTTAGGTCCGCGGCATCGCTGCCCAGCTTATGCAATCCTGTTTGCATTGATACAAATAGCATATCCACCAAATATAAAGCAGTATAAAACACTTTTAGAAAATCTTTGAACAAATCTCGTACTAAAATAATTTGTTTTATGACATTTTAATGATTTTGACAAATATTATACAGGCAACGACGTTGTTTTTCAAAGCTTCTCGTATACAACGTATACGACTTGAAGAACAACGATTTTCATACGATTCGAGTTCAAGTTCGAATACGAGTACGAGACAAAATACGACTTGCTTGGAATATGGGGACTGTTTCCTCTTCCTTATTGTAAATGGGGAAGATATTTTGTCTAACGTTCTATAGGGTATAGACAGCTTAAATCCGAATGTTCGACCACCAACCTCTTGCAGGGTTGCCGCTACCTTAAACTTTAATTCAGTTCGATTTTTTCGAAAATAACCACCGTATTTTTGATTTTACCAAAAAATACACAGCCTTGGCCATTTTTGCCAAGATAAAAAGCTTAATGGTCTTTTTATTAATAATTTGCTTTCACTCGCTAAGTATTCCAAAAATAAAAAAATAAAATATTGATACCTAAGTTTTAAAATTAAAATAACAGCCGGCAACTCTTGCAGGAAGGTTGATGGTCAAAAATTTAAATTTAAAACTGTTTTCACTGTAGGTATCTATGTACATATGTATACGTAAATGATGACAGCCAAAACTGTTCATACCCATTTAAGGGCACTTACATAATGTACATTTATCTATATAAGCACTTTTCAACAGCACGTGTGGTGAATCCAAATGTGACACAAAGATCCAAATTTATTATTTACATCATTCTTTAAAATATTAGATTTTTAAACCTATTTTTAAAAAGATAAAAATTAGAAACTAACTAAAATTGTTTTTCAAGCATGTGCTGTGCCAAAAAAAAAAAATTAGTTTTATCTTTGCGAAAATTTAAAATTCCGTATCAATCATAACTCTGATTTATTGCAGTTTTTTCTTAAACGTACACTTTCCCGTTTTCGACTTTTTGGTTCTAATAAATATTTCAAAAGTGTATCCAACACACAAAAAATAATTATTCTTCTACCTTCACCTGCTTAGGAAATAGCGAAAACGGGGTTCAATCTTTATATTAATATGGCGGAAACCCTGCAAGGTCGAAAACTCTGCTTTAAGCTTTTTATAAGGTTCCCTAACGATGCCAAAAACAACAATTCTTCCCCAGTTATGCATTATTAAATTTTCATAGGAATCATTGCTAAATGGACTAAAGAGCATTTCTTCCCTAAATCAACAGAAGTTATGAAATATGCGAGCGATCTCATGTATGTGTATACTTTTGTAAGAAATTTTTATTAAAAAACTCTATATCAATTCGATGTGTAAAATCACAATTCAAAATAGAAATATTTGGATCCATGCCACAAGACAACGAAATGCCTTAGAAATATAGTTCTTTCTATTGAATCGCACCCACTTTGTTATTTTTCACATCTCATAGTCCATTTGCATCTCACTAAAAATCACATGAAACAAAATGCAAAAAAAAAAAAATAAAGCTAAATGTGGGCGCATATATGAGTAAGTTTGTCCCGTAAAAGGATTAAAAATCACATACAAATGGTAGGATGTAAAAAAAAAAAAATAAAAAAAAAAAACTCCCAGAGGAAACAAATCAACATTATAGGTAAATTACATAGCAGCATAGTAAAGCAGCACCACAAGAAAGACATCATTTCGAAAGTAGTTTGGCAGATACAAGAAATCTGTGCGCACAATTTACACAACTTCTCCTGAAGTTATCACAATTCAACATTTATATGTACGACGAGTAGGTACAGAGTTTATCGTAAAAACAAACACAACACCCATCTCACATCGAAAACATTCATTGCATTCAATTTGTCTGCGAGAGAGAGAGAGAGAGAGAGAGATAGAGAGAGGAGACATCACAAGATCCAACAAGGCTCTTTTCAACTGACCAAAAATTGAGACTGAGTGAGTTGGTACAAATTTGTGTTGTGTTTTTTTTTTATTTCAGCCTTCGGGATATATTTTGAACTGGTTTTGTTGTGTTCTTCCCTTCGACTGATTTGTTATATTATGTCCTTGTTTCAACTGGCCCTAAATAGCTCATATATTGGGATTATACAAATATTTTATCCTCTGCCAAAGCTGGATTTTGTTGGTGTACATTTTTGACACCACCGATGGGGTTTAAGTACTGGGTATGTTTTTTCTGGTCAAAACATTTCTTCAAAAAAAAACACAAAGTTTTTGATAAATTCACGAAAAGATTAAATTCCAAACTGAGAAGTACTTTTCAGCTTTCAGTAAACGTAAGTGCAAGTTTTCTCAAAAATCTATTACTTTCCAAAAAAAACATGATAATCTTTTTTGTGTAGGATTTTACAGGCTTCAATTTTCTTCTCAACATTTTTCGAAAAAAAAAACAATAGTTTTTGAAAAATTTACAAAAAAAACTGAGATCCAAATTAAGAGAATTTTTTTTAGAAAATTTACGTGAAAGTTTTTCTCAAAAATCTACTCCTTTTGCGTAGATTTTTTTTTTCTGTGTACAATTTCATCGGGTATAATTTTCGTCTTGACATTTTTTCGAAAAAAAACGAGTTTATTTTTTACAAATTTACAAAAAACTGAGCCTCAAGTTTACAGTAATTTTTAGGAAATGTAGTTTTTCCCAAAAATCTTTTACTTTTACGAAAAAAGTGATATACTACTAGGTTCTACAATTCACTTTCTATCGAAATAATGAAATTGAAATCAATTTTTTAGTGCAGAATTGCATAAACTACAATTTTCGTCTAGAAATTACTTTAAAAAAATAAAACAAAAGTTTTATTGGGAAATTTGTAGAAAAAAACTAAAAATTTAGGCTACTCTGCACTTTCAGGAGACAAACGCGCGAGTTTTCACAAAAATCTACTCCTTTTTTCAAAAAAAAGTAGTAATAGTTTTTGTGTAGAATTTCATAAGCTAGGTACAATTAAATAAGAACTACTTTTTTAAGTAATTTACAAAAAAAAAAACACTGAGCTCAAAGTTAAGAGTATGTACTTTTCAGCAATGTACGTGAGTTTTTTTGTTTTCAAAAATCTATTCCTTTTTCTAAAAATAGTAGTATGATCTATTTTGAGTAGAATGAATTAAAATTGAATGAAAAACTTAGGGTACTTTTCAGGAAAGGTACGTGCAAGTTTTCACCATAATCCTTTTTTGAAATAGAATTTCATAAGCTACAAATGTGAAGTTTCTTCAAAAAAGCGAGTTTTTGAGAAATTTACAAGAAAAACTGAACTCCAAATTTGAAGAAATGTACTTGAGAGTTTTTCTCAAAAATCTGTTCCTTTTTCGAAAAACAAAACAAAATATAAAATCTGTTTTGTGTAGATTTTCATAAGCTCAAGAAATTCACAAGAAACAGAATTGAAAACATAGTGTGGCTTTCAGGAAACGTACGTGTACGTTTTTCTCAAAAATTTTCCCCAGTATTTATAAAGAAAAAATAGTTTTTGCAGCTCCCGTGTTTAGGAAAACTACACCATTGAATAAGAATGTTCCAGGCTCAAATGGACCAGTAGCAATGGCCTTTAGTTTGAGTCCGGAAACTCGGGAGCTGAAACAACTACGTTTTCTTTATAAATATACGGGGGATTATGTATATAATATTTTTCTTGATATTTCTTGGGAAATACCGATATATTTGCATAAAATTACAAAAAAAACTATGAAATATGAAATAAACCATCCCGCAAAAATTCAGCTTTGTCAGTCTACATTTACCCGCTTTTATACCCTCGTTTTAGCCTGGGTATAATTTAGATAGAAGAAAACTGCTAAGATTTCAAATCTAATACATTATTTTGTTATTTTTTATTTTTTGTTTTTAATTATTTTTATGACCCACCCCAGACGCAATTAATTGCAATGAGAACAAGTTTATCCAACCAAGTAGTTTACTTTAATTTTTTTTTTTTTGCATACCAAAGGGCACTGCAACAACCGGCAACGACGATGGATGGACGTTCAAAAAAAAATTGCAATGGCATATCAAAAGCGAAAACTTGCATAACCGCCCTTCAAAAGACAAACTGAAAGGTATTACAAGGAATTTTGATTTCTTGTCCTCGAAGCCCCACCATGAATGTGCATTTCAGCAGTATAAAGCAGTAAAATTAAAAAAATAAAAAAAAGTTTGAAAAAATTGCAACGAAAACGCGAACCTTCCCAAGCGTATACAAACTACATACGTAGCTGGGGATATATTTTTTCCATTGGCATTATTATTACCTTGTATTAATTTTATATAAAAATTTGATTTAATTTTTTTTTTTTTGTTGTGTGTGCCTGTTGTCTTTTGTGGTTGGCTAGTTGGCCTTCGGAAAGATGAAACCCAGATGCCTACTTAAAGGGAAAACACGCATGACATCTCTGCGTCGCAGTCTCCGCCGTGTCGCGTACGCAATGCATATTAAAAGCAACACTTTTCAAAAGGATATAATATCACATCATGACGATCGAGATTTTTGTTCTCGTTGTTGTTGTTGTTGTTGTATTTTTGATTTTTTTATGTGCCATCGTTATTTTTTTTTTTTTAATTTATTTTTATTGAATTTCAAACTTGATTTTAATTTTGTTGATGAGTTCAGGCTCACCTTGTATTCGATTTACTTACCCGTTGCGCGCGCTTTGAACGCAAGAAAAACCTAACAAATAAATTCAAAAAAAAACCTCAAACTCTTTTTGGAGAAAATCTGACAAAACACATTCAGTTTTTCGAAACCAACAAAAAATGTAAAAGAAACGAAGGACTTCAATGATGAAAGGTACGATAATTGTCTGGTTTTAATTCCGGTTTGTCTGCATTATAAGGTTTTTTTTTTTTAATTTTTTTGTAGTTCAATTTTTTGGCAATTCTTCACAAGCACATGTGGTACAACGTACAACGCATGAAAAGTGGATGAAAACAAGCCCAAGAAATATTCCAGTATTCAGTTTGATGATGATGAGAATGAGAATAATGATGATGATTCGCAACAACACCATGCGCACTCGTCCTTTTTGGAATGCTTCCACACCACATACCCATACAAGACTCATATCAAAATACAACAACCAGTTATTGAGATATTTTCGGGGTTCCACGCTCTCATCACTTCGAATTTCGAAATGAAAGTGTAAATTGAAAAAAAGAACAAACCAGGTTTCATATTTTGATTAAATCAAATTAATCGGAGGGTAACTTATGAATAATTAGATCTACGAGACGAGAATCTATCTACACACAGATTATCATTTTTTATTTCTTTTGAAAAGGTTGTTTCATATACATAACTGTCAACCCTGTTTGAAATTATATACCTACGTCGATACGAGTGGAATATGATTATACTCATATTAGTGAATGGGGTTTCGAAGCTTTGTGAATCAACAGCCTTAAAAAATCAGTTTATATGTTAACGCCAGGTTACTAGCTCTACATTGATGTAGAGAAGCTACAATTAAAATATAATAATTTGCATAAAAACTTGTTTGATTTTATGGATCTACCTAATAATATTGTTTTTAACATTTAAAATTGATTTTATAACTTTGTTAATTTGATGATTTTGTGTGTTTTTTTCTTTAAATAATTTTGTTTTGATTTCTGGACAGTCAGTTTATGATATAAACCACCAAATTTTAAATAATATTCATGAATAAATTTAGTGTTTTTATTTTTTTGATTCCACTAAAATATGTATTTCATCATGAATAGAAATTAAAATTAAGATGAAGAAGATAGTAGTTATGGTAGTTTAAAGATATGAATTGATCAAAGGCGGTTATTTTTTTTTAATTTAATGCTGAATAGGTATATGACAAAATTTCATTACGTTATTCAAATTTAATAATATTGAATCAGAACAAGTTATATATGATTTGATTAGTACGCAGAAATTAAATATTCAGACACATAAGCCTAAAATTTAGAAATAAAAGTTTTTATTGATAACTTGTGAATTTTGTTCCTATAAATATTTTTTTTTTTTATTGCTAATTAAATACACATTTTATAAAAATGTACATACACTCCGCTTCACTTGAATAGAAACAAACTTTTTGTTTACTGTCTGGGCGTGTAGCGCTTTGGTAAATTTATAAATTCTCCTTTTGGTTTTAGTTCCTAAAAGAGGTATCTATTGTAAACAAAACTGCAGAGACAGAATAATTCAGGAAAATACCATTAGGTTATTTTTTACCACTTTTCTAATTACTTCGTTTAAAACACTGTTTTTTTTTGCGCCACTTGAATAGAAACATTTTCTTAAATAAGGAAAACAATTGAAAAAGTGCATCAAAATTGGGTAGTTTTCTATTCGTAGTCATATTTTAATATATTAACTACCATCTTTATTTGAAATAACTTGAAAAACCCAGTTTTGCAGTTATTGTATATAATTTAAAAAAATTGCACTTCAAGCTTCTTTGATTGCAGCAATAAGTGATTCTTTGTCCTCATATTGTCGGTCAGAATAGTAAACTCTACGAACACCATCCATCCTCATTCGTTTTCAATAAGATTTAGGTCCCGAGAATACGGTGGCCATTGAATCATAAGGTAACATTTTTCTCGGATATCCAACTGTTAATGATCCTTGCGTTGAGGATTGGCACGTTTTCTTGTTGAAATGCCCATGGTATTGGTCCAAAGACATCGGCTCCTTGCAGTATTTCCTTGAAGGAGTTTGCCATCATTTTTAATGTGGGAAAGTCCAGAACAATTGTTCAAAACCAGAAAATCGCACCCCATGCCATTAAACCGCCTTCCCGGCTATGGTGGCGCTTCAGAAACCTGGGTTCCTCCCTTATAACATGAAAACAGTAATTATATCCGTCCGGGCCATCATAATTGAATTTTGTTCGTCAGAAAATTCCACTTTTGTCCACTCTTCCTTCCACGTCATATTCTTCCTGCAAAAATCTATTATATTCTGTCTTCGTATTGTATTTAACGGTGGTTTTTTCTTCAATTTCAGGCGCTTTAAATGTTGTGACCCACGAATAACACGTCTTATAGTGTTAAGACTCCCTATAATACCACTCTTAGCCTTGATATTAGCAGAAGAGCCGCTTGAAGTTGAAGCCAGTCTTATTATCTTTCTTCGGTTTGCTTCTGTTGTGGCTCTTGATTGCCTACCTTACACATTTTCCATAGTTTTCTTTATTTCTATGGTTCGACCAAACAGTTTTCACACTTCTACTTATTTTGTTGGCAGTTGTGCGTAGGTGAAGCTTGTTTGACGCGTGTACTTCTATTTTGGCTTTTTCTGCAGGGTTAAATGGTTTTCCGCGGCCCATCTTTTCTTTTATCAAACAATTATTATTTTTAATCTACACTACTATTATTATAACAATAACCCCTATTACAAAATTCGTATTATTAAGTCGTATTTGGCCGTATGTTGGGCTTGTGGTTTGCTTAATGGTAAAAATGTGATCTTTTTTGGTACAAAGCTTTTGAAAATGTACGAATAGAGACATTGCAATGGTGGCATTTAAGCTTTCGCTTTGGCGAAAAGAACATTTTGTGTTCTTTTCGAACAATTTTTGTTCTTTTCGCCATGTCTTTTGACAAATATGTTGTTAAGTTTAAATACCAGCATCGCAAAGTCTCTGTTCGTTAATTCTCAAAATCTTTGCACCAAAAAAGATGATAATTTACCATTAAAAAAAAAATAAATAAATCGCGTGGCACAACGGCTCATGAAGAACCAGGGCCTAGTGACTAACAACTTACAACCATTCCTGTGTGCGCCTTTTGACAGGAATGGAAGGGACCTACAATTTTATGCCGACTCCGAAAGGCTAGACGAGAAGCACTTATTCGTGACAAGTGATACTCTCGGAGGATTTGTCAATTCCTCGCAAGAGGCAGTAGCCCTGAAAAAAAAAAATTTTTAGTTTTTAGATGGACGAGGCTGGGAAGCGATCCCAGGCCTCCACCGTGACAGTCAAACGCACTAACCATTACGCTACGGGCTACTACTTTACTTTACCATTAAGGAAACTTCAAATCCAACATACGACTAAATACGACTTAATAATACGAATTTCGTAATAGGGGTGAATATTTTTTCTTCTTACCGTAATCTATAGAGACAAAACGCACACTTTTTCTATTCAAGTGGCGCAAAAACAACAGTGTATTTTATTAAGTAATTAGAAAAGTGGTAAAAAAATAAACTTATGGTATTTTCCTGAATTATTCTGTCGCTGCAGTTGTATTCGTAATACATTCCGCTTTTAGGAACTAAAAACAAAAGGTGAATTTATGAATTAACCAAAGCGCTACACGCTCTGATAGTACAAACAAAAGTTTGTTTCTATTCAAGTGGAGCGGAGTGTATGTATGTATGTGTTTCAAATAAATACATATAGATAAAATATCATCGAAATCGTATTTTATTTTAATAGTTCCAATCGAAATAAAATTAATTTTAATTTTATTTCAAATAAATAATTTAGTTTTTAGATTTCAAATTTTATCTTGATATTTTTGAGTTGAATTTATGAGTTAAAAACAATGCACGACTATTTAAGTTGAAAACGAGAAACAAAAACTTAAAAAGGGAAAATACCAATCTAAATTGGGAACAGAAATAGGGCCCCAACTGTCGCACAAGCTTGCTCTCGTAGCTAACAACTTTAACGTAGCTTGAAGTTGACCATGTGCATATGGATGGGTTCCATAACATTACCCGCGCAGAAAAACATTCTATTTTTTGACATGGCACTAGAGAGTTTTAAATAGATTCTGGCAGGGCCCTAGCATGGCTGAGTAATGGCCAAAACTAGGGCGTTGTCGATTATGAACCCGTTTGCCTCGTCAGAAAAACCACTCTAGGCCCCGGACCAGCAAAAACTAGATTTGTTCATATTTTTGCTAGAAACATTAAAAAAGGGTATTTTAGTATCGGTTTTTTTTTTATATTAAGCGCGTGCAAAAGGGGTTGTGACTACCCTTAAGATGATATACACAGCACGAGCGATTAGGTAGATTGGAGGGGATTTAAAAGGAGATACCGATGCACATTGGTTTTGAACGTCTGTAGATCACAATGGGAGGGGAAAATTGAGCTGGGTAGAGCATTCCACATTCGAGTAGTGCGACTAAAGAAAGAATCTCTGTACTTAACAGTACGTCCAAAATTGGGCTCAAGGGTAAACTGATGGGCATTCCTAGAAGCGCGAGTATTACGGTTGAATTGTTTAAGGGGAGGAATGCAACTGGCTATTTCACTAGAGCATTGTTTATGGAAATAACGGTAAAATAACGAAAGACATGAAACATTTCGACGGTGCTCAAGAGATGAGAATGTTTCCGTTATAGTTCTTTCACCTATCATTTTAAGAGCTCTCTTTTCAATTCTATCCAATAAACTCAAGTGGGTTATTGGAGCACCTGCCCAAATGTGAGAGTTATACTCAAGTTTTGGACGAATAAAGGCTTTGTAGATCACAGTCAGATCAGAAGGGGAGAAAAATTTCTTGCATCGACGGAGAAAACCTAAACATTTAGCAGCATTTTTGGCGATGTCGAATATGTGGTCGTTCCATAAAAGGTGGTCTGTGACACACATACCGAGGACTGAAAGCTTTTCGGTTTCCTCAATGCAAGTGCCACTCATGGATAGTGGCATGAGGGGTGGGTTTCGTTTTAACGACAGTAGACAGCATTGAGTTTTTGAAGCATTAAATTCTACACGATTTTTTATTCCCCAATGGACAAATTTAGTGAGCTTATCATACGCTGCCGTTCAAGTTCCACATCCGAAGGACATGGATGAGAATCTGTAAACGAATATGAGAAGCTGAGGGTACTGTCGTCAGCGAAACAATTTAATGGATTAGAAGTTTCAGATAAAAGATCGTTTATGAATATAAGGAAGAGAGTCGGAGACAGAACGGAGCCCTGAGGCACACCAGCATTTATTTTGTGAATTTCAGACTTGAAACCATCCAATACAACTTGTATTGAACGGTCCGAAAGGTAATTTCTAATCCAACGAAGAAGAGATTCATCGATACCAAATGCACGCATTTTCGATAAGAGAGCTTGATGCCAAACTCTATCAAATGCTTTAGGTTGTGATCCGATAGTAAAATAACTCAGATCAAAAATAAAAACCCGAATAATAAAAATAATAGCGCAGATTTGTATGAATTTAATACGATATTAAAGCATTTTTAGTATGATACTGGGCATTTTTGTAAAATACTCTTATATCATATTATTTGATTTAGTATCGTGTACAAAAATGCGCTTAATATTAACTACATCCCACCACAAAAACAACCGGATATGAACCATTTGAGATTAACCATCTGGTATTAAGTAAATATAGTTTAAGACAGTAAATTTTAATTTTTGATTAATTTTAATGAAAAGTTCAAAAAGCTTTTGGCGGGGGTGGGTGGTTGAAAATATGATTGTCTTGGTAGGATTTGCAAAAGCGTGAAATTTTTAACTTTTTTTTTTAAACCAAAACTGATCAATTATAATACCAGTTAAAATTTGTATTATTCGATTCATCGATTCAATTTGTTTAGTTAAAATTTTGCATATGTATCAATAACGATAGTGCTTAGACTGATAGGATGCCAAAAACGTCCAACAATTTCTTACTAGCGAAAACCTCACGAGAGTGTGAAACATTTTCCTCGTCTGAATTGTACTTACTAAAAAATTGGCAAGGGCTCGACGTATATTTGACAAGTTTTCCTCGTCTAGATTTTCAAAACTAGACAGAAACTGACTAGTGCCATGTCAAAACTAGACAGAAACTGGGCATTTTCCCAGCCGAGTATGATATTATTAAAATAAGTTTTTAAAAACAAAGGTACTCTTACATAAAAATAACTATTAATTTGTTATTTAAATAGCTTAAACAGATAGAGCTAAAATAAGTATACATTCTGATTTGTTGGATAAATATGAATTTATGAAAAAAAAAAAAAATTCAAAAATCGTTAGAGCGGTTTTCTTAAAAATTAATTTTTTATATATAAAAATTCTTGAACATTTAAACAAAATTTGGTATGCCAACTTTTAGAATTAAATAAAATACAATTTTACACAAAATTAAAAAATATAAGGTATGGAAACAAATGGAGGCGCAACAAGACAGCATACTTAAAAGCGCTTATAAAAATGCTGATGTTCCAGATGCATTTGATAAACAAAAAACACATCTCGACCTGTGACGTCAGTGGTCTAAAGCGGTGGAGTGCGTAGTGCACACGACTGCTAAGACTGAGCAAATCTGATATGCGCGGGTTCGAATCCTATGGTGTGCATAAAAAATTTTTCAAATAAAATTGGATTAAAGCTCAGCACCACAAAAAGGAGACTGATGAGTGCAAAAGTGGCAAAGCACGAAATAGCTATATCTCCAGCCAAACAATTGGTGGTAGCGCTTTTAAGTTGTTGTTCAAAAATTCAATGAAATTGACGGAATAAAGAATGGTCAAGCCTAATAAGCTGACATTCTAGTACGAATAGTACAATAATAACAATAATAAAAAATATTCATTGACCCGTTTTCAAGATATTGAATTTTCAATATTTTTTTAAAAATCCAAAAAATATTTTTTTGAAAAAATTTATATGCAAAATTGCTAAAATTATTATAAACAAATTTGGTTCAAATCAGTGTAGCCGTTAACGAGAAATTTTGAAACCAAAAAATCGATTCTATGACAGGTACCGTTAATAACCGTTAAAAAAATTTCTACCAAATTATAAATTGTAGTAATTATAGTAGCTTGTAATTTTTTTTTTCGCGTTCTCTATCATCGTTATGTTAGGGAAAATTATTTTCTCGAGTTTTTTTTGCACGAATCCTAAACACTATACTGCGTATATCGCAAGTAAAAACAGTTAAGTGAGGAGGAGTATTGTATAATATGTATTCCGGTTTTTGACAAAATAAATGATTTTGTATCTATGAATTTTTAAAACATTTTTTAGGAAAACAAATTTGATACTTCACTTTTAAATATTTGTTAATGTGTATAAAAACTAAATTTCGAACGAAAATTAGCAAATTGGTAAAAAAAAACTTATATTTTCCCAATTTGTTGTTCATCTCTCATGGTCTCAGCGTTTTGAAGGGAAGTTTTGTTGGGACAGGATGGGGAAATAGACATTTTATGTAGCTTGTATACATTATACAAGTACATATTATTTTTTAATGCACAAGAAAAGAATTATGGGCTAGGGGTCTTATTAAAACTAGTTTTGAATACACTTTTGAAATCAAGATTTTTAAGAGGACAGTTTTTGAGAAAAGAATTATCACAATTAAAATTTGGAAAACAAAAAATTAAACAAATTGTATTGTTAGCTACCTAATGATTTTTGTCAAAAACTTAAAGAATTCTCTTGCCTAACTGCAAGTGTTATCACGAGAAAACACCTTTGAATTGACCAGTTTAAATCTTTCATACAATAATCTCACTCCTTAGACATATGCAACGAATTGTTGCGGTGATAACGAAGAGGAGAAAAAGAAAGAACCCACATGAATAACATCTGTTTTGTGTGTGGCTTGTAAAAAGGCTAGTTGTCCAAATGCAATTGCAAATGAAAAAACCTTCATTTGAATGGGCGTAGTGCAACTGCCTGTGAGGTAGCTTGGTCTAGGTTCAACTCTAGTTGACGGAAAAATAATTTATAAATTGAAATTGAAACTATAGACTAAGCACCACTAAAAGGAATCTGATGATTGGTGTGGCAGCCATGAAATTGCAATAATTCCAGCTTTAGTAATACCTGGTGGTAGCCAACACAAGTGGTTGTTATTCATTCAAAAACCTTCAATGTTAAAAGAAATAGGTTAGTTTAGATTGAAGTGGCTGCAAGCAGAAAAGCTTAATGTCACATGAATCTATAGATTTTCTCCCTACTCTTTAAAACTAGTTGGAGTTTCTTATGAAGCGCGCGAGACAAACTTATATCGAAGTTTGTTAGATCACTTTGATAATTATAGAAGAAGTCTCCCAGATGGAGCCTGTGTCTTTGAGAGCAGGGCATGTGCAGAAAAGATGAAAAATCTATTCTTCCTTTTCTTCGTCCATGCAGCTTCTGCAGAGATCGTTTGCAAATACACAAAGTCACGTTGAATGCTGTCCTATAAAACAGTGTCCGGTTATGACACCAATTATGGAGCTGATGTGCATTCTGTTAAAAGAAACCAAAGACTAGAGCTCTTTAGATCCAGCATTGGCCAGATCTGTTTGATCGCCAGGCAAGAGGTGAAAATTTCCCACCAAAGGTTTTTTCTCCTTATAGCATCTTGCTTCAGCAAAAGTTTACCAGTAGTGATAGGTAAATCAATTTCTATCCTGTCTGGTTAGAGTTGTTTCCATTTCAATTTTTTTTTTGGAAACTCAATATTTCGAAAACGACTTCATAAATGTTTGTTTAAACTTGATATTTAGCGTTTTTTTTTATAATTTTTTAGAACACTTAAGAAAATCGTGTTCCTTAAATCAAAAATAACGGTACCTACCATACAAATTTTGGAAACCCATTAAGAAAAATCTTATTGCTCTCGAAAATGACTCCAAGAATATTTTATTAAATAAAAATGTGTGTTCTTTAATTAGCTTAATCTACTTTGAAATAGAAAACTATTTTGTTTTGCGTTCTTATTAACTTTCCATATAACCAGTTTTTATATTTTCAATTTTCTTATTATTGGATAAACCGATTAAAATTATTTTATATAAAAGCCTTCAAAAATTTGCATACCAAAATTAAATTTTAAAACAAAAAATATTTTTTTTTTTAATTCGATTTTTAAAAAACGAGTTGATGAAATATTATTATTATATATTTTGAAATTTAAATTGTATCTGTATATTAAAAATTGCAACAAAAATATTTTCTATTGTTTTCGTTTGTCTTCTTCTTAAAAACTACTTTAAGTTGGCGTTAAATCTTAGCCCTTTTTATAAGCATTTAGCAAGTACCTTATTATGGCATCTCAAAAAATGTTGTTGTTGAAATCTCCATCGATTTCGCTTTAACCGTAGAACTTAAAATTAACTAGAAATTTAACTTCTTCGCCTCTTCTAGGCAAAAAGCCTAGAATTTTTTTGAATTTTTGAATTTCAAATGATTTTTTCGATTTTGTGACAAACTATAGATCTGACAAAAAAAAGTTTTTGAAAGCTGATATCTTTTTAAATATTCTAGATTTCGAAAAAAAGAATTAACAGATGCTATTATAATTTTTATGCAAACCATTGTTTGTCTTAAATGTTTGTCTCTTAAACAAATATTTACTGAGATAATTGAATTAACCCTTTAAACGCACAAAGTTCATGTACACCCCTTATGGAAACTTAGTGGGGCGTGCTGATGATACCCCTATCTACAGTTAAAATTTTATTGGAATCTGATTTAACGCAAAGCTGAACTACCATTTGGCTGGACTACTAATGTGATACATATACGACACATCTGCAAAATCGGTAAGCACCATATTTCGGGTTGAGAATTTAAGGCCAAAAACTAACGATTATAATATGTGATATATGTAAGTATCTCTTTATAACAGTTCTCTGCAGAAAGGTATCAACAAAAAAAAATCGTAATGCAATATGTTTATATTAACGAATGTCAGAAGTTCATTTCAAAACCAAGAAACAAAAACATATAACATGTAACTTAAATTATTGTTATGATCTTCATATAAAAAAAAACGACCTGTTCGTTTAACAATACATTAACTATCATGTGCCAGTGCCCCTTGAGACTAATATCATACTATATACGAGTATTATTCCATATAAAATATTAACAATGATTTCGAAGAAAGTTATTTTTTTTTTTTTGTTTCAAAACAAGCACTCACAAACAATATATTCCTCTGACCCTGAACCCAAGGGAGTAATTTTCAAAAAGGGTGAATGCCATAAATATTGTGGTTTTATAACATAAGGTTGTGATGTTTCATTTCGTTTCGTGTTTAAGGTTGAATGAACTATGTTTAATGTTGCAACATGTTGATGTATGTATGTATTATATTTTCATTGAATAGGTCTTAATATATAATGAAGATTGATGGTTAAATTGACTGACTATATACCTTCTCGTAGATGAGAAGGTGGAAAAGTTTTTAACACCTGGGTTCAACAATTGATTCATATCGTTTAGATTTTGAACAACCCTTATAAGTATCTACCTTTATTTTGTCTTGATGGAGAATTATTAAAAAAAAAAAAACAGAATTAAAACACCATTTAGATAATCTGTTTTCGAACAAACATACAATTAAAACATCATTAAGAAATCTATTGTTTGATGGTAGAAAAATATTATCGGGGTTTTAATTAAACTAATTGAGGCAATCTCTGCTTATCCCTTGTTTTTTGTTATTCAAATGTATGTTTTGCTATCGAATCACGTGGACTATTAGTGATAAGCACTTCCTCTTGAGTTAAAAATACTTCAAGCTAAAAAGTGACTTGTATTTCCCTCCACCCTACCCCCTTTACTTCTACCCTTCTTCTCTAACCAGCCCCTGTTTTCTATTTTTGTTTTTAGCAACAATTTAATCAAATAATAGAAAAACTAGGTAGTTTTTGATAATGAAATATTATTGTTAAGGAGCTTCGTTGTCGCAGTCGTCGATCGTCGATCGTCCCATTTCTGCACTCTACTTTAGCAAACATTGATAACCAAACAGTGCTAAAGTAGAGTATTTAACAAATAAACTTAAACAAATTACAACAACAATTAAGTGCAGATGGTTATATCTACCACCAACAACATAATACACACACGTAGCTACATCAATAAACAAACAAAGTCTAACACCCCATGATACAAATAACGATAAAGAAATAAAAAAGAGTACCAATACCTATTCCAAAAACAAATAAATAAAAAATAATATCTGAGAGCGATAAAAAAATCTTCAAAAAAAAAGAAAGAAGTAAAATATTATAGTGGGATGGACGATAGAGAGGTATGTACCTTCCTATAAAAAAAAATAAAAGATACAATTTATATACTTTAACGCGCAAATTCATTTTGGTATTTTGGTGCGGATTTATACGGTTTAATGTTTGAGTACCGACAAAATGATTTACAACATGATTCTGCTTTGAGTTTTATGATTGGCAAGCAAGGGCAAGCGGTTTGCAGAAAAATTTGTAACAATAACTATCGAGTTTGAGTTTGGAATAAGCTATGCGGGACGGAACCTTCAGGCACACAGCACAAAAACCAAACGGTATAATGTATAATCTTCACGAGAACGAATGATAAAAAAGCAATAAAAGCAAATCAAATGGATTTATTGTCAGGAGAGATAATAATAATGTTTTATGATGCCGCGTCAATATTTCTGTAGATACATATATTTCTCAACAAAATGTTCTTGGTATTTGTACAGGGTGCCAAGAATAATCGATCATGAAATACAAAATTGTCGCCCTTTTTCCTACAAGGAAATGTAATTTATTTTTTTTTTATTTTATATTCAGGTCACGATAGAACGTAAGCTTTATGATTTGGTGGATTTCGTTTATAAAAGCTACCTACGTATTAAGTGAGTAAAGCAAGCATTTTTCATCGAAGAAAAGATTTATTTTTTTATCTCGATTTTTTTTTTCATATTTCATATTTTATTGGGAAATAAAATACACGATACACGACTGGATAGCAAGTACATAATGTTGTTGGTTCAGTTCAAGGTTATGAAGCTGGCAGCTTCGGAAAAAAAATAGTAGAAAACATAAATAGTCCTCGCTTAAAGAACAATTAAAGTACTTATGTTTTAATTCTTTCATTATTCATAGTTGCCACTAATTTTTAAAATAAAATTCCCTGACTTTCCCTGACCAATTTTTAAGTTTTCCCTGGCCAATTTTCATTTTTTTTTTTTAATTTTTAATCGAATTTAAAATAATGCTACTTATACTTATCTATTATTTCCGTTTTTGTTGGTTCATAAGATTGCCTTGTTATGATTTATCGAAGGGCACGGTGCGGTAGTGCCCAACAAAGTTCTGGCACTACACCCTTTTTACAGGATCAAACTCAGGTTATTCTGCCCAAAGACAAAATTTTTAAATTTGAGATTTTTCATTCAGGGGGCGTTTTAGCCGCCCATTTTCACAAAATTGATATAAACTATTTGGAGTACTTCTGATTATCGTGGAATGATAAAATTTGTTACAGCGGTAGGGCATAAAGCGCAGGCAAGGGCGAAATTTTAAAATTTTAGATTTTAAATTCACGGGCGTGAATCCCGCCAATGTTAATAGAATTGATATTAATTATGAGGATCACTTCTGATTGCCGTAGAATGATGAAATTTGGTAGAGCGATAGGACTTGACATGTAGGCAAAGGAAAAATTAAAAATTTGAGATTTTACATTCAGTGGGCGTGGCAGCCACCAATTTTCACAGAATTAATATTAATATATTGAGAGCACTTCTGATTCGTGCAGGATTATGAAATTTGGTAAAGCGGTTAGTTTTCAGTTAGAAAGAGATGAAATCATGCAATTTTCAATGCAGGGCCGTTGCATCCACCTACTTCTTATCAATTATTATCATTTCAATGGAGCACTTCTGACTTGTAGTACATACAAAAGGTATACATTTAAAACCTACTTATGAGACTCTTATTGGGCGATAATTCCACCCACTTTTTCTGATAAAAAGAATCTTTGCAAAAAGAAGTGAAATCACATCAAAAACATAAATGTTTAAAAAGGAGCCAAGTTCTTCTATATAAAAAAACCTTTGCGTAACAAGTCAGCCGTAAAAAGTAGTGAGATCTAAAAGTACGCCAAGTTTTAAGTTTATTAATATTAAATATCAAATATTTTAAGTAGAGTAATATAGAAGAAGCTCAAAATTATCAGAGAATGCTGTTATTTAATTATAACTGACTTAAATTAAGTTGGTTTACTTGGCAAGTTTTCTTTTAATTACCTAATTACTCAATTTTGAAATGAAAACTCGAAAACTTCTTCTAAGGAAATCTAACAATCCTGACTATTTCCTTAAGTTGAAAATGAAAACTTGAAAACTTTTTCTAAGGAAATCTAACAATCCTGACTATTTCCTTAAGTTGAAAATGAAAAACTTAAAAAAATAATAAGAGTTCGAGGCCTGATACCCTCAAGTTTTTATGATTCTCAGTATTCTTAATATACATTCTAAAAAAAGCAATATAAAAAGATAAAATTTATTCTAATTTCGAAATTCTAAAGGAAGCTTTTTTTTAATAAGTCAGCGCTAAAAGTTTTCCCTGACTGCTCTCCAAATTCTCTGACTTTCCCTGACCAATTTTTCGTTCCCTGACTTTCCCTGATTTTCCCTGACTTTCCAGTCCAGTGGCAACCATGTTATTTTACCGTTATTTTTATAAACAGTGATCTAGTGAAATAGACAGTTCCCCTAAAATAATTCAACCGTAGTAATCATACTTCTAGGAATGCAAAGCAGTTTACCCTTGAGCTTGACTTCGAACGTACTGTCAAGTAGAGAGATTCTTTCTTCTGTCGCACCGAATGTGGAATACTTTACCCAGCACTGTTTTCCCTGCCATTTTTATATTTAGAGGATTAAACGAATTTGCATCATCGGTATCTCCTCTTAAATCATTCCTTATTTTAATAACGCTCGCACTGTGATTAAATATTTTAAGCGAACTTAAAAGCTCTGTAGTCCCAGCTTATTTTAAAAGAAATCGCTAGCCGTTTTATTTTATATTACAGTTGACGCCGACAGCCTAAAATAAATACCTTTAAAAAAAAAACTGTTACAAGTTTTTGCCCCAAAACAAAAATCCCTTAACTAAATTACACAAACAAAACCAAAATTGATCAAACTAAAATTCCCACATCGAAAATCGGAAAAACAAAAATTCCCAAATTCAAAATCCCCATATCGTAAATCCCTTACTCGAAAGTTTCAAGATCGAAAATCCCCAAAACAAAATCCTCAAACCAAAAATCACCCAAACCAAAAATTTTCAAATTCATATTTTATGAAACTAGTCACCGAGTTAAAATTCTCAAAATTAAAAAATCCCAGAATCGAAAATCCCTTAATCAATAATTCCCAGAACCAAAATCTTTTTATGAAAAATACCCAAAGCTAGAAATCTTTTAAGTTCAAAATCCACGAAACCAAAATCCTTACAAGGAACTCGTTTTAAGGATTGTGGTTTGGGGGTTTTGGTTTGTGGATTTGCATGTTTCTAAATTTTTCTATTTGAGGATTTTAGTTTAGATAATTTTTGATTTGGGGATTTACTTTTAGGAATTATGTCTTCTGGACCAAACATCGCTTATCCAAAAATACAATTTCAAAACTCACATATTGCTCTCCTCATAAAGAAAAATAGTAAAAGTCAGATTAAAAGATCAATCCTCTAACGATACTTAACAATTTCTGATCGCTCGGAATTCCGAAAAATTACCAGATTAGGTCCCATACCTTACTTTGCACACAGAACCCCAAAAATTATCAATTTTGAAAAGCATCAAGGATGATGCTCTTGGTCTTGCACAAGGTTTTGCACAAAAACTCACAATCTGTAAAATTTTGGAGAGTAAGGATAAATTTTTCTCAAAACTGTGCAAAAATATGGCAACGGAAATTCACAAAAATTCCTAACTACCTTATGTTTATGTGCCAGACAAGTACAGGACTATGTTTGGCTTTGATTCTTTTACTCTCAAAATGACGTTCCGCTGAACTGTGATTTTCAGTCCAAAGAATTTTCTTGGGCAGCATATCACAGGTATTGTGTTCTCTCCCATGAGTTCTCTCTTATGTCAAAAAATGTGAAAAATTTGAGTACGGGAATGGCTTTGTACTGACAATCACACAAATGCACAGAAAATCACAGAAATTTAAAGTGAAGCAACGAGTTTTAATTTCAGCGGAAAAATTAAGTATGTATGTTTTTGATTCTCTTAAAAAAGTAAAGCTTAAATTGAAAATTACTCCTTTTTTTACACGAACTACTTCATTGAATGCCTCGGATTGGAAAGAATAGCCGTGTACCATCAACTGAGCGCTCCGAGGGCTCAAGGATTATTTCAACTGAGCACTGAGATTTTTTGCGGAGATTTCTGATCCAAAAATTTCTTGGATTCATTACTCAATTTTGTTTCTCAGTAGAAACAGCTGTTTGTTTGACAACCAAGATATATTTTTTTGAGAGTGTGCAAATAAGAAAGTGGTAAATAAATACAAAATAAAGACGAAATGTTGATGAAAACGCATTGAAAACTAATTGAATTAGCTATAATCATTTTCGTCAATTTCAATCATTTTTTTGCTGTAACAATTAAATATTTAAAGAAAAAAACTTGTATGAGAATAATAACACATGTTTTTTTTTTTTGAAATAGAGCGGAGAATGTTGTCCCACCAAATAATTCTGCCTCCGTTAATCTGACATTAATCGCTCATTGAGCGCTCAGTTTGTGGTACACGCCTAATGATTAATATTTCACTCCGAAATTTTTTTCAGAATATTAAATTTCCGATAGGCGTGTTCGGGAAAGTGAGATTTTGGAGGGCCTTACCAAAAAATCTCAGTTGTCAAAATACTGAGGAAAACAATCTTTGACGGAGCGAAATCTCCGATATCTCTCTTTCCAGAACGCGCCTATTATAATTTATTATTAGATATCAACCAAGATGAAGAAACTTATAAATCAAAATTAATTCTGTTTTTAAATGGAGTTATTCGCTATCATTTTAAAAATATTACAATAAATACAAAAAGCTAAATATATAAGACACCCTGTAGTAAAGTTGTAAAAGATTTATTATAAATGTAAAACGAGCGATGTAAAAAATAAAAAGAAATTAAACAAGAAGCAATGCAAAGTTTGAGCTTGTTAAACAAATAGTCAGTCATCTACCGTTTGCCTTAAGGTGTTTCAACTGAAGTTTTGTTGTGGATTAACCTCCCCGACAAAAGAAAATAATATTTACGCAGATAACGACGGATGCCGACTGCTGGCTATATAAGAAACAACTTTTGTGTCAATAAACTGATGATCGCTAAAAGTTCTTGGATTTTAATAAATCATTTAATTTTGTTTGTCGACCCTAAAGGTATACATGCATAGATATAAATATGTAGATATCCTTCTTCAGTGGAATGTGGAAGTACATTGTAATAGTGAATGCCTTTGTATAACTTTAAGGGAAACACAATTTTTTTTTAAATATTTTTTTTCTACCTACATATTTATATACGTCAAAATAATGTTTTGAAAAGTCAGCCGCCTCCTGTTAATGTGAAGGAAAATGCGTTGCCGACTATAGAAGACACGTTTTATTGTGTCGGCCACTTATGTTTTCAGGGGGCCCGACTACTGGCTGTTCAAGTAGCCGACTTTAAGATCAGACGTGGCCGACTACATAAGAACCACACTTTTATCGCATTATTAGTTAATAATTCGTATCAGTAAACCTCTACAAATTCCTAATCTAAATACATCATGTCAATTAATCATATAATCTGATTATTTTTTTTCAAAATTGTAGAAATAATTTTTGAAAGCCAATCAATCATACAGAAAAGGGCCGACTATTAGTACAATCCCCCTATTTGTTCCTATTTGACAAGCTCCTAAATAGAAATCGTTTATTGAGAAGCCGCCTAGGGTGATGTGATAGATATGGATTTTGATTTTTTTTTTTATTATTGTTAAATTAAAAATAAGTTTTGTTTTTAATCCTGTATTTAAATACGTTTTTATGATTAATATTAGAGATTCAGTTGTTATAGTTTTCGACTTACTCTTAAATTAAGTTTCTAACAGAACTAAGAATAAAAAAAAAACTAAAAGCTTCATGTGCCACCTATGTACAACCAAGGCAAACAAACAAATCAAAAACAAAAATCAATACATACTTTTATTGAGGTTACCAACCCAATAACAAAAAAAAAAAAAAGAAGAAACCTGACAGGACGAACGAAAAAATTAACCTCAACTCAATTCCTTTAGTGATGTCAAGGGATAATAAATTAAAAACTTTACAGACCACAAAAACTTCTTCATAAATCATGTTGAACTATTAAAACAGGATGTACACAAACAGAACAGCAATAACCAACGACAAAAACAAAACAAGGGTTCACCAATACTCACAATAATATAACCATATAACAAGGATTTACTTTAATACAAGCATAAACATGCCTATATAGGGTATAGAACGATAATAATAAATTAAGAAGGATAATAACAAGACTTTTAGAAAGGAAACTTTTTACACTGAGGGTAAAATAAGTGCGAATCCGCAGGATGTGTACTATGTATAACAACCAAACATCCACGAAACCAGGGAACCAATTTGGTTTCTTGTCTTTTTTATTATTTTTTTTTTTCTGTGTTTGGTCAAATTTATGATCCTTGTAAAAGGTGAAGGAGAAATCTTATAAATCCCAGTTTACTGCCCACAAAAAGGAACAAATTAAGGACCCATCGGAGGTCATAACGTGCAATTAGTATGGGACCCGCAAAACTGTGAAAGTCCATTTCAAGGATATACGAGAATATTCATACATACATACGTATTTTTTTTTGTTTCGTCCTTACCCAGTTGGTTGTAAATCATTTTTTTTTTTGTATAATGATGTACGAGAATCACACAAAAAAAAGTTCAGATCTCTTTCAAGTGGAATCTTTCGCATGGTTTGGCTTTTTTATTTGCATACTCGAAGTGGAACACGAATTAGTTCCGCATGGAAGGCACCAAATGGTGTCGACAAGGATGTATTATATTTTTTTTTGAATTTTATTTTATTTTGTTTGCTTTACATAGTTGAGTTTGAGCGAGAAGAAGCAGGAGAAACTTTCAAGGACATTTTAGTGTGTACCTTATACATAAGCTATAAAAAAAATGGAAACTTACCTTATGTAGATGACCTCGTTGCTAGCGTTAATCCTTCGCCATCCAGGTGCTAAATTAGCTGCAGGCGCTGCTCCAACAGCAGCCATTGCTGGCGGTTCTATTGGAATTTGTGGCTTACTCGTCAGAGTGTGACGAGATGCTATTGTTGGTGGTGGAGGAATCTTATTAGGAGGGGGCGGTGGTGGCAGGTGGCTTTGTTGTAGTTTCCCGCCTGGGGGAGCCCCCTCTGCTGCTTCAATAGGATATTGTTGTTGGTGTTGATGATGATGCACCGGGGATTGGGTGTAGTTTTGTTGTTGTACATGTTGCTGCGGGGGGAATTGGGGATGTTGGTGTAATTGCTGTCGAGCAATGACATTGTTTGCGATTATTTGCATGCCATTGGCAGAAGCAGTCGCACCGACCCGCGGGACGAACGTTTGTTGTCTATGTTGTTGTTGTTGTTGTTGTTGCGGCTGTTGGTGTTGTGGTTGTGGTTGTTGTTGCTGCGGGTGGTGTTGTTGCTGATGTTGTTGTTGCTGCTGTTGAGCAACATGATGCATCATATGCTGTGAAGGATGATGATGCCCATTCATCTGCTGATGTTGTTGATGTTGTTGTTGATGATGATGTTGCATCTGATAGTGGACATTCTGCTGCTGTTGTTGTTGGTGCTGTTGTTGATGGTGATGTTGATTATGATGATGCATAAGAACTGCCTGCTGTTGGTGCTGATTTGATGCATTCCCCCCATGATGTTGATGCTGCTGATGTTGTTGTTGATGATGTTGATGTGGATGATGGTGTAGATGCTGTTGTTGCTGCTGCTGTTGTTGCTGCTGCTGATGCTGCATTTGTTGTTGTTGTTGTTGCTGCTGATGTTGTTGTTGTTGTTGCATAACAACTTGTTGCTGTTGCACTAAATTTCCTCGAGACATTACCACAGCATTACTCGGAATAGCTGCGGCACTGTTATTTGTTTTGTGCGTTCCAGCGCTAGCCGCGGCCATTTGAACTTTTATTTTGATTCGATCGAGATTTTAATTTCTGAAAATAATAAAAAAAAATTAAACAACAATCTCAGTTTTGAAGGCAAATTTTTTTATCAATTTGTTAAGATTATTTAAATCTGTTGTTTTACCATTAAATATTTAAGGCTCTCCCAAACCAATCCGAAACATTCGTTGCGGCGAGGAAACATTCGTCAGTCAAAATTAATTCATATGTTTCTTCCTCCGCGTTGGTGTGGGCACTCTCATATATCACCATGTAAATAAATTTTGACATGCGAATGTTTCTTCGCCGCAACGAATGTTCCGCATTGGTTTGGGAGAGCCTTTATTCTTAAATCTATTTAAAAAAAAAATAAAATGTTGCCAATACTTTTTCCAAAATAGTAATGAACTAAATTAATTGAAGGAAAACAACTGATTACTTAAATTTTTAAACCAGTGTGCTTGTAAGTAGGAGGCAAGGTACATAGATATGTGTACTGTGTGTAGAAAACTGACTCCAGGTTGTTTGTTCACGTGAGAGGATGCAAGAAGATAGGATCATGTTAAGGGGGTCCTTAATACCCTTGATATTCGGAATGGCTGTATTGAGAAATGTTGATCAAGGACCAGGTACACCCCAAGCAGTAGTTCTAATAAGGCGATACATTTTTATTTATATTATGGTCTAATGGGCTTAAAGGACGCGACTTATGAAGTAGGTTTTATGATAATCCTAACAAGGTTTTCGATCATAAAATACCTACCACTATGCGACTGAAATTTCATTCTCAAAGCATTTATTTAGTTTGAAAGTCAAGCAAATAACGGGGGAGGGCGAAATATTTCTAATTCCTGAGACATTCAAGGTCAAAAATTAGGTTTGTTGAAATAAATAACTTAGGTTTGTTGAAATAAATAACTTTGGTTTTTTACCATAGATTGACCTTCGAAGGTCAAAATGTAAGTAATTTATATATTGTTGATGTAAAAAAATTGAGTTTCAATTACAAATTACTTTGGAATAACTGTCATATTCATGGTCAAAATTAAATTTGTTCAATATGGGTGATTTTTTGGAAAGCTGATGGCACCTACAAAATTGCTGGCAATAATTTTGACAAATTATTCCGTCGTGTCAAACGTTATGTGACGTTCTCAAAAATATTTAAAGTTGCTGATTTGGGAAAACTGATAATGTCCTGATAGAAATTCACTGTCAAAATTTATAGGATTATTTTTAATTTAAATGCAATTGAAAATGATACTAACAGTTTTTCTTGATTCTACTTTATTTCTAAAACTTCCTGTTTTATAAACGTTGAAAAATAGATGAGTACATTTTGACTCGATTAAGCCCTATCCATACCTGGAGACACAATATTACTACCCTGGAATCTAGTAACCCACAATTATTTATTTTATTTTATTTAATTTTTTGATTTTGGAAATAAATAAAAACTACTACAAAACTTTGCTTTGATAAGGGTCACCGCACTTACCCGGGGTTTAGACAAGTGAGTAGAACTAGTAGCATTTGTATCATAGTGTTAGTTTCATACAGAAAAATATACAAATTATGGAAACTATGGACACAAAACAAATAAATGAAAAAAATACACTACACTAGTAGGATAACTGGCAGGCTACTCGCAGGCAAAAATATTATACTATTTGGGCTACTAGTTGGCTCTCTCGTGTTCTGATACACTAACACACATAAACGCTACTAGTTCTACTCGCTTGTCTAAACCCCGGGTTAACCTTACAATCCTTATTTCTCAAAGCTTAGAATCATGGCCAGGCTAAGTGATATGACTTGATTTTGAAGTTCGTCTTCCGGGTTCCGACAGAAGGTCTGTACCTGCTAAATACCGCTTTCTTTTTCAAAATAACTACAGGGACTTTAAAATTTCATGAATCTAATAATTGGATAAATTGTCGTGAATTCGTCGTAAATTTGTCATGAAAGAAAAAAATTGTCGCGCCTATTTTTTAAAAATTAACCCTGGGTAATGCTAACTTGACAGTCAAGACAAATTCCCGAGAATTAACCTAATTATTTGAATCTTGAAATTTTGAAGTGGTAATGCTAGGTTAAGATGGTAATGTCGATTGAAGGATATTAGGTCTTAAATAAGATTATTTAGAAAATTCTGTCGATTTTGGGATTGATTCATTGAAATTTTGTTGAGAAAATATGAGTTAGCACCTTTCATGTTGAAAATATCATGGTCGCTTGCGTCAAATTTGTATTACACTATTCCTATTCTGGGGTCTAGAAGATCCCAAAGTTGCAATATCTGCCACTGTTCTGCGTAAAAGCGCATTTTAGATTTAAGAAAGGTTATTTTACTTCGTTTTATGAGATTAACTTGAATGACACCATTAAACGTTTTATTGTTAAGAAAATATTTACGAAAATGTAATATGCGTATCGCGTTGAGTCCCTAGGGTATTATCAAATGTTGATTTAATCAACTCAATTGTACTAGACAAGGAATATTTATGCGTGAGTGAGTCAAATTGTCTTTAAAAAAAAATCTCCAGCACACAAGTCAAGTACACAGGCTAACATTGATTTTCTAAATATTTTGTATATGTATGCACATAATTATATTAATTTTAGTACTTAATTTCTGTCAGTTTTTATTATTTCGCTTAGTGGAAAATAAAAACGAACACCTCCTTTGCAAACACATCACTCCTTCTCACGCAAACACCATAAGAATATTGCATCAATTAAGATTTATTATTGCGTTTTATTGCCACCGAGTTGTATTGGTTTGTTTTATGAATGTCATCCCTCTGTCGAGTGACAGCATCCCTGAGCCAAGGGTTTATGACTTCATTTTTTTGTTATTCTTTCAGGCTGATAGGTTTATGACGACAGACAGAGATTCAAGGGTACGTGCCTTTGGTCATATTCATCACTGTGATGTGCCAAATCCCAGAGATGTACTTGTATGTCTACTCGATGTGTAGAAAAAAAATTAAGAAAACCAAGCAGTACATATTTCTATGTTGCTACCTACGGCTACGACAGACCCTGTGATAGGGATCCGTTTGAAGATTTACAACACTTTAAGCGACAGCTGAAAAGGCATGATAGGTTCATTACAATGATGAGGACAGGTAAACATTTTAAATGACGCATAAATGGACTGACTACCTCTGTAGAAATAAGTCAGGGTCAGAAGGAAGTTTTTTTTTTCGATGGTGGTATATATGTATGTATGTGTTTATTTCCGCCGGACTGCAGAGTTAGGTAATTGTTCATATAATTACAGGGTGGATAGAATCAAGTAACCCTAAATTATATATAGGCATACATAAACTATAGATTGTACAAAATGAATAGTAGTGCAATTTTTGTGTGCATCATTTTCAGTGAGTAAGTTTCTTGGGTTCGTAAGCTTATACAGAATTTTTCATTCGAAAAATGTTTCAAAAATGTTGATAATCAAAATATTTAAGTATTTTACAGTGTGATGCATATCATGCATCAGAAAGCTATAACGTGAAGGTTGGTTTTTGTACATCTGATTTCCTATTTCATAACAGGTCGGTGCTACCAGCGCCTGCAGTGGTACAAAAATATTTGTAGTAGAATTTTAATAAACTTCCTATTTATTTGAGTCAGTTTAAAAAATAAAAAATAACTGATTTTTCATAACTTTTTCATCCTATATCTTTTGAATAAATCGTATCTAAATCGATCTTTCAATCACTACATTGCCTTGAATATACATATTTTGGCATTGATTTTAAACTGCATACTGAGTAGATATTTTTACTTGCGATATACGTAATATAGGGCAAGTTTAGGATTCGCGTAAAATTCAAGATAATAATACCCGTGTTTTATTGGAAAAGCTATCCATAGCAATATTCCACAGTAGCTATCCATAGTAGCATTTTACATGAATAGCAAATACAACATCGGCAGTATGAATACTGCCGATAAAAGTTAAAGTAGAATAACACTGCGGATGGGTTTTCCGAGTCTCGAATGGATTTTTGGTGATTTCATTCTCAAATTTTGGTTACAATTCATTCTCAAATGTTGGTTACTATTAGTTTTTTCGTGAAGTTAATTTTGACTGCTTCTGATTCTCACAAATATATATTTTTTTTAAAATATTCTGACAGGTGTTCTTTCAGTTAAACCAATTTTGAAATACAAAAACCAGGCTACGGCGGATGCGTTTTTTTGGTAATTTTTTAGTGTACTATTTATAGAATGCCAAAAAAACACGGGTAATTTTTGTTAACATTACGATGATAGAGAACGCGAAAAAAGTGGATCTGGCAATTCTGTCCGTCTGTCTGTCTGTACCTCGATCTGCAGCCCAAACAGCTGAAGCGATTTTCTTCAAACTTTGGACTTAAGGAAAATCCTAAAGTTGGCTTTAAGTCAGTTTTTGAAAATTCTTATTTTATTTTAATTGTTTTAATGTTTCGGGTGTATTTACACCCTTCTTCAGACAACTGAAAATAAACAGGAATATATATAAAAATAATTTTTATTTTTGCATCTTTGTATGTGCGCCTTTTTGTTATTTATTTAAAAGCCTTGAAAAAGACGTTTTAAATAGATAGGCGTATCCTTTTTTTTTTATTTATTTAATATTTATTTGATATGGATGTATTTGTTTGAAAATATTTTTGATTCAAGCTATCGTTAATTACAAGAAAATTGACAAAAATCTATGAATTGTTATTTAGATTTTGAATAAATTGCCTTCTAAAATGCAAAATTTCAATATTTATCAACAATCATTCAGTAATTGACAATCGCAATAGGAGTGAATATCTTGAAAACCGGTGAATGAATATGTTTTTAATTTTGTGTAAAATTGTATTTAATTTAATTCTAAAAGTTAGCATACCAAATTTTATTTTTAAAAATGTTTAAGAATTTTTATATATACATAAATAAAAATTACTTCTTAAGAAAACCGCTCTAACGATTTTTGAAATTTTTTTTATAAATTCATATTTATCAAACAAATCAGATGGCATACTTTTTTTTAGCTCTTTTGGGGAGAGTACGATAACTCAGGCGCCAAGAAATGATAACGGTTTTTTGTAATACGTTTAAATACAAGCATTTTTTGCTATTTATATCTCCCGCCTTTTGTGCGGGAGGGGCAATTAAAAAAAAAAAGTACTAAAAAAAAATTTGTCAAAAAATAACGGTAATAGTTACAATTAAGTTTTACGTTTTTTGTGTCTTACATACCTATGTAATGCAATTGTGATGTTCAAAGTGTGTATACCTACTTAGATCATTAAAAAAAAAAACCAATAAGCCATCGAATTTTGTACCGTTGTTTTTTCATGCACGTGTGGTATACAAATTAATATTTACGAAGGTCATTATTTGTTCAACCTTTGAATGAATTAAGTGTTTTTCTTTTGTTAATTAACAATGGCGGCTAAGCATCCACTACTCCATTCAAAACTCAAAAGTTTTTCAATGTTTTGTTCGTTTGGGGATTTGGTATCTTCGGTATGACTTCATTGATGAAACTAACATACATTTTTAAGATATTTTAAAACACGGACTTGACTTTTTTAACTTAACAAATTGACTGACTGACTCACTGAGACACCGTCTTCACACAAATTGACTGACTCGGACGTGGAATGCCTCCTCGCGGTGCATTCTAGATAACGCTAAATGACCTTCTAAATTGAAACTTTGCATAAAACCAACCTCGCACATACCCCAAATCCTATAGTGTGCCCAAGCAGGGGGTTGCAGGGGGCAGCATGCCCCCCCTTCCATACCTCACTGTTTATATATACATCGTAATGCTATGTGCTATAGCACTATATTTATCTAAGCAAGCAAAAAAAAGCAAAAGTCTCATAAAAAACTAGTTTCAGTAATTTTTAATTTTATCAAGAAGTAGAAGACAAAAAATCATCTAGTTTTCAGTTTTTGATTAGGAATTAAATAGAGCAACGAATTTTAGGAAAACAACTAATATATATAATTTTACAGTTCTGAAAAATTACACTTTAAACTTTTTTTATGTTTTTTTCCCCAAATTTTGAGTTCAAACCCCAAAACTATGCATAGATTTAACTCGATTTAAAAACTAGCTGATAGAACAAAGTATTGGCTTTAAATAAAGTCCTAAAACTTAATTGTAACTGTTACCGTTATTTTTTTAATTTTTTTTTTTATTTTTAGTACTTTTTTTATAAAATTGCCCCTCCCGCCCAAACGGGGGGATATAGACCCCCCTCCCATAGTGAAAAATGTTGTATTTAACGGTTCTACAGAAAACCGTTATTATTTCTTGGCGCCTGACTTATCGTACTCGTGCCGCTCTTTTTGTTTTATCTATTTAAATAACAAATTTATAGTTATTTGTTTTAACGATATCATAATGTTATTATATGAATGCATAAAGTCAACTTCAAGCTACGTTAAAGTTATAAGCTACGTGAGCAAGTTTGTGTGATCCAGTCGTGCCCCCATTTTTTTTTTAACGGACGATGAACTCTAGACTTTACTTTATTAAACTGGTGTTCTATTTTGGTTTTTATATGCTTAATTATTTTTACTTGCCAAATACAGGGTGATTCACCTAAGGTGTGACAAAAAGCTTGAGCATGTAGGTTTGATCGAGACAAGAAAAAAAAAATCATGTTGAAGGGGAGGTCTATACCCCCTCGTTTAGGCGGGAAGGACAATTTTTTAAAAAAAATCTATAACTATTTTTTTTTTTTTTTTTTTCAAAATTTTACATAATTAAGTTTTTTTTTCAAAGTTCAATGCTCTTATCAATTCTTATTCAAAAACTTAAAACTGGATTTTTCTAGCGCTTCTTCATAGTTTAATGAGAAAGATGGTAAATTTATTTTTTAAATAGGTATCTTGAAAAATAAAAGTCCTAGAAACTTCCGTTTTGCAGTGTTTTACTAAGAATTGATAAGATTATTGAAGAAAGTTGAAAATACAATTTTAATTATTTATTTAAATTTAAAAAAAAATAGTTTAAACATTTTTTTATATTTTTTGTTTATTTTTCAAAATTTGGAGTTTAAAAATTACTTTTTCAAAAACTGATCATTAAAATAACTTTATTTAAAAATAAAACAAAGGATTGTTTGGTTTGCAAAAAGGTATAACATTGAATTTTAAGTGCTTTCGTTGTTTTTTTTATAATTTGTCGCTCCTAAACGAGGGGGCATAGACTCCGCTCTCATACGATTTTATCTTGTCTGAACCTAACCTTCATGCTGAAGCTTTTTGTCGCACCGGAATTCTATGTGTCGGTATGTTCTTTTACATACAGTCGTAGCGGCTGAATGACTTTGCTTGAAACTTGTTACTACCGTTTTTTTTTTAATAAAGTGCCCGCTCGTGTTTTTAATTTTTTTAGGACAAAAAAACGTTTTTTTTTTCTCAATAATGGATCAAACGGTTTCGTTAAAAAAAATATACAGTATTAAAAATACTACTACTTTTCGGTAATATTTGGCATTTTTTTGAATGGTGAATCTTCTAAAAAATTTAAAGATTGGTGTTAAGAAAAACTTTCTTTTGAAATTTTTTAAAAAAAGTGCAAAATATTTTTTTTTTTAACTCAATATTTTGAAAATGATTTGGTATTTTTTTTAATCTTGGTTTTAATGTGGATATCCTTTCAACAAAAAAATCAAATCTGTGAAGGGGAAATTTGATTTGTTTAGAAGAAAAGATCAAATTTTTTAAATCTTTAATTTTAGAAAGATTTACACTTACTTGCACACACACTAGGAAGATTTGACATTTCTCTGGCTATTGTTTACGTTTGGCTTTTCAGTCAATTTGTACAATTAAATTATATCCGTGGTGTAAAAGTATACATATATGTATGTATATAGAATTACAATTTTCCATTTTCAAAAAAAAATTAAAGAATTGTGCGTTCGGGCCTGTCAGAAAACAATTTATTTTGTTTGCGAGTTCCTTACAACAACAAAAAAAAGATTTGATCTCCAATAGTTGAAAAGAAATTGACATAACTAATTTTATGTGACTATCTAGAATACTTGAAAAAATCAGTGTTTATAAATTCAAAAATAACGGTACTTTAAACACAAACATTGAAAACCCGTTAAGAAAAATTTTATTTTTTCTTAAGAACGGCTATAAGAATTTTGATGTGTACAATTTGTACAATCATCTTTAAGATACAAAAATATTTTATTTTGCATTCTTATTAAATCTACCTCGTTTCATATTTTCGACTTTCTCATTGTTGGATAAACCTATTTAACCATTTTTGTGCAGATGCATAGTATTAAAATGTTTAATCAAATTTTTTTTTTGAAAAAAATCTATTTTTTTTGAAATTGGATTTTTCAAAAACCTGAAAATTTTTTTCAATTTTTTGTTTTTATAAAAAACCGATCCAATGATTTTAAACATTTTGTTTTCATAAATTCATATTAGTTCAAGAAATCAATTGAAATCTCTTCTCAAAGCTCAAAGGAATTTAAGCAAGGTCTAAGACCGCTTTCACACAATGACCCTGAGTTGCCAGAAACTAGCCAGCTTGTTGGCGCAAAGGGTATGAGGGGAGATTTGTTTTCTTTCTCTAACGCTTTTCTCGGCTACAAACTAAAAATTGCTGGCAGCTCAGTTTCCTTGTGTGAAAGAGGACTAAGGAGGAAATACCTCCTTCATAAAGGATTTCTATGAATGGATTTCCAAATGAAAGCTAAGGCCGACCTCTTTACGATTCTACTCCAATTCGTTTTTCCAAAATAATCTAATTTGCTACAAAAGCATTAATACTTGTTTCATTCACAAACATTTTTTTTTTGTCAAGATGGCGGGAGCCATCCAAGCCCTAATTCCCCACAAAGCAAAGATGAAAAGTTCTGTTCTGCCGTTGTGAATATCACAGGTAACAATTTTTTGTGAATTTGTTTTTGTAAAAGGCGGTCACAATTTTGTGTTCTGTGGAAGCCCTCATAAGAAACCTCACAAGAACAACATGAGTTGTGTTCTGCGTCACATTTGACTTATCGCAGTGTAACAGGTTAATTTCAACGCTTCAAATTTGTGAGACAATTCTATGTTTTGCAGAATATTTTTCCCATACAAATCTTGGCAGTTCATTTCTACCGATATAAAATTATATATGGGTGATTCTCTGTTAAAAGCTCCTTTTTAGCACCTAAATATCCCCTACCTAAATTTAAGTAAAAATTATGTGCATTTAATGATTTAAAGTGCGGGCACTTGATTTTAAGCGTTTTTGAGAATTTGGGCTCGATACGGAAATGACGCCTTCGATACGGAAATGATAATGTACCAGTACAAAAATTTCCCTTTGAAAATATTCCTTGTAACAAAGGCCGTGTAATTCAGGATGCATTTAAAAACTTACGGTATTATAGGAATTTATTTAAAATTATTAAAATCTAAATTAAATCGATTAACGGAAATGATAGTGTGGTACGGAAATGACATTTAACTAGTAAATTTAAATATTTTTTTACGTTTTCGCTTCCCCACCTATCTCAGATTCATGGTCTGCAATTGCTTTTAGGGGTTTTAAATGCATGCACACAAAATTTTAATGATTTACAATTATTTCATGATTCTTTAAAGAAAAAACACATCTAAAGTCATTACCGTAACCATTTTCTCATCGCCGTAACCCAATAAAGGCGACGGAAATGACGCGACGGAAATGACGAAAATCGATGTTTTTTAGCATTTTAGACAAGAAAAAAAGAAATTATATTTTTTTTTTAATTTTGTATTACTTACTGCAACATAACCTCACAAGACTGTTACAAAATATTTTTTTTTTTACTATCACTTACTAAAATTATATGCACCTACGGAAATGACGAAATTGGTGAAACACGTGACGAATACAACCACTTACTTTAAAACAACACACGAAACTGATGTCCCACCCAATTAATTGAATATATTTCAAAGAAAGCATGAATCAGTTTCTTCATTTAGTCTAAATCCTATAAACTGAGGGCCGTTAATTTGAACTTATAAGCATTTAATATTTTTTTTACGGAAATGATGCAAATACATGGAGACACATGTTTGAAAGATTGTAAGTTAATTATTTCAAATAAATAAATGTTATTTTTAGGGAAGTTGTATTTCACTACATATTATTAATCCTGGAACTCAGTCAAATTAAAATGTATGCATTTAAAAACAAACAAAAAATACATTTTTCCGCGCTGAAACACGGAGAAGACACGCGACGGAAATGACATTTGGACCATAAAAACAATTATTTTTTTATTGCATATCTGCAAATTCTTAAAATTTAGAAGTGGTCCAGTTTGAAACGTTGCTTGCGCTGTTATTGACTTCAAAATAAACAAGTTTTTTTAATTTGTTGAACCATTTTTGGTCGGGGCCACGAAAAGGAGCTTTTAGTGGAGAATCACCCATATATGGTTTATAAGACGATGTTCATGTATTTTGTTGAGACTTCATAGATTACATACATAAGTATTTGGTTTTACATAAATTAATTATTTTAAAGCCGGCTAGAATTGATCTGGCTGTCAGCAATATTTACTTATTTCTAATTAAATTAACAAGAGAATTTAAATTATAAACTTCGCAGTTATAGGAAAAAAACATGGTTCTTCAGACTATTTCTGACTTTTCTAAAATTTATCTCACTCCCACTTCATGGTTAGAAAGAGAAAAAAGTAGTAATTTTTAAAATAATTTAAAAATTTGTGGATTTTTTTTACGTTCTCTTTTGTAAAATTCGGAGAAGTCAGTCCAATTTGAACACCGTCTAAGCTTTCTTTTCTTTTCCGCGTTTGCATGAAAACCCCTAATATCAGTTGAACTGTTTTTGAGAAATTCGAAAGTAAAAAAAGGGTTTTCGATTCTTTTAATAGGTATACATAGGTATTTATGTACAATAGTACCTATTTATTAGGAACATTTAAAAAATTAAATAAAAATCTTTAAATTTGTATGTGACCATACGCGCGAGCATGTCGTGCATTCATTATTTTATTGTAGGTATTTAAAATTTTTTTATTTACATTTTTCATGTATTTTATAGCATAACCCTATAATCGAATTGATTTCATCTTCGATTTCAAATCATATTCGAAAAACTTTAATTCCATTGCGCAAGGCAATAACGTTTAACGATTGGTATGGTATTTCTTAAAACCCACCTGCTTTAAAAATTTATTATGCGACATTTATCCCAAAAGGCAATCCAAATGAAAATGAAGATCACTTCGCAATATGGATGATGATGACGACGAAGACAACGACGATGACGACAACAAAGTTGTTGCTGAAGAAAATAGTCCGGCTGGAGCTGCTGACGATGATGACGTAAGGGGAAATGCAAACAACGATGAATTTGACATTTCACTCAACAGACACTGAGCTGCGCCGCCAAATTGTCCACCACAACTTGTTATCGCTGTGTCTCTGTCTAACTCACCAAAAAGAATACACACAAAATTATTTGTATATTTTTTAGCTTCTCTCTCTTGCGCACTGGTAAATTCACTTCACTTTTATTATTTTTTTTTTTTGTTTTATCACTTTTATTTATTTACTTTATTTCTACCAAATTCTTTCACAATTTATGTACATAATTTATATAATTTATTAATTAATAGAGAAGGGCCGCTGAAGACACGAAGCGCAGACCCAAACACGAATAAATTAAAAGGCAAAACACATTTTCTTCGACTTGCACTCACGTTTTGGCCTCAAAATCCACTTAATTACGCCATAATTTCAAATTATTAAAACTTTTTGCCCTTTCTGTTGGATTTTCTTCGGTTTTATTTTCTACAATTTTATATATTCTTATTTTCAAATCACTTTCTTTTGTAGTGGAATTTTCGCTCATGCAATCAAATGGGCGAATGTGGGAAGTGGGAATGTTTTCAAACTCCGCTCTGTTTGTATTTTGCAAATTAATTGCCGTTTTACGAGGATTATCGCGCAACCCGAATTATGACGATGATGACTTGCTGTTAAAATCTCCTGCTCCAGTTGGGAGGAAAATCCCGGTGAAAACTCAATGAAGGCGAACACGTAACACAACACGAGTGATGTGATACACAAAAAGACAACAACACAACGCTCACAGTATTTTCTATTTTCAATTCAATTCTACCGACCACCGCCGACACCTGCCCCGCACGCGTCCACGTATATTTTTCGAATTTTTACACAGCAAAGCTCTCCAATTCTCCACTTCCACTGGTCGTCGATGTTGATGGAAACTCAAGGAAAATCCCGATTCAACGAAAATGACCTCAAAAAATTTTATCGGATTTTTTCACACACTTAACTTCTTTGGCCACTCGCTCGATTCGATGATCTGCGAAGCAAAATGAAGAAGAATTTTCCGAAATTCATTTGACACTGAGAGATTTTTATTTAACTTTTTTTGTATTTAACACAAATTTGAATGCAGGTGTTTAAGCGATTTTATTTTGAACGATTTATCAAACGGATGTTTTATAATTGATAGGGTGAGGTTTGGGTTTCTTTTTTGCTTCGACACACAAAATTCTGAGATGGAAGAAATTTATTTTTTTTTAAATATTTTTGTTTGAAGAGGCGAACTTTAACGTAACTGTACGATGTGTGTATGCGTAGGCAATCACTACGAAAATGAGGATGAATTTTGAATGAAAATCCAACATGGCGTATTTTGGCATTTCGCGGAGGGGAAATTGCTGAATGTAGCCGATAAGGTAGTGCAAGCTGTCAAAGTGACAGTTTGGAGAGTGGGAATTTAAAGGTGTGTTATAAGGTCGATACAAAATTACAGGGCAGCCACAATTTTATTTATGAATGGAGCTTATCTCACAAACGTCAGTGGCAAACGGAGTTAACATTGAACGATTTTTCCCGTGCTGAATGGAAAAATCGGCCGAAACTGGAAGGATCATGTCGGCTGTACCTCTCAATCGCACACGATTACAACAACAATTTTTTGTCGGCACTGAAAATATCGTTCAATGTAGACCGGGACTAAGAAAAAAAACAACAAAACAGCAAAAAACAGCTCTGACAAATAATTTCGTATACGTGTACAGAGAATGCATTTGTAGTTGTGTATTTATATTTGTTTGTATTGCATTGTTTTCCCTCGAATAAGGTTTTTTATGCTTTTTTTTTTTAAAGATATATGTATAGCTATAGTTTCACGAAAAGCCCAATTGCTTTTTTACCCCAAAGCCACACTATTCTGGGAAAGTAATTTGGCTACAAGACTGCCTGTCAAAATACTATCTGTTCTTTTCGTGACGTAGGAGTGTATTTATCCAGGTCGATTTCAGTGGTTGGCAGGAAAAAGAATTTAAAGGTACTTGATGGGAACTTTGAACCTGAAACTTTCTTATAATCGAAATGGAAATTCAGAAAATGTTGTTTTGTTTTTTTATTCTGACTACGCCAATGATTTAGATGAAAGGAAATCTGTAAGTGGATACGTGGTGGAGCAATATCCTGGGGATCACGTAAACAGGTGACCGTTGCATTGTCTACAGCCGAAGCTGAGTACATCTCTATGGGAGCCCCAACTAACATTTCAGCTTCGGTTCGGCTTAATAGAATAGGCTTAAGAAGTTCCATAAGACATTTGTAAAGTTTACTTAAGCATAAAAAGGAGAATGTTATACAAGCTAATATAGCTTGTATACGTGATTTCGAAAAATCTTCTTATAAACTTCTTCGCAGATCTTTTAAAAGTAGCAGATTGTATAAAAGCTTAAAGAAGCCGATACGAAGTTTTAACGAGCGATATTGGAAATTTGAATGACACTTCAACTTGACAGATAGCTTCGGACATGGTTGTATAAAAGTGAAATACAAGTCTTATAGAAAGTGAACAAAAATAAATAAAAAAAAAAGAAAGATACATTTTTATTTTTTATTTTTTAATGTGTTTTTTATTGCATTTTATCTGAAATCAAGTATCAAATTCAATTGTTTATTAATTATAGTATTGGAAACAATTATAAAACATAAATTATATTTTTACCTCACTAGGGATCGAACTCGGGAACTCCTACGTGACAGTCCATCACTCTAACCACCCAACCATCTTAGATATAATTTGGAAGATGCAAAATCTTATTCAGTCTTTTCCTTTTTTAAAACTTTAAATTTTCCTTAGATAAATCCGAGCTTCTATAAAAATTTTCACACATGAACAAGATTTCATTAACTCTCTTATACATTTCGCGTGAGGCAACAAATGTACCTAAATGATTTGTTTAGCAGTCCCCTTGCTCCATTTTCATTTCAATAGTCTTAAATTAAATCAATAGTCTTAAAATAAACTAAGTAATTATGCATATTTTTGATAATTTTAATCCGAAAAAACACGGCCACTTAAGCACGATTAACAGAAACAAGGTATGCTCAAAAGGGGTGTGACGTACAATCATCTGCTTATGTTCGGAGAAAAGAAAAATAATTAACTTTATTTGATTGTTATAATAATTTTTTCTATTTTTAAACTGCTCATTAAGAATTTAAAAACAGTTTATTTAATTACTTAAATTAATTATGGTCTTCACTTTAAATAGAACAAAAACATAAAAGCTGACCGTGACGTCACATAAATACCCAGATATACGAAAGTGTCGAATGTTATGTTAATCTGATGAGCATAAACCTCGTTTCTGTTTATCGTGCATTGAAGTTTATGTCTTAAACCAACGAAAAGTAGCTTTCCGAATGCTCAAAAAGACAAATCAAGTAAAATGAATTATCTTTCTCTCCACGTGTTCAATTTATTCAATTTACATATATAGTTAAAAATTTGAATAGAGTTTTTTTAAAAAGCTTCTTTAAAATGACTTATACAAATTCGAGCTTCTTTATTATAGATTGACATATTGGCTGCGTTCGGGTACGTCGCCAATGGTAACTAGATTTGTTCGTGTTGTTGTAATGCCTAAAGAAAAAACCAGACGACGAACCAAACAGCTGATATCAGAAAGAAATCTAAGGCTATCCCAAAAATGTTCGGATCTGTTTGGATTAAGGCTCTCCCAAACCAACGCAGAACATTCGCTATGCAGGGCGAATCATTCACAATCATAAAAAATAAATGACAAATAAATAATGCTAAACAACAAAAAAAAAACTGCGGTCGGCGAATGTTCCGCGCCGCTTTCGCGTTGGTTTGGGAGAGATACTTCATACTAGCAGCTGATATCTCACCTGCTTACTGTCTTGGTTTTCGTTTGGTTTGGTTACATACACGGTTTTGGTCGTTCGAAAACGTATCAGATGCTGCAGTAGATACCATATGTCTGCCTACCACCCGAACGTGGCCATTCTTTTATGATCCTTTAGTAAGACTTAACAAGCTGTATCGAAGTATTCAATAAAGCTTATTGAAAATGGTTACAGAAAACTTTTAAAGGCAGCAACTTATATAAAAATTTTATGCAGCCTTTTTATAGTGACATCTTCAATCATCTTCTGTAATTTCAATTTTAGAAGCCTATTCGAGTGACAGCTCGCAAACTCGGTAAGTCTTCTTTTTCTTATTTCTATTCGGCTTTAAAGAAGCAGTTATCCAGCTCGTTACATGTATAAGAAATTTAATTCCGCCGAAGGCCGTACCGAAGCTTTATATAAAGTGAAACCTGCGGCACATCAATATTTCTATGCTAAAAGAAGCTGAATTGTTAGTTGGGAGTAGTCGCTGTACAAGAAGCAATGTGGCTGAAAGGAATTCAGAAGGAATTAACACGAGTTGCGAATCATCTATGAAAATCTTTTGTGACAGTCAATGTGCTATTCATCTGGCATCGAAAAAATGTTATCGTCCTCGCACGAAACATATCGACACCCAGACATCATTTCGTCCGAGACATAGTGGCGAAAAAAACAGATCCAGCTGAAATCAGTTCGCTCCGAGGACATGGCAGCAGATATTTTAATGAAGCCTTTTATCATCTCCTATGATCAAAAGGTTTATTATATTGATTGATCTGTCAATGAAATAAGTTTTTAGTGGGGATGTTGTTTTGGCATCATTTTTGTTTTTATTTAAGCTATTTGGTATTACCTACAAAGTTTTCCTGTCGTTTTGTCTCTTATGACCGAAATGGAAAACCAAAGGTTCTCTTTGGGAGAATCCATCTACAATACTTGTAGGTCACTTGTGTAGTGACATAGATCCCTGACCAACATCGATATCTGCAAAAAGTGTCCGTCTTCCCAGACGAACTGCGTAGTTAAGCAGTATACGACAAAGCGTACACTTACCAACGTCATTTGGTCCAACTACCATGGCAAAAGAACCTCGCCATGTCGTTTTCCTCGAGTGTCATTTTCCTCTGCTTGCTACGAATTTGTTCCAGAGCTGCATTCCAATTGAGATACAGTACCATTGGTGTCTCCTTAGAAATGTATCGCACGTCTGTTTTGACACGAAATCCAATCGAACATCCTATATGTAAGTAAATATAGCGATTTTTTATCATGAATTCATACCATTTTTTCTCAAAAAATTCTGCCAAACATTTCGGCACATTATTTAAACTGTTAAGGCTCTCCCAAACCAATGCGGAACATTCGTTGCGGCGAAGAAACATTCCCATGTCAAAATTTATTTACATGGTGATATATGAGAGACACCAACGCGGCGGAGAAACACATGAATTAATTTTGACTGACGAATGTTTCTTCGCCGCAACGAATGTTCCGCATTGGTTTGGGAGAGCCTTTAAGGCTCTCCCAAACCAATGCGAAACATTCGTTGCGGCGAAAAAACCTTCGTCAGTCAAAATTATTTCATATGTTTCTCCGCCGCGTTGGTGTGGGCACTCTCATATATCACCATGTAAATAAATTTTGACATGCGAATGTTTTTTCGCCGCAACGAATGTTCCGCATTGGTTTGGGAGAGCCTTTATACCCGTGAAACACTCGTGGTACAGATACTATGGTATTCGCTTATACCACTAGTGTGTCATGTTATACTATCCTTATACCACGAGAGCAAACTAATATCAGCATAGTATCAAAACTTGGTTTTTACCGTAGTATACGTTGCCTTTTACCGATACTAGCGCGTTTCTCCAAAAGTGACGAATACGTGAACTACAATTTTGACAAGGAAAATAATTTTTGTTTGTGTTTTATAAATTTTAAAATCGAATTCAAATTATAAAGGTCAGAACTTTGAAAAAAAAAAAAATAAAACAAAAACCAAATGAATAACAAAAAAAGAAATATTATTCAGTTCTTCAGAAAAAAATTTGTAAGTATAATTAATTATTGACAGCAAACATGTTGACAAATATCAAGAATGTAGATCTGCCAATTGAAACTATACAAGGATGTGTGTCACCCATCGTGGTATTGTCAATACCATAGTATCTGAACAATAGTATGTAAATTCCATGTGTGTCTTTAGTATAAGAAAAAGATTTTAAATAATTTCAAACAAGATGCACATTTACAAGATTTTAAAGTATTACCTGCACGTAGACCTGTATCCTTTTTCCCAATTTCAAAACGTAGTTCTGGTTCTCATAGTCTGATTCAAGAGCGAAGTTTTCTTTTTCCATCATTGTGATTTTTTTTTTGTTTAAAGGCATAACTACATAGCCCTACTTTTGTACAAAAGTACAAAAGTGAGAAATAAATATCTATTCTGAAGACACTTTTTTGCAAAAAAAACAATGGAAAATTGTGCATGGTGGTTTAATTAATGTGTCAGAACAATTTTCGTTTGGTTTTTTGCAAGCATGCTTCTCTAGCGAGCATTTTAATTTCTCACTTTTGTACTTTTGTACAAAAGTAGGCCTATGTAGTTAAGGCTTAAGTAAAATAACAGCCCTATTCTGCCGTTGTGAGGCTCACAGGCCACAATTTTTTTTCGTGAGGTTGTTTTTGTGAGGTTTCTTATGAGGTGGTCACAATTTCGTATTCTGATTAAAACCTCATAAGAAACCTCACAAGAAAACTCACTACAGGAAGGTGATTTTCTTATTGTGAGGTTGGCCAGCTGATTTCTGAAAACTAACAGATTTAAGGTTAGACCGCACTAGGCGGAACTGCACTGCAGCGGAACTGCGATTCAAAATAATTTGTATGAAGTTCAGTTGCCGCTTAGTGCGATATATATAGCTCATATAATTTCATAGAAATAATAGGGGTATTCACGATCCGATGCAACTGGCCTAGTATCATTGTAAAAGTGCAAAAGTGTAAAATCTTACAACACTACAACAACAAAATATACAAGGTGCAATCTTACAACAGTTTCGCACTTTAGCAATACCCGAAACCTATTGCAACAGAAAAATACAACATTGTAAAATTTGTAAATTGTGTTTTTGACAGCTCACTCATTCTTGATTACGTTAAACAGAAACAAAGGTATGTTCATTGGATACATCCAATTTGCTATCTTGATTGTATTGATGTGACGTCGTCATCATCTTTTACTATTATTTTCCATTTAAAATTCGGACGATAATTAAGATTTGGTAATATTTTCTTTTTCCGTTTTTTTGGCATCTTTTTATGAACAAAATTTAAATTAAATCAAATTGAAATTTTCAGATATGTTCGAAACAAAAACAAATAACAAATGTCAAACTAATTTTGACATTTGCTTTAGTGTTGCAAGAAGATAAGAAAAGTGCGTTCACGATCCACTTAAAAAAAATAAAATTTCGCACTTTTACTAGGCTCGTTGCATCAGATCGTGAATTCCCCTAATGTTTTGCCGCGCCGTGAAGTGTAGTTCGACTGCAGTTGTGTGCGGTCTAACCTTTAAAGAAAAAAAAAAATAAAACTTATTTGACGGAATTAAATAGCTTATAGGTAAATAATAATGAATTCTATTGGTAAGCAATTCGTTAACCTACATTGATGTTTATATTTAATAATTATTATTTTATATTATCTAGATGATCAAAAAATCAAACGAGCGTCGCGGGAGCAGCTCGAGTATTTCATCAATTTTGTTCGAAGAAACCCATAGTCTCCTAGCAAACAAAAACGACCCCACATTTTGAAGACAATTGAATTAAAAAAAAAAAAACAAAAATGAAAAGGCCAAATTGTTAAGGCTCTCCCAAACCAATGCGAAACATTCGTTCCGGCGAAAAAACATTCGTCACTCAAAATTATTTCATATGTTTCTCCGCCGCTTTGCGCCCACCTCTCATATATCACTATGTAAATAAATTTTGACATGCGAATGTTTTTTCGCCGCAACGAATGTTCCGCATTGGTTTGGGAGAGCCTTTATTATACTCGGATGACAAAGCGTAGTGAACTGTTTCCTTCCAAAAGTGAGAAATTAAAATGTTCGCTAAAGAAACGCTTGCACAAAAACATACGAAAATTGTTTAGACATGTAAATTAGACCACCATGCACGATTTTCCATTGTAAACAATGGAAAATTGTGCGTGGTGGTTTAAAATATGTATCAGAACAATTTTGGTATGTTTTCTTGCAAGAATGTTTCGCTAGCGAGCATTTTAATTTCTCACTTTTGTACTTTTGTACAAAAGTACGTCTATGTAGTTAATGCTTTAAGTCTTAACTACATAGGCCTACTTTTGTACAAAAGTGAGAAATAAATATCTATTTTGAAGGCACCTGCTTGCAAGAAAACAATGGAAAATCGTGCATGGTGGTCTAATTTAAATGTCAGAACAATTTTCGTATGTTTTTGTGCAAGCACGTTTCTTTAGCGAACATTTTAATTTCTCACTTTTGCACTTTTGTACAAAAGTAGGTCTATGTAGTTACGGCTTTAAGTCATTTATAAAAAAAAAATATTTATTTGCTTATTTTAATATGTATGTAAATTCTAACTTTTCATTTCTAGATGAAACTTCTTCTTCTAAAAGATGTATTAAAATCAAATTCAATTCCATATTTCTTCTTATTTTGCTATTTTTGTATAGTTTTGAGGGAAAGATGTGTCACGTATGTGAGTTGTGATCTGCCAAGGACCAGATCATAACTTTCAAGTTATATGACCTCACAAGTTGTGAAGTTTTTGCTTAAATACGAAAAAAGTCGCAAAATCGAATTCACCTCGAGTTATGAGGTTATTGTGACTTGTGAGGCATCAGTGAGGTTGCCACAATAAGGGCCTAAAGCTTCAATATAAGGAAATAAATAAACAAATTAAATAAACATAATTTAATTAATAAATTGTTAACAAAATCTGGAACAATGTTTGACTTGTTTACCTTTTGCTGTCAATTCCATGCTGAATGCAAAACGTCAAACATAGTGTGCGTCGATGACGTTGATGCGCAGACCGAAAGAAATTAAAAACTCAGAAAGCCATATCTTGTTTTCTTGTATCATGGGAAATTACGTTCCAAATGAGCTAATTTCAAAATTACCGCATTTCGGCTCCAATGAAAACGTAGTATAATGCACGATACATGACATGATTTGCCCAGTGAGTACACTGTTTGTTGATTAGATTGTGGTTGTGATGTTGGACATCTGTATGGCCTATGGAGTCGGTCTGTTAGGCCAGAACCAAACTGGTCTCGTGCATTGTGTTGTGAAGCCGTTTGTCGCCTGTCATTACATATGTATTTCATGCGCCAAAAAGCGACACAACACACGAGAGAAATGTAGTTCTACCGATATAAAATACATTGCAGCGATAGCGACACACGACAACGCACGAGATATGTGTGGATCCGGCTTAATACACACATTTTGGTCGGTGTTTACCGACTCTTATAAAAACCACAGCAAGAAGAATTTTATTATTCGAGGGAATTTATTGTTTAAATTCGTGCACCCAACACATTCATTTCTGGAGTTTAGGTCACTTGTACTTTTTAATTGAATTATATGCATTCACTCCACTTAAAACAAAAGTTATTTTAATAATTTAATTTATGTTATTCATAAACAACTCAGACCCAAAAGCCTAAATGATAAACTGGAGCCTAGTACGCAGATTGAGCTGAATTTTAGCTCCCATACAAAATTCCTTAGCCAAGCTAAATTTTTGAGAGAATTTTGTATGGGAGCTAAAATTAAGCGCGATTTGCGTACAAAAAAGACATACAAAAATTGTTCTGACATATAAATTAAACCACCATGCCGAATTTTCCATTGTTTTTTTTTTGCAAGCAGGTGTCTTCAGAATATATTACTCACTTTTGTATTTTTGTACAAAAGTATAGGCCTATATGCGTAGTCCTGTAGTATCCTGTAGAAGCGAGCCAATATGCAAAGTACAACTAAAAATGCATTTTAGCTATATGTGAAGTGGTCACTTTATAGCATATATTCTTTCTTATTCTTCTTCTTCAGCGTACATTTTAATTTCTCACTTTTGTACTTTTCGGCAAAAATAGGTCTATGTAATTAAGTATTTTAAGCCTTTAAGCCTAGTATGTAGATCGCCTAGTATTTTAGCTCCCATACAAAATTCTTAACCCAAGCTAGATTTTGAGAGAATTTTGTATGGGAGCTAAAATATAGCGCGATCTGCGTAGAGCCTTAACTATATAGACCTACCTGTAGTTAAGCCTAAGAGAGGGTTTTTTCAAACAACACCATATGATAGCTGTCAAAATACCCTCTCTATATTGAAATCATGTCCCCTATCACAGGCTCAAGTACTACAATGCATTAGGGATAGGAACGAGCACTCCATATTATATATACTCAAAGAAATCAGCTCATTTGGAACGTCAAATTTGTATAGGAAATGACGTTCCAAATGAGCTAATTTTGAAATTACCTCATTTCGGCTCCAATGAAAACGTGCTATTAAAGGCAAAAGTAGGTCTATTGAAAATTGGAAAAAATTAGATAGACGATTTATTTCACTTGAGTGCAATATGTCTGCATTATCCTTTGGACTGTTCGGAAAGATGCTTTTTGTTAGATTTTTACAATGTTCAGTTCTACATGTTTTTTGAATATCTATATGGATTACAATTCAAAAAAAAAATACCCATCTAGATAGCCAATTACGTGCTATGCAGTTTTTTCACATGCCCTTAAATTGGGTGGCCATTTCGAATTTCGAAAATTTGGTGGCGTTTTGGCATCACTCTTACCGGTCAAATGAAAGCTGTCATTTATTTGTCAACATTTTCAAAATCCCGCTTCTGTAACCGAAATACATTTCACGTTTTTATCAAAAATTAATTAAAAACCTAATAAATTAGCAAAGGTAATAAAAAAGAAGATACTTATTTAATTTTAACACAATCTTAATTCTCTTTTTCGAAGAAAATAATAAAATCCAAAGCCGGTATGCCGTCCGCTGTAACTCTGGAATGCAAAAAGCTTTGCATGTTCCGATGCCTACACGCAGTCGGCCTCAGCATTGCTATGCAATACTTTCTACTAGCCGTATTTCTACTCTTTGTAAACTTCGACATATTCCACCCAATTAACTGGATAGCCACAACTTTTAGCCTTATGTACTCTTTCTACACCTGGTTATCAATTATGCCTTTAATCAGTTCGGTGATCGTTTTCGGTATTCTCTTGGGAAAGTCTTTTCTGAGTGTAAAGAAATACTACGCAACAAGATTTCGGTGGTTCATCGGAAGCGCCCTCAGGAAGCTCACTTTTCTCGGAATACATTTGATGGTGGGCTTCCTCACTGCTTGGTTGTATGCGAGATTCTTGCACAAGGATTACAGGTGCGCACTTCACCATGTATGTATGTAAATTATTTTTATAGACTTATTTTCATTCCAGAATCCTTTTGGCTCCCTACTTTGATCGGTACTTTGTAAACAGTCGCTACACTTTTCTTATCTTCACCGGCATCTCCTCAGGGTTCTACTTCTTTGCCAACGAAAACTTGAAAAGCGAATCTGAAATCGAGTTTCCAATAATCCAAGAAAAGAAGTTCATCAAAATTCGTTCCCTCGTCTTCTCTACCTTATATACCTCGCTTGTAAAGTCACTTGTGCCAACCTTTTGCTTTGCTCTGCTCTATTGGATCCTTGGTGCATCACTCAACAGAACATTGGCTAACTTTTTCAACGCCGAAATCGACGAAACTTATAACTCCTTGTTCACCATCTTGACCAGTTTTCGGATGCTCTTTTATGCCTGGATTTTGTGCTCCCAAATTTTAAGCAACATGGAACTAATGAAGCATTTCTTCTCGTTCCTGCTTGCCGAAGAAATGCACTTCGTCGTCGAAAAGAATCCTGTTGTTGCGACATCCCAAGCTGAAGTGTCTCTTGTCGAAGCTCTTGCATTGAGAGAAGTTCCTGTAGTTCAGCAAATGGCTTGCTTAGATCTCTACAATTTAGCTTCAGCCAAAGCCATCAAACGTCGCCAAGAAGTGTTCGCTCTCTCCATCCCTGGCGGACATCCCTATAGCTGGAATCAATTGAGTGGACAATGTTTGAGTCTTATCAATGCATTTACAGAGGAACTGGCCTCTTCGGTTAAGCGGATTTCAACCATGAAAAATGCTCCTCCATTTGCACAGCTTAACCCTTCTGCGAGTGAGGCTGCTGAGCGGATTCTCCTCAGACAATACAATGACACCTATGGCATTCGAAGAATGATGCCAGATCCAGTTGAGCCAACTCAGCCTCAATGTGGTTCATTGGGTCAGCCTGCCAATCCATGTGATCGAGTCACTGAGGTGCTGGAGAACTTCCAAAAAACCATTGAAGATGCTGCAAAGACCGCCTTCTATGCCGTTCCAGGAGTATTCTACCTATTTGGAGAGCAGGATGGAGCCAAAACTGCTTTCGTCCTATCAAACTCTCAGTCAGTTGTCTGGTTGACTCAGGGCTTGGCTGGTATTTGTGCGAGCTCACTGCACGAAGACAAATATGGAGTTGTTCAGAATGAATTATCAAAGATTATCAAGTCGCTTCTGAAACTGAAATTGGAACTGGATAAATTGAACAACGTGAATTTGAATGGAAAGAAACTGGATCGCAACCTTATTACGTTAAAAAATGCCGTCAAAAGAAGTTTGTATCGCATTTGCACGGTCTTTGGAGACTATATGAGGGATTTGGTGGACGAACAAGAGGACTTGAGACAGTTGCAATGTTTCCTGAGCTATCAAGAGACGTAGAGAAGTTGAAATAGGATTTCGAAGAGTTCAATGTGTTCTTTGTTTATTTTAAGGACATTATTTTTTTTTGTGACTTTAATGTAATTTATTATTAAATTTTATAAGAATGATTATTTTCTTGCTTTTGTTTAATGAAATTGAAATGTAATCAAAAAAACACGTTCAAAAATCTTATTTGCTTGAGCGAGGTTCGTGTATAAACTTTGATTTGCTTATTGATTAGATTTGAGGCTTCTTGAGTTTGTCCTGTGGACCTTGTGGTGTTATAGCTATATTCACTTGTATATGACTGTCAATTCGTTTTTCAACGAATGACAAACTATAATTCGATTGCGTTGACTTAAATTATTGGTCAAAGAGTCATACCTAACACTAATAACAATTTTATTCTCAGAGAATGGGCCTTTTGGTCCACCTATTGCCCACGAATGAAATATATATCGTTGGAAATCTCAGGCTTAGTACATATTTTTTCTTTTTTTGTATTTACACAAAGCTGAAAACCATGGGGTTTATGCAGTATATGGCAACACAGATTTCAATTAAAGCTAAAATTAATTGCAAGGGATCCATTTAAATTAAAGTATTGCTCGCTTTCGATGAACTGAATAGAAGCAAAAATAAAGGAACTTTTATACCAACGGCCAATAATAGCGAATAATATCATGGTTGGCGAATAATTCAAGTAACAGTATACAAATTCTACTTTTTTTATTCGACTAAGCAAACTTAATGAATGAGAATAATTGTGCGTCTAGTGCCCCCAATTGAGATATACAACGTTAGAAGGCTTAGTTCAAAAGCATCATTTTTGGATATGGATACAGCAACTGTAAACCCTGGGTCTTAGGCAGTATATTACAAAATATAAAACAGTTCGTCTATGTTTATTCGTGTGTTTCTTATTTTTTTGGCCGCTTATTTTAGTCAACTCCCATTGTTTAAGACAAAAAAATACTCGTACGTTGGTACACTGCATAGTACCTAATCAGCCCAATTCTAAATAAAAATTACCGGAGAAATGTCTCCCTTTTCCCTACTCTCTTATTCTTAACTATAAATTCCCGGGAATTTTGTTCCATTTTTCTTATTTTTAGAAAACTTCGAATATGAGAAATAATACTACGAGAAAAAAACTGGCATTCTAAATGTTCAAAAAATGGAAAATGTTAATGTACTTATTTGATGTGACGAGCATTTTAATTTTGGGGAACATATCTCCCGGGGAGTTATTTTTCGGGGGAATACTTAAAATTGGACTGAATAATTTGTAACGGTCTCGTTTCTGGGCACTATGTAGACCAGTTCCCATATATTTTTGCCCATTCTCCTTTAAAAATTTCTACAATTGGATTTTGTTTCCAATTATAAAAGGTTATGGGGTAATCTACAGTTTATTGGAAATAACTGTTTTCAAAACAAATAAAAAGTTCACATTTAAACCAAGTGGTAGCAAACATTCACTGCTGATATATATATATATATATATATATATATATATATATATATATATATGTATATATATATATATATAGATCCATAGGTTCTAAACGAATTTAGAGTCGAATTTAACATAAAAGTTTAGCCCATACAAAAAATCCAATCATTCATTCAATTCAACATTCAATTTCTCGTTTTTACTTAGGGCCATAGTTTTTCTTTTTATATGCAAATATGTAAGTCCTGCTTCGTAGTTCCTTGATTAGATTTATTTGTATCTAAAATAAAAAAAAAATGTGTTTATTTATTCATATAGAATTATTCGTTACAGTCGTCTGCATTGTATTTCTAGTCCAGTCAACGAAGGAAAAAACTGTCTAAATGATGACCAAATAAAAAGATCCCAGGAATCCCACTGGAGCGCTTTCGGCAGTGAAGATACACATGTAGTTTTTTTCGGTTTTTCAGATTTATCTTGAAAACCGTTGCTCAAATTAAGCATTTTATATTTCTTAGTAAAATATGTTGTATCCATTTTTTCGTAAATTTTTAATTTTTGTTTTTGTATTCATTTTAAATTCACTTTTATAATCTTAAAGCAAGACAAAAATTTATTAAAACTTGCGTACCTATCAATAACGTACAACTAACTTACTGGATTCATTTGGACGCTCTATAAAATAAACTATACTAACTAAGGCCGTTTAGCCTAAAAACTATATTAATACTAAAATTTATATCCATTATTTTTTAACGAGAAGAGTTTACAAAAAACTCAGACTCTTTATCGACTTGACTGATTAAAATATTCATAAAATTGTTCAAAAAAACGACTAAAAATGGAAATATAGCATGGGTAGTGGATGACGGCTGGAATCTAGAAAATAAAAATGTGCGCAGTGAAACCAAAAGATCTGATTTAAAAAACATTTTGTAGGTACTCGCACAAGGAGTAAATCTGCAAGGTTTAATTCAATTCCTTTTTTTTATTTATTGCAGCCTTATGCCTATAACCATTGGAGAAAATGGCATGGAAAATATTTACTTAACAGCTAGAAACCGAACAAAATTAATATCTAAATATGTGCATAGTATATGGGTAAAAAGAACCAAAAAAAGAGAAATTTGGATTTAAGAAAAAATTACTGAAAAAATAAATGTTCATAATATTTTTGACTAATTTTTTTATTACATCTTGCATTTTTTGTTATGATAATTAAGCAGTAATTTATTTCTTTGTTCGTACAGTAATATTTGAAAAGAGTTAAAAACTTGCTACCAGTTCATATTTTTCATTATGATACTATGATATTTTTTTTTTAAATAAAGCGCGCACTAAAGGGGTTCTTACTACCCTTAAAATGTTTAAACACAGTGCGAGCGTTAGGAAAATAGGAAAGGATTTAAGAGGAGATGCCGGTGCACATTGGTTTTGAACCTTTGAATATCAAAATGGCAGGGAAAGATAGTACCGGGTAAAGCATTCCACATGCTTGTAGTGCGACTAAAGAAAGAATCTCTATACTTAACAGTACGTCCGAAGTTGGGCTCAAGGGTAAACTGATGTGCATTCCTAGAAATACGAGTATTACGGTTGAATTGTTTTAGGGTAGGAATGCAACTGGCTATTTCGCTAGAGCACTGGTTATGAAAATAACTGTAAAATAACGAAAGACGTGAAACATTGCGTCGGTATTCGAGAGGTGCAAATGCTTCCGTTATATTTCTATCACCTATCATTTTCATAGCTCTTCTTTGAATTCTATCCAATAGACTCAAGTGAGTTATTGGAGCACCTGCCCAAACATGAGAATTGTACTCGAGTTTTGGACGAATAAAGGCTTTATAGATAACAGCCAGATCAGAAGGGGTGAAAAATTTCTTGCATCGCCGAAGAAAACCTAAACATTTAGCAGCATTTTTGGCAACATCAAATATGTGATCGTTCCACAGAAGGTGGTCTGTGATACACATACCGAGGACTGAAAGCTTTTCGGTTTCCTCAATGCACGAACCACTCATGGATAGTCGCATGAGGGGTGGGTTTCGTTTTGGCGACACTAGACAGCATTGAGTTTTTGAAGCATTAAATTCTACGCGATTTTTGATTCCCCATTATACAATGCTGTCAAGATCAGAATTTAATGAGCTTATCATACGCTGCCGTTCGAGTTCCACATCCGAAATACATGGATGTGAATCTGTAAACGAATATGAGATAGTGGCATGAGGGGTGGGTTTCGTTTTGACGACACTAGACAGCATTGAGTTTTTGAAGCATTAAATTCTACGCGATTTTTGATTCCCCATTATACAATGCTGTCAAGATCAGAATTTAATGAGCTTATCATACGCTGCCGTTCAAGTTCCACATCCGAAGGACATGGATGAGAATCTGTAAACGAATATGAAAAGCTGAGGGTACTGTCGTCAGCGAAACAGTTTAATGGATTAGAAGTTTCAGACAAAAGATCATTTATAAAAATAAGGAAGAGAGTCGGAGACAATACGGAGCCCTGGGGCACACCAGCATTTATTTTGTGGATTTCAGACTTGAAACCGTCCAATACAACTTGTATTGAACGGTCCGAAAGGTAATTTCTAATCCAACGAAGAAGAGATTCATCGAAACCAAATGCACGCAGAGAGCTTGATGCCAAACTCTATCAAACGCTTTTGAAATATCAAGTGCAATAATCTTACTTTCTCCAAAATGATGTAAAGATTTGTTCCACTGTTCGGTGAGATATACCATCAGATCACCAGTGGACCTATTGCTACGAAAGCCGTACTGCCGGTCATTAAGAAGCCTTCGTTCTTCGAGATATTTCTTGAGCTGAAAATTGATCAGCGTTTCCATGACCTTGGAAAAAAGGGACGTAAGTGCAATTGGACGATAGTTTGAGGGTGAAGAAGATACGCCTTTTTTAGGGACAGGCTGGACAAATGCTGTTTTCCATCCACTCGGAAAGAGACCAGTAGAGTAGGATAGATGGAAAAGCTTACGCAGTGGTTTTGCCAGCGTTGAAGAACACCTCTCCAGAACAATGGGAGGGATACTATCCGGGCCAGCGGATTTGTGAATGTCGAGATCTTTTAGAACTCTAGCAACTGCACGAGTGCGGAAGAAGATTTGTCCCATAAAATCGTTTACGCTCTCAATTACAGGCGGAGTTCTATCACTTACTGGCAGCGTCGAATTAACAGCAAACTGCGCTGCGAGCAAATTGGTTTTATCTTGCGAGCTGACAGCAGGTGTGTCGTTGAAGACGAGCGTTGGAACCGCAGACGAAGAAGTGTTTCGAATGTTTTTTGCAAATGACCAAAAATTTTTACTACTATTGGGACATTGTAGTATTTTTTGCCTTAATTTTTGGTCATGCAAAAATTTGGTTCTTCTAATATGACCGTTACAGGTCTTATGTTCATCCTTTTTTTCTTTGTTCTGCGTTTGCAAATACAATGGTTGTTGGTTGCACTTATGTGACGATACGGATGGGTTTCTGGAGAGTAATATATAATCAAAACATAGGTGTACACAACACAACTTTATTCAAAAATTGCATTACAACATTTAAAAAATTATGAAATTCGTCCCTAACAACACTTTCAAGTCCAGAACATTATCTTTATTTGTTTTATTGGTCCAAATAACAGCTGAAAATATTTTAATTGCCAGTTTAGTTTTTTAATCAGTACTTCACATGCCCATTAAAATACTAAAAAAAAAATAAATAAAAATAAATCGGGTGGCACAACGGCTCATGAAGAACCAGGGCCTAGTGACTAACAACTCGCAACCATTCCTGTGTGCGCCTTTCGACAGAAATGGAAGGGACCTACAATTTTATGCCGGATCCGAACGGCTAGACGAGAAGCATTTATTCGTGACAAGTGATACTCTTGGAGGATTTGTCAATTCCTCGCAAGAGGCAGTGGCCCTGAAAAAAAATTTTTTTAGTTTTTAGGTGGCCGAGGCTGGGAAGCGTTCCCAGACCTCCAGAGTGACAGTCGAACGCACTAACCATTACGCTACGGGCTACTACCCATTAAAATACTCAGAACTTTAATTATTAATTAAGACTGTTCGGATATTGTGAAACCTACAATTTTTGAAACTTTACTCAGATATTGTGAAACAAGCCCTTAGAATTCTAGCTTTTTCCTCGTAGTATTATTTCTCATATTCGAAGTTTGCTTAGAATAAGAAAAAGGGAACAAAATCTCCGGGAATTTCTCGTTTAGAATAAGAGAGTAGGGAAAAAGGGAAGTATTTCCCCGGGAATTTTTTTTTAGAATTGGGCTGAGTATATTCTTGCTGTGATTTTTATAAGAGTCGGAAAACATCGACCAAAATTTGTGTCTTAGTAGGGTATAACAGACTGCCTGAAGAGCCCACTGTTATACCTGGGTGAAACACAATTATTTCTGGAGTTGAGGTCACTTGTACTTTTTAATTGAATTAGATTCTTTCGCTCCACTTAAAACATAAGTAATTTCAATATTTTAATATTTAAATTCCTTCATCTTCTTATTATGAAGTAGAAGATTAAAATTCGATCGAAATTTAAGGGTCATTTTTAAAAATCTAATACAAATGAAATTAAATAATATTAATAGCATTAAGAGTCAATTTTTTTAGTCACGTTTTCTTAAAGGTTTTACTAAATTTATCTTCAATTCAACCTAATTACATGTGATAATTTTCTAAAGTTTCGATTACAAAAATATACTTTTTAAACATTATATATACAAAGCGAACAACCATCGAGAATTTCTTTGTTTCTCAGCTTCACGGCTATGCAATTTTGTTTGTTATTAAAATATAATTATTGTTATAATTTGACGCTAGCTGTAATTGCCAGTAAGTTATTCTTATTGTAATACATGTAAGATTTAAGCTGATTGGGCTGAGGCGTTTTCGGTATGTCATATAACCTTATAAAAAAACAATCATTGAAATACGAGTATTTTGACGAATAAATCGAATAAATAAATGTACAAATCAAAAACTATTAAAGATCTAATTTAATTTTATTTTAAAAAAATGAAACAATACGCATTCAAAAATTAAACTTATACATAAACCAAACCAACAAGAGATTTATACTTTTCGCACTTGACAAGCAATAACACTAAATATGCTGGTATCTTCCTCCTTGCTTGGTGGATATAAAACGAATCTTGCAAACGTTCCTCCTTTTTCATCAGCCAAACGACCAGGATTAATTGCTAGGCAGCCATTTACAACCTGAAAATAATATTGACAATACAAAATTATAATATTGTGAATAAAAAAAAAACATGTATATTTAAACCAACTTACTCTCAAGAAGCATTTTTGATCTCCTGGCAAGATCATCAAATTAGGAATGTTTTCAATATTTGTGTACTTGTGTGCTAGCGAACAATCAAAGCATAATCTATCATCACCAGGTGGATTTAAAGGATAGAATGATCCCTGATTGAAGAGATAACATACAGCTCGTTTGATCTTTTCACCAGCATTTCTAGTGTAAGAAAAAATATGTAAAAATTATTGAAATGCCATTAATTACTCTATCTAAACCTACACAGCTAGTTCGTTGTTGAGAATATGATCTAGAACATCAGTCGAAGTCATTCCGATTGTAACTCCATTCAAATCAACTATTGATGGGTCAGCCAGCATATGAACATTTGGAAAGGTCATCTTTAATGTAACCGGCATGGTTGGGTAGACTGGGTCACTATTTGCATCTTTACATGAAGCAACCACGAGAATCGTGATCTCATTCCTAAATACAAATCAATTTTATGAAATTGAAAAGTCCATCCATTTCCAAGAAAACTAACTCACCCTAAGGCCTCCACCAGCCCGGAAATCATCTTTTCGAAGAATACCTCAAATGGTTCCGCCAACACGTTTTCATTGATAGTCTTATGCTCAGCATCCATTAATGGGCCAGTCAATATAAGCACATCTGGTTGGTTATCCTTGCAATAGAGTACCAAGTCATGCAATGGATCATAGACCAGATCATCACTGTTGGTAAAGGGTCCGGCCGCAACGACAAAACTTAACGATTCCGTGAGTTTGGGTATAGTGGGCGGCTGTAAGACTCGATCGGCTAACACCTCCTCGACTATAATCGTATCGCCTTTAGGATTTCGTCCGCTCACCATGACAACTTGTCCAGGAAATACACCAAACGACTTAGTTTCGCTGAAATTCAAACGAACAGTTCGACACATAGACTCATCGGAGCCCACAAGCAAAGTCGATGTAGCGTCGAGGCACCCCTCCGAGTCGCAGCATATAGTTCCAATGGTCTTTACCGTTTCTTGACTATGATCATCGACATTTTGCAGATCATAATCTAAGACACTGGGTCCAAATACTTTTTTGCAAATATTCTTACCAACTTGGAAGATGCGATCACTTGAAATCTCTGCTCTCTCCTGTAATATGTCAAACATATACTTCGCCTTTGAATCCAATGCTTTGCCATTGTGGGTGAGAAGTTGCTTAACCGCTACTTTCGTATTATTTCTGGTAGATGATGACCATGTTGCACTAGCCAAGAGCTGTGGATTGCCAAATGTGTAAACAATCTTACCAGAACCAGCGGCTCCTTGAGCGCGTGGTGTTCCTGAACTGTAATACAAAAATTTATTTGTATAAATAAGTATGTATGTATATTCGTAATTATGTATGGAGTGCAGACAAAATGTATATATGCATGTATATTTTTTCAATTATAGTCTGCTGTAGGAATACATTGGGGCAAAGCTTAATGATGTTTCAAATTGCACAAAGCCCAGTAGAGTTGCGTTTTGGCATCAAGTAATGGAAAATTACTGCTGTTGGGACACCAAATGCATTTATTGTATAATCTTTGGTTTTGTATAAATGAGGAATGATGTGATACCGACTTACTGGAATCGATCATTATTTGGTTGTAACTATTATTTTCTAACTTGTATTTCAAATCGACACACTCTCATCGAAGGTAAGCAATACTAAAAAAAATACAAAAATACCCGTTGAATCAATTTCTATGGAATGTAGAAATAATATTACGTTTGCATGAAACAATTGTAATTTTATTTCAAAATTGGGGCGTTGTGAAATCCATAATTTTATTATTTTTGTTTTCGTTAAAAATGGCTACAAGAAATGTTTACTTAAAAGAGAAACGCTGTTTCGAAGCACAAAATGACTTAAAATGTTTTGTTGGTTTTGCCTCGTAGAGTTCAATAACTAAACATTTCTTCTGTGAAGCTCTGAAATTTCTGAAAAAGGTCCGATTATGATGGTTTTAGTTTTTATTATTTGTACAAATAAATATTTTGGTGGGGGTGATAAATGCTGTCTAGCGTTAACAAGGGTAAATTTTAAAAATGTACGCCCCTAATCCTATTTTATACTGGTGCGACAAAATTTTGAGAACAAATCATAGGTGTGTTTTTTGAGCCCTGGCTCAATGCGTTTTTTGAACATGACCCTCGCTCCCAATTTCGGTTTTTTTTAAATCAGTTTTGGAGCATTTATTTTGTTGTGGACTCTTGTTTTGTAGAGAAGTTTATTTTTGAAATATAAATCGAAAGAATACACATATTTTATGAATATGAAACAGTTTTAGATTCGAAGGAGATCTGTCAATGGAATACAATGTGATGGTCTTCTGACTTAAAAATTATTATAAAATGTAAATTCGGATACTTGTTAAACATTTGGCTAGTTCAGGAAAATGAGATCTCAGTATGGTCCCACTGTCAAAATACATGAGCAAGCACTCCAAATTTTTGTTGCCTCATGTATTTTGAAAGAGAAATATCCTAAACGAGTAAATTGAAGAACTTTTTCGTTTTAAAAATGAAAACCAAAATTTTACTGATAATTGTTTGTAGCAATCTTCTCTATTCGGATATAAGGTGAAAACAAAATTAAAAATTACATTTTCCCAATATCAGAGTTTTTAACATACAAGTGGTCTATCTCCATAAAGTAGCAATGACAGTGTTATGTTATACAAACCAGTCATTCTAAAATTAAGAGAAAAATATATCGTTCTAGATTTCGATGCATAAGCATAATTTAAAGGGAAGAAATACCTCAGCCCTCCCATTATACGCTAAAATCCTGTTTTCTACTTGATAGTTTTTTTTTTTAATCTTAAGGTTATTTTTTTCTTGATTTAAAAAAAAAACATGTTTCTCTATAAAAAGCTAAATCTAAGGTTCAATATCTGTTGACGAGGATTTAATTTCAGGATTAAACAAAAAATACCAAATGGTCAGTGTGGTTCGATTTATTTTAATGAATAAACATCATGATTTTTTCTGCAAAACTCTTCAATCATTTTTAGACAAACCTTTAAGGTGAATGGAGATGATGCTTTTTCTATGAGTGTAATATCCGCTAGTCGTTAAGAAAAAACCTTAACGATTCAAATGCACTGATTCTCACTTCCTTCTTAGCTGAGCGCAGTGTGCTGTGAGCGGTTGTGTGCGCACAGCACAAATCAGTAATGCGATCGTTTGCAATTTATTTCCTTCTCAAACCGTTCCTTAAGAATCAGCTTCATGTTTTATTTATATCCCCAGCAGTTGGCTTTGGCCAAACGAACATTTCATCAAAGCCTCGCAAAGATGCTAGGTTTTCCTTTCATTGTGTAATTGATATCAGTTTCCTTTTGCCAATCTTTCTCTAGCCATTCGTTCTATGTGCCTGCCTAACTAACTCCGGCGGCGGGGATGATGTAGCGCACGGATGTGCATCAAAAAAAGTGAACCTACCTAGGAGAAATTCACAGATGAAATCCCAGTGGATGTTCGCAATACCTTCATATACTCCGAGTCTGAGTAGAAAGGAAACAACATCAAACCAGAGAGGAGATCACATAAATTTCCGATCAAAGATCCAAAGTGCAATTGCGGCATATAAAAAGCCCCAGGCGGCGCAAGGGAGGTTGCAAAATAAGGGGAATCGCAATCGGTTCTTCCTTCTCAGATACAAACTTACATTTGGGAATAGCTGGCCGGACTGAATAGCACATCATTCTGGCGTGGAGCAGGTGTTCTAGCGATCGCCGACGGCTTTGCCTGGAATAAAAAATAATAATAAAAGTTGCATATGTCAGTATATAATGTGTTTATGTATGTGATTATGTATGTATAAAATGAGTATCCTCAATTTAAATAGATTTTGTTGTTCTCTACCGTTGTTGTTGTATAAATACCGATTATTTGTTGCATTGGAAAACTGAAGGAAGAGAGTAACGTGGCACGATTTTTTGTTTGCTGTGTAGGAGCAGATGCAACTTGCGGTGCCATGCCATTTCAGAAATCTAGGAATCTGATTAGAATCGTGTATAACCTTTTTTTTCTCATAACTATTGCTTGTCTTTCTTATCTCTACTTTGTAGGGTAGCAACGGGCTTTAGAGACCGCCTTTCTTTCTTTGGCCATTCTAATGAGGAAATGACAATCGTCTAAGAGATGGGGTTATGGTCGACGAAGCGGATTGAATGGCAGATTAATTGAACGGAAATAATTTGAAGTTATGCACAAGGGCAAGCAATCAGGTAATTGGCAGGTGTAGATTTCTAAGAAAAAACGGGGGATGATTGGAATAGATTTCGTACTAAACTAAGTATTTTCGTGTTCAAGCAGGCTTTGAAATAAAAGCGAGTCATTCCGAAAGAACATTACGTTCGTGTGAATGTTTCTTTTTCAGGTTCTGAAGTCAAAACCAAGAATATTTTTATCTGCTTTTAAGAAGAATTGTCAGTCTGACATGTTTTTCATATCAAAGGTAATTTAAAATAACCGCACACCGTTAAATGACATAATTAAGAATTTTTAAAATGCTAAATGAGGATAAATGCATAAGGTCGAAAATCTATTGTCTAATTGCAGGGATTTAGAGAATTTGGTTTTGGGCAATCGCTAGATTTCTCAATGATCTTCGAAATTTCCTCAAGTTGAAATCCAAAAATATGTCTTTAGTTAATCCAGGAATAACTCGCCAAATTTGGTTCATTAGCTTTGGATTAAATTAGCATAAAAACATTTTCAGAAGTTAAATCGAGTTTGCCACTCGGAAGATCCTGACCTGAAGAATTAGCCTGACTCGATTTTTAAAAGTTTTAAAATTGATCTGATGGATTTTCTTTACACTTTGATGCCAAGATAAAAATCCTCATATGGCACTTTCTCGTTAAAACTTGTTTTATACACACATGTAGGTACATGGAATCTACTTCTTAAAACATACGTTTCAGGACCACTTTTATAAATTATTTGTTTTATTATCCATGTTCATACATCGGAAAAATTAACAAAATCCAAAGTTTCAGAAAGTCGATTCTCAATCCCATTAAAAAAGAACTAAATCATTGCTTTCGCTATGAAACCAGTTTCCTACGCGATGAGGTTTTATAACTTTGCATCCTACTGAAAACTCGTGTTGCTCCCATGGTGTAGCTTCCTTATTACGCTATCTAGTTTTTTTACACAAAGAAAATAAAGTACAATCAAAAGAACACAAACTAAAATCTTTATTTATTTTATAATGGAATAAATAGTGTCTACTTAACTATTCACTAAAAGATCTGCTCAACATATTTAAGGTGTTAGCTATTAATGAATTCCAAATGTTGCATTTGTACTGCGCCTCTGGCATAATAAATTCAAAATCATTCGAACAAGACGAGTAGCAGTAGATGTAAGCGGCACAGCACAGCACACTACACCACTACCAGAGAAAAGGTGGGGGTTCCGCAGAATGCAACTCGATTGCATTTGCATCCAAGACATTTTTGTTTAGGAAAAACACATCGTTGCATATCTATAACACTTTATGTAGATATATGCGCAGAGCATATAATGTATGTACAGTACATGTACATACATACATAGTATATATTTTTATTTTACTCATTCGACAGGTTGTTGCGCCGCAGTGTTGTAGTAAGTTTGTTCCAGATGCACGTACCGTGGGAACTCAGGTGTCCGCTTTAGTACACACTCTTTACTCCGCTCCCTGGTGCTTGACGCTGAACATACACTCTGTTCTACTTGAATAAGGACTAATTAAATTGAACATAATAATTTTTTATTTTCAGAAACGATATTTTGATCTTAATTCAAATTGAAGAACATTTTTGCGATTAATTTTTTTTGTATAACTAACACGTACTCCAGAGATCTTTTAAATGTTGTGTGTGAGCGTTAAGGAAACGGTAGGAGGATTGAGTAGAAGATAAGGATGTGTATAGGTTCATTCGTCTAAAATGTCAGGATGTTCAAATGGGATGGAAAAATAGAGTCGATTAGGAAAGAATATAATATATATATATATATAAAACTGGACTGTACGTCCGTACTGGCTGTTTCACTAGAAAACTTTTTAAAAAAGTAACGATAAAACAGTGATAGGCAAGAGACATTTCGACGATGTTTCAACGATCTGTCACCTATCAGCCTTAAAGCTCTATTTTGGATTATATCTGGTAGGTGCAAGGATAGATGCAACAAAACAGATATAAATATTGAATTCCAGTCCAAGACACAACTATGTTTTGTCAATTTTGGCCAGATTATAAGGGGAAAAAGTGTTTACATCGTCTCGGGAAACATAAGCATTTGGTGGCGTTTTTAGCATTTAATTAAAGACGGTTATTAAAACCCCCTTAAACGATGGTGTTTAGATCCACATTTGAAGAACAATGAAGTGAATCTGGAAATTAATATGAAAAGCTGATGGTGCTGTCATCAGCAAAAGAGTGAAATGGATAAGTAGTTTCAGACAAAAGATCATTTAAAAAAATGAGAAAAATAATCAAAGACAAACCAGAGCCTTGGCAAACACCAGCATTTGTTTTACCAACAGACTTGAAAGCATCCAAAACAATTTAGATTGAACGTCAGAAAAGTAATTACTAATTCAACGAATAAGAGATCCATCGATACCAAGTGCACGCATTTTTGATAAGAGAGCTGGATACCAGACTCTATCGAATCCCTTGGAAATATCAACCGCAATAATCTTATATTCACCAAAATAGTGTGATATATGCGATGAAATCAGCAGTGGATCTATTGCTATGATATCCGTACCGCGACGGTTATTAAAAAGCTTTCGTTCTTCAAGATATTTTTTAAGCTATGACAATCGCTATTTTCCAACTCTTTGTAGATAGAATAAGAAAAATAGAACTTTTCATAAAATGAATTGCCTTTTGGATTGGTGTCAGAATGATTCAAAGCTAGAAGCATAGAAGCACAAGTGAAGAGAACATTTAAATAAAATGATTCTTGAAAACAAAATCTTTGAGTGGTACATTGATGTTCCTTAATCATATCCAATTTATTGTTGAATGGTTTTAATATGTACCAATCAGGTTTGTGACATCTCACGGTAGTGATATAAGTTGTACATAACAGAATTTGAAAACATATTCATAAATTTAATAATTTACTTATTACTGAACTGATCTTAAATTATTGCAAAAAAGTGATTCAAAGGAGCGGTCAATTTGTATCAGGGTGAGTTAAGGTTTTCAAAAAATTGCTTTTGGGCGACCACATAGTGACTACATAGTTCAACGAGCAAACCTAGTATCCATGAGAATCACCCATATCATTTTTAATTTATTTTGCATTCGCAATTAAACTAAAAGCTAAGTTCATAAGAGACTTCTATCATACTACGCAGAGTGTATGTTCGCTCAACGGAATATTTCGAAATTTCAAATAAAAAATAAAACAAAACAAAAAAAAAAAAAAAACAAGCCAAGCACAGACATTTTTGTGTATTTTAATTTTTGTTTAAAATTTATTGCACACGTATTTATGAATGAAAGTTAGTTGGGGTTGGAGACCTGTGGTGAGATGAAGCTAAAAACCAAAAACAAAAAGAAATTAGGGTGCGCAGTGAAGTGGCGCGAAATGTGAACACTTTATAGCGTTTATAGTGCGTGTAAGAAAGAAAAGTCATAGTTTTAGTTTTTTTTTTTCTTTCATTTCTAATGAAAATTTTTATTCTCTGGCATTGCTTATGATTCATTTTTTTATATATGTAGGTTTTCTTTGTTTTCTAAGATCTGATTTAAATTAAATAAAACTTATGTTAATTTTTTTTCTGATGTAATCCGAGTTTCGGAGTTGAGTTAACCCTTCGATTGTGAAGAGTAAACGAAGTTTAACTTTAACCTTTCCAATGAAAAACTTGTAAATGAGGTTGATTATCTAGGTATATACTTTTGGCATTTATTTTCAAAAAGTTGAAAACTAATGTTTATTCTTATGTTTGATTTTTTTTTGACACAGGTATTATAATTGCTTCAAAAAGTGTACATATTGCAAATAGCAATACATCTATCTAATTTATTCACAAACCTTACAATGTTCACGTTTGTTTATATATTTTTGAAACACTTATGTTGTACAGTATAGCAACATTATTAAAATTAGACTTGAAAAATCTAAATTGAGCAGAAATTGCTCCCATTGAACGAAATTGCGCAATTTTGTAATATTTTGCCGAAATAATCTTCAAAACTTTACAATTTCCCATTAGTACAGACAAATTAAGACAAAAATAGAGTTAACGTGGGCAAAACTGCAACAAAGGCTTTTTTAATTGAATTGCGATCAGTAACCACTACTGAAAAACATATCCAAAATCGGTCCATGGGAACACCCCGAAAAACGGATTTCAAAATGTCGGATTTATTGGTTTGTTGTTTTTTGTTGTTATTTTTATAACGTTGCGATTTTTTTGAACTATGTTATCACTGGTGGATCCTAGGAGTGACCACATGAGTTTTAAATTTATCCATGATATATTTTTGTTGCTATCTATAAACTTAAAAACAAATATCAGAAACTGAGTAATTTGGAAGCACTCAAGAAAAAGGTAAGAAATTGTCCAATTCTGTTAAAATTTTGGAATCAATTACTCTAGAGTACTTCGAAATTCTAAAATCCGACCCAAATCAGTCTTATAGTTTTGGCTAGAAACATGATTTTAACTAAGTGCAACGCGCAATGTTTGCATCATTGATGTGGTCAAATTAGGACAATTAAGTGGGCGCTGATTTGTGTAGACATAACTTGGAACCCTTAACTATTACAAAATATCATTATAATGGTAATTTTCTCCTTGTAGCAGCTTTGGAAGCGATTTTAAAATTTAAAATAATGGTCCCAAAAACGCTTCATAAAATTATTAACTTACAAAGTAAACAATTAACGGAATTTGTAATATCGCTACCAAAATTGTTTTTAAAAGAAAATTGACATAATAATGATATTTTATGATAGTTAAGGGTTCCAAGTTATGTCTACAAAAATCAGCGCCAACTTAATTGTCCTGCTTTGACCACATCAATGATGCAAACATTGCGCGTTGCTTTTAGTTAAAATCATGTTTCTAGCCAAAACTATAAGACTGATTTGGGTCGGATTTAAGAATTTCGTCTTGAAAAACAGTTTAGCCATTAAACACCTGTCCTAATTTTGTGTGTGCTTCGCTGATTTTGAAGTCGAAGCCTGGCCATTTTACTTGAATGGTCTTTCTAGGACAATTAGATACCCAGATATAGCCAAAAACCGAAAAATATAGATTTTTTGGTAGCTCACACAAAATAATTGTTGATACTGTTTTGAACATGTCCATAACATTTCAGCTTTATAATAAATATTTATGGGATATGGGTAATTTTTTCGAATTTGCACTGCAATTTACTCTGAATTCAAAACAGTAGCCATGCAATACCTGTAACTAATTTGTATTTACTTTCCTGATTTTGACTATCTAAGCCCGTCAATTTATCACTTGAATGGTTTTTTAGGGCAACAAGTTCCATAAAGATATAGCCACAAACAATGAGTGCAAGATGGCTGCATTTTGTTCAAGATTGTGGTCGTACGCCAACGCGGATTGCTTGGGACTTTTAACATTTGATTAAGGACACTGTTCTGAACATTTCCACTAAAAAATATACCTGTAAAAAGTTTTGTCCGGGTTAGGGCTTTTTTTGTCTAATTTGACTGGGCTATTAGTAAAAAAAGGATCCTTGGAGCAAATGTCTTTTTCAAAGTTTTGAGTTTGGAAATTAATTTTTCAAAAATTATCGATAAAAATGACTTTATTTTTGTATCGCTAAATTTAAAATGCTGTATTTTGGAGACCATTCGGTCTACAGAGATGGTTTTAGGCTCAAATTGGAGCTAAGTAGGTTACTTGGAAATAGTAGAACAATGTTTTTATTTAAAATTACTTCTTTAGGAATAAAATCGACAATAACTGAAAAAAAGCGCGAAAAAATCGCGTTTTATATTTTTGATTTCTGACCATGAAGTTGTCGCCGCTCGAGGTCGAAAACTTAGGATATTTACTAGTCCAATATCCTGAACAACTCCGCAAGAAATACCAGATTTGACGCATACGTGAATGTATATAGTCAAGATACATATATACATATATTACAGGTAATATCACTAGCGTTTTAATTTTTGTTCAGTTCTGCGCATGTTGTCATAATCAATAGTAAAAAAATTCAAACAATCACCACAAATTTGTTTTTATTTACTGTGTACATACACAAGGGGCATCCATCCTAAAACTTGACAAGCTGCGCTTCATAATACCTTAGATATGTGTACTATGGTATATAGTTACTGTACTATTAAATTTACGACCAGAATTTAAAGACATTACTTAGCTCAATTTGAAACATTTATTTAGATTGTTTAACATTTTATTTCCTGTTTTATTGTAACTTTTTTTTTAGCTAAGAGCAAATTTTTCGATAGTCAGTTAAATCTCAGATAGTACTTAAAAATAAAAATGTGCTCTTGTTACTATAGTATTAATTCATCTAATGGCTTAACTGATGATTGAAAAATCGTCTCTTAAAAAGTAAAAAAAAAATGAATATCTTAGATTTTTTTAAGTGAGATTTGCTTCGTTTAGAGCAGCGATTTTAGGCTACTACAATTATTCTGAAATTTGGTGATGAACTGCTAAAGGACTGGCAATCTTGATTCTGCCCTCGGCTGTATGGCAGACTGTTCATGTTGAAGTGTATGACATTTTCCGGAAAATTGCAACAATTATTACAATAAATAATTTAGTGTTTTGCGTGTCAATTTGAAAAAAAAAGTTTGAAAAAAGGTATTCATAAGCCCTGTACTTATATCTTTTGTTGAACAGTCTGTCTATAGCTACTCTTTAAGAATTGTTATCTTTTCGTTTTTTAAAACTAACCTGGCAATAGCTATAGCGAATACAACCTTTAAGTTCTCATATTAATAAATTGAGAAGAAATTATTTCTTTTGAATAATGTAATTAACAATTTTTGGAATCTAAGAAAACTTATCATTATAGCCCAAAGAACATTGTTTCAAAAACAAAAAAACCGGTTAATTATGCATTTTATTTTGTCTTGGCTAACAATCGTGTGAGGTCTGTGGATACAAAGGAAAAGGGCACAAGTTCATTATCGTTAAGTCTCTTCATTATGTTTGTTGTATTTCATCGCATAAGATGAGGTTTGTATGTGTACTTTGAATTAAAACTGTGCTTCTCTTAATGAGTCTTGGGTTTAAGATTTTTTTATGTTATGCCTTTCCTTTGTCCAGTATCTAGTTATTTTTTTCATTTTTTGGTTTATTTTCTATGAGTGACCGTAATTCAATCTGTTTGTTTGTTCATAATTAAACATATATTTTTTTAAATTTTGCATTCTATATAGTAGGTAGGTATAAAGTTTCACAAAATTCTCACTAAAGGTGTTTGTTTTAGGTATGTAAAACTAATTTAGATACATAAAACATAATATACATACTTGCAGACAAATATTACACACATATAAAACGGTATATTTGTGTGGTTTTCTTTTTCAGACAAAACGTTATCTTGATTGAAGCAACGATACCGGGTTTTATAAATAGGTGTTATTTTTGTACTTAACCGTTGAAAAATACTTAAAGACACAAAATATTAATAAAAGCGGTACAGTTGTGGCTTACCGGTAATGCGGACAGGTTGAATTTAAAAAGCTATTAAAAAAATTGATGTTTGATGTCGTAAGTAGGCACTAAAACAGAAAAATTCGTTGAATGTTTTCATTTTCATAAGGAAACCAAAAAAAAAAAAAACACCATGACGCGAAAGTCAAGCTTTTTATTGGTAAACTATTTGTTGGTATGCTCAAAAGAAATAGCGTAGGTAATAGTAACTATACCATTTATGTATACACAATAGGGTGGCGCTTATTATATTTTTAATTTTTGTTGGCATTTATTAATTTTATTAAAATAGATGGCATACAAAATACCTTCATAATTTACAGTCTTTTAATCCAGATTTTTGTAAAACTGTGTAAAAGTTGTTGAAAAATCATCAAACTTGGCACGGAATTCAAGAAAAAAATATTTACATATTTTTTAAACAATATTTAACCCGTTGAATAAATTTAAGGTAATGATGCGCTGCGGCCTTTACTTCTAGAGCTGAATGAGATTGCTCACAATATAGCTTATCTTCCAAATTTAGTCTTTTGATGAACACTAGTATTTGGAGTATTTTAGTGAAGATAAATTCCTCTCATCTATCTGGTGGCTTCCCAGATATCTGTGTCTTTGATACATATCTGCCTAATATGTGGTCGGGTGTTTCCTAATTGATATTGCAGAATTTACAAGTTACACTGCTCACTAAGCCAAAAATAATGAGATGTCTTCTTAGTTTACAGTGTTCAGTAAGTTACTATTCTTAGAATGTTCCTGCTAAGTTTTATGCAAGCTTTGTAACGTTTGGTGTAGTTCCCAAGTAGAAGTTAGGCCGGTTTCAGTTAGGGAGTTTTTGTTCCTGATTTTGGATCTTTTTGCCACCTCTTCTGTTTTGATTTTGATTTTGATCAGATTTTCTCCTAATCCGCAATAGGACTCAGGCCCCGATAGGAGGTTTGTTGCTCCTATTTTGGCTAAGGAGTCAGCCTCCTCATTACCATGGATACCCACATGAACCGGTAACCAACAGAGGTTGAAATTGTTATTCTTGCCCAGTTCATTTAACCTCCCCAAGCATTTCCATATCAGTTTTGAGCTTATGGCATAAGCTTGGCTATCTGACATAATGGTAATGTTTTGGTTTCGGTAGTTTCTTTTGTTTTTGGTTTTACACATTTACATTAACATAATTACGAACAACAATAAATAAATAAAAAATTTTCGACACCTCTAGTTTTCGAAAACTATGGAAATATATTGGGCCCTATTGCAGTTATCGATCAGCGATCGAACTTTCAACGATCTCATCATCGACTGATTCTTCAATCGGTATTGCGTAACTTGATCGACTAGTATATGAGTTATTGTGAATGAAAAAGTATACATTGTGAATGAAAAACTATAAATTGTGAATTCATACCTTGACGTTTGACAGATTGATTTTATCACACTGGATTGTTTATTTATTTATTTATTTTGTTTCGTGAAGTTTGCAATAAAATAGTTTATATTTATAAAAATATAACTTAAAATAAAAAATGAATACAATCAAAGCGTGGTTAAGTGAAAAAGATTCAGAGGAAAATACAAGAAATGGAACTTAAGAGGCCATCAGCAAAAGGCGAAATATAAGAGATTCATCTAACCCCTTGAAGTTAGATGATAAATTTTACGGATTTACTTGATTCTTTAGTTTTTTTTTTCCTTTTCATTTATGCCTTTTGTAGCTTTGTTAACTATTTTTGATTATCCAAGCCAGCCTTTTTGGATTAACTTTCTGAAATTGATGGATAACTTAAGCTGGGAATAAGAAAGCCATCATGTGTACAGCGTTACGACTTTGTGCCCAAGCATCATGTCAGTTAAGTGTGGGAAATGATTTTTGTATTCGATTGGCCCAATCTTCTGTATCCTTATTCTTAAAAGAAGTGCTAAGTGCAAAAGAAACTCAATATAGATGTCCAAAATAAACGAAAGTAAAATACGTCAAACATAAATGTATTCCCAGGAGTTATTGGGTGCATATAACTTTTTAAATTGGATATATTAAATTCACGAACTGTTTGTTATAGACAAATGAAATAGAACAATAATTTATCTACGCGAAACAAAACACGAACATTCCACGGGTTTATTTTGGTCTATCGTCAGTGTCGATTTTTTTTATTAACTACAGCTGATAGCTGATTTTAGGTCTGTTCTTATAAATGTTTCTTTTCGAAGTTCCATAAAAGAATTTTATAAAAGATCGAACTCCTGAATACCAATTATAAGAATCCTTTATGGTGGAGATCTGTTACGCATCATAACAGAAAATTCATAGCAGAATAACAGATATGGCAGAAGAGTCCTAATTTTTTTAAATAAAAACACATTTTGATCCCTACACAATTTTTAACTTGTTGAATAGACCTCGTCGATCACAATTGTTGGTTTCGATAATTGTCATTTGTCGATTGTTGATCGCTCGTTAGCGATTATCGATCGAAGATCGACAACCGCAATAGGGCCGATTAACAAAATTTTTACTTTGCTTTTTCTAGCTTTGTATGGAAGTTTTTCAGATTATGGCCAATCATTTTTCCGAACAAAACTTTATTAGTCCGTGGTTCTGACCAGCTGTTTCCGCACCAAAGTTATCGTTCTCTTATCGAAGCAAAGATTTGATAAGGGTTTTCAGAAAAGGCTTTTCCATGATAACTACACGACATTAACTAATACCTCTTGAATTTAAGTTAAATGGGTTTTTTTCGAGCTTTTTGAGCCAAATTTGAGTTTTGGTGGAGAGCTTTATTTTTAACTTTATGTCTCCATCATTTCCTTAAATGTACTCATTTTGTTTTGATTTAGGTTTGAAATTCTTGTTTTTTTTTTTTTTAATAAATCTCTTGAAACTATTAAATTTGTTTCGGAGAAATACTCGTAGAAGATTGAAATTTTAGCTCATGAAATTCTTCATACAAAAATTAGCCCCGGCCAAATTAAGGGTAAGTACTTAAGTTTAACGGTTTTAAATTTTATACAAACAAAATAAGCGACACTAAATGTCCATGAAATTAAATTTATTTTGTAGCTGTTATTAACAACAAATATAAAGTGGGTATATGTCGTCTATGAATTACAGAAACGTCAATACGATTCAAATTTAACCAACATTAAATCTTGACGTTTTCACTTTATAGATTCCCTACATTAGTGTCAAAAATAAACTTAAGATTCATTTAAATGCGATTTTAATCCAATTCGTCTTTTGCTTTTCCAGAAACAGAAAACATATTTTTTTCCAAATTCAGATTTAAATTTTTAAATGATCTATGCCACTTTTTAATTTACTAAAATTAAAAATAATTAATGTATAAAATCTTTCTCTGAAGGTTACAGTTTTTTTTTTCACCGAACGACCTACAATTGACGGCAGGTCATGTATATTTTTAATAATTACTTCAATACTACCAACAAATTCTATGTAAAACTACGAGAAGATGAAGAAATTTGTAGTACTTGTACTTTTTGGTTAAAACTACAAGTTTAAATAATTTTAACGATTTTGAATACACTCATGTAGTGGTTTAAAGAATAGCAACCAGAATCGCTCGAAAAGATCAACATCTTAAATTCGACAAATTTTTGAAATTTTAACCGATTAGATACCTGAGACGAAAACGGTAACGACAAAACTCACGATTGGCTAAAAATTTCATTCAAATCGCGTTATAATAGATGTCTATTTATAACTCCAAGTATGGTTGTTTAGTATTGTTATGTATAGGTACTAGATACTAGTGTACTTGTACATAATTGAAGAAAATAAACTTAGATGTGAAATTAAACCTTCTGTCCGTCCATCACGGTTACATAATCTTAATTATCATTAAAAAAATTAAATCCCTATGCAAGCTACATAATTCAATTGAAAATATTAGTGCATTGTATAAAATGTGTTTACGTGTCCGTTTCTTAACAATAAATGCAAACAAATAACAAAACCGAACATAATCCCAGAGGACGAAGTCGTGATGGAATCACTTTGTTCCTGCGCCTCTAATCCTCATTCAAACACACAATTTGCGGCAACAAAGTTGCGACCAAAAGGAACGCAGTTCACTTAGGTAATCTTTCTCTACTCGTAAATGGCAAATGATATGTCTTCCCGGTTTCATGGTTAACACGATTTCGCCATCACTGCTATCTGTTCCTCTTGTATAAAATCCGCTGACGTCCGAAGCGGGTGAGAAGTGAGCGCGGTGGGAAATGGGGGCGAAAAATGTTTGTTTGCTTTGTTTGTATGTATGTAGGTACTTGCTTCATGTAGATGGAGCGAGCGCCCCCTTCTGGCATAGATTTATGCTTAGTATAAAATATACACCTAGAGAGTACAAACAACAAAAAAAAACTGCTCTACCCACACACTATCTGCAGGCCATCGAGATGATGATGTAGATGTGGAGGTTGGCGATCATTCCAGGAAGAGAAATGCCTGATTTGGATAAAGCGCTTAAAAAAGATGCCACGAAGAATAACTGCAATAAAAGACACTTTAAGGAAGTCATTGTTCATTGTTTTAAGAGGAAAATTTGTCAATCTGTAAGCGCTTTATGGAAAAACAGATGAACAATTTTAACTCAAGAAGTTTTACCCTGTATTGCCATTTTTTTTAATAATAAATTTACTCACTGAAAATGCTAAATAAGGTTGTTAACTTACAACTGAAATTGCTCAAATGGTTTTACCAATTTGGAGTGGTTTTTGGTGTAGTGCTTAGTTTTAAGAATCCAAATTGAAATTGTTTGTTTATCTTAACGGACATTTTGTCCATATTAAGGGTAACTGACTTTCGAATCTGCCATTCAAATAACCAACCAACCATGGATGCGATTTCTTTAGATGAAACGAAGAACCAATGCAGAAAACCACCAGTGACAGCAAAGGAAGACAAATTGACAGATTGATTAGGAGTTTGTTTAGGGTTCGATTTGAAAATGTAGTGAAGGAATATTTTAGTTCTTATTGGCCGCATTCAGATTTGTATGATAGTAATCCCGAAAAGCTTTGTGTTGTTGTAAGCGCATTTAAAAACACAGCGATGACAATTCAGTTTTGTCTTCGCTTGTTTTTCATAGATAAAGCTACCAGAGATAGATCTGCATACAAATTTGAATGTCTCCATCGTCAGATTGATAAATTTCTGAGATTCAAACTAAGGACATTTATCGTATAAGGTAAAGAAACTTTCACTAAACCAACGAACATTGATGACCATTAAAGAAAAACATAAACATTTATTTCGTTGCTTTGTTTTAAGTACTAGAGATAGATAGATAGATGATAGATAAATTCTTTATTTCATCAAAAATTATAACAAGTGTTTTCTTAAGAATAAGGACATGGCAATCCTGCCGTGTACCACTGCTCACCACGAATATTTTTCGGGCAAAACAATGTTGTTTTGTGAAAAAAAAAGAAAATATTTTTCGTTACACCTCAGATGTAAAAAAAAAAAAAAATTCTCACCACCATTTTTTTTTTTTCGTTCAAAAGAACTGTATACCTACTAAGCTTCAGCCAAAAAATGTAAACCAATTTTATGTGATTTGAAACACCAAAGAAAAAAAAAAAAAACTACAATTTTAATAATTTTCAGCATTTCATTTTGAATTTGGAATGGCAGTTAGCTGTTTATTTTTTTCTCTTTCTGTTTTATGTTGAGTATAGTCTTAAAAGTAAGAACAGAAAATCCTGTTCCGTTCATTTACAAACTGTTCGGAACAGCCTCACTGAACAGCAAATCAGAACAGTTTAGAACAGAAAATTCTCATTGACAGCAAAACCTTGTACTTTTCTGGTCTAAACTGTTCGGAGCAACGTCACTGAACAAAGCTACTGATAACTTCAGCTGGGAAATCTCTTCGAAATTATTTGGCATCTGATACGAGATCGTGATTTAAGTGTCTGTATCTTTAGATATTTCTGGATGTTGAAGTAGCTGCTCTGGAGAGATTTTCAGTTAACATTTTTTGGTCAACTTTGGCGCCGATCGCATCTGCGAACTGTTCTTGCCATACGCCAATGTTTGACTCTAACAAAGACAGGTCCGAGTTATGGAATACAGCAAGCTGGTTCTATTATCTAAAAGGTGAAGCATTCGTGCGATGTAGTTTTTTTCATTATTGCTTTATGAAGACGTCCATTATTTCTTTTCATAATATTAGTTATAAACTCCGCATTGGCTTTGAAACTTTGTATATACCTGACTTAATACCTGACTCTACGTATATAGAGTAGTTCGGTGTCTAATTTGGCAATCGAAATATGCACTTAAAAACTACCTGTGAAGACATTCAAAAGCTTCCATGGGTAAATAACCAAAAACTTGGACTCCATAGCACAAACAGGCATTAACTGTTGCGTTTATGACTCGCCCCCGTATTTATAAAGAAAAAGTAGTTTTTTCAGCTCCCGTGTTTAGGAAAACTATGTATAAATTCATAAACGTCAAATAATATTAGCATCACTGCTTTTTTGAAATGCTGATGCACAACGTAGTTGATGCCTTTGCAATGCATCAGCAAAAAAGCATCAAGAATTTTTTTGATTCTCTTTTGTTTAAAGTTTGCGCATCATGTGATGCAAGTTTGCATTAGTGACCACTTTCCAAAAAAAGTGATGCTGATTTGATGCACTTATGAATGTGTGACGAAAGTGATAACGCATCATTATTGCACCGATGCGTCTGTGAATTAACCCTACACCATGAAATAAGAATATTCCGGACTCAAATGGAACAGCAAGCAATTCCCTTTAGTTTCGGTCTGAAAAATTCTTATTCCAATAATATTCCAATAATAACTATTTTTTCTTTATAAATACGGGGGTCGGTATTTAGACGCCATATCGATATTTGGGTTTTGAGTACTATACTCGTAGCTATTGAAGCATCCAGTGCCAGAACCGGGTAACTCCACGCTCGAACATGGCGCTTGTTTCTAGTCCGCAGACAGTGGAACCAAGCTAGATAAAACTACTTGAACTCTATTATTCCTTACGACACTTATGTCATTCACTCGTTCAAATTAAATCAAATTGGTGTGTTCAGTAAAATGAGATCTCAGGTATTTTGTTCAGTCGAAAGTTGTGCAAGCGAATCCAAATTGTTGTTCGCAGTATTTTGGCAGCCAAATTGAGACTTTTTGCTGGGCAATTATGTTCAGGCAACCAAAAATGCTGAGTCCTCTGAGATCTATTTTTTGTCTCATGTTAGGCAATGTTTTTTTTTCTTTTTTTTTTGAAATTTAATATTGAAAACTAAACTGACAGCTAGGTTCCAGAAATCACTTTCTATCGAAATGAAATTGAAATCGATGTGAAATCAAATTTGGTGTTCCACATTTCACTTTTATCGATATCAATTTCATTTTTTTCGAAGTTAAAACTGATCAAATTTCCGTGTTCCACATTTCGATTTTATCGATTTTCTCGTGATTTCAATTCGACCAGATATTCTCAAGTAAAACTGGGAAAGCAAGCTGTTGCGTTCTAAAATATAAATGATTTTTCATATTTTATAAATATTATTCAAGTAAAACAACTTATTTCAACATGGGAAGCATACAATTACTGCGCAGCACTCTATATTTCAGGATTTTGTTTTAATCAAAAACAATCGAAGTCTGAGTTTTTGTGTGTTTATTTTAAAAAAGCAATAAATTAATAAAATATTGAAAATAGAATTATTTAGTGCATTGTTAAAAAAAAAAAAAAAAAAATAGGGTAGGATTTTGATGTGGTTGCGACATTTTAATGTGTGTGCCGTCGACACATCATTTGACGCCAGGAACACTAAATTAATATATATTTATAATAAATTTTAATAAAAAACTTTTGTTGAAAATTTCCATTAGGTACTCACGCTGCATCAGCAATTCATCTGGATTAGAAACGTCTCTCAATTTATGTCTTTTAATTTTCTCTATTGCAAATCTTATTTTCTGGAGTTCCAAGACCGCAGCAATGAAAACAACTAATTTTTTTTAGTTTTATTAAAAGAAACAAAATTGAAGAACTAATATCAATCAGCATGACAGATGTAAGCTGTTTTTGATTTCACTTAAAGTGATTTCGAAAAGCTTTCGAAATTATGAAATCGATCGAAATGTGGAACATGGAAAATAAATTCACTCGATTTTCAATTTCGATTTCATTTTCATTTCACGTGATTTAGGGAACCTAGCTGATAATCATCATATATATTATTTCTATTGTCAAACTCCTTTTTTCTCACTTATAAAATAGTAAAATCCACTAAAATAGGTATCACTGAAAAGGAATTTACACATACTCATGACATTGCACAAAAACTTTATGTAATACCACACTATTTTCTATAAATTTCGGAAATTTCAAATAATTAAATAAATACAAATTTGACATAAAGAATACCTCACTGTTAACTCATTGAATGAGTGAAAGAGAAAAATATGTATTACTTCTGTAATTTAAAATTCTCTTTTTTTTCCGCTGCACCTTGAGTGAGTGGGGGAGAAACATTAGCTACACCATGCATGAATGAAAGAAACATACTTATTACTTTTGTAATGTATAATCCTCTTTTTTCGCTTGCACATTGAGTGAGTGGTGGAGAAACATATTTGTTACCTACTTCTGTTGTTTGTAATCTTTTTTCTCATTATAACAAGCCGAATGCATTTTTTAGATTGCATGAATGAAAGAAACATATTTATTTATTCTTTATTTAAAATCTTAGAAGAAATAGAGGCGCGGGCATATCGAGGAAAAAGTGAGGCTTTTTTTCAAAATAGTGTGAGTTACACAAACACCCAAACACCCCCAAAAGAATTTTTTGCTGTGTTTTTGAGAGATGTATTTTTGAGACTTAAGTTTAATAGTAAAAAAGCTTATTAAACTAAATAAAAAAGTGAAAAGAATATTATATGTATCTATTAAAGAAAATGATAAACAAGAAATTAAAAAAAAGTTTCATTCTTACATCAAATATTGTTTACAAAGAGGTTTTTTAAAACTAATATGTTCATATCAGTAATAAAAAGAATCGATTTATTTTGTTCAAACATTCTATTTGAAAATTTAAAGCCTTTTTGAATGTGCAAAATTTTCGCACGGGTCTTCTGGTTCTCATTTATTTTGTAATTTAATATTAGCATTGTTTAATGAACAGAAAAAGAAGAAATCAGAAAAGTACAGTATAGTGGATTCCTTTAGGATAGGTAAACACCTTGTACTAACTCTTCTACGATTTTTCATTTTGTGTTCCATGACTTCGGAACAGTTTACGACAACATTTTCTGCACCTACTTTTGAGGTAGAGAAAGTGAAGTTCGTTTCACAATGCGACGCGAAAAAAAAATTTTCACGAAGAGAACTGATTTTATGCAAAAATAAATATTGAATTCAAGCTAAAAATAATCAAAACAAAAGAACCAATACATTACTTTATTTTTTAATTTCAATTTTAGTGTTATTTTTAAAGTAAGTATTGTTTCATTCTGTAAGTTATTTGACAAACAAAAAATAACGTCCGTCGTCTCTTCGTGTCTATTTTCCAATTTTCCGAACTCTGGCTTCTGTAAATTAACTTCGAACAATTCTTCGGGCCTGCGCTGTATCACTTCTTTGGCCTCTTCATCCTCTTCAATAATCATAGCCGTATTTTTTTGTAGGTCCAGATATAGTTGGACTAAAAAACGACATAAATTAACTAAGCAATTTAGCCACTTTAGCGGTTCGATTTCTTAACTTAAGTTCCGATAGAAACAGTATTATCAGCTCGAATTACCATTTAGTTATCGATAGTTTGTATGGAAAGGTCAAAATATTTGAACCGACGTATAAAAAGATTGTTTATAAAAGAAAAATGGACGAACATTGTTTTGAAAATTAATTTTTATTCCTGCTAGTGATTAAAATTGAGTTTTTTTTTAATTTCACATTTTTTTTTTACATTAATGAACGGAACAATTTTCTATCAGACGTTTCTTTTTATTAAAGATACAATTAGTATCTACATATTTGTATCTTGAATTCTTTTAGTAGGATCAACAAGATTAAGGTGTGTGGACTTAGGGAAAATGACAGAGCATCCTTTTAAAAAAAATGTCAGAGTGCTTATACCCCTGATAAGAAATTTAGAAAATGTTTATTTTGAAAACATCGCCCCCGCAAAAGGCTGAGAAAAAAAACATGCCAGATTTTTATATATAGCAACAAACGCCCATAGGGAGAGGGGAGAAAGGCCCCTCCCGCCTCCAAGAGATTGTTTCACTTTATTAGCTTAATACAAGCAAAAACTTACATACTAACTTAAACATTAACATTAAAAACTTACACTAACTTAAGATTATGGCTAGGAGGGGTGCGAGGAACGGTAAAGGGAGGTTTTGAGGCTGTCTTTGGTTAGATGGAAGTCGAATAGGTTGTGCACGCTGTTAGAGGTACGTATCATACGGTTTATAGGTTCGTTGCTACCGTAATTGGTTCGGTGAAACTTGATTTGGAACAGAGGTATGGATCGGAGATTATTGGAATTTGTTTGCAGGGAGATTTTTTGGAGAAGAGCTGGACAATCGATATTGCCAGCTAAGAGCTGATGAGTGAAGACAATATAAGCTACTCGGCGGCGAAATTCGAGGGAGTCCATATTAATTAACTTTAGACGATGTAGGTAGGGAGGCAGGTTATGTGCATCAGACCAGGGAAGGCCGCGGAGGGCAAAACGAAGGAATCTACGTTGAACAGCTTCAATTCGCTGAGAGTGATTAAGGTAATAAGGTGACCAGACTTGACTTGCATATTCGAGGAGTGGCCTAACAAATGTGGTATAGAGAGATTTAGTGACATAAGGGTCGGAGAATTCCTTTGACCATCGTTTCACAAAGGCCAGTGCGGAGTTAGCTCTCTTGATGGATTTGTCAATGTGAGAACGAAAATTCAATTCTCTATCGCAGATTATTCCTAGATCGCACAGTGAATCAACCGAGGGGACTGGCACATTGTCGATAAAATACGTCCTAGGAGGGAGTGGAAAGCGCTTACGGGAGAAGGTGATAGCTTGACATTTGTTAACATTGAGCTCAAGAAAGTTTTTAAGGCACCAGGTTGAAAACCGGTTAAGGTCACATTGTAGTAGAATAGAGTCGGCAGGGGATGCTATGCACCTAAAGATTTTCTTATCATCGGCGTAAACTAATATAAGAGTCTTTTATTATACAGTCGACGTTGTTGATAGTCAAGATGAAAATCAGTGGGCCAAGGTGGCTTCCCTGCGGGACGCCAGAAGTTGCAAGGATGCGATCAGATTCAGAGGATCTAAAGATTTCTTTATACTGCAGGTCTTTTAAGTATAACTGAACCCATGAAAGGAAGATGGGTTAAAATCCAAGGGCATTCAACTTGAAAAGGATCAAAGAATGGGAAATTTTGTCAAAGGCTTTGCTAAGATCGGTTGCAATAACATCGACCTCATTACCGTTTTCAAGAAAGCATAAGTTTCCTGAAACAAATTCTAACAAGTTAGTAGTAGTAGACCTGCCCTTGGCGAAACCGTGTTGGTTTGGGGAGACTATATGCTTGCAGTGGAACAATATTGTATCATAGACGATACTTTCAAAAAGCTTAGGGATACATGGTAACTTAGCAATAGGACAGTAGTTGGAAATTTCTTTCTTGGGTCCTTTTTTATGGATAGGGATTATAAAAGAGTTTTTCCAAAGAGCAGGAAAAACTCCAAGCGAGAGTGAAAGTTGAAAAACAGCAGTCAGGGGTTTAACTAAGTGTAAGCAGCACTTTTTCAAGATTATGGCTGGGACCCCATCAGGACCAGCAGAATAAGCGTCTTTTAGATTATTAATCTTGCTTTCAACAACTTCTGATGAAATGGTAATGGAGTTTAAGGAAGTTTGGTTGCAAGATTTTAAGTAGGAGAAGTATTCTAAGTCAGGCTGAAGGCAAATAAATTGGCGACTTTTTTGGGATCATCGGAGCTAGAGTTCATATATGTTAAGGTAGACGGGTAGCTATCAGATTTTCTTTTAGCATTGATAAAATCTTTTGGGGTCTGTTATAATACAAGATTGCATTCGATTCAGGTAATCCTGGTAAAGAGAATCACAAAGTTCAGAGAAAAGAGAGTTGGCGTTCTGATAATTTGAGAGATCGACGACGGAGTGAGATGTTAGGTAAATCCGCCAGAGTTTATTTCTTTTATTTCTTAAAGACCGCAAGTCACTATTGTACCAGGGAGGAGATGAATTTGCGCTTTTTTGTTGAACCACAGGGACAGAGGAAGTAAGGCAGTTAAAAACAATAGAGTAGAAATTGCGCAAGGCGATGTCGATGTCAGCGGTGAGTGTGATGCTATTGAAGTCAATAGATCTAAGCAAGCCGTTGAGTTTAGGGATGTTAGCTTTCCGAAAATTGAATGTCAGTGGATTTTCAGACAGATTGGGTTTTTGGGAAAACTCGTAAGAAAAAGAAAGGAAAAGAGGAGGATGGTGCTAGTCTAATTTAGAGAGTAGATGATCACAAGCGGATACCACACAATTGTCAGCATCAGAGGAAAATATGAGATCGAGTTGGCGACCTAAATTATTTGTAACACCACTTAATTGGTAAGGATCTAAGTCTGAGAGGCAATAGGTAAATAGAATTTATTTGTCGGATGTGGGATTTAGGGCTATGTAGTAAGATTCTTCATCAGACAGGACCCATTGAAGATTGGGCAAGTTGAAGTCACCAACAATTATGACGACGTCGGAAGGTTGAGCAGCATCAAAAATGGAATCGAACGCATCCCAGCATCAATAGGCTGGGAAGGTCGGTTGATTGCGATATCATAAAATATGGCTCTTTAAACCCTCATACTTTTGGTTATTCATCCACTCGCAAAATTTGCTGTCCGCTCTTGTACTAAATGTCATAAACCAATGAAAAAGTAGCTTTCCAAACATTGAATTTTTTTTTCATTCGTACTTAACCAAATATCAGTTTTACTTAAGTGAGGTGCGCTCCGGAGCGCTGTTTCCTGTTCGCTACCAAAATCAAAAGGGAACGAGGCTAAACAAAAACCAACAATCCGCAATTATTGGCGAATCATGTTTTTTTTTGTATTCGCTTGATTTCGTCTGACCACTTCAGTCCAACAATTCTATCAGTTTTCTTCTAAAACTCGTATAGTATCGCACTGACCATTTCCAGTTTTCTATGACATAAGGTTGATCAAATAAATTGATTTCGAATAAACAACATTTTCAGGCCAAATTGAACTTACCAACATTTTCAGGTTTCACCCAACACCAATTCCCTGAGAAAGAAATTTTAAGATACTTTTAAAATCAAGAAACCATTAAGGTATTGTTGATTTAAAAAATACAAATGATTAATTTAGGACAGCTCAGATTTATCATCACATCATCATCAATTTTTCCAGACTTTCGACTGGCCCTCAATCGCAGACAAATCAGTGAACCTCATCCCATCAATTTATCCTAATTAAATTCAGTGGGAACTTTATATCATGTACCTACATACATACTTTTAGTTTTTTTTTATAAGCACGCATTTGAGCACATTTCAATATGTACCTAGAGCCTAACAATACGAGACATCTTCTGATTTGGGTCAACAAAATGACACGCGTTGCATTTGGCCAAATAACAGGGGCATAGTTCATTTGCGGCATACGGGTTCATATACTCACGAATCTTATCTTTATAATAGGGGTCAGTAACAGTTTCAATTTCTATAGTTAAATAAAATGCAGTTGCAACTGAAATGGTACCTGCATGAATATAATGATGGATTTTAATTGAAAACACAATAATTGCGGGTGGGAAGAGTGTGTATTCAACAGTGACCAAATTCGAAAATGAATAAAAATCGATTCTGAAAATTAAAACAAAATAAAACAAGCTCCTTTTTTTTAATTCCTAAGAACTTTTTTTTATTATCGATGAATTTTTGTGTCGGTAGGTATAATCATTAATCGAAAATAATGATTTCGTATGCATTTCATGATTAAACGACACCTTAAAACCGCTTTAACTTAAAGGTAGGTACAAGTATTTTTGAGCGTTTTGTTCAGCTGCTAACACAGGACATTAGATAACACGTGCAACAATATTCACTCGTGCATCGTTTAGTTAAGATTGTGCCTGGAGTTTTAATTAACATTGTTGTTGCTTTTTTAAATCTAAATTTGGTTTTAATATTTTCTTCGTTTTTTTTTCGTTTTTATTGATTGATGTTATTGGTGGGTTGGATTGAATAATTCGATATTTTTTGTACCCAAAAGCAAATTGAAATTAATATTAAATATTCTTAAGCTCAAGTTTCTTTCAAAGAATTAATGAACTTTTTGTTATCATAATAATTAATACCTGGAAGAACTAACGTGTTTTGCATTTTTAGACAATGATTGGACATTTGGGTCTGGTTTTCATTCCGAATGAGCGTACTGCATTCGACCTGTGAAGTTGATGGTTATACCAGATTATTTTGAAAAGTCTCCACTTTCTTTTCCTGCAGAATTAATTGCCCGGGCCATTAATAATTGTGTGCGGAAAATGACATTTGTGTTTGGTTTTCCTTTTTTACGGTTTCTCTCATTACTGCATGGCCTCTTTGATTTTTTGTTTCGTTTATTTTTATTTTATTAATTTGCGTCTGATGACTCTCCATGAATATTTTTCCGATGTGTATTCGAAATCATTTATTTGTCCTATTGGAGTGTAGCGAAAAGTCAGCAGCTTTTCAAAGTAATTGAATCAATCTCAAGTGGTATTCTGTCGCACTGAGATAATGATCCGGGAATTTAATTGTTTGCAAAAATGAAAGTGAAGACTTCTTCAAACAATCTGTTAAAATTTATTTATTTTGTGCTTTAAAAAAAAGCCAAGTACGCAGTTGAATGAAAAAGAAAATTTTCTGTGGTCTCTACATCGGATATATAAAATCGGATATTGTTATGAATAAAATCTATAAAATCGGATATTGTTATGAATTTTTCGTAAAAATGATTCTTTTTATCCATTTCTTTGTGGTGTTTAATGGTTTAAAGGAATAAGGTTTCCCATTTTCTTTATTTTCTAAAAAACTGAATAAAATTGAATTCGAAATTATTATTATTCTTTGTTTCAAAATCCCGAAAAACACGTATAGCTACCCCGTTACTGAGTATCGAGAGCCTTAGTTCATGTTGAAAAAATGGGCACGACTGGATCGCACAAAACTTGCTCTCGTAGCTTACAACTTTAACGTAGCTTGAAATAGACAATGTACATATTTATTGGTTCCATAACATTATGATATATCATTAAAATAAAAGTTTCAAAAACAATTTCAAATATAAAGGATTACTATGAATTTTTATAAATTAGTTATTTTAATAGCTAAAACAGATATAGCTCAAAAAAAAAGTATGCCATCTGATTTGTTTAATAAATATGAAATTAAAAAAAAATCAAAAATCGTTAGAGCGGTTTTTTTTTTAAATTAATTTTTTATAAAGTTTGGTATGCCAACTTTTAGTATTTAATAAAATACAATTTTTCACAAAATTAAAAAAAAAATTCATTAGCCCGTTTTCAAGATATTGAATTTTCAAAAAAAAAAAAATACAATTTTTTTTTAATCCAAAAATAATTTTTTCAAAAATTTTTATATGCAAAATTGTTAACATTGTAAGGGGTCTTTCGTAAAAAGACCCGTGTACTAGTTAACGAGAAATTTGAAAACCAAAAAATCGGTTGTATGACAGGTACCGTTAATACCCTTTATAAATTTTTTTTTTTTCTACCAAAATATTTATTTTAGTAATTTTAGCACCTCGTAAGTTTTTTTTTTTTGAAAATCGTTAGAGCCGTTTTTGAAATAAAGCAATTTACCGTAATTTTTTGAGCTAATAATAAAATTTCCCCTCTAGGGAATTACATAAGAACCTTAAGTCCAAAGTTTGAAGGAAATCGTTTCAGCCGTTTAGGCTGCAGGTCGAGGTGCAGACAGACAGACAGAATTGCGAGACCCACTTCTTTCGCGTTCTCTATCATCGTAATGTTAGGTAAAATTATTATCTCGATTTTTTTTGCACGAATCCTAAGCATGCCCTATACTACGTATATCGCAAGTAAAAAAAGCAAAGAAATGATCAACAAATAATGTTAAACAACAATATGTTAAGCAGATCTTAGTTCAAATAGGATTTTTCATTATTTGTTCATTATTTTATTCAAGTACGATCTAAATTTTGATTTTGTTGTATTTACAATTCGTAGATTATCAAGTAATACAATTGACATGAACTCATCCAGATTTTAACCTTTTGAATTCTGTTTGGCATAGATGTAATGAGGTATTCACAACTTAAGCATCATGAAACTACACATGCATAACAACACCAGTAATATCCCTGTCGGTGCTTCAATTAATCCCTTAAACTAAGCTTTTGAAAACTGTCCATAAGATTTTGATATATCCCTTCAACTGATACAAGAGGTCCAGCACTGTAAAAAATAAAATTCAAACCAATGGTAACTTTTCTTATTTTATTGAATTTTAAATACTTTTTGCGAACATGTAGCAACAATTCCTAATTCTGCTTTTATAAATTTATAAAAATACTAGCCGTTCAAAAATTTAAGAAAATTGTACCATTTAGATTATGTTGAAATCCGATCATCTTTAATTTTCAAAAGTGCAGCGGTATATTTCACTGATTCACTATCGTTGAACATTTTATCTCTTATATTTATAGTAAGTAAACATGCAAATTTTTCATTTGCCGGTGCTGCTCTTATAAAAGGCAAAGCCTGCATGAAATCTCCAGTCATCAATACGACCATTCTTCCTTGTTATATCGAATGCTTTTTTGTTTTTTGCTGCGACATTGTACTTTCGTGCCAAACAATAACTTACATTACTGCATATTGTTTTGCAAACACGTGAATAACATTTGAACCGCAGATAAACGATTTCGGTTCAAAAGTCGAACCTACTTTTAAAGAGTCCTTCGCGGCTGCGTAAAAAACTACACTATGACAAGGGTAATACTCTGGGTTGACAAAACAACTGGGTTCTAAGCTCCCTGCGCGTAAGACAAAGTAAAACCCTTATACTGCTAATTCTGCTTATAGGGTGCTGAGTGTTGGATGATAGAGATAAAGGAAGAACTGATACTGAGATCTTTTAAATTCTTCAACGGACATTCAGTCCTATGTGTGCGAGAAAGGCGAAGATAAAACCGCGATCTCTTTGAGTTGTACAGAGATGTGGAGCTAGTCCAGAAAGTCAAAACACGTGGACTATATTCGATCTACCACATCTATCTGATGGACAACAATACTCCAGCCAAGGAAATCTTCAAACCCCAGTCCTCAGGTTTGAGAAGATAGGATTATTAAAAAAAAACGTGGTGAGTCAAAGAAAACCACGTCTCAAGAGTGATCCTTTATGGTATGGGAGCCTGATGCAAGTATGTCAAGAGAGAAATTCTTCTGAATTAGTATTTCTGAATAAATGGCAATTATGTTCGTTCACAAAGACGGGACTTAAGAGTTATTCAGCTGGAAGCCGAATAATAATAAAAAAGAAAATATCATAGCACAATTTAAAGGATCTAAGCAACAAATTTCCGACCACATAAATCACTATAGAAATTTGGTATACTTATGAAAAAACTAAAATACTTTTGTAGAAAATATGCATGCAGAAATGCACCAAAATCACAATACTTTTTGATTGGTAAGGCTTTCAGAAACAAGTTTCACTCCGATTTCGCATTGGTTTGGGAGAGCCCTAAGGCTAGGCGCATATTGAGCAACGTCCGAAGCGTGTGACGTGACCTGGCGAGTGTCGCACGACACGATTAAAGAAACGTGTCATGCCGTTCTCCGCATATTGATTCACGTTTCTCGTGTCAAAATACATATTAATTGAAACAAAAATCGTCTGATGTATCGATAATTGAAATAACCTGAAAAAAAAACAAGTAATTTCTAAAAAAAGCAAACGATTTATTATTTTCAAAACCAACGACAGTTCATTATTTAATTTTTTGACTGAAAAAAACAAACACGCGCTGGTCTCGCAAGAAAAACTATGTTTCGATCACTGTGTCACGCGATTTTCGGAAAACGCGCGTGAGGTCATGTCGTGCCGCTCTACCAATATGCGTCGTGCTATTGATTTATAATGTTAACAAAAACTCGTGCTGTGCTGTGTCGCGTCACTGGAGCCCAACGCGGCTCAATATGCGCCTGGTCTTAGGCTAGGCGCATATTGAGACGCGACACGAGTGACGCTACACAGCACGAGTTTTTGTGAACAATATAAATCGACCAAACAACGCATATTTATAGAGCGACACGACATGACCTGACGCGCGTTTTCCGAAAATCGCGTGACAGTGATCGAAACACAGTTTTTTTGCGAGACCGGCGCGTGTTTGTTTTTTTTTTTTCTGTCAAAAAATTAAATAATAAATTGTCGTTGGTTTTGAAAATAAAAAAATCGTTTGCTTTTCCGGGAAATTACTAGTTTTTTTAAAGTTTATTTCCATTATCAATATATCAGACGATTTTTGCTTCAATTAATATGTATTTTGACACGAGACACGCGAATCAATATGCGGAGAACGATTCTATAACCGTGTCGTGCCACACTCGTCAGGTAACGTCACACGCTTCGGACGCGGCTGAATATGCGTCTAGCCTTACACATAGCTTAAAAACAGTGCTCCACACGCGCTGAACTGCAGACGCAAACATGAATTTTACTTTTGATCTTTCTGCGTGCAGAACAATCGGCATTTTATTAGAATGACTTTTTTTGAAAATTGTTTTCCAGCAATATTGAAGTTGCGTAAGGACAAATTTGCATTGTGCCTGTATTGTTAATGCAATTTAACCGCAAAAATGGACTTAAAATTTAAAATGGTTCATACCCTTTTCACACTTACGCAGTGTGACTGTTTATCCAGTAACGACTTCCCGATGTTTGGTATTACAACCAACGTCCGATGTAGCACGATCGTGCACTTATGGCATTTTTTTTTTATTTAAATGGCACTGTGGGACTAATTAATGTGGTTGCCAAATTTGGTGGATTAAGTTTCAACACGTACGTGTGAGTATCGTCTCGCCGCTTTTATGCGTTTATTAATAGGACTGTTTATATTAAGGAGTCTTAATAAGTACTGGAATACTACCAACGCGCGGCCGATCGTTATATTTATCAAATCCGACCCTCACCATATACGTATTCTTCTACGGATGGGCATTGGAATGAGTGAAAACCAAAATGAGCCTTACTTTCTTAAAATATGTCCACGTCAACGACTGTTTTTTACTGAGCCCAATAGTGCGGAAGCATTTTTGGGGGAACAGCTAAATTTGATAGTCTTTTTTTTTTTGGCAAATGGCGTAAATTCAAGTTAAATCTATCAAAGAATTCTTGTACCGCTTTGTACGGGAATGTTTGTATAGAAACGGTTCATACAAGCTTAAATGCATGAAAAGATCAATTAAACGGTGGTCTTTTGTCAAAAACTGCAAAAAATTTGAGAAAGATAACGTTTTGGACTGAAAATCACACAAATGCACAGAAAATCACAGAAATTTAGAGTAAAGGAACGGGTCCTATTATTTTGGCTTACAGTCATATCAGATTTGAACAGAAGAAATTAAGTGTCAGTTTTGAAGAGAAGAAATAAGATGCTAGCGTAAGTAAATTTCATAGCACAAATAGGTGAAAACACTTGGAATCCATGTTTACACAGTTTACACTTGTTGAAGTTTCTGAGAATATTGGAAATAATTAAAGGACAAAGTTATACGTTTATTCTCGTATGTGCAAAGCTAAGAAAGGTATAGTCAAATCGGAGAAATGCTCAATAGCACACGGAAAAATAATGACAGTAATGTAAAAAGGAAATAAATCGATCTTATTCCGTCGTTTTGCTAAAATTTCAGAACAATCCTATTTTTTTGAGAACAAATAGAGCCAAAACTGTCACGTCAAATGAGGCATAAAAATAATTTTTCAGTGCAAAAAGCCCACCCAGTTAGATCAGATAATATACAAACGAAGCATTGACACCAACAAAAAAGCAAGTCAAACTATTTTGATTAAATTTCCACATAGGCATCATTATTGTTTATTTTTTTTTCTTCTTCTCCAATTATCTCAAAGCCAATCCCCTACTAACATAAGATAAACCTTTTAAGATCCACCTATATGGATGAAAACGTATTTTATCTTTTCTTCATATATCCCAGTACCTACATTCTCTCATAGATATACGAGTACGAGTACCTATACATGAAACTTAAGTTTCAACTCTTTTCAAGCCCCCCATCAAATGATAAACATCACTTCCAATGATCTTTTCATTTGAAACACATAAAAAAGAATACAAAATAAATCGCCGGCGTGCAGTAACACCAAGTAGAAAAAGGAGTATAGCGCACACCCAGCTCTAAAATCTATCTAACTGCTATAAAACTTATAGTACGGGTATACGCCGAATAAGGCAAGAGGGTGTTGTATTTTTCTTTGTTTAAAAGAAACTATAAACAACAAAAGGAAGCCGGTATGCTATTATATTTTACTTCCCAATCATAAAATCTGCTACTCAACTACCAAGTATAAAATTCAACTGTACCTCTTCTATATTTCAGTACTATATCTATTTTGTCTTCTTTGTCTTTTCTAGAAATTCAAAAAAAAAAAAAATCAAAAGAAAATGAAGAGAAAAAAATCTAAGAACCTTTGTGTTCACCTAAAAGGAATCTCCTTCCGATCATAGACGAACCATACATAAGATGAACCCTTTTTTCCTTTCCTCCTTATTTTATATTGTTGAGTTGTGTAAGATTATTTAGAGTTTTCACCCGTTTGTTCTTCGTTTTCAATCCTCTTGAGAAAAAATATAGAAAATTTTAAAGAAAACTCGTATTAGATGCGATGCAGGTACAGTCCCTCGTGGAGGACTCGGATTCGGATGTTTTTTTCTCTATGATCGAAGAAGGCCCATGAGAGTATCTAAGTGTAAGTATGAGTTAAATTAGTACATACATACATAGACACAGATGAAAAACTTACGATCATATTGCATTAGAGGACAGACAAAGCACTTTAAAGACGAAGAATAATAAAAGAAGAGAAAAAGAAAAACTCAAAACCAAAGATGTGATTTTTCTTTCCCCCGAACTGTGTTTTACAGTACAGGGCAAAAAACAAAGAACACTTCATGCAGCATCCTCATCATCATCATCGTGATCATCATCGATCGTCATGATGACCAACGACTTTTTTTTTTTCGTTGTTGTTGTTGTCATTTTTCATTTTTAATGATGAAGTGGTGGATTAGAAGAAAATATAATATTCATGCTGATGCTGACTTGACTCTGGTGGTTGTTTCGTGTACCAAAGACTCGCTGTGAGAGGAGATGACGATGATGATGATGAAGCGACGATTTCCGTCCTTTCTCCTTTGAAAGATTTATACTCCATGTAAATCGTTAATTTTGTTGTTGTTGCTTTTTCCCTTAATCTTTTCTTCCTCGTTCAACCTCAGTTGTTTCGGTTAATGATCATCTTTCAATAGTTAAGAAAGGATGCAAGATACAAGATACCTATGAGTGAGTATTATAGGTACACATCATCACACAAAAAAAGGACTAGCTTCTTCTTCTTCCCTCTTTTAGTATGCTTGTGCTTGAGCTGAGCAGCACTAGCTTGCCATTAACGTGTACGTGTACGTTCCTTTATACACAATTCCTATGTGCACATAAATTGTAATGTTGTTAGATAGATCTAGAAGACGAAGAGGTTTGCAGGTCTTAGATATGTAGCTAGGTATATAAAAAGTAGCATTGAATAAGGTGGTTACTTACATAGAATAATATAATAATGGACAAACCAAAAAGAGTGTATCTCTCTTGAAGATAGCTAACATAGAAAACATGACTTGTTTTTTATATACATATATACCTATTTGTCTATATATTTCGTTGTATAGCTTTATCATTTATTTTGTGAGATTTTTCTTAAGGCTAACACACAACAATTACGACGACGACACGGTAAGTCCTCTCTAGAGGTGAACGAGTGCGGAACGCGGGCGGATACAAGCATTGAAGACCACGACGACGACTACGACCGAAACCGATCTTTGCTTGGTTTTTCGTAAGCTGTTTCTGTTGCTGCTGCTGCTGCTACTCCTGCTATATATGTATGTGTTTGCTGTTTTGACCCAACTTAATAGACGAGCATGAAATCTAGTCACGAACTTGATTATGTATAAACCGTGCACTAGATCCATGTTCGCCGACAAAATAGAGTCAGTCTTAAGATATAATAAACTTTTCGTTAGAAAACCCAGAGAAAGAAAGAAGTATAGAAGAGTTGTTGCGGGAAGTTATGGGGAGCGGCGAGTGGGGATTGGGGAGGGAAAATTTTGGTTTATTCCCAATGTTTCTTTTTTTATACTTACCTCGGCGTACAATCAATTGCGGTTTATCTTTTTTTTAAATAGAAGAAAAGAAAGCCTTCCCTACAACCATCATTAACAACAAAAGAGGAGAGAATCAAAGAGAAAGGCAGCACAAGTTTAAAGATGAAATTCCCATGGATTTTCAACAACAACTACAACAAAAATTCAAAACAAAGAAAACGGACAAATACTTCTAGTAGTTATAACTAAACTAGCGGACAAGCGCAACGAAACAACGGATTTATTTTTGTATTTTTTTTTTGTTTGTTTTAATTTTTTTTTTTTTTTCTAATTTAAGTTTAGACAACACTGACATTTTCATTTGGTGAAATCAACTTTAATTACACACCAATCTTAAATTTCAAAGGAGGATTATGTGCGCAGCTTTTTATATGTAAGTACAAAACTCGGACAGCTACACGCGATGCATCTTAATCAAGAGTTCGTCATCATTCGAAGCTAATATAGGAACAATCTTCTCGAGAGAAATATATGTATGTATGCGATCTTGGGTCTTGAGAAAAGGTAATATATTTGTGTAAAATTTAGTTTGTTTGTAGATAAACATTACCTTCATAGTTACAATATCCAATCCATATTAAGTACCTAATAGCTTAAAATATTTTATCGTTAAATAGGAATGATCACGACTTTAAGTCAACGACCACTTAAAAAAATGTTAAATCTAAATCTCTTTGACATCCCTGTTTTATTGATGTTTGCTAATTTTGAGTTAAGCATGCGAACCGTAATGGAAGGGAGCTCCATTGTTTATTATGAGTTATGACGATCTGATAAGTATAAGTTGTTTAAAAAATAATAGAATCTCTTTACTATGTAACGGTTTTGTGACACCTGTAGGTTGAGTTGAGACATTTTCGAATTTGTGTGACAAGCACATGGCATGATTACTTCGATTTCGATAAACGGTCCATCATGCGACTTGTCAGGCATGCATGCTGAATGGATCGTGGATATCAAAACAATTTGGTATTTGGCTGGCATGAAAGCAAACTTGAGAATTTGAATGCTTGCTTCTCAAGTCTGCAGCAAATCTCTCTCTCTCATTAGGCGTTTGTCTTTTAAGGCTCAGACCATTGCACTGATGTATTTCCTTTTTAGATTTGAGCACTCAAACTCAACTTGTGTTTCTTGAAGCAAAAGGCTGAGCGTAGCCAACTTCACTCTTTTTTCTGTTTTTACAATGAGACGAAGCATATCGCATCGTATGAGAGTTCAGTGCTAGATGTGTTTCAAAATTGTAGCGGAGATCATACTCTGCTCAGATCTTACTGCGATCGCTCGAGCTCTGATCCATGCTCTGCTCGCAGCTAAAAAAAAAACACCTATTGAGATAAGACGGAAAACACCATTTCAACTAAACTGCAAATGGGTCTATTAACTCAGGTGACGAAAAACTTTGATCTAAAATCCGGCCGTAATTCAACTCGATCTTTCGATCCTGCTTGTAAACGAATAAAAATACGTAAACAAAATAATTATTTAAGAATGTAAACACAATGTAGGTAGGTAGGTAGAAATGGCGGCCACGGGCAGTCTAGCCCATAGCCCAATTAGCGCTGAAGTGCGCCGTTTTGATACCATAACTCGTTTGAACCTGTGGATGGAATTGAAGAGAGAAAATATGGGCATATCCTCAGGATATCGTCCCTTTTTTTAGTTTAGAAAAGGATTTTGTTGTAGCTTTTAGCACAATCATCAGAAAGTGGATCACTCACTCAACCAGATCAGCCCCCGCACCCGCACCATCCACAGTTAGCCCACTAGGCAGTTCGTTGGCTGGCACTGGAGCGTCCACTGATCTGATTGGATGATCATCCGGCCGCTGTGCACCACAAACCCCCACCAGAACCCTAGTCCACTATCTTGTGATCATAGAGAATCGACGGAAGGTATAATGCAGAAGTAGCCGAAATTTGTCCCAGAGCCTTTTCGTCGCGTTGAGAAAAGAAATCAAGTCTTTGATCTTCATTTCAGAAAGTTCGTTAATGTCGTCAAAGAATGCTCTTCCGAGTGACTGTTTTCCAGCTTTGGCCAGAGCAGGGCATTTGCAGAGGAAATGAACTACTGTTCATACACTGTGTAAACACAAACTGACATCAATTATTCGCTCGCTGTTTCCTTAGTTCTGTTTGTGCACTTTATCGAAAAACAGGTATAAAATGTTATATAACACAATTTCGTACGCTATTTCATTGAAGTGAGTTGATTTGAGATAATTTTGAAATTACGACAATGTATGAGAAATTGTTTAACTTGGAGATTTCGACCAAATATTCCAAAACTGCGAAATTTCGTTCAACACGCATATTATTAACCCCATTGAAAATGTTCGTTCGTTCTCTTGCACATCTCTGCGCTAGCTAGTCAACGTATATTATGTACATTGTACATTATTAACTTTAAACAATTGTTATATAAACGAGGTCTTTGTTTTTTTTGTTCAACAATTTACTGTTTAAATGGAAATAAAACAAAAGTTGAGGGAGGCCAAACAGAGATGATCTTTAAAACACTTTGATTAAACACTCAAGACAGAATTTTATTATTATTAACTTTTTGTGTATCACACATTATTTACATTAAAAAAAGGCAAAAAAAAGAACATTTTATTAGATTATCAAATGCGTACTCGTGTTTGTAGTATGTCTGTATTAACAAAATAATGTTCATGAGATTCATAGATTGCCCACGAAGGCAATGACCAGTTTGTTATAATCTACAAGCTTTTCACAAACAGGCTGTGTTTGTAGTGTCAAATGAGGGACAGCATAACAAAATAAAAAATAATGCGCATGCAATAACTGTGTCTTTACCGAGGTAGTTTGAATATTTTGTTCGTTTAAAAGCTCATATGTATTTAATCTTTTGCTTCAGTGCAGAAGTTAGATTTACGATATTTTTTGAATTTTGTGTATTTTGCAAAGGGGAAAATGTCAACAAAGGAGTGGACATCAACCAACAATTACGACAGACAGTGTTTTTACATTTATAGCCCGTTGTGCGATATTACCACAGGTGTGCAAAAACGTGTAATTCTGTGGGTTGCTATTGCTATATTCAAATTTACAGTAATGTACATATATAATTTATTTCAGGGAACTGACTTTTATGTGGCACCAATCCAGTATCCATATTTATCTACCTTTGTATCTAGGGAAAGAATCAGTAAGTAAAGAAAAGTTGATTGCCAATTAGGAAAAGACGATTGGGACAATGCAAGCAAGTGTACGACTAACGAACCAAAGGAGATTTAGATTTTCAACAAGACTTAAACAAAATTTTGAGATTTTGCTAGTCAATCGGCAATGACGGAATCTTCGCGAAAAGGAGATCTCAGAGGGCTCAGCAATCTCAATTGCCTGAACAGGATTGCTCAGGAAAAAAAAGTCCAAAATAATTATTATTATATTATGTTTTAATTTATTTAGTTTTCGCTTGCTCACCATTTGACGGATAAAAATCTCTGAGATGACATTTTCCTGAACTCACCAAATGTGAAACAACAAACAAAATAATATTTAGTTGTCAAAACTGACAGGATAATCAAATTGAACTGTCAATTTTATTAGGCGCGTTCAATTGAGTTCTGTATTAAATATGCGCAACTCTTACAGTATAAATTAACGGTTTTGAGCTTTTATTTTTTGACTAAATTTAAAGCTTGAAACGCTATAAAAGTGGAGCGCTCATTGAAATTGTCATAAACCAACGAAATCAAGGTTTCCAAATAGTCAAAGAAGAAGTCAGCCATATTGCACTGAAATTAACCATATTTTTCGTTTTTTTATTTTTGTATTCCTACTACACTAAATGTAAATTTTATTGAACTGAGATGCTGTCTTCCACTTCAAAACTATGTAAATCAACGAAAATAATCGAAATGATGATTCCTTGTATTCGCTTGTTTTCGTACGGCCACTTTAAAATGTTATTTCCATTGAAAAAAGAGCTGATATGACATAATTTAGCTCTTTTTTTATTATAGCGATCAGGAAAACGCATCAGGAAAAGTTGAATCAGTATGAATTTAAATATTTTTTCCCGATGGTCCTCCATAACGAACAGAAAAAATGTCAGCTGGATCCAACCGCCAAGTTTTCCTGATTGAAATGCACACGAACATTTTTTTCGTCTGCAATCCTGTCAGTGGAATAAGTGAAATTGGAACTCAAATCGTTGGAATATTTTTTTCCATTTTGTGTAAGAATTTAGGAACAGCTGATGCGAAAAAAGAGTTTGCATCAGGAAAATAAATAAATGCATTTTTAATAAAAACTAAAAGTTCCATTGAAAGTTTTTTTCTTTGAGTTATTAGTCATCCATTCATTTGTGTTTTATAACGAATGAAAACAGTTCGAAAAATCTATTTGAAAGCTTTTCCTGATAAGCTATAACTGGCCTTTTCGGTAAGAAAATTTGAAGGAGACAAATATTTTTAACATTTGTGTTTTATAACGAATGAAAACAGTTCGAAAAATCTATTTGAAAGCTTTTCCTGATAAGCTATAACTGGCCTTTTCGGTAAGAAAATTTGAAGGAGACAAATATTTTTAACATCCAAATTTTTTTTCGTTGAGGAACTTTAGCCAGAAAATTTCAATTAAGCTGGTTTCAGTGAAGCGAATAACTTATATGAGATGTGAAAAGGTAACCGAAGCTTTCACTTAATAGCATATTCGCACTGAGCCTCAAATTTCTCAAGAACTCAATTTCAAAATTACCCAAAGTGCTAAGACTACAAGTGAGACAGCTTTGTTTGATGGCTTCCGTAATGTTGTTTAGTGTTCTTACAAGCAGTTCGGACTATTAGGTCGGTTCCTTTGTTTTACATTTCTGTGATATTCTGAACATCTTTGATTTTCAATCTAAAGTTGTTCCGCAGTTTTTGACAAAAGAGAACGCTCACGAAAAAATACAAAATTGCCCTAGATCAGTAAAATCTCATTTTTTTAATAAAAGAATGCCGGCGACACCGTGCTGTACTTTTCTGACACATTCGGTAGTACGGAATTTGTTTGAATTTGCGTTATCGTCATAATATGACAGGTTGTTGGTTTCGTGCACAAAGTAAATGATCGTATATATTATTGTTATACTACAAACTTTGACTTTGTTTGTGAGAAAAATTTGATCCTAGTTTTGTTAGCTCTGTTTGTTCACTTTATCGCAAACTGGTATAAACTGTTATAAAATGTAATTTCGTACTCATATTCAGACTATTTTTAATATAATGTCAAGAAAAAAATCCAAAATTGTGGTATTTCGTAGCCTAGTCAACTGTATCTTAAGAATGATTTTAAATATGTACTTTATGTACTATGACTTGTGTAGTAAGTCGATAGCACTTAAAGCATTTCCTTTTAAAAACAGCAGACCATTATTTGAAAAATAAAAAACAAATTCATTGCATTAATTTAATTCATATTTTCTTCAATAAATCGTGTTTATGAATACACGAGTATGCTCTCAATTTTTCTACTGAATAAGCACTAAGAAATTCCAGATAAAAAGTTTTACAGTTATAATTGCCAGGGCCATCTCGTATATACATATACGTAGGTATAGAGAAGGAATACAGGAAGTTTGAATTCTTCGAAATAATTGCATTCAGTATATTTTAATGTCGATAAGGTTACACATAAGTATGAACATACATAGATATATTATAAAATACGACTGGATAAATTCATACCTATTTAATACTTACATTATGTTGTTTTACATTTTGTCATTGCATTTATCAGAAAAAATAATATATAAAACAAGAAATCATCTTTCGAAACATGTTACACGATCGATTTGATATAACCTCAGGCAATACTGCACGCAGCTTCACTCTCTCTATCTATCTCTCTGTCTTGAGGGGGAATTTGGTATTGTATAAGTCGTGCTATGATGAAATTAATCTTTTTTTATCATATAATTTTCTAACAATATAAGTTTTTTTTTTCTAATCTTTGTGTTATTATTTGTTTAACATGAAATAAAAGCAAGATTTAATTTGTATGTATTTAAAAAACAATTATTATTACTTGAGGACGGTAAAAATGTTGTTGACCTTAAATTTATGTAGAGTATGACAGTGACAGCGCCACACTGCTGAAGAAGATGGCAATTGCAAAAAGAAAAAGTTTAAAATGATTGTGATCCCCATCATTCTTTTTAAAGAGTCTCGGTCAACCACAAGAATTTGTGATACTAAAAATTAAAAAAAAAACCCTTAAGCCTTTCACAACTGAGTCAACTGTTTTTAATCTCAAATTTCAAACCAGTTGCAAAACAAATATTTTTAGCGTTTGGATGGAAAGTCATTTGAATTCATGTTTTAATTGTTGCACTATTGTAAACTCGCGAGTTTATAGCAACATCCAATCTTCATATTCAGTTTATTCCAGCGCAAATTCTTATTTCTATACAAAAAGTTAAAATTAAATAACAGTATAGAGAAAATCCCTCTAATTCAACATAAATCGATCCAACCCCAACTAAAACAATTTCACTTTTGAAGTTCCTGCTTCCGGTGTCGGTCAGTACTAATAAGTAGATCTATTATCGTTGAAATACATTTCGTGCCTTATCTGTCAAGTAATAAATTCCGTCGAATGATGGCTGAGATGTAAGCAAAACTGATAACAGTGAACTCCGATTAACTGCACACGCTTACACTTAACTGAAAAAATCTGTTATCTGAAAGAAGACATTTATTAGGGCGGAAATAGTTTCAGTTGAAATAAAATCCGTTTTACTAAAACTTTTTTCTTTTTTGAAACTATGGTGTTCGACTTAAGCTGAGTCGAATGTAGATCAATTATATACACTCCGCTTCACTTGAATAGCAACAAACTTTTTGTTACTATCAGAGCGTGTGGCGCTGTGGTAAACTCATACATTCACCTTTTGGTTTCAGTTCCTAAAAGAGAAATCTATTGCGAATAAAACTGCAGGGACAGAATAATTCAGGAAAATACCATAAGGTTATTTTTTACCACTTTTCTAATAACTTCATAAAATACACTGTTTTTTTGCGCCACTTGAATAGAAACAGTGTGAAAACAGTGAAAAAATATTTTTATAATAGAAGTGTAGATTAAAAATAATAATTGTTTGATCAAAGAAAAGATGGGCCGCGGAAACCATTAAACCCTGCAGAGAAAGCCAAAATAGAAGTACACGCGGACAACAAGCTTCACCTACGCACAATTACCAAAAAAATAAGTAGAAGTGTGAAAATTTTTTGGTCGAACCATAGAAATAAAGAATACTATGGAAAAATATTTAAGGTAGACATTCAAGAGTCAACAGAAGCAGACCGAAGAACGATAATTAGACTGGCTTCAAATTCAAGCGGCTCTGCTGCTTAAATCAAGGCTAAGAGTGGTATTACAGCGAGTCTTAGCACTATTAGAAGTCTTATTCGTGGGTCACAACATTTAAAGCGCCTAAAATTTAAGAAAAAACCACTATTAAATCCAATACGAAGACAGAATATAATAGATTTTTGCAGGAAGAATATGACGTGGAAGGAAGAGTAGACAAAAGTGGTATTTTCTGACGAAAAAAATCAAATATGATGACCCGAACGGATATAATTACTATTTTCACCCAGGTTTCTGGAGCGCCATCATAGCCGGGTGTAATGGCGTTGGGTGCGATTTTCTGGTTTTGAACAATTGTTCTGGACTTTCGCACATTGAAAATGATGGCAAACTCCTACAAGGAAATACTGCAAGAAGCTTTCCCTTAGTTACCCGATGTCTTTGGACCAATACCATGGACATTTTAACAAGAAAACGTGCAAATCCTCAACGCAAGGATCATTAACAGTTGGATATCCGAGAAAAGTTACCTTAATTTAATAAGCACCATATTCTCCGGACCTTAATATTATTGAAAACGTATGAGGATGGATGGTTCGTAAGGTTTAAGATTCTGACCGACAATATGAGGACAAAGAATCACTTATTGCTGCAATCAAAGAACCATGCAACGCAATTTCTTTAAATTATATAAAATAACTGCATGATTCAGTCTCCAAATGTTTTTTTTTTTCAACTTATTTCAAATAATGATGGAAGCAAACATATTAATTTATAATTACGAATAGAAAACTACCCAATTTTACTGCACTTTTTCAATTTGTTTCCTTATTTAAAAGAATATTTCTATTCAAATTGCGCAAAAAAAAACAGTATTTTAAATGAAGTAATTAGAAAAGTGGTAAAAAATAACCTAATGGAATTTTCCTGAATTATTCTGTCTCTGCAGTTTAATTCGCAATAGATTCCTCTTACTAAACTAAAACCAAAAGGTGAATTTTTAAATTTACCAAAACGCTACACACTCAGACAGTAAACAAAAAGTTTGTTTCTATTCAAGTGGAGCGGAGTGTATGTATGTACAGTTTGCTTTGGAAAGAAGCTGTTTTAGTATTTTCTAGATTTTTCATCCAACTTATTAATATCTCGAAAATAATATGCATACAAATTTTCCCTTTTTTTAAGAGACAAAGAAATGTCATTATTTTGACCGCTCTTTTTACGACGAAATATAGTTTAGCCAGTTCACAGATTTAGGTAAGCATCTCTTTTTTTTTTTTAAATTGACCAATAGCGAAAAAAGATTGAGCACAAAAAGATTGAGTACAAAAAATTAGTCTCAGATTTTTTGACAGCAAAAGTGAGGAATGGTGTGTTCAGGAAAACGAGATATTACAGATTTTGTTCTATCAAAAGTTGGGCTAGCTAAATTGTTTGTCCTCGGGATTTTGACAGCCAAACTTGGATTTGTTGATAATTTTGACAGCCAAACTTGGATTTTTTGATAATTTTTTTTCATGCAACTGAGATGAGGCCCTCTAGTACAAGATACATATATTACAGGTAATATCACTAGTGTGTTCATTTTTGTTCAGTTCTGCGCATTTTGTCAAAATCAATAGTAAAAAAAATTGAATTTCAAACAATCACCACAAATTTGTTTTTTTTTTACTGCGTGTACTTACACAAAGGGCAGCCATCTTGAAATTTGACAAGCTGCGCCTGCTAATACCTTAAATATGATGTGTATTGTGTACTGTGCTCTTAAATCTCCTTTTTCTGAACACTTTTTTACATACGTTCGTATTTTAGAAATCTCAAAAACCACAACTAGCTAGTTCTGTCAAAAAGGCAAATAATCTGACAGAACAATTAATGTCAAAACAGCAAATGTCAACATTAATCTTTTTCTATACATTTTTTTGAGATACATATAGCCAGCTTTAGACTTTCGGTGTTTTCATCGGTGTACGTTGTTCGTTGTTGTTCGTTCGCGGAACAACGAAAATGTAAATGAGAAAACCGAACAACGAACTAAGAACGAATGAAGAACGGGCAAATTCAAATCAGATCAGAAATTTTGGTGTTCGTTGTTCGTTGTTACCCTAACAACTTGTGTTTAAATGCGAAAAATGTTTAAATGAACATTGTTTTGGAGTGTCGTGCAAATTTTAGCGACATTTTCGAAGTTTTTTTTAATTACTGAATGGCACAAGAAGCCTAGTTATATACATAAACAATTTTGTAAATAGAATTTAACTTTCTAATGTAAATGCTTTCTTGGTTGTTCGTTGTTGAGAGAAGAACGACCACCGAACAACGGACAACGGATGAAGAACGAAAGTCTAAAGCCAGCTTAAGTCCAATATGAACGTCGATAAATCGAAACTTGCATTGTGAGATATGGAAACATAAATACTTTGCAACCACAACGAAAGTAATAAAGTGAATTATATCGTTTTATAAGAACTTGTATTGTTGCTAGCTAGCTATGTATAAATTTACAATAAAACGCGTCTCATGTTTCGTTTAATTATAATCGTCATATAATATTCAACCAAAAAATCTACGACATTCCATATCAAGAGATATTAATAAGCTTATTTTTGAAAAATGACAGAGTGGAAAAGGTGCAGAGTTGAGATCAATTGTATTAATACAAAATGTATCTAATTTTTATTTTCAATCTTGTATTGCAAAATGCATACAGTGGACTAGTGAGTGAGGGCCTGTAATTAAGAAGAATGACAGTCGACAGAGTGAAATTCGAACATTCCGTCATTTGTACATAGAATAACATCAGACGAATCCTTATTTCAAACATTTTTAAAGCCGATTCCTATTCTTCTCTTAAACCAACAACGACGTTTTATTGGTGCATGCATACTCGTATATACATAACTAAGCAAATAAAACTTAAAAACATTCATTCTTGTCGAACAAATCTATTTATTTTTTCTCTATAACCACGATTTCACCCCATTGTAGATGTGTGACAGAACTGACATTACCACTATAATAATGGTCGACGACTGACTTGACACTGACATTTGATTGATGTTTGTTATACATATCCATTTTGGATACCGAAGCAAAAAAAAAAAAAAAACAAAAACACAACAATAAAATTTCGTTGACTTTCATTAAAAATGAATGTCTATGTAGATGTGGAAAAAACTGTTCGTTCTTTGTAAATACCTACATACATACATAATTTTCGTACAAATAAACGAACGAACAAGAACGATCCATTCCGAATCCATGATCCAGTACCTATATTCTAGAGAGGACGGAAATGACTAATGAATTTATTGTGATACGGATCAATCGACACGTTATTGTAGAGAAATTTTATTTTTTGCTTAAGTACATTATGTACAAATGTAGGTTTGTACATGCAAAAACTAAAAACAGAATATCGATAAACTTAACGAGTTGTGTACATGAAATGTTTGATGTACTGTACATACATACTCGTACATATTATGGAGGTAGGTACACGGCACAGGGTTTTTTGCTTTTAATTGATTTGAATATGAGAATTCATTAAAACGGAAAAAAGCAATGAGACAATCACAATAGACTAGACAACGAGACAGTCATGAAATTGATAGTAGGCAAATTGTATTTAATCAGAGCATACAAAAATAACAAATCTGAGTTATTTTACAAATTTATTTACATATAGGAGTTATAAGGGAAATAGACTGCTCTTTTAGTTTAATTATGACTTGACAATAAAAAAAAGCCACATTTACAAAAAATTGCGTGTTTTGATGAAAATTATAACTGGCTCAGCAATGCAATCTTTCTTTTTTGTGGCGGTGTTCGATCGTTTTTCCGTGTCTCCACAAAGCATAATAATTTAAAGTATGGATTATTAACTTAATAAATAATTTCTGCTGCTTATTTTGACGCATGTATAATGTATGTATGTAAATGAACTCTCGCTCTTTATAAAAAAAAAAATCTATCGCTACTGGTTGAAAGGAATTCTAAATCATATTTGGAAGGTGTGATGTCATTGAGTTTATACACATAGAGGAACCACATCAGAGTTATGATATCACCAATGTAGGTGGCGCCCTTTTTTTTCATCTAGAACAAAAACCAGTGATAGGCAATACAAGAACCATTTGCTCCTTAAAGTAGACTACTTCCACCTTTAGGTATACTATTTGTGAAAATAGTGAGGAAATAGTCTACCTTAAGGAGAAAATGGTTCTTGTATTGCCTATCACTGGTTCTTGTTCTAGATGAAAATAAGGGCGCCACCTATATTGGTGATATCATAACTCTGACGTGGTTCCTCTATGTGTATAAACTCAATGGTGATATGCATTCACTTACACATGTTAAATTTCCTGCAAAATTGGGCTTATCCGATAACAAAATGTATGCAGATAAAAGAAATTAAGCAGAATGTGAACTTAAGCAATTTGATTGTACACCGGTTGTACTATACATTTCAGTTCAATCCTTCAATTTAAACAAGGCTGTGGAAAATGTGAATCAACAGGTGGTACACAGTGAATCGATAGTGTTCATTGTGTTTGTTTAAAGAACCGATTTTTCAATCAGTAGTTAAGATGTCTCAGGAATAAATACTTTAGCAACAGAAACAAATTTTTGTTTAAGAGCCGATTTTTCAATCATCAGTTAAACTATCAGAAGATATATTATAGCAATTTTGTGTCTATTCAAAAATTGAACCTTATTTGAAGAATAAGAGCTATATAAGATTGAACTGACCCTTAATATATATCAAAAGGCCACACAAATGAAGAATTACTTGACAAAAAAAAAACATAACTTAACTTTGATGTGCAAAAGAACGAAAAACTTTCAACTTTTGGTTTAGTTCGGGATGGAATTTCTTGACGTTTCTTTAATTTTTTTAGAACTTAAAATACCCGTATGTTTCAAATATGACCTATGCTTTTTTAGCCACCATCGGAAATATTTTTCTCAAAAATGGCTCAACGGTTTTGAGGCTACTTTTGTACACATTTTTTTGTAAAATAATTATTTTTGGTACCCATTGTAGAACCATTTTTTGATTTTTGTTTTCTCAGCTCGGTTTATTTACAATGTGGGAACATATTTTTGGTTATTAGTGTTCCAATTTCATTCACCATTGTGGACAGTCTTTGAGCTATACACAGATTCGAAGTCAATAACAAAGCCAAATTATTATGAATAAAATAATTCTCTTCTCTGTAAACCATCAAACGAGCTAGATATCTTTTTTATTTAAAAAGTTTTTATACTATAATTAAAAAAAAAAAGTTTTTTGAAATTTTTAGAAAAGATTTTTTTTTTTAATTTAAAGTTTTTTTGAAAATTAAAATAAAATTGTCCAAATGCAATTGTAAATTAGAAAAACCTTCATTAGGACGGGCACGATCAGGTGACCTCGGTGGTGCAATGCGTAGTGCAACGGCCTCTGAGGTAGCTTGGTCTAGGTTCGAATCCAGTTGACGGCAAAACAATTTATAAATTAAAATTGGAACTGTAGACTAAGCACCACTAAAATGAATCTGATGATTAGTGTGGCAGCCATGAAATTGCAATAATTCCAGCCAAAATGGAATACTCCGGTGGTAGCCAACACAAGTGGTTGTTGTTCATTCAAAACCTTCAATGGTAAATATGACGGAAAGAAAGCTGTGCAGCCTAACTGCAAGTGTTATCACCAGAAAACACCTTTAAATGAAATTTAATTCTTGACCAGTGTCAAATCTTTCATACAATTTCCCTCCTTACACATATGCAACGAATTGTTGCGGTGATAACGGAGAGGAGAAAAAGAAAGAACCCGAATGAATAACACCTAACTTGTGTGTGGCTTGTAAAAAAAATAGTTGTCCAAATGCAATTGTAAATTAGAAAAACCTTCATTAGGATGGGCACGATCAGGTGACCTCGGTGGTGCAATGCGTAGTGCTACGGCCCGTGAGATAGCTTGGTCTAGGTTCGAATCCAGTTGACGGCAAAACAATTTATAAATTAAAATTGAAACTGTAGACTAAGCACCACTAAAAGGAATCTGATGATTGGTGTGGCAGCCATGAAATTGCAATAATTCCAGCCAAAATGTAATACTCGGTGGTAGCCAACACAAGTGGTTGTTGTTCATTCAAAACCTTCAATGTTAAATAAAAAAAAATTGGAGACTTCGTGTAAATAGGTTCCATCATTTTCCTTAACACTTTCTAGAATAATTGAGAAAATCTTGTTTCTAGAACCAAAAAATAAATGAAAAATGTATAAAAACCGATAAGAAAAATCTCATTTTTCAAAAAACGGCTTCAACAGTTTTGATAAAAAAAATTAAATGATCTCTTAAATTATTGCAATCTAACTGTAGATTTTTCAAAAACCCCGGTTGATTGAATTTTATTAAATTATATTAAAGTTTTATCTGCATATTAATAATTACTTCAAATTAGAACTCCAATTGGAATTTCGAAAAAAAAAAATATTTTTAAAAATGACTACGACGATTTTAGCATAGGTTCATAGTTCAAGAAATCAAATGATATGTTTATTTAGCTCAATTTAACTTCATACTTTCGGAGATTATATTAATAACCATGGTGCATAATTAAAAAAAAAAAAACCCAATATTATGGTTTAAGTATAACACTACTTAAAATTTTTCTAATTTTAAAACAGTTAACTAAAATTTTCTACATTTTAAATACTTTTAAACTATTATCTAACTTAACTAATTTCCTTCATAACAACGTCCATAAAAGTGACAGCTAAAGCACAAATTCACCAACATATCTTATTTTGACATTTATAAACGTCAGAGAGTGATACAGATTTAGTACGATGCTGAAAAGATAACATAGCCGTTTGGTGATTTTAATTTTAGTAAAATGTAAGGAGATATAACGATGCTAAACTCTAAACGAAACTAAAAATTAGCAAAATACATTTTTTAACCTAGAAGCATACAAAAACTGATTTTACATCGTACTATGTAAATCGAGCATGTTTGTAGATAGTACTGTAATTTAACATAATCCATTTCAACATAAGAACAAATACGACGACCCTGTGGTGCTGCATTTCATTTGTATTAAATCAAAAAGAAATATCAAAAGTAACCATAATATTTAAATTTGATTTTAAAATAACGATATAAAATCATTACTGAACTATTAGTATAGACTGTCAATATCTAGGTTTATTGTAGTTATTAACTCAAGAGCAATTTTGTGCGATCCGTTCGTATATACACGATAATTCGACGTGATCTGCCGTCAAACAGTTTTTCCCACCCAAGTTTTTTAAAATCAAACTTCCGTTCACTAAATGTTATCCCTTATGTTTCTCTACAACAAACCCACTGGTTTAGGGGCCAGTTATAGCTTTCATTGAATACCATCATTGAAAAAGTTAACTGTTGATTTTAAGACCTTTCGTGAGTTTAATCATTGAATATTTTAATGCAGAAATAAAGCTTACGACTTTAAAATTATTTCTCTTCCAAAAAAAATCATTTGGATCCATATCTTCCGCATAACGTAACTTTTAATTTTTTCAATGATCATTGGTAAGGTAGTTCATCATTGAAAAAATAAAAGTTACGTTATGGGGAAGATATGGGTCAAAATGAATTTTTTTTTGAAGGAGAAATAATTTTGAAGTCGTAAGCTATATTTCTGCATTAAAATATTCAATGATTATACTTTCGAAAGGTCTCAGAATCAACAGTTAACTTTTTCAATGATGGTTTCCAATGATAGCTATAACTGGCATCTTAGCTATAGAAATTTTAAGTTATTTATACCTACAGTTCTGATTTGTCGAAATGCAGTCAGCACGCAATTCTGGCTGTTTTTACAAAAAATCGTTTTATTGAAAAAAATGTCTATGTACTTATACATAATTTTTTTTTTTCTGGAATGAGCTAAAATTGTAACAAGCTCCAGTACATAGCGTGTTTTAAAATGTAAATCCGTGTAAGATATTTTTTACTAGAAAACAGTTATTGTTGTACTTTATATACATGTGTTAGTACCTACCTAAGGATACAAAAATGACCAAATGTATTGTCCGTAAAAATCTATTCTTCGATAAACTATAGCCAAAATTAATTTATAGGTATTTTTTTCTGTTTAAGATTATTTGCTCCTATCTGAATCATCAACAGGTTGCTAACACGCAAATACTAGTTTATTTTGTACAATAACATTCCAAGTCCCAAATGTAAATGACCTGCAAAATTTATTTCACTCCAATTGAACGCTTAGAGAAATATTATATAATGAAGTAATGAAGATGAAAAAATACAAAAATTAAAAAAAAAAAACAATACCTATACCTATAGCTACATTTGTCTGAATTTATCCATAATATAAATATATGCCGTCAACGAATCAATTTTATTTGGATTCCTATGAATCGTTGGTGAAAAAAAAAAATTTGATGTTTTTTTCTGTTGGTATGTATGTATTTCTATTTTTTATCGGGACGGGAAAAAATCACGTTTCCAATAAAGATAGGTATACCGATTAAATTCAATTGATTTCGTGGGAAAGTTTGATTTAAATGTTAGTTCATTTAAGGGTTTTCTTAGGAATTTTGCAACTTCTTCCTTTCGTTGTATAGTAGAAGGTATGTATGTACATGTACATATTAAAATTAGACGTAAGGCTAAGTTCATACGATGTTTATTCGAATTGTTTTCATACGCGGTTTTATTGAATACCAATAATTTAAATAAAAGGAATTTTAACGCATTATTTATTTGTGAACCGATTCACAGTCGGTCGCTTCTCTATTTGCTTTAATACCAAATCGATATATGAGAAGAATATCTCAGTGTGAACTAGGTTAGGTTAGGTTAGGAGGGGTGTGCACAGCCTAAGCTGTTGCGTAACACGGGGGCCTTTTGGTCCACTGTGATCCAGTGTGAACTAAGCCTAAGGGTTTTATTTATCAAATTGAAAGTAAAACCAACAAAATGGTTTATGTAATCCAAAATCTGGTTATTTGCAAGCATGGAACACAAACATACCCCATTTTGACATTTATAAACGTCATTGGCACGGTCTTTTATTTACAAGTTAACAATAGTTAAGTATAGTTAACAATGGTCGTTCGTTCATTTCAGAAAAGTTACGATTTGTAACTATATGACGTCATCACATCGTTCCTAAATTCAGTTTTTTAGTGTCAAAAAGTTACAATTCGTAACTATGGTTACGTTCAGATGACTTAGGGGACTAGCAAGTAAGGCAAAATTATAGACTGTGATTGGCCAGCTGTCGAAAGTTCCCTTCATTTGGAACAATTTTTCGACATCTGACCAATCACAGTCTAGAAATTTGCCTTACTTGCAAGTCCCCTAAGCCCCCTGAACCTACCCTATTTCAACAATACCTAACAATAAATCGTTCCTAAATGAAATGTAATAATTTCCAACTATAAATCTAACAATGACACTTCAACAATTTTGACATAAGAACCATTAGTTTCCTATTGGAAATAAAAAAACGCACCACATAAGTATTATATGGTTAAGTGCGATATTAAAAAGATAAAATAACCACTTGGTGATTTTAACTTTAGTAAAATTGTAAAAGATAGTACGATGCAAACTCCTTTTAAATCAACCAAATTAAATGTATAATCAAGAATCATACTAAAGATTATTTAACATTGTGCTAAATCGACTAGATCCAATATCAAAAGTATATCAGAAGTATCCGAATTTATGTCCATATTTTAACTAGAAGTGAACTGTATTGAAAATAAATCAGTTTAAGTTACACAAAACACACAAGTTCTTGTTCATAAATCATTAACTATTTTTATGCGAAACACATGTCTTGTTCCATCTAATATATAACATGAAACCACATAAGTAAATAGGTACACCAACAAAATGTTCAACCGAAAAAAACCACCTGCTGATTTTTTGGAACATACACACATATACATATACACTTTTTTCAATCTTCAATCAATTCTTGCTCATCGAAGTTAAATCGGGCGGAAAGTAAAATATGAGAAGCAGAAGGAAAGAAAACGACCAGACCCAAGCATCATCATACTTGTTGAGCAAAGAAAAAACAAAACAAAAAAATGTTAAATTGGGGAAAACAACGATATGAAAATATATATAATAGTCAATACCTAGACTACCTGATGAAAAGGGTCTTGTAGGTTTATAACACTTTATAATAAGTGTTATATTATTGTATATCAAGAAAATAATATACCTACATAATATTGATTGAAATTTAACATCATTTTTGCACCTTATCTTATAACTTTTTGCTTGGTCGTCCGGGAGGGTCGGTAGATGAACGCATACCGAATAATTCTTAAAGCAGTTCATCTTCTGGAGAGAAGAGAACATCGATTCTGAATTTGAAGAAAAAATCAAAGCCAACGGTCGCATACGCAAAGTTTAAAACGTAAAAATCATGAAAAGCCACTTTTTCATATTTCAAAACCAAATTAAAATTTATTTACTTACTATATGTACACTAGGGTGGTCCTTATAAGGGTCATTGTCTTACTATGAATTACGCACCCCCTTAATGTGTTCTAAATCATTAAACAAAATTCCTGTAAAGTTTTAGCTCATTATATTAACGTTAACCCGGCCCCAAGACGTCTGTAGTTTTATATGGGAAATCCCATGTATTTTTGTAAATTCAAATTTTAAAAATATTAACTTTGGTAATGATTGATAAAAAAAATTGATTAGTCACTTCTGTCATATTTATAAAAATGTATCTGAAAAAAATTTACAACAGTTATTTCCTTACTTATAGCCATTTAAACAAAAGCAGTTTTTTTTATTTAATTTTATTTTTAATAAATGTTGTAAAATTTTTTTTAATAAACTTTTGTAAATATGACAATAGTTACTACATGAGTGCAAAAATTCTATTTTCTTTGTTAATCATTACTAAAGTTATGAATTTTTAAAGCTGGAAGAACAAAAATACATGCAAATTTCCCATATAAAACTTCAGACATATTGGGGGCCGGGTTAACGTTAATAAAATCAGCTAACATTTTACAGGATTTTTTTTTAAATTATTTAGAACAAATTAGGGGGGTGCGTCATTCAAAATAAGGCAATGACTTTTATAAGGACCACCCTAATGTACATTCATATCTATTTTTGAGCTCAATTGTATTATCCAAACATGAAGATACCTATTATGAATCGCGAGTTAAAGGAAATATTTGGCGAATCTTACTTTTGTCATTACCGTTTATGGTTCTCCTACATAACTATATTCAGTTAATATGTCAAAAATGTGTTCAATTAAGATCTTGCTCTATTCGAACGTCGCAGTTTGCCATTCGTAAAACCACGACCTAAGTGATTTTAAAAACGTTCGACTTGAGTCGGAGTGTTCTGGAGACTTCTTCCGGACTATCAAAGGAAACCCTTATTTGTTTTGTATTAAGTACAAATTGGAAACAACTTTGAATTCATATTTTAGAAGTTGTACGTATGATATCGTCCAATTTGTCATTTCATAGGTACACAACTTCCTCTTTGAAAACTGGGGACCTATTCTGAAAAGCGCGGCGGATCGTATTGAAATCAAAAAACTGAGTTACTAAAACTAAATTGTTAGGTTTCAGCGACGATATTAAAAAGGCAATTAAAATCTCAAATTACATCAACTCCATGCGTTTGGATTTGGACCAGGTAAACATAGACCAAAAATTCCATCTTAGAAGGGTACCACAGCATCTGTCATTATCTGATCGAAACACATGAAGTTGACGTCGCTTAAGCTTTTAATAGAAATATATTTAAGCAACCAAATTGAAAAAAAATTCATTTTTATTTCTAAATTTCTTCATCTTCGTTATTATTATGTAAAATGCTACATATAAAATAGACAGTCACGCTAGTATTTGGATTTTGCACGTGCTACATCCCGATCCCGGCTGGAAAAATGACAAGTTTCTGTCTAGTTTGGGCAAGGCCCTAGTAAGTTTTCAGGAGGGAAAATATAGACAGTGAAAACTTTTCAGCGATTAAACCCCATATTTGAAAGCATCCGAAAAATTTTAAACTGCATTCTTAATAAATATGTAAACGAAATATTTTCAAAATAATTTCATTTGCTTAATTTGTAATGTCAAATTGATTTAAGTAATGGTTCGTATTGATAATAATAACTATAAATTACTCGAAGTAAACTGTTACTAGGTTAACATGGAGAATTGAATCAGCCTTGAATTCGGATTCAATTTCGTGTAGACCTGGATTGGGTTCAAACAGAATTTCTCCATCCGATTCGACTTTGCGAGCTGAATCAAATCGAAATATAGACCCTGGACTAAAAATGGAAAAAATCAAGTTTTAACTGTGTCAAATGCGCAGATCAAAAAATAGCATTATTAAAAGTTTGGCACCTTCTCATATTTCCTAATTTATTTTTTTTTTTCAAGTTTCTCATTGATTTCAACAATTAAAATTTTATCAAATGTTTTTTTCAAAAATTATTTATCCTCTGACTAAACTCCCGCAAGACCTTAGGTTTTTTAAATCGACTGTATAATGCTGGTTCATGGATATACTGTAGAAAATACACAAACAATTGCGTAGAAGTCAGCCCACCCTCTCATTACATGTGTTAAATCTGAAAATTATCTTTAGGAAAAACGATGTCAAGTCAGAAGCACATACATGTTTTCGAAATTTATCTCGAAATCAGGAATAATAAATTCGAAACCACTATAACCGGTAGTAACATTCAAATACAAACATTAAAAATGATGTTAGGTACCACATTTTGTACATACAGGGTAGTAAGCTATCATCTTTTTTTTTTTTTTTTTTTTTTTTTTATTTTAAAAAATGGCAGTTAAATGCGCCTGTTTTGTATTTAAAATCAGAAGACATATATCGATTGTGCTTTTAGAATCTAACCAAAAGTTATAAAGAACATAAAACATTATTCCTTAATAATCACAATTAAAAAAACAATAAAAGCTAAATGCACCTATAAAACTTGCTTTTGTATTGTTTTTTATTTTTTTTTATAGTTATACTCGTTTGAAGTTTGAAAATATTTTTTTTTTTTTTCAAAAACTAACAGAAATTAATTTATTTAAAAATCAAATAAATAATAAAAAATAGATTCAACACAAATAATGTGGCCGTGTTTTTTTAAATGTCCCCACTGGCTAAACTGGGGGAAATAGAATTTTCTATCCATATGATGCCATAGCTTCTTGTCGCCTATTATGCGAATCCAACAAGACAAGAAAAAATCAACAGCTGATCTTCTAGCCAAGTTAGAAAAGTAAGGAAGTTGAAATTTTGCACAAAAATACCTAGGTATGTATAGGTATAACAATTGGAACTGTCTGAATTTGTAAGGGAAATGCTAAAAGGAGAATAGGCAAAAATATATGGGTCCTGGTCTACCTAGTGCCCAGAAACGGAACCTATGAAAATGATTCGGTACTATGGAGTGTACCAACGTACGAGTATTTTTTTTTTGTCCTAAACAATGGAAGTTGGCTTAAATAAGCGACTAAAAAATAAGAAAAACACTTTGCAAATTCGAATAAACAAATTGTTTTATATTTTGTAATATTCTGCCTAAACCCCATGGTTTACAGTTCTGTGCCCATATGCAAAAATGATGCTCTTGAACAAAGCTTTTCAACGTTGTATATCTCAATTGTGGGCACTAGACGCACAATTATTCCCATTCATTAAATTCGCTAAATGGAATAAAAAAGTAGAATTTTCATACTGTTAAGCGAATCATTGGCCAACCATGATATTATTCGCTATTATTTGCCATTGGTATAAAAGTTCCTTTATTTTGGGGTATATCCAGTTCATCAAAAGTGACCAATACTGTCATTTCAATGGAACACTATTGCAATTAATTTTCGCTCTAGTTGCAATCTTTATTGCCATATACTTCCTATACCCCAAGGTTTACAGCTTCGTGTCCACACATAAAAATGATGTACTGGGGCTAAGCTTTCCAACGATATATATCTCATTCGTGGGCAATAGGTAGACCAAAATGCCCATTCTCATATGATATCGAAAATTTAGAATCTTTGATAGTAAAAAATAGCTTCTAAGGTTGATTCATTTTTTTACAACTGTATGTAACTATAGTTCTAACATTTCTTTAATGCGTAAGTATAAATCCTATTTTCGTTTTTTTTAATTTTTTTAGTAGTGTTTGTTATTCACACTCATAAATTACAAGCGATGACGAAAAAGGTGCCTGACACAAAAAGAGCTTTTTGTTGCCAGTCCCTCTCTTGTCAAAGTTTATTTTTCGTAGGTAGAAGAAACCTAAGCATTAGGCAACGTTATAATTGAAAAAAAATATTATTTTCGCACTTTTGCAATATTACAAGAAACACACCTCAAGAGAGAGTTTCTATGCATATGTACTCAAAAATTCAACATCCATGGCCTAAACGAAACCTAAATTTAAAATTGTGTTAACAAAACTTAACTCAATGACAGGTGTGTGAAGTCGTCTGGTTAAGCTGCGGTTTAACCCTCCAATTTGTTTTTTAAGAAAAACGTACAAAATTTGAAAAAAAAAATTATAAATAACTTCAGAACCAAAAGAGGAATACAAAAAAAGTGATGGCAAGAAAAACAGATCTTCACTTAGAAAAGGGTACAAAAAAAAGTTTCAACATTTATTTTTTTATACAGTAGACTCCCAAAATAGAGTCCCTCTTTACTTCTTTCTTTTTCTGGTAAAACGATATTTGATTGTCTTCTAAATAGTTGTTTATTACCGTTCTTAATGAGTGTGGATCTAGTCACAAGTAAATAAAAGAATGTGAACACTGGACCCTCACCCACTTGGAACAGCAATTACATTAGGTATATACCTATATGGTTTTTAATATTAAAGACATCTTTATTTTTAATTTTCAAAAGCGGCGCACAACAAGATATTCGATCACTTTTTAGATTGATATCCGACTTCTAATTGCTGATTTTTTTTATTAACAACAAAAAAAACACGGGAATTGAAATACACCACCGAAATGACCGATTAAGTTATACAGAAAAGCACACAGCGGCGGCGTTGGCGGTAGATTAATGATGGTGAACAAAATAACCGATCAACACACATACATCAGCAACTAAAAAACCGGAATAAGGGAACACGATGTGCCGAATATATATAAAATAAAAAGATAATCACTTTTAGTCGTTACTCATTCAAATTTAAACAAAAAAAAAACGTACATTTAGTTATGAAAAAAATAGCACCAACTGCGAAAAAAGTCGTAATAAAAGAGAGGAAATGTGCATATAACCGGAAAACGCGATCACACGATCACTTGGCAACAATAAATGACAGCCGACAGTACCTATACAATTTTCTTTAAAAAAAAAAATAAAAAAAAAACATTCATCTTTGTTTCTTTATTTTTTTTAAAGCTCTTCTTGAGAAACTTGTATTTTGTCCGATTTAATTGACGCGAACGAAAAACGACACATTTTCCAAACTTTAATTAGTTTTTTTTTTCTAAAAATCTGATGTGAATAGCATTATTAAATTCCACCACATAGACAAAAAGGGGTTAGAAAGTCAAAATGACTCCGAAGAGAGCACCAAACAAAAAAAAAATTATCTTCTTTTTCTCTCCTATGTACTACTTGTTGAACGAGAACAAAATAAAATCAATACAAACGTTTTAAACTGTTATAATTTGGTATGAAAGTATAACAAGAATAAAACTGTTCTACAAACCAAACAGTAAAAAAATATACCTTTGAAAATCTGATGGGACTGCGTCGCCGCTAAGCCATGTAGATATTTGCAATTGTTGCACGCCGCTTTAGTTTGTATTTCTTTTTTCGACAATACAAACGTAAAAATTTAAAAAAAATTAACTTTTGGTCTCTCTCTCTCTCTCACTATATCTCTCATTTTAGGTTTCTCTCACTCTCTTTCGTGTTAACAGAGTTTTTTATTTCTTTAATCTTTTTTGAAGTTTTCCTCTTCGTTTGGTAGATCACTTTTTTGACACAAAACACTTTTTTGCTTTACAAACACACTCAAAGAAAATTGAAATTAGAGAATATTTGTTGCGGTGTGTGTGTGATTCCTTCAATTACACACACAATTATCTTAATCAAAAAAGAAGGAACAAAGGGAATGTGCACGAAATTAAAAGGAATTGTACTTATTTTTTATTTTTTTGAAAACCCCAAATTTTTGAGTTACTTTTGTTTCTCTTACTCCCTTTTCCGTATTTTTTGAAAAAAAAAATTCTTCAGAACCGTTTTTCGCACAAACTATATTTCATATAGGTATTCAACAAGTGTCAATGATCGGTGTTACTCTTTTTCCTCTCTTCCTGCGTTCCGTTAAATTAAAACTTTTAATATACGCTTTGGTTTTTTTTATTTAAATTTGTTTCAAAATTAAAAAAATACTGTTTAATTTTAAACTGTGATCGTTTTCGAGTTAGATTTTTCTCATTCACGAAAAAAAATTATTATAGAGATACACTGGAAACCGAAGCGAAAATTTAAACGTATTGGAAGTTCCAAAATTTAACAGCAACAGACTCAGTGCAATGATCTCTACGTTGGCAATTCTCTTATAAGACTAAACTACAATATAGAATTGCTGAGGCAACAAAGGCAAACGACGAACACGAACGACCACGACGTCGTCGGCGGCGGCGTCGTTCGCTACGTCAGTGTCGGTTTCAGCCTTTCGTGGTTCAAGAAAAGCGGTGAGGTGGTCGGTGGTTGTTGGGCATACACTTGGTGGATGGTGGTACGCGATCATTTGGCTATGTCGGTGTCTCTTTCTGACGCTCATGATGTTAGGGAAACATCGTGAAATGTTGTTCCCATGTAGGGGTGACTATGGACTTGGTGGTTATTTTAGGGCACATACCAAACAATTTGATGAAGTGGTTTAAAAATACCAAACTATCAGTAATGCATTTCGGGGTAAGTTCGGAAGATGTATGCAAAGAAGAATCAAAAACACAAGTATTTGGTTTTGAAAATTTAATTGCGATTTTAAAATTTTGTTTTCCAACAAGTTTTCCAGCTATATTTCAAAAAGGTATCAGTACAAGACATCTAGATACTTATATCCGTGAGTTTTTCCTCGGTAACAAAATACCATGCAATAAATCAAGAGTGATTAATATCCCTCTTCCTTAATAAAACTGGGAGACTGTCACTATTATGTGAGAAGATCTGAGATGCAGAAAATGGAATTTTATCTTTATTGAATGCCTACGTAGATTTGTCAATAACTGTTCATTAAAATGAAAGACTATTTCATAATTATCCCAAATTTCAATGAGATTAATTTTCGCATATCGCAATTACTTAAAACCTGCTTTAGAAGTCACCCGTGTGTGTTAACGGGATGTTTAACCTTATTCTCCTTCTACTGCCAGTAAAAATGTGTTCCTATCATTATAATTTTTGTACGAATGGCGTTGCATTTAACAAGTCTATGCCCTACAGGAATGTAGATAAAATTATAAACAAAAAAGTTTAAGAATTTTAGAAACAACTAAATGGCCCATTCCGTCTTTACTCGGGCACACAATCTTCAAACACGAACATTTTTATTTTAGATCAGATACCATTTTTTTGTTTTAGCACATTTTATAGGTATAATAAATTTTGAAAAATATGTATTCCTTGAGTGATGTTCAAAGTTCATCCTCTGAACTGGACATTATATTTCAAACACAAAAAAAAGAAGTTCAAATCGAATACCATCGGATATCATTCTCCCCATTTCACCCTATACATAGCTAAAGTATGAGAACTATGTATATCTAGAGTTCAAAATACATCCTCTAAACACTACCCTTCAAACATAAAAGTAGTTATTTTAAATCAGATACCATTCTTTTTTTTACCCCGTTTCACCCTACGAATGACCAAATTATGCATTATAATAATAAAAATAATTATAATAATTATGTGATAATTAAGTGATCCTCAAAGTCCATCGTCTAAATATTACCATATAAACAGAAAACAAAATTGAATCAAATATCATTTTCCCAAATTTCACCCTATAAATAGCTTAGTTTTGAAAACTATGTATTCTTGGAGTGATCTTCAAAGTAAATCCGCTAAACATTACCTTCCAAACACAAAAGTTATTTTAAATAAGAAACCCTTCTTTTGTTTACCCCGTTTCAACATATGATAAGCCATATTTTTTGTTTTCACCCTATCTAACCTTTTTGTTTTTACCCCCTTTCACCCTAGCTTCATTTTGACAATATCTAAATGGCCCTTGCTTCATTTTGACAATATCTTCTACAAAGCTCATCCTTCAAATACTATCATTTTTCCCCATTTCACCCTATAAATAGCTAAATTTAGAAAAAATATAGATCCCTTAAGTAATTCTAGATATAAATAAACTGTTTATTTTAAACAAGCAACATTTTTTTTTCTTTCCGTTACTATCAAACACAAATATAATTTTTAAAATCGTTTTTAATTTTTGCCCCATTCCACCTTAAAATATATTTCGAACACGTATCTATACCTTAAGAGATCCTTGAAGTCCTTCCTCTACCATTCACGAATTTTGTCCTAAAGGGGAGCGTGTAGTTATCGCCTGCACTTAATAGTTAAAAAAAAATTGTATGTAAAATACAACAACAAATACGCATAGTTTGCCACTTGTGAACTCAGTTGATTTTATAACAGAATCACAACTATTATAATGCTAGGTTTCCACTTGTCATTGAAAATACGCAAATTTACAAACTTTCCAGGACAGGGTGGCTTTTACCAACACAAAAAGTAAATAAAGAAGTTGTAGCGAGCAACTATAGCTCACCCTGTCTTGGAAAGTTTGTCAATTTGCGTCTTTTCAATGACAAGTAGAAACCTAGGATAACTGTTGTACATAAGGTAGGTGGCGATTGCGTTTTTGTGTACCATTGTTTTTAAGCTATCAGAAAGTGCACAAAAAAACACACCTAATTATGGACAATGACTTCCGTAAAACATTTATAAATGCATCGAACCAACATCACTTTTAGTTCAAAGTACTCACTATTGCGCATTTGCATCAAATGATGCGCAAATAAATAAGAAACAAGAAAATTCTTGGTGTTATTTGGAATCACCGGCCCATAAAAGCAGTGATGCCTAAATTTGAAGTTAATGAATTTCCTGTATATTTCAATAATTTGCATACAAAATGTAAGTTCATTTTTTTTATTTTATCGCGAAACAATTCAAGGGGATCGACAAAAATCGCTGTCCGTAAACTTCTCTACAGATTTCATCTAGGTACCTACATCTAATTAGGTATGTTTTGTTTATATTTTGTTTATATTTTGTTCTGTTTTTGGTCGGGCGCTTAAAGTCATATGATTTCTGCACCCACAACCATTTTTATACTACAATTACTATAAGTGGATCATATTCTATTGCCTCCAAAGCACACTTTCCCATCTAAACCTTAAATGTGCTTTCTATTAAAGGCAACAAAAAATACTTTTTTTTTTTGCCTACGAGTACAAGATCGTTCTGCAATGTCGACAAAACATAAAATAAAATACAAAAAAAAAACCTAAACCTTTCGAATTTAATGATAGAGAGAATAGCAACAGCATCAACTTGGGAAAATCCGAAGAAAACTTCGAGCCACAGTAATAGCAGCAGCAAGCAAGAGCAGCGTCGGAAGGAAATTTATTTTCTTTACCTACAGGTATGTATATTAAATAAATAAACAAGAAATAAAGTTGAAGCTAGATTACAACCGGCAACTACAGAAGAAAATATATAACTGTTAAAACGAAAAAAAAATGTTTTGCGTTGACTGTATTGCAATTGCACCGAGAACAACAACCTATTGATACAAAAGTATCTACATATTTCTGTAGAGTTTTATCTCTACGGGATTCCATTAGGTATGTATTCAATGTAGGTATGCATTTATGCATGTACAGTACATGTGCATATATTTTTTTTAGTTTTTCTCTCTATGCTCTCTATGATTACATGATCATTAAACTTTAAGATTTTATCAACAGTAAATATTGTCACAAATGTGTACCTATGTACGTACAGATGTGTATGTATACAAATATTCGAATTGTCAAAAACACCTGAAATGATTCTCCGACAAAAAAAAGAATCAATTTTCATTCACTCAGCGCAAAACGATCACTCAGTCGGCAGTCACTAACTAACAATCATTGTGAGAAAATAAGTAGATAACAAAAAATCAATTCCAATTCCAATACATACAGTGGTGTTGAAAAAATGTTTTTTTCAAATATTTCCCAACCATATGTAATAACTAATAAGTATCCGTTCCTAAAGAATAGTTCGATTTTCAGTTCTGTTACTTGATTATGGATTATCTTATCGTTTTCAAAATCAATCCAAAGCGGACGAGGGTGGAATTAACTCTTTTGTCACTTTCATCAGGAGAAGTTTTAACAATAATTTCTCAAATGACAACTGAGAACAAAGTCTAGTAAGGAAGCGCTTATTATTGGACTGGCCACGAGATGATCTCAAAAATCGAAAAACTTCGGGGTGCTAGAATTAAAAATATCTATTTAGTTAATTGTTTAATTTAAAAAAAAAAAAAACAATTTTTTTTAAATCCACCAACGACAGTGCATCGTGACATAAGAATCCTTACTTCTCAATTGATAATCTGATTTCAAAAAATTATAAATTTATGAATAAATATTTTTTTTTTAAACTAAGAATGTTGTGTAAAATTGTAGCGAATAATCGTTTGTACCATTATCAAAGCTAATTTTTAGTATTTTTTGTTTTTAAGTGATTTATTTCCTTCATTTAAATCTTTATCTCTAATTATCACTAAGGTAAAACTCAAACTCAAAATAATAAATTCATATGGACACTTTTTTACTCAGCACTGTATATTTTACTTACTGCTAACAAAATATATACAAAAAAAAATAAATATAGAAACAAATTTATAATTATTGGAAAATTGGTTTCTAATTCGTATCCAATTAAATAACACAAAAAATCGAAACAACATGTATTCTCTAGAACTAGCTTAATGGCAACAAAAAAAAATCCATTTATGCAATTATACCAAAAACAGATCTACAGAAAACAAACAAAGCCAAGAGCGATAAAAGAACGAAGTATGTAACTACGTTTAGAATCATCAACGTATTAGTTGGGGGTGGATGATTATTTCATTTGCAAATCGAAAAAATTCAAAATTTGTTAAAATTGCGGAAGAGATAGGTATACTCGTAGGAACCTCCGAATTGGATGAGGTAAAGAGGGAAATTATCTAAATGTATTATATATTAGTATAGGTAAGGTACATATGTATATAACTATACGAGCATCGATAAATATTTATGTTGAGTAAAACAAAAAATGTTTAAGGCGATCACGGATGTTTACGCAAAAAGGACAATAAAAAATGGTGCCTTCAAATCTCTGGGTACAGTAAAGTGTGCTATCAATTTCTAATACGAGTAAAAGTGTCCGCAAAATGCTTCGGGAATAGTTTAGTTGATAGTTGCCATGTTGTGTGTGTTTGTTTTCCTACATACATCACCTTGCTTTTAAAACGGGCCTTCATGTGTTGGCTGCACTGCAATGACGATGCCGAAACCAATGTGATACCAAAAGGTGAGGCGAAAGACCCCTTAGACCATTGAAAGGAAGCGGCAAGCAGCTCAAATGACCTCTCATTGTTCAGCAGTCCATCACCCAGCAGTTTAAGGAAAATCAGACAAGTCAGTCCGCAGGATTATGCACTTGGATTTGATTTCCATCAACAAAGGCAAGCTTATTATTGATCAGGATTCGTCTGTATGAGATGGCACATGTTTGCCCTTCAAGAATTACAGAGCTCTTTTTGAACACCTTCTTCTTGTGATTTTAACGATTTTTTATTGAACAAAAATGTTTGTATTTACAATTGGCTTAACGTTAGTTATCTTAAAGTATACATTGGTATTTCTTAATACCACAGAAGGGGCCTAACTTTTTTACATTGTTTATTATTTTAAGCTTAATTTACATTTAGTTGTCATTGGGTTTTAAAAATATATTTTAAGGATTTATTGGCAGCTACTTCTCTCGGGTTGTTCAGGTCCGGTTGTCATGTTGGTTGGGGGGGATGTGGTTTTAGCCAGCTGACCCTGGATCAGCGTAGAAGGGGATGTTCCCTTCGTCGATCGTTGATATCAGTTCCTCATCCAGAAGTTCCATTGCTGTGAGGTACCGCTGGTCAGGATGTATCTGTTGGTTTATCCTTCTTTCTATCAGAGGGTTCGGGTGGTTGGTTGTATTCTGCAGGCATCTTCGGCTGGATTGAATGAGGTATCTGCCCAGTTGAATTATCTTGGCTTCTTCATAGAGTCGAATATTGCTCACGTGTTTCCTACGTATCCTGTCGTAATGCAATCCTGTACATAGCCGCAAGAACTTCCTCTCGAATACTACCAGTTTGTTGATATGGGATTTTGTCCCCGTATACCAGATGGGGAAACAGTAGGTGATGATCGGCCTAATAAGCTGTTTGCTTTTTTAAGGACAGTTTCTGCGTGAGGATTGAACCGCAGCAGTTCGTTGAACTGTATTCCCAAGTATTTTACATTTTTAATGGCTGCAAGCTGTGTTCCGTCAGGTAGGCTGATCATCGTGTTCCTGCATTTAGTGGCTGAGCGTCCTCTTGCATTCCCGGAGCTGCTAGGTCGTCTGAAACATATCAGTTCAGATTTGGCTGAGTTTATTTTGAAGCCCCAGCACTGGTAGAACTCGTAGAGTCGTCCAATGTGGGCTTCAACTCTTCTTGCAGCAAGTATTGGAGAGATGGACTTGGCGTATATCAGGGAGTCATCGGCAAACAGGAGAGTCTGTGCGTTTCCCGGCTGTGGCTGGTCTGCTGTAAAGATGTTGAAGAGGAATGGCCCAAGTTTGGATCCTTGAGCAACTCCAGCTCTTATAGTCCTTGTTGTAGATTGGCAGCTTCCTTTCTTGTGAGTAGATAGATAAAATAATTTTATTATCAATAAAAATTTTTTACAAAAACATCTGGTTTTCAAAATTAAATTTGACAATAACTTGTTTTAAGTTGTCTGTCAGGTTCTAAAAATGTATTTACTTAATAACAGGAAAGCTAAGCGAGTTTTAACCAAATTCGTTTATTATAAGACTACGATATTTAAGAGCGTTTTTTAAGAAATTGTAGAGGTTTTGGTAATTTAAGCCATTCAAGAAATTGAGGAATGTTGATCGATCTAGTATTTCGCCTCCTAGATATTCTTGTGAGTATTAAACCTTTCTTATCTCGCGTTTCTATGTATGTAGACAAACCAACACTTTCATGAGAAAATTAAAGAGTTTGGGTGCAATTCTTGAAAGAATTATAAACAGAGGAGAATGGGCATTTTGGTCTACCTATTGCCCACAAATGAGATATATATCGTTGGAAAGCTTAGCCCTAGTACATCATTTTTGTGTATTGACACGAAGATGTAAACCATGGGGTTTGGGCAGTATGTGGCAACAAAGATTGCAACTAGAGCGAAAATTAATTGCAATAGTGTTCCATTGAAATGACAGTATTGGTCACTTTTAACGAACTGAATAGATCCCAAAATAAAGGAACTTTTATACCAATGGCCAATAACAGCGAATAATATCATGGTTGGCCAATGATTCGCTCAACAGTATGAAAATTCTACTTTTTTATTCCATTTAGCGAATTTAATGAATGGGAATAATTGTGCGTCTAGTGCCCACAATTGAGATATACAACGTTGGAAAGCTTAGTTCAAGAGTTTCATTTTTGAATATGGGCACAAAACTGTAAACTATAGGGTTTAGGCAGAATATTACAAAAAAAATAATTCGTCTATGTTTATTTGAATTTGCAGTGTTTTTCTTGTTTTTTTGGTCACTTATTTTAGCCAACTCCCATTGTTTAGGACAAAAAAAAAATACTCGTACGTTGGTACACTCCATAGTACCTAATCAGTTATAGGTCTCGTTTCAGGGCACTAGGTATACAAGGTCCCACATATTTTTGCCCATTCTCCTTTGCTCCGAAATTCATCGATAAAAAAGAGCGACAGCTTAATGACGTATTTATTTAATTTGTCTTCTTTTATTTTATTAAACCTCTGCCCTATACTCAGCCTACTTTATGCCTCTGTTCTCATATTGTGTTGTGATAGATATATATTCATATATACATACAAAAGTATGTCAAAACTTTCAACGATCTTACTTAAGCTCAACAACAAGTACATACCTATGTAGATATTCATTGTTAACAAAAATACCTATGAATGTTTTTCAATTATACATAATACCCACAAACCTTATAAATTTTACATTCCACGTGCTCAAGAAAGGGTGTCTTTTTATTGTTTGTTTTATTTTATCATATTTACCCACCCTTGGGAAAGTCTAATTTCTGTCATGTGGCAGGGAATCCCTCGCCCATTTGTCTTCCTTTTCATTTAAGAAGCCCGCATATCAAGACGATACAACATATTGCAGCATATAGCGGCACAAATAAAACATTACACGAACAAATATATTGAGTTTCTTTATGGGCATTTGAATTGATCGTAGGTGGGTAAAATCAATAACACAACATTTTCAATCCATGACAAAGAGCAAATAGAGAACTTTTTAGTATAATAATAGGTGGTGAGTTTTCTTTTAGATCCCAGCCATTTGGGACAGATAAAATATCATCAGTTACTAAAACGCTATAATTGAAAAGGAGATATAAGGCATAAACATGATTAATAACTTTGATTATTTTAAAACATTTTTTGTTTGACAGAATAAAAAAAAAAAAACAATATTGAAAGAAGTTCCCAAAAATTGTGGTATATAATTGCAATACTTTTAATTTAATATAATTGTATTTTAGGCATTCAGAAAAAGTCGAGAAAAATTGATTAAGCTTTATAGACCCAGAATAAGCCAATATATTTTCGAGACAAATTGATTAAGCTTTATAGACCCAGAATAAGCCAAATATTTTCTGTGAATATACAAGGTACATACATATACTTTTACGAATTTTAAATATCGAAACAGTAAGGAGGTGGATAGTGTTATTTGACACTTGTCAGACACTTACGTCAGCCAGATACCTAAAAGCTGTTAAATTAATTGTAACATCTACGAGAGGTCATCAACGAATTCCTGCATCCATTTACTTTACGCTTATTTTATTATGTTCTTTGGGCAACAACGCTAAGTTACAAAAAAGTGACGCACCTTGAAATTTTTAATATTTTCAATTAAGTTCCAAAAACAAACGTTACAAAACTGTTTGTTCATTAACATAAAAATATAAGTAATATTCATGTCAAAACAAAATAGGACTAACTGAAAAATGGATCTTTTAACAAATCCTCGTTTCTTTAATAGTAGATATTGCCTCCCTAATCATACCTTGGAAAGGTCGGGTCGTCTTTTATTCATTCTTACCAGCAAATTCCAAACGAGCTTTATGGGATTTATGTCCAGGCTCATCACAGGCTAAGCCATCACGTCGATTTCCACTACTTGCTAGTAGTCGGTAACTCTCCTAGGAATGTGTGGTCTAGGACCAGCAAGAATTTTGCTAAATAGAGCGAATGGAATCACATATTCTTCCAGAATGTTGTTTATGTAATAAATGCAGTTCACCGGACCTTCCACGATGCACTGCTCTGTTTTTCCGCACAAGAATATTCCTACCAACTTCCCGAGTTTTCCCTACTGGGCAACTGTTACTGAAGATTTTCTCTCACCTGGCCGAATAAACCGTCTACAAATATACCGTTAAACTAAAAAACAAGAATCCTCTGGAGAACTTAAAGCCATATTTTAACAATTATAACAACACATTAAAAATTATGTCTGCGACACTGTTTTTGTAACTCAGCGTATTTTAAAATATAGTCTGGCCTTATCTAGGAACACTGCACAGAGCATAAATATATGTGATGTTACCTAACCTCCCTTTTTCTATCCGTGTATTTTTAATGAGTTTTTTTTTTTGGCAGAAGTAATTACTATTTTTGTTGGCAAACTATACTTCCTATTTATAAAAATTCAGTCTTCTGATTATTTATTTCTTAAGTTATTAACTTGTGTCCTTAATTTATTATTTTGTTTCTAAAAATATAGAGTTTTGCCTTCTATATTTCATTTGCTATATATAAATCATTCATTTCTAGTTCCCTATTATTTAAAATTTAAGTTATCATAAGCATCGATGCTGCCGATAATAATAATTGCTTTTGGTTTAGCTATTTAACAAAGAACACCAAACGGATTAATCCTATTCTTATAAGAATTTGTCATGAATTGGAAGAAAAAAAAATATATAAATCGTACCTAAATATTCGATTCTATTTTGTAAAAGGAATAAAATGCAAAAATGTCTCTGAATGATTTCAAAGGGCATAGTTATTTTTTGTAATAAATAGTATTGTACGAATTCGAACTACTCTTTGTATATAAAACATTTTTGAAATTGTTTCTTGGTGGGTTGAATCAATACTTTTTTTTTCTGTTTCATTTTAAAAAAAATAGCTTCATAATGTATATACATAAGAGGTAATCAAAAAAAACGAAAATCGTTAAAAATAAAAACAGGAAGAAGATGAAGCATAACAACAAGAAATCACTACAAGTTCATCAAACTAGCACACGTGATGATTACATTCGTATTTATATTTTTCTTCTTTAATGTAGGTATGTAGGTAGGTACATCAGGGTACCATCTTTTGTCTACCTTTATCATTATCTTCATCGTTATGATAGCCATGCGTTCGTAGCTTTGATATCATCGCAACGCGTCGTCGTAGCTGTGGATTGTGTTCTTCAAAGGCTATGGCAGTAAAAAAAAATTATTAAGTATCATCAGCTATAGCTGATCTTCAACAACGACGTCGTGATGTTCAAGCATTACACAACTATACATCAACTTTTCCTATATTCAATCGCCTATGTGCCTATCTAATACTGACACTTTCTGACACTGTGTAAAGGAAATAAATATTATGTAGGTACCTACTTGCAAAAGGTATTTGGAAAATAGCTGGCATCAGCAAGCACCATTAATTCATACCTTTATAGTAGGTACAGTCGTGGCCACCTAATTAAGAACGATATTTTTATAAATTTATAAAATACATGTGAATATTAGTAGGAAAAAAATAAAAATTAATTTAATTAAGAACGGAAACAAAATGTTGTCATAACATTAAAAATCTTTGAAATTTCAATATGTTAATGTGAATATATTAGGTATGTTTTGTTGAGTTCCTAATGTGAACATTAAGAAATATTTCACATTAGGCCAAATTTGTACACACAAAAGCAACAACAACAAGTTAACACAACATTGAATCTTCAGTAACTCTAATGTGAACATTAACTTTCCAATGATTTCCAAGGAAATGTTCGTTGAGTATGGCAGTTGAGCAGATTTTGAAAACAAAATTTTTATACGAAGATTTAAAACTGTACAACAAATTATTTCATGGAAAAATAACAAAATACATTTTCGATAATATAGATACAATTTTTTTATTAAAAATTATTCTCCCCAATTGCTTAGAAATTATGTGACGACATTCTTGGTTGATAACCATTTTTAATGAACACATCTTTTGGTCTATTGGCATTGAAATATTGCACTTCTCGAACAGCTTGAAGAAAATATTATTTATTTGTAGAAAATAGCCAGTTTTCTATTAATTTATACAAAATAGCATTATAATAGATAAGTTTACTTAAATTGATCGTATTTAATTCTTTTCTGAGATGGCGTCCATTTTGTTTGAGAAAAAAAAACACGTTTATGTAAACACTTTTTATGTAAACATAACAGCAAGTTGTGACAACATTCAAAATCAAAATTCCTTAATGTGACTGGAAAGTCAGGTTTATTTTCTTGAACCAGTTCCTAATGTTCACATTAGGGAGCTCAACAAAACACACCTATTGTAGGAAAACCTTAATTCTTTATAATTTCACACAAAATTCCTTGCATATTTTCGCGTAAGGCATGGAAACTTGATAGTGGTGTACTCTATCAGATGTCCTCAATATTTAGAACATTCTGATCAAAATGTTTTTTTTTTTTACTTTAACCATCCCTTGATGTCTCACCTCAAGTTCTCGAAAGAATTTAGGCCCGAGCTTTGGACGGTCTAATCTAAAAAATGACATCTTGACTACGCAAACACATTCTTAGAAATCCGTTGAGGACTTCTTGGATCATTATCGTCCTTAAAAACAAATTTTATGGGCATGATTTCAAATGAATAAGACTCCATAACATGCTATAAACTTTCTGGTCAATTCGAGCATTTTTTTTCTTACTTATCGACCATACTGACAAGTCAATGCACCTCAAATTAAATTAAGTTTTATCCTGTACTCTGTACCGTCTTAAGAGTGTATTTTTGATTCAATTTCTTTTTCTGAGGATGTCTTATTTTGTAGGTCAAAAGGAAATTTGAAGTAAGAAGCCCTTAGAACAAGAAATTTAATCAAAAATGCACTCTTAAGACGGTACAGAGTACAGGATAAAACTTAATTTAATTTGGGGTGCATTGACTGATTGGTCTACATGATGGAATGGCAGTTTTTTAGGACATTCATTTTTCTGAAACTGGGGGGAAAAGCTGTAAACGAGCTGCACATGGCATTTGAGACCTCAAAACGTAGCAGATCAAACAAAAATAACAAGCTATATAATTTTATTTATATAAATAATTGTACATAGTATGTACCTGTGTGACGACGGACGCCGGCCGCCGCCGCCGCACAGTGGCGCATATTGACTTTTTTGGTTGCAAAAATCATAGCTCGTAAACAAATAAAGATATCGAGAAAATATTTTTTCAGTTTGAAGGAAAATTCCAAAGCTATAAATTTTGTGAATATTAAGAAAAAAATATTTACAGGGTGTTTCAGAATTTTCTGCTGAAATACGACTTTCTCCCAATAGCAAATGCACTTAATATTTTACCTCAAAAAATGTCAATAGTAAATAACTGAAGTAAGAACAGGGTGTCTTAAAGTCAAACAAAGTCACAGTGGTGCATAAAAGTAAACAAACAATAATATTTTTAAATATTTCTACATGTGTACCAAAAGCCTTGTTTCATTATTTTACTGAACTTTAGAGTGAAAAAATATTACTTCAGTTGTACATTTTAAGTCAAGGTATAGGGATAGTGTGTAAAGTGCTATACAGTAATAAAATTTAAGCAAAATTCTTTGTTCCATAATTTCATGTTCATAAAAAAAACATTTTTTCCAAAAAGGTAAAAGTAGTATTTTACTTAAGAATAAAACTCAAATGTTAATGTTTGCAGTATTTGCAGAGTATTAAAAAACTAGTTCAATTGAAAAAGTAGGTGAAAAAAAAGAACCATTTGAATTTTGTTTGTGTTGCAAAAAGTTTTTTTTTTATTTAGTGGCACATCAACATAACAAATTATTTCAATAATATATTTCAAGTTTAACAGTGTATAATAAATAAATTAATAAGTTATAATAAATAAAAAAAACAAAAAACTAAATTTCTTGGAAACTTTCGTCAAAGTCCGATGTAATTTCTAATGAACTTATCATTTCTGGAGAGTATCGTGCTGTGAGATCTTTTTCCGTTCTGACATGCCTTAACGAAGAAATAAGAGGGTCCGATGAGGCTGAAGCATGTTAAGTAGGTCTTCATTCTGTCGCATACTTGAAACCTTGCACGTATTTTGGTACCTATATTTTTGGATTCCTGAGCCTCTTCTGACAGTTCTCCGACTGGTAACGACTGATACTCGATTATACTTTGTCAATGAGCCAAAATTTTATGAAGAGTAGGTGTATGTTGCTTTTCGGGATACTTTTCTTTCAATAAATTTGTTGTTTCCATTGCATAAACTCCAAACTTTGAACCATCAACATTTTCTCTGCAGTTTAGAACGTTAAGTAATACTCCTCACCTCTATATTGACTCCAGTTTTACGAGCTATTACATCTGGTTTTGCGAAAAATCCTCTCGATGTAATTCCATCGTTAGTGTTTCCAAATCCTTGTTTTGCTTTATTCACATCGAGTCCCATTTCCTCGCGAAATTTCCTTTGGACATCTTGCTTCCTTATTTTTTCCGCCTCCTAAGTTCCAATACTTTCATCAACATTTTCTCCATCTTGTTTGAGTGTATATATGCAAGTTTCAAAATAAATTCCATGGATCTGATTCTGGCATGTAATGGAGATATTCCATATTCGTAATTATGCTCATCATTTGTTGACTGTTCTTCATTGTTGAAGTATTTTTTGTGTTTTTTTGAAAATGGGACATGACCGTGTCGACTTTGTTTCAGTGACTTCATTTAACACTTTTCCGTCAATCAGGGTTAAAAATAGTTCGTGGTTTACAAGATCACAACAGGTACTTGATCTGTCATAAAAATGAGTAGATTTTTTACAAATCACTTATATACTTATGTCCTAATTCTTTATATTTAAGGTAATCAAGAAATGACCTGAGGACCATAAAATATGTATTATATGTAGTTACATTTTTACATGTAAACATAGTTTTTTATGACCACTTGCATTTTTAATAATAATAAAAAAATACAATTTCAGCCATAAATTAATAAAAATAACCTTCTTTGATAAAATCTCTCTAAACCGCAAATAAGCAAAAACTGGCAGCTGATTTTCTTAGTAAATGTTTCAGAAATACTTAAAGATTTAATTTCCGTTGAGTTTAGACCGAGGACTCTTGAGGGTTTTTTTATAACTCAACAAAAAACAGTTTTCGGAAAATCTTAAAATTTTGCAATACAAAAAAATGCGTCATAATTGTAACATAAAAGGGCCTTTTTACAAGCACAAATAAAAAAGATATAATTTTGAAACTAGGTTTTTAGATTTTAACGCCGAATCTCTGAAACTTTTCATAAAAAAAAAAATATTTTTTCTTTGATTTTAAAAATAAGGAAACTGACTACCTGTATCATCCGAATCCTTCGACCGATTTTAAATTTTCTTTCGGCTTTTGCAGCTTCCAATATTCTCTAATCCAGTAAATAAATTATTTTTGGATTTTAAGCACATACGAAAATTGAATTTTGCAAGCACTTTTGCAAAAAGGTGCAACAGTGCGCCGTGCCGTAACTAATTCGTAGTTCTAGACTCTGAGAGAATTTCAGAATCTCTGTATTTATTTACCCCCTTATTTATAAAGAAAAAACAGTTATTTCAGCTCCCGTGTTTAGGAAAACTACACATTGGGATAAGAATTTTCTGAACTCAAACTTAAGGCTTGCTTAGTGCTCCATTTGAGTCCGGAACATTTTTATTCCATGGTGTAGTTTTCCTAAGCACGGGAGCTAAAATAACTATTTTTACTTTACAAATACGGGGCTTAATATTTAGGGCCGTCCGTATGTTCAAAGCTTTATTCATCTTTAATCAATGATAATTGCAACTGGTAGCTACCCAAATCAAATGTAATTGATAACCATTTTATTTAAAAATCCAGAGTTTGAGTTCTAAGTAGAGTTTTGTTAATCATCATCCCAATTTGACATTTAATCTGAAATCAAACTACGGTGAATATGCTGCCCCTTAGTTAGGGGCAGTAAAAATGACAACGTTGCAAACGTTTTTCTGCTATAAGATGGTAAAAGTCCTATGTACAAACTATTTATAATGTAATGGCACCTATCTTTATATAATGTGTAATGTAACAACAATAATCACAATCAAAGAATCAGAAAGTCAAGAAGAGAAAACCACAAAAAGTTTTTTTTTTATTACTATACCTACTACTCTAAGTTGCTTTGTGCTAGCACTTTACTCCATGCAACAGTAACAAAAATAAGAAAACGTAGAACGAGTAGGCATATATGTGAAGGTAAAATCACTCGAGAGAAAGAGAATCATGGTACAAATTCATTTATTTATTGTATTCTTTCGGATATTCTGTTTTTTTTTTTTTTTGTGCAATTTATTGTTATACTAATCAAAGTATATAAGGTTATTAAAACTTATACAGCGATGCTTTCATGTGTCCGTCTACGTGATCATAATGATGGTGGAGAGAAGCATTTTTTTGTTTTGATTTTATTTTTGCTCTCAAAGCGCAGACTGATAAAACAGTGGAGTCTTTCAAATCATTCATAGTGTTGCTGTGTATGATTTAAAAGTATTGCAAAATAAATTTTCCAACTAAATGTATGTAAATAATTCAATTGTTATTATTAAAAGAATTTAAAAATTGATAAGCGTATTTAATTATTTTATAGTAATTTTTATCTAAAGTTAGCTAACAATTATTGATCCTAATTAATAATCGAATTGATTAGGGTCGAATTTAGATTTGTTTGTATGACTTTAGGCTTAATTCGACTATAAAATCTTTTTTTTAATATTTACATAATTTAATTTGTATAAGTTTATAAGATAATCTATCTATAAATCTAAGAATATATAAAGATACATATATGTAAATGAAAACACTTGTATATTTGTTCCACAATGATTGAAAGCTTTAATTTTAGTTACATATTATTATTTATTAAGCCGACGCGTTTCGTTTGGTTAGGACATCCTCAGGGCACTAATTATACATTATAAATTTTGAAAGTGCAAAGCTCAAGCTAAACATGAAGGTAAAATACAAAAAGAAACCAATAAAGTTTAACAGTTGGATATTAAGTTGCATGTTACAATACAAAAGAATGACAAATAAAATAAATTATAGATGAAAACATATAAGCAAAGCAATAATTTCTTTAAAAGTGGACTATTATTACAAAGATCTATTTGGCAATTTAAAATATTTTGTGTTTTTCGTCTATTTGAAGAATCTCGTACTTATCAAGTACGCACCGGGAAGGTAAAATGTAGGAGTTCTATATCGTCTATAGAACAAAAATGTCCAGAACCCTTGAGATGTTGTGAAAGGCCTGAAGATGGATCCGAGATCATAGAATTGTTGGTGTTCAACAAATCGCGTCTGTAAGGTCCTGGATATTTTACCAATATATACACCGTCGCATCCCTTGCATTTAATTTTGTAGACGCCACTTTTTTTTATAAATCTAAAACTAATTTTAAATTTAAATTTAAATCTAAGTCAAAATCTAAATCTTAATATTAATACAAATCTGATTCTTAATCTAAATCTAAATCTAAATCTAAATCTAAATCTAAATCTAAATCTAAATCCAAATCTAAATCTAAATCTAAATCTAAATCTAAATCTAAATCTAAATCTAAATCTAAATCTAAATCTAAATCTAAATCTAAATCTAAATCTAAATCTAAATCTAAATCTAAATCTAAATCTTAATCTTAATCTTAATCTTAATCTTAATCTTAATCTTAATCTTAATCTTAATCTTAATCTTAATCTTAATCTTAATCTTAATCTTAATCTTAATCTTAATCTTAATCTTAATCTTAATCTTAATCTTAATCTTAATCTTAATCTTAATCTTAATCTTAATCTTAATCTTAATCTTAATCTTAATCTTAATCTTAATCTTAATCTTAATCTTAATCTTAATCTTAATCTTAATCTTAATCTTAATCTTAATCTTAATCTTAATCTTAATCTTAATCTTAATCTCAATTTTAATCCAAATCTATGTAAACCAAAGGAGTAACTTTGTTTTGTTTTAAATTAATTTAGGGAAAATTCTTCGATTTTTGTATGTTCTAAATTTTTGCTGTTGCAACTTTTTTTTCTTGTGCAGCTCGATGCAACTTTTACGAAATTCATCAGTAACAACCCTGGCCGCGGCTGTTAACTTTTCGTAATTCTAAGCTCTTAGACCTCTCTGAAGTCTGAATAAAGACCATGAAAGCAAGGAGATTAAGAATGAACTGAAAATCAACTAAATCTGCAACAAAAAAAAACAAAAGGAGAACATTTGGTATATAAAATGCATTTTCCCACTCTACTCAATGATCTTCAGGTGGTAGTGAAGCACAAGTACACAGCATTAGATTTTATTATATTATACAAGAAGAAAATAGTATTTTTGTTTTGTCACTCTGTTTTAAGTTTTTGTTTATTTCTTCATTCTATATTTCATCTGGTCTTACGCTTTAGTTAACATTTAACAAAGACTTATCCAACTTCTTCTGATGCTGGCCAAAAAAGTTCAACAGCAAAAAGGTTCTTCGTTTGTTGATGTAATGCATACTATAAGAATGTTTCTGTACAAAAAAAAGGGATAACTATTCTCTATGTATTGCTTTGCTTTTTCTGAGCTCTTTGGGTATTACGAGTACGCTTTGGGAGTCTTTCTCTATGGAATTATGCTTCGCGATGTAGTTATTGTGAATTCCCTAGCCCTTGAAATCGAACTATTTGAATGATGGGGATTATGCGATTCAGAAAAAAATGTTTATACATACGATCACAAATAATTACAAAAAGAGGGATCTTAGTATTTTGTAAACATCTTAAAGCACATGCATGTATTTAGGTAGGTATATTTTGGTTTGTTGTCATCAATATGTGATTGGAATTTTGTTTAGAGAAGGATAAACAAAATTTTTTTTTTTAATCTGCCACCAAGTAAATGCAAACAAAAAAATTCAAGTACAACAATTCTGATACCTACCATGAAATGTTTGAGGGTCATAAACTTCGATTTTGCTACATTAAGTTTTAATTTGATTGATCCAATCCATTTACTGACTCTAATGTGGGATTTTCAAAAATGCGTTAAAAGTCAAAACTAGATAATTTTAAATCTGTTTACAGCTTTTTGTAAGCATAAAGCTTAGTTCTTGCATCAATGCGTAGTGCAATCAAATTTAAAGGGAAACATCAATAGTTATAGCGTTGAAAGATTTACATATTACATAAGTCTAATTTTGAATGCTTGTTTCATTGATCTGCCTTGCCGCCAGAATAATTGTATTTAATTTTGTCATGGTTTTCACTCCGAATGTGTCAATTTGTATATGCAATTTTACTTCACTTGTATATACACTGTTTAAGCGTGCAATCTATCAATTTTACAGTTCTATTTCATTATTCCTAACATGAATTATTATAATTGCTTTACAAGTTTTAAACATTCTTTGAAATCATTTATTGTGTGAAATTCTGAATTAATAAATTAAAAGCACAAGTATTTTCGGAAATTTTTTCTTTATTCCTCTACCTAGCCCTCTTTTAGTTCAGGGGGGTCGTTCCCCAACTCAATTATCGTTAGACGCTATCGTTTTAGCAATATCGTTTACTTTATGTGTTTCACGCAAGTCGATAATCTTAACGATGTCGTCAAAACAATATCTTTCAGACGATAGCTAAATTGGTATCGTCATGCATTCATTTTGAAGATTGTAGGTGACTAGTTGAATGATTCAGTAGGTACCCACTGTAATATTGACATCTTTTTTATTTTTTCTTTTTCTGTTATCTGTTGACATATTGAAGTTAAAATGTTTTGGCGCAACAATTTTTTTATTTTAGATTGTGAAAATGAAAGCGGAAATTACAAAATATACAATTAATACAATTGACAGACAACGAAAAAAAAAAAACATTTTATTGACATTATGGCAATCAGTTTGACAATTCAACTTCCGTTGGAGTATCAAACGATCTCAAATTGTAAACGATGGAAGACACGATAGTTGGAGAGTTACGTAAAGCAAATTAAGGAAGATCTCGTCGACGAACATAGTTTTGACGCTTATCGGTTTGAAAATCACCAACGTGCAATAGTTTCAAAAAGGCGTAAAACTCTTCAACGTAGCAATCAATTGCAGATTCATCTTCATTTTTGACGAGTCTCTTACCACCTAGCCATTTTTTTAAGATTTTAACAAAAAGGGAGCTGAATCTGGTGATTAGCGTGAATGAGGGTGCAATTCAAACTTGAAATTATTGATTTTTTGCAACCGTGATAAATCATTTGCAAAATTGGGAGTTGTCTGGGTGATTTTTGTCTGCATTTCTCCACTTACGCCTTCCATTCCACTATTTTACTACTGCTTCATATCAGGTGTAAAATGATGGACTCATGTTACATCTATGATAAAAATTCGGCTTTATTTCTTTGAAACTTCGCCAAACACGCGGTTGAATGAAATACATTCACGATTGTGTTTTTGTTCAAATTTGCGTCATCGCAGTAGCGGTTTAAATGCAATGAACAGCATCTTTTGAAATGCCTGACATGCCTGCAGGAACACGCACTTACCCTCGAATTCATCCCATACCACTTAGTGAGATTTTTTTAAAACCATTTTCGGAGTACACATCTTAATTGCTCAACTACTGGGATTTTTATTTTGGCGGTTGTGAAAGGTGGATCAGACTTTCCTTGAGTAATTGGTTCGACTTACGACTTTACAAATACAAATATTCTTTCACGTAACGATTAACATTATACCTATGTATGTTATATGTTTACAAATCTACGCTATACTTTAAATAACTGCGAAAGGAACAATAAACCACGAGCTGCCATCAATTTTCAAAATTAAAAAATAAATAAATCGGGTGGCACAACGGCTCATGAAGAACCAGGGCCTAGTGACTAACAACTCGCAACCATTCCTGTGTGCGCCTTTCGACAGGAATGGAAGGGACCTACAATTTTATGCCGAATCCGAACGGCTAGACGAGAAGCACTTATTCGTGACAGGTGATACTCTTGGAGGATTTGTCAATTCCTCGCAAGAGGCAGTAGCCCTGAAAAAAAACTTTTTAGTTTTTTTTTAGTTGAACGAAGCTGGGAAGCGATCCCAGACCTCCAGCGTGACAGTCGAACGCACTAACCATTACGCTACGGGTTACTAATTTTTCAAAATTAAGTACTCTAAATTAAATATAATTCATCTATACATCAGGTCGGAAACTTCTGAAACATGTACATAAGGAGCTTGGGATTCAGAAATTTCCCTTCAGTAAAAAAAATATAAATTTGGTTACAAGAAAAAGGTTTAACTAAACTTTCCATATATTTAAGAAGCATGTACTTCAAAGCTATTTTTTTTTCTTTTCTCATCATAGACCAAGAGCCCACAGCAAATTTTGTAGGTGCATATATCGTGGTATCGAAAACAATCGTCTGGCAGGTTTCTTTGTCAGACTTTGGCGGGGTGGGGTTTTTTTTAGAGAAATGACAGAGCATCACGGCATATATTCTTTCAATTTATTGAAGTGATAAAATAAATTGGAAAATCGATATTTTCAAACCCCTACCCCTGAAAAAGAAACCTGTAAGACGATTGTTTTCGATACCACGAAACCTCATACTCATATTTTGGTTATCAATCCACTCCAAAAAATGTTGTGGGCTCTTAGACTATCATTTATTTATTTATTTATTTATTTACAAAACAAGCTAATAAAATAAATTTACAAACTCTTAAAGAATTGAGGCATTAGGGTAACGAGACCATGTAATGTCGTTTAAATTAGGATTTATATTATTTTAATTGTATTATAAATAATTGTTTTTTTCCATGGAGTGAAGTAGATCGAATAATGTTTTATGGTATCTAGATTTCTAGGATCAAGAAGGTCAGCCAGCTGTTCTGATCGATTAACCCTTGAAAAAAAAATATTTGTTTCAATTTAATTTTAACCTCATCACATTTAAATAAATTTCTTCAGGTTTCATAAATATATCTTATAATTATCTTTTAATTGCCGCTATTCTCTACAAACATAACATCGCTTAAAGTACGTCAATCAGATGAACTCATACTTTGAAAGATAATTTTTTTTTTTTTTAAATACGTGCTACTTAACGCGGTGTTATAATAAAAGAGCTCTTTGGCGCGTGAAGGAACCAACAAAAGATCTTCTTATAAACGCCATGCCGTAAGAACGACAGCAACCAACTTACATTCTATTCACCCCCGCTTTTCATAATAATTTCCTACACCACTTTTTTGCATACAACATAACACAAAAATAAAAGTAAAACAAGATTTGTTCCTCTAGTTTAAATACTGTTGCTGCAATGTGTTGTGCCTTTGTTTCCATTTGGGCTCGAATCGGTCTTCCCAGCAAACAAACTCTTGCCCATATGTAAAACAGAAGAAATTCATCTTAGGATATTACGGTGCCATTGTTATAAGCCCATATAAGCAATATTTCTTTGGCTTTTGGAACCTGGGGCCTGCTTTAAAAGAGCGTCTTCTTTTTTTTGTAATAACATTGTGTTATTATTATTTCCTTACCGACAGTTATTCTTATAGATAGATACCAATATTATGTTATTTACTATGTACTCGCTCTTTGGGTGCGATGAACAAGCATCTTCAACAAAAAATCTAACCACGCGGGTATTCTTCTTTTTCTTCTACTTTTCTACTGCCATTATTCCTATAGTTTACATAGAAAGAAGAAGATGAGGCCATAAGTTCGTTCTACCATGTAGATGAATAAAATATTGCTAAACATGGAAATACAAATGGATTCGATCACTTATATTGAAGTTTCTCGAAGTTTTGCTAATTGACAAATTTTCAATGAGGATATCGTTATAAATTTTCTGAAACATACAAAACTTTTGGACATAGAATTTGTATATAGAATTTTCTGATGATCGTTTTTGAAAATTATTTCTTGAATGAATGAATGAATTATTTCTTAAAATTTAATATTTTTAAATGTATAGCTTCTAAGCGTTTACTTCGATTGCGTTTTGAATAATGGGCTTTATGTATGTAGAAATGTCGATGCGATAAACTTATACTGGGAGTAAAAGTTTATCGCATCGTCCGTCATATTTTTGAATTTCAAAAAAAAAAAAACCGTTGGAGCTAGATCGAACTTAAAAGCATAACTTTATCATGTTGATATTATGAGTTGTCCAAAACATGAGTTCGTTAAATCAGAATAATTACAAAGGATCAACTTTATTTAAAATTTTCTACACACCCAGTGTGGCCTAACTTCAACCGGACAACTTAAAGCTGTCAAAATAATCGTGCTTTGGTTCTACGTGGGATGAATTTAAGATGACAATATGCCTGGCTGATTTAGGACTGCACTTTAAAAGTCTGCCTGATTGTGAAACATCGGTTAATAGTTGCTGAAGGATAATATAGAAATCAAAATGATAGTACGATAGTTTAACAGCTTTAAGGTATCTCACTGACGTAAGACCCCACTGTAAGCGGGTGGCAGGTTTCAAATAAAATACATGAAACCATCAGTATGCATCAACCTTTACACTCTACCTCATAATAACAATAATACCCAGTTAAGTCCAGTTCTCAGTAAATTTTGAACTGTGGAACAACGCAAACATCAATCAAACTGTGTGTTCGACGTTCGATACTAAGAAAAAGTAATGGTTGTCTGAATTTAGTTTTACTAAAAACAAGAAATTAACAAAATTCTGTGCGTCCCATTTTAACTTACTAAGCGGAAACATATTTTCACATGTTTCTTTATTTCAAATACAATACAAGGAAATGGTGGTTACTCTACAATTTATTTTGCAAATTAAAAAAAAAATACGTATACGCCAGAGTGTACGTAATTTAATTTTTATAATATGTTAACCAACACAAAATTTAGTTATACTTAGAAAATAAGTAGTGTAATGATTGCTTTAGATGAATTGTAAATAGTAACTTAATTAACCGCAATACATGTTCCAAGTTTCAAACGGAATTTTAACGAATACTAGATAAATGAACGCGCCCGTGAATTTGTTTTTTTTTTTTTTGTTTTTTATTTCTTTAGATTTTCGAAAGTGTGTGCAGTTAAAAATAAGTCCGGTGTAAAAATAACCAGGTGTTTTTCCACATTCGACCATACTAGTATACATTACTATTATTGCAACTAAAATGTTGAATTTATGTACTTTATTTGTATGACATAATGTTTAAGAATAATTGGAATAAACTTCTCTAGTTTGATATCTAACTAAAGTAAGCCTTTTCTATAATCAAAAAGGAAAACTTCGAAAGATGGGTAAGCTAAGTGGTGGGGGAATTGGCATTGTCAAATAAAATTTAAAAATATTTACGTTTTGATAAGTTTAACCTAAAAAATCTTTCAATAAATTTATTCCGTAAAACAATCATTCAAGTTCACATCAACAACATTTTTGGTGCTTTTGAAAAAATTGATCGAGTAAAAATCTAAATGTTTTGACGAAGAGGCAGATGTCAGTTTTTAAAATGAATAATCAAGATACAATGATCGAAAATTGAACCCCTGGAAATTAATTTCAAATTTGAAATCCTTTAAATGTTACTTCTTTGTTACAGAAATTATATAAGCCGGTAGTCAGATGTCGTTAAGATTTGTAAATTAGTTTGCCAAGACCAAGATATATGTCATCGGCATGACTAAGCCTTTCCAACGGTCTCCATTGAATGCCCTGTCTCTCTGCTGTACCAACGCTGGCCTGCAATACGTCATCTATCGCGAGCAGAAAAGGGATTGGCGATAGAACATCCCTTTGCCTCACACCCTGCCGCACTTCCAAAGAGTCGGATAGCTGACCATTGGGCCTTATCACAGGTCCCGTCGTAATAGTTTCGTACTACGAATCCTGAAAAAAAGTGTTAAAGCAGGTGTCGTAACACAAATATTTCCAAACCAATTCAGAGGACGCGATTGTGCAAATTGTGTCAATATTTTTCTTACGACGACGTTTCTATTATACTTTTTCTAAGATTAGTAGTAAGAATCTTTTACGAAGGCCGAATATCTTGCGTTATTGTACGACTCTTTTATAATGACAAAAAGTTTTTGGGGAATTCCTCTACCAAGAAGTGATCCTCATATTTATTCACGGTTAACTCGGTCAAAGAATAAAAATAAATAAATTTGGTCGCGCAACGGCTCATGAAGAACCAGGGCCTAGTGCCTTAACAACTCGCAACCATTCCTGTGTGAGCACGTGTCGACAGGGATGGAAGGGACCTACAATTTTATGCCGAATCCGAACGGCTAGACAAGAAGCACTTACTTTTTTAGGAAGTGGACGAGGCTGGGAAGTAAACCCAGACCTCCAGCGTGACAGCCCAACGCACTTACCATTACGCTACGGGCTACTACAAACTCGGTCAAAGGCCTTATCAAAATCCACGAACATGAGGTAAAGCGGTGATTGAAATTACCCAGTGTTGATATGGTCGACAAAACGATCAACCACTGCAAAAGCCAGCTTGAATCCTCTTGAGTGTAGGCTCGATTCTAGCTTTCAAGAACTTAGCTGGTGCTCCATCAAGTCCAGCTACTTTGTTGTTTTTGAAGAGATTTATCGAAGATTCAAGTTCCGCTGGACCTGCGCATCTAGTTTAGCTGGGGCACTTCAGTACCTTGCCCAGCAGAATCTTCATTCAAAAGTGCACAGAAATGGTATTTGAACCATACAAAGGATTAATTGAGTTATTTTCCATGTTGATATTTTAGTACAAGATTAACTGTAACATAGAAAAAGATCAAGATTTCTTTAAGCTCTGCGGTGTCGAAGGATTGCATAAAATGATTTTTCAAAAAATGTTATCGCATTTGAAAATCAGTGAACAAGCTTGAATGTATGAAGGAGTATTGACGTTTTAATCGTGAATTCTAAATTTGCACTAAAACCAGGTCATGACTGCCCCCCAGAGTTCTGCAAGTTCTAAAATGATGCAAAAGAAAATTTACTCCCTCGTAAAAATACGTTTAAGTTTAGTTATACATGACTTTACAAAATCCATGTCATCAGCCCTAACCCAATGTAAGTTTAACTGGTGTTGTTCAATTTTATTTGAAACTTCACAAAATATCCATTTTTTTTAATCAACTTAAGACCATTTTTTTTGATAATGAATGCAGTATTTTTGTTAGGTACCTACATGCCGAAGGAGTATGACCATTTCTAGACAAAAAAAAAAAAAACAATAGAGTCGAAAAAATCCAATGACATTATGTTAAAAAATCAGTAGTTTGGTTTTTGGACATCGATCATGTCCAGGGAGGCGGCATGTTAAGAATACATTTTTGTCAAGCTATTAAGTATGTAGTTAAGTATCATTATTAATAATCTTTAGGAAAATGCCTTTCCATCCATTTGACCTGCATAATACCAGTGGATTCCTTACCCAGTTATTGATATAGGTATTCTGTTATTCAAATTCATGTCTCTTTAATAAAAACTAAACTGACTTGAAGAATATTCTCTTCCTTCCCAGCTTCCGATGGCACAAATATAGGTAAAACACATCCTACACTTACCTTAGGTGTCATGCATCCGTAAGAATCCATTATTTGGTCGTCATCATCCAGAGCGCTTGAAGCACCTCTCGAGGGAGAACCATAAGCTGCCAAATCGCTGAGGTGACTTGCCTTTTTCTTTTTAGACTGGGCAGCAATCAGTTCCTTTTCACGTTGCAGGGTAAACTCTTTGCGTTCCATTTCAAGCAGCAGCGGGATTGTGGGATCAGCTCCATCCAAATTTGAAACACTGTAGGCCATCCATTGTGCAACAAATTCCATTGCGTCGGTAATTTTGTACGTGTAGCAAAGTTCAACGCCTGTTTTGGGAGAAAAAATGCAAAACATTTGTTGAATAACAAAACATACCTTCATACATAATGTACTTCAATAAATATTTATACTCATCATACATTTATCCAAAACGTCTTCTGATGGCGTGCATCCAAGTTCTTCGAATTGTTCGGCGATTTCTTTGTGCATTTTGTTTTATTTATTTTTTTATAAATTATTGTAAACAAATTAAAAATTTTTCGGGCTCCTCGGTATTCCACAACAAACCTGTAAGCAGACAGTTTAGAAAAACAATTCGAACAATTTTGCAAAATGAGGCGCCAAAGTTTGATATAAACAACAGGGACAGCTATATTTTCGTGGTGAATAAAGTGTATCAAATGGACAACATGAACAGAACCATTTCTTAAGGGTGAGCTTTCAGGTTTTTGTATGTATTATTGTTTATGGTTGCTTCCATTTTCTTTTACGTTCATTTCTATTTTTCAGTGATTCGTAAAAAAGAGTATAGTTGCAAAATAAATTAATGCTTAAAAATATGTATACATTCAACTTTTGTATTCTTTTTTAATTAATTCTAATAGTGCAAGAAATTAGGAAACTTCCCGGAAAAAAAGCCCACCCGTTTTGTGGAACTAGATTTTCTCATGTATTTAGCATGGGAAATATTTTAATAGCCTTTTTTTTGAAATGTCAAATTAAAACTTGTAAATGTTTGGTGTGAATGTTTTTCATATGTTTTTGTAAACTTATTGCCAAATACCTCGTTTTTGGTTTCGTGTGAAAACGCTCAACACAGCTATTAATGTCAACTATTCTAGCGCGCTTCTTCAAGATCGCTTGGCCGAAGCTTCAACCGACTCGATTCCACTTCAGGGGCGGAGTCGAGTCGAAATTGTTGATAAAAAACCTGGGTCGAAGAGTAGGTCTGATGGATGTGTTGACGACAGTGTTTTTGCACATGTGCGAGTAGTTATTTACTTCTTTACCCTGAGGTTACACGAGCCAGTACTGGCTTACAAGTTACAATAGGGGTATTCACGATCCGATGCAACTGGCATAGTATCATTGTAAAAGTGCAAAAGTGTAAAATCTTACAACACTACAACAACAAAATATACAAGGTGCAATCTTACAACAGTTTCGCACTTTAGCAATACCCGAAACCTATTGCAACAGAAAAATACAACATTGTAAAATTTGTAAATTGTGTTTTGACAGCTCACTCATTCTTGATTACGTTATCTATCTTGTTAGCTATCTTGATTGTATTGATGTGACGTCGTCATCACAGCATCTTCTTCTTCACTTTCCCCATTGTCTGAAAATTAAATATATACCTTTTTGTAGCTTTTTATGATGTTCGTCATGAATGTTGATTCCTTCGACCCACATAATTGCAATAATCTGCAGCATCTTCTATTTAAAATTCGGTAATATTTTCTTTTTCCGTTTTTTTGGCATCTTTTTATGAACAAAATTTAAATTAAATCAAATTGAAATTTTCAGATATGTTCGAAACAAAAACAAATATCAAACTAATTTTGACATTTGCTTTAGTGTTGCAAGAAGATAAGAAAAGTGCGTTCACGATCCACTTAGAAAAAATAAAATTTCGCACTTTTACTAGGCTCGTTGCACCAGATCGTGAATACCCCTAATAAATTTTAATTTTCTTACTAACACATACAAACCTGAGCAACTTGCTCGTCAACTGGCTTGCCATTTTCGAAGCCAGTTGAGAAGCCAGTAGAGAAGACAGTGGCCTCATTCAGACTTGTATGTAAAGCTATATGGATAGCTTTTCGTTGGAAATTTAATGCAAAATTAAATATTCTTTCTACCACAACTTCTAATGAGAGGAGGGACCAGGAATTTTTAACATTTCCAAAATAGGCAACAGTCAAATATGATTGAAGGATGGCTATATGATTATGATGAAATATACAACATCTCTTAAAAATCCTAATTTTTTGAAAGTATATTTTTTTCTTGGGAAAAATGAGAGTTTTGAGGATTTCGTGACACTTGGTACATTCTGTTACCGATTTGTCAAGCCATAGACTGTCAAATTAAATTGAAAGATTGGTACGGAGATGATGCGCGGGAAAAGGCGATTTTAGCGCCTTTATGTGACATTTTGGAACGAAATATTTCTCGTTCGACGTAATTTAGTTTCTTACCTATCTGTCAACGCATGAACTGTCAAATTCCATTAAAGGATGGCTTCGATGATGATGGATTAAAAAACCTCCAAAAAATCAAATTTTTTTAAAAGTTATTTAAAAAAAATCGAAATTTTTGAATTAGATGAAAATCAATCCATGTTAATTTGACGCGACTGAAAAGTCTCTCAATGTCCCGATCTACATTGCCCGATATTTCCACGAAGATTTTTCCAGAAATCGTGTGAAATGTACACACAGAACGATTTTTTCCATGAGATTTTTTCGTTGTCTTCTTCATTTTTTTTATTTCAGGGCTATTCATTTTACATTGATATTCACTCACACCATCAACCCAATGGCACACTGACACCGAACACACACAAAAAACTGGAAAGAGGGCGAAAGAGAACATAAACAGACTGGAAAAATCGTTCGAGTTTTGTGGTACAAACGATTTGATCCCTACCTTTCACTTTTCACTCCCTTCACCTACGAACAAAAGATCAGCACTGGAAAAATCATTCAATGTAGACCGGGACAATGCATCCTTTAACGCATTGGCAGTATTATGCGTTGACCATCGCAAGATTTGGTGCAGAATTCGACGTCGTTTTTGTTTAAGAAAAAATCGAAGTCCGATGCCAAATCAAATTCAATAAAATTGTGTAAGAGTAATATTTTGAGCTTCTTCATCTAGAATTCGTTTTTGAATAAATAACTGTAGACTTCCACCATTTCATTGCCCAGACAAAGTTATCTCGTACAGCAATGTCATGCTGGTCAAGAACTGCATGAGCCCAAACTTCGTTTAGTGCTCTTTTTCTGCAATAAACAATAATTACTTAAAATATAACATTGTTGTGTTTTTGAAATGAAAAACTTACTCAAATGAGCTCCCAGAAACAAGTTTTATACTTTTTTAATAGCATATATGCATCCATCAAGTCACCAACATTGCGTTACCATTGATTCTACGGTTAAATTCATTGTTTTTAGCTAAAAATATAAAATTTAGTTATCGTAGGGCTTCACAGACTAAAGAGAAAATAGTTTATCGGCAACGAAATAGTCACAAAAAAAATATCATTTGAATTAATATATAAACAAATTAAAACTTTCTATGTAGTTTGTAATAAACAAAAAAATATAACTATTCTAATTAAATTATTTAATCTCTTAAAATACCGACCTTTAAACTCAATTATTTTTTTTTTTTTAGATCAGTGCAATTTATCTTTTAAGGTTTTTTTTTTTGTTTCAACTCAAATGTCAAACTTGTCAAGGAAGAAAAATGAAACTTGAAAGCAACTAGCCGCCTACGTCACAGCATATTCACGTATACGAACTTGACAGTCAATCTATGTAGCCAACTGGCTTGCCAGTACTGGCTCGTGTAGCGTCAGGGTTAGATAGCAATATGAACGTAAAAGAGAATGGAAGCAACCATAAACAAATACCCCGTTTACAAGCAGTATCGAAAGCTCGAGTAGGATTCCCTAATCCTTCATTGTCCCGGTCTACATTGAACGATTTTTCCAGTGCTGAAACTTGTCGGCTATACCTTTCAATCGCCAACGATTACAACAACAATTTTTTTCCGGCACTGGAAAAATCGTTCAATGTAGATCGGGACTTTCATTCATGTAAACGGTGTATCACCTTGTCCGCTTTCAAATAAATAATTTTGCTGATTACTGTACCCACAGAAATATTTAACTACGTAATGTAAACCCATATTGCTTGTATATTCACCATCATCCTATCATACGTTTTTACCACACCTAAAGTGACATTTGACTTTTTTCATCTTTTAAATTTTTTTGCTCAAAAAAGATTAAAACAAATTAAGAAAATAAAGACGACCTCCTGGTTTCTCGAAGAAGTAGAAGAATTTCCTGACATACCACCATGGTAGTGGGTGCATTTCCAGCAGCAAAACTAGGTGTTCTAGCCATCAAACAAATAAGCAAACCAATTGCAAATGTAATCAAGAACAGTGCAAAAAAAAGTCCATTCTTCCGCAAATATGTCTGCATGCCACCGGCTCAAAGTAAGCATAAAATATGGTTAACTTTAACCCCAGCAGCTGATGAACGCACACTTGTCTTAAAAATTGCGTAATTTTGATATTTTTATTATTATTTTTAAGTGTTGAAGATTATAAACAAATTAATTACTCACTCGTTTTCTATTGGTATACACAAATATACCGATCTTAAGTTGCTGAAAGATATAAACATGAATCATTTTTTATATTTTATAAATGCCACAAATGCTTTTGGAATCGGCAACTACAAAATACAAAAAATTAAAGACAACCGTGTGTGAATTACATCAACAGAATCTTAAGGGAAATTCTTCCAAATGATTATTATTGTTATGTAAAAATTCATTCTTAGTTAACCAACAGATTTTTCATACGTACAATCAAAAAGATTCGATCACTCATTTTCTTTGCTATTGTACAAGATATGCATTCCTTAAAAAAAAATCGAATTCGAGATTTGTATCAAAACATTTAAAACAGAAAAAGTCGATACCAAATCTAACTCTTTTTCTCTAACACTAGGCCCGTGTATTGGACACTCAGTGCATATCTATGCCGATTAGATATAGGTACATATTAGAGTGGGTCGAAAAACAATTTTTTTCGAATTTCAAATCGTACTACCGCGGAAAACTTGCGAATTGGGAAGACTAATGCCGTTTTCCATTTGTGTCACTCAAGGTTTCACTCATTCTGAAATCCAATGGAACAGTTCAAAATGCTTCTACTCAATTCTGGGGTTTGGCATCTGTATAGGTGAATCGTCAAATAAAAATTATTTGCTACCGCAAAAAAAGTGAAATGTAAAACACGAGTGTATCAACTCAGAACTTCCCAATAATATTTTTTGTTTGATTTTTTTTAATTTGTTGATTAAAATTTAAATGGAAAGTTAAAAAAAAAAGATGAAGTGCATTGTAGTTTGTTTTGACGTTTGAGTTTGAATGTATTAGTGCTTCTTGAGTGGATTCTGATTTGAAATCCAGAATCGAATTTCTCTTCTCAGAATCGTCAGAAGCGTATTTCTTGTGCCAATGGAATGGTTTCAGAAGACTTCCGGACGCTTCCGGACGTCCATTGAAAAACGGTATAAGAAAGATTTGAAAAATAATCAAAATCCTATTTTTACAAATATCTTTTTTCTACAGGGTGATTCACGAGCGGTGTGCATAAGAGCTAGAGCATGTAGGTTTGGCCGAGACAAGAAAAAAATCGTATAGGAGGGCGTATATTCCCCTCCTTTTAGCCGGGAGAGGCAATTTTCTTAAACAAAATTATGTACTTAAATTGGAAAAAAAAATATTTAAAAATAAAGGTAATTCCTACAATGTCATGCAATACTTTCTTGTAAAGTCAATCTCTTCTTTTATCGTATTCTTAAAGAAAGTTATTTTATTGTACAGTTTTTGAAAAAATAATTTTCAAACAAAAATTTAAAAAAAAATCTAACTAATTTTTTTTTCAAAATTTTACTCAATTAAGTACTATTTTTGCTGTCAAAATTCAATGCTCTTATTAGTTTTGAATGAAATACTAAACACCGGATGGTTTTAGGAATTCTCCTTTTTAAGATATTAAAACATAAAAAAACCACATCTTATTAAAAACAAGACAATATTCAAAAATTTGGGTTTGAAAATTAATTTTTCGAAAACTGTTCACTAAAATAACTTTATTTAAAAATGCAATGAAAGAAGAGATTTCTGGCTTTACAAGAAGGTATTGCATGACATTGTAGGAATTACCGTTATTTTTAAGGAATTTTTTTTCCAATTTAAGTAATTGTTTTTAGAAAATTGAAAATTGAATAGATCCCTCCTCCTGTACGATTTTTTTTTCTTGTCTCAACGCAACCTACATGCTCTAGCTTTTAGGCACACAGCTCGTGAATCACCCTGTAGAAAAAAGATATAGTAAAAATAGGAATTTTGCAGTATATTCGAGAAATTTCGAAACGCATGCGCGATTGGAAGTTCTCAAAAGATTTGAACTATTCTTTTATCTACTTTATATTTGGTTCATTCTGTTTATAAATTTTTGTTTATTTCCAATTAAATAATATTAATAAAAAAAAATAATTTTCGTAAAATAATCTATGTATATTTCACAATTTCAAAAATGGAATTCATAGGAAAAAACTTCTACGCTGAAACTAGAAATTTTTAAGTACAGGCGTCTAGGGTTATGGCTCACCCAAACCAACGCGAAAGCGGTGCGGAACATCCGCCTACGTTTTTGTTGTTATTTAGCAATGTTGTCATTTTTGTTATAAATGTGAATGATTCGCACTGGAAAGTGAATGTTTCGACTTGGTTTAAGGGGGCCTTTAAACTGCTCATAGCGTTACTCACTCTAAAAAAAATTGATTTCAAACAAACAGAGTCAACGTAACCAAGACGTTTACGAGTATCTTTGTTCATGAGCATGATGCCTCGTAAATCAGCACACAAATCAAACGAGTATAGGCTGCAACCGAGGTAAAATGTGTTCGAATACTAACGAGTCAAGCGCCTTGTTCACGATCAATATGATCAAACGCACTTCCGTCATAATTCATGTTTCATGAACATTGCATAGCGTAGATGTGTATTCAGGGTTGATGGCCGATGGTGATGGGTAAACTATTTTGTGTGGATGGTGGTTGGTTTTTGCGATGCCATTTGAATTTTTTTTTCAGAATAATGACTGAGCAGTGAGCATCACTGAGATATTTGTATTGCAATGCGCCTTGCTCTTGACCATAATTGAAATTAAATAAAAGAAAAAAATGTAATTTTTTAACAAAAAAAAAAATAAATCAAGAAAATCTTAAAAATTATTATTCTCAATGTTGTCATTTAGAGATATGGGATTTATCTTCAAATTGGAATTCGCCATCATTAGATTATTGACCGTTTCTAGATTCAATCTGGTTCTTTCAGTAATTATATTTCCAGATCGCGAAAAAGCTCATTCCGATGCTGCTGATGTTGCAAGAATACAGCTGATAATTAAATGCTCTTGATGAAGGTTTTTGAAGTTGTATTTATTTTCAAACCATCATTGGAGGATATTTACATTGCCGTTGGAAATATAATTAATATATCTCACGATTTAAATTTATTTGTTTAAAAATCCCCCACATACAAACAAAAGGAGGCAGATATCCTTTTTAAAACTAATGTCCAAAAACCACAACATCTCAAAACTTTCCTATGTGTGTATATCTGTTATGTAAATAACTTACATAAAGGCACTTGTCGCGGATATTGAGGATCATGTGTTGCATAATTGTATTATCTACCAATCTATTTCCTATCCATCCATTCATAAATCTTTTCTAAACTATATAAAAAAAAGGAAACCAGTTTTTTTTTGTCAAATCCAACCTATTTCTTAATATTTTTATTAGCATATTTAGCCTATGTATATGTTTATTTGTGTAAGGGGTTTTTTACATGCAAACAAAAGAACTAATGTTTTTTAAAACAAATGCCTGAACCAGTAGTTGCAAATTTCTTGCGAATTTAAACCACCTACCCTAGCACGAACAAAGACAACGACCGATGACCGATCCACGACCATCCATCGAATTACACTTGCACTGGGTTGTCCATGAATCGTGATGTTCACGATCATCCACTTTCTTCCGAGTATACTCACTTGGTTTCGAGTACTCGAAAATTGTTGCAACTGTTCATGATTAATTTTGGTTTTGAGTATGGAAGTTCATGAACTCGATCAACTTGTGAGTGTTTTTACTCGAGAGCAAAATGACTTACGATCATATAGACAAAAATGAAAAAATTCGAACTGATTCGAACATGCTCATTTTAATCTCTGGTAGGTACTGGTTTTGGATTCATAAAAAAAATCGAACTCGATATAATAATTTTGGCTTACATTACGATGACAGAAAACGCGCGTGGGTCCCGGAATTCTGTCTGTCTGCTGTCTCTGTCCGTCTGTCTGTACCCCCACCTGCAGGCTAAACGGCTTGAAAAATTTTATTCAAACTTCCTTAGAGGTAACATTTAAATTTGTTTTACATAGTTCTACCTGCCATACAACCAAAATACAAAAAGTTATATAACCCAGAAACACCTCTTAAGAAATTGCTAAAAGAAAATTTCAATTATTTTTTAAGGTAAGCTAACAGAACCGATTTTTACATTTTCAAATTTCCCGTTAACGCTTTCACCGATTTTGACCAATTCTTTATACAAGAGGTCCTTACAAATTTTACATAGGCATACAATTTTTTTAAAAAATAATTTTTGGATTAAAAAAAAAAATATTAACTTTTTATTTTTGAAAATCCAATATCTTGAAAACGGGCTTATGAATGTTTTTTTTATTTCTTTAATGAATCGTAATTCTTTAAATACTAAAAATTAGCATACCAAATTCTATTTTCAAAAAATTTATATATAAACAAAATATTTTAAAGAAAACCGCTCTAACGATATTTGATTTTTTTGTTTTCATAAACTCATATTTATCAACCAAATCAGATAGCATTATTTTTATTTGAGCCCTAGCTATTTAAAATTATATTTTAAATAATAAATTTATAAAAAAAATTATGTAGTATTTTTTTGTATAAACTTTTTTTAACACTTTATTTTTAACGATATTATTTATGAATGAATGTTCTTTGTTTGGCAACAAATAAGCTATTTAGTTTATAATTTATTGAACTAATAAGTCAATTTCTAGCTTCTTTAAAGTTGTTCGCTTCGAGTGCAAGTTTTTGCGATCCAGTCGTGCAATTTATTTAAGTTAAGCTTAGTTTTTTTAGACCCTTTCACAAATTCCTATATTCATATGCAATCTCAAATAATCTGACCACCCAAAGTGGTCAAGAACTGAAAAAGATAAATATTTTGACCCCTGAATGTGTGGCTCAAGTGATACAGCTTCTATTGCTAGTTGTCTAAGCACACGTGGTTCTATTTTTTTTTTTCTTATTTTTTTTTATTTTTAGTGTACAATTGGATGGAGGTTAAGTACAAGATGTGGGTCATGAATTTGGGTAGAACTGCAACTGTTCCTCAACTAACCGAGCCAATGGCAATCGAACTGGGTGCCAATTTATTGGGTGAATTTATTATTTTCACAATTGGTGCTGGCTTACTTATTGTAGAATATGTCAGGTAAATTATTTAAAACCTCGTATCATCAAAAAGATCACTAACATCTATCTATACCTTTTTTTTTTTTGTTATTTCAGATCATCCAATAAAGAGGCAAAAAAAGAAGCAGCTGCCAAGCAGGAACAACTAGAACTAGCCTTAGCCATTTCAGAACTTGGATTTCGAGTTGAAAAACAAGACGCACAAATTAGAGAAATGACCAGAATACTTGCCGATTTAGATTCGCGTTCCATATTTAAGTTTGGCTTAAAAGATCATAAAAAGGAAATAGAAGCATTGCCACTTAATCGAGTGTCAAATAACTCACAAGTATTTCTTGGTAATTACAATCCATCATGTGGTGTTGTATTTGAAGCATTGAATTACATTGAAACTGAAATTTTTAATGATAGCAGTACGTGATTTGGACGCAAGAGCTACAGCAGCGGCTTAAACAAGATGCCATTGATTTAAAATCATAGTCGAATTATTTTAAGTTTAAATACAAAAATTATGTACTTGCCATCAAATTTGAATATGAAAGCTGCAGCTGGTTTTGTACTTTTGGTTTTTAAAATAAAAGACCGACTTTAGAAATAAGAACTCAGTCGCGCCTACCGACACTCACATGAGAGACATCAAAATTGGCAATTGGACCTCATCGAGCAGGATGTATTAAGTTTAATGTATAATAATTATGGTTATTTGTTAATTTATTTTGAAATACGCTTTTCCTTTTCTAAACTGAATTTCAATTGAAAGTGAGAAGCTTTAGTTTGTACATAGTTTTAAATAAATAAAAAAAGAAAACACAAATAGAAACACTCAGATGTTAATAATATAACTGCAGAGCAATTTGTTTCAATTTGAAACCAAGAACAATTAGCGACGCAAATAGGTTTACATTTATTTTAATTTTTACTTGCGATATTCAACATACATATGTAGCATATTCTGCTATTTTCTTTCGTGAATGTTTGTTTTCCGCTATCCACAGAATTTGCGAAAAATGAAAATTATGTTCTTTAAAATTCAAAAATAAATATCGGCACCGATTTGCATTCGAAACAGAAATTGTTATAAAAATATTCACGTTAATCAATCGTATCGAATAGGACGCTTCAAGTTATAAGGCCCGAGCGAGGTTTCCGTTGGAACGGAAAGTTGTCCGATTCATTTCCCGCCAGGGCGTATTAATTCGCAAACAAAATTGAATCAGTGAATGATATAACGATGATAAGGGAGATGAAAGAAAAAAGTGTCTGTTGGTTCAATTATCTTTAAAATTAGTGCTAAGCTTTTTTTTTAACATTTCTTTTAACACGTTTTTTTGAACAAAAACAACAGTACATGTCATACAAAAGTTTTTATCATTTAAGCTAAGGTCGATGACGATACATTTCAAACATCAAAGCCTGCGTAGAAATTTTTCAGAGCGTATCTATCGTGTACAGATTTAATCTATAGAATGGATAAATCTTAAATGAAATTGGAAATATGTCAAATCACCTCCCAAAAAATCAAATAATTTATATAATAAAAATGAGTCTGGGGCAGAGATCAGAAATAACTGTCAACCTTTATTTTCAATTGGTTTCAGTCAGAGAGTTACTACATTGCTTATGAAAGATTTTGGTTTCGGGTTGAGATTTATTTAAAAAAAAACATAAATTTAGGTTATCGGTTGAGATTTATTTTTTATTTTCAAAAATATCTCTCAATGCTTGAGATTTTTACGAAAAAATTAATGCAAAAGGTCAACCTTTAACCTTTTTCGATGAAAATAAATCAAAAATGGTTAATGCAGACAAATTTGGAATTTGCCGAGAACCTGTTTATTTTTCAAAAACAAACACATGAGAATTTTTTTCTTATTTAAGGTAAAGTCGTACTAATAATCGCGTAAAATAAAGTGCAAAGTCGAAAATACCTTTTCGACTGTGACTTGAGTTACTGGGACGCCAAGCACAACCAATGCAATTTCGAAAAAGCCCAATAACCCGCATTTCCGCATGCATCAGTGCCTACAAAATACTAACGGGCATTCTGATTGATAAATTTGCAGATTAGATTTATTTTTTTCTCTCAGAGATAAATCTCACTGGTTAACCGTAACCTAAACAAAAACAAAATAAAGGTTGCTGTCAGACCTTGACCGATTTTCTTGTTTGTTGAGAATAAAGGTTATTGAGTGACCATTATTGAAAATGACAACAAATAACAGTTATTAAGGAACCTTTCAAAAGGTTGAGATTTATTTCTGATCTCTGGTCTGGGGTCGACCCACACTATTAACTTCCCATTGGTGCACTTGAAAACCACATGCATATGTATGTACGTATTTACCTAAAGCCTGATCTACATCTGCGTCGTGTGTTGTGTTGTGGAGTCGTGTGTCGCTGTCATCCCATATATTTTATGCGCCACACTGCAACACAACAAACGAGACAAATATGGTTCTACGCATATGAAATAAATTGTAGCGATAGCGATACACGACTCCACAACACAACACACGACACAGATGTGGATCAGGCTTAAGTGGTGGGTGGTAGAGTATATATTATAAAGGTAATTATATATTTTATAGTGTAATAACTTTGGGTTTTTGCAATATCAGTATATAGGTAGGCATAGATAAGATATAGAGATACAGGGCAAAATGTGACATTACCTATATTTTGTAATTCTATTTATAATGGTAACATTTTTATATTTTTTTTGTAAATAGCTTACAAAATTCTAAGAATCTTACTTACTTACTTACAAAACTTTTTTTCGTATCTCTTCTAGGTATGGAAGTATTAATTATTTAAGCCAGTTATTTCAAAACAGACTATTGGCTAAAAAAAATACCAAAAATTATGGGAGTGTACTTAAAAAAAAAACATGGTTTCAAAGAATATAAAAAGGCAAATTAAAAGTCATATGCAAAATTTTGATCTTGAAGAGATTTAGAGTGTAAGAATTTTTCGAATTAAAACACTTTTGAAAAGTTTTCTCTTGCAACATGTTGATTTTTAGCTTTTTAAAAGGTGGTTTTAAAAATCTCAAAATTACACAATATTTAGATGGTGTAGGTATATATTTTTGGTTAAAATTTGAAATCGATATAATTGTTTTTTTTTTCATATATTTGAGTTGAAAAACATTTAAGAATTGTTAAGCCCGTATGATACTACATTTTTTTTCTCATTTTTAATTCATTAAATTATGACTTATTGTCAGCAAAGAGGAAAAGAGAAATAGGTATTTTGTATGAAAAGAACGTCATTATGTTTTGACAATTTCAATGTCCACAAAAGTAAATATACACCAAAAACCTAGTGTTCTCATGAGCCAAGTGTTGTAGGTGTTTGTAGTCACAGTGTACTTTGAATTATAATTTAATTTCTGAAAAGTCAAAAAAAAAGCTGCCAGAATCTGAAATATGTTCATTTTTAATACATTTTTTGTGACTTTTTTTCATTAATGTGGTTATTGTGTACGCGCTCACTCATATCGGTATTTTCAATTATAAATTGTTTGAATTACTCTAGTTTAATAGATTAAAAATGAGAAAAAAATGTAGTATCATACGGGCTTTAATAGTTTTTTCCAGTTTTTTTGCTCTAAAAAAAATATAGTTTATTGATTTTTTTGAAAAATTATCAGTTGTTAACTTCGTCATTTTATGCAAAAAAAAAATAAACTGGGTTCGGAATCATTTTTTGTTCTTGAAATATTTGAGACGAAAATTATTTTTTTTTTAATATTTACCAGTTTGGTTTTGTGTAAAATAAAATCAGTCTGAAGTCAATATCTTATTTTGTTCGCGAGATATTCCAGATAAATGACATTTTACAGCTCCTTTTTAAATTGCTGTAGTAAAAAAAGGTTTATTGAATTTGTTAGAACACCTTTTCAGCGCGTAATGACAATATTATCAGTATAATTTTGTCATCGAGATATGGTGGACGAAAAAACGACGTACGTACACACATACAGACATCTTGCTAAAAACGACGCATTCTGATTCTAGAGACCTCAAAACGTGAAGATATGTCAAGATTTTCAATTCGACAAATCGCACCAATTACAATAACTTCCAATGGGAAGTTAAAAAAGTCATTAAATAATTTCAAAGAAATAACTATTCGGCTTTTTTTCGTAAATAAATTTATATATATATAGCTCGTAGATAAAAATGCAATATAGTGTTATTTGACACTATATTTTTTATGTTTGAGAAAAGGTCAATGGGAAATATTTGCGATCACTTTCACTGATCTCTTCAAGAATGTCGTCAACATCAGTGCAGGGGAAACGATCAACCCAAGATTTGATGTAGCCCTCATGTGAGGCCTCATAGGTAATAAGTTCAACCTTTTCTTTCATTAATTCGGTATTTGCTTGCACTAGAATAATTCGAGGTATTTTATGCAACAACACAATATCACGCCATTTAGCCCATGGGTGAGATCCATCAACACACACATCCGAGTAGTGTTCGTACATTTTTGTGGCAGCATTAATATCGGCTGTTGATTTGTAAACTTGCAGTTTCATTAGGAACTCTTCGATAGCCTTCTTGCCAACAGTTTCAATTTTTGTCCGATCAACGGTCAAACGTAAATTCTTTCCGCTCTCTGTTTCTTCAATGGTAACCAGACCTTCGCCGGCTTCAAGGAGAACACGCATGATCACAAAACGGGCATGATTGTGCGACTGAGTCCAAGTTCTTGACTGTGGATTAAACGTTTCTAGGGCAACACCCATTCCTTTCCAAATAAGACTAAACCAATTGATATAAATTATTGTCTCTTGTTCTTGGGGATCCGTGTATCCAAAGATTTCGAGAACGTCTCTATGCAAACACAGATAGAGCCCAATAGCTTCGGCACGACATTCTTCGTAAGAGGTACTCAGTGACCCGAACTTAGAAAAGAATGTTTCACCAGGGGTATACCACGTAGTTATTAGTTTACCGGTTAGAGGGTTTTTAGTTGTGTCCTGATCAAAGTTGAATTTACCATTTTCGTCAATGCGGAATATCTTACCACTTCCATGGCCCAGCAATTCGTGCAGGCCTACTTGAACCTATTTTTATAGAATATAAATTAAAAGAGTGATTGTTCTTTAAAAAAAAATCCGAATATTTTCAGGGTATTACCTCAAAAGACTTCTCATTAAATGCTTTGAAAAGCTCTTCATCTTTTTGTGATAGGAATGGTATAGGGTCTTTGCGATTTATACTTGCAAGAACATTTCCAAGAGAGACGTTTTTGAAGCCTTCGTCCTGGCGGATTTCCTCATCTAAAATAAAATAATAAATGTTTAAAAAAAAGAGCTCTTGTAACTCAGTACTCGTGGCAGAAGTGAAACTTCTTCGGCGATCTAAAAATCTCGATTTGTATAAGGAAATTAAGCTCATATGCGTAAGACTCAGCTATGTGTTCTATATCAAAATAATCGATGGGTTGGGGTTGTAAACTTGAAAATCAAATAATAATGATGAAAATTTTAAGTAAAAATAGTTAAAATTTAAAAGATATAAATCAGTTTATGAGAGTAGGTTTTCCGACTATTTCCAAAAATTCCTACACTCAAAATCCTTGCAAAATCAAAAATTTGTATAAATGACAACTTAAATTTGGTTTTATTTATTTTTCAACCATATATAATTCAAAATTTTAGCGGACTCTCCTGATTAATTCAAGTTTTTAAAATTAGCCTATTTTGGGATGATATGTTTAAAATAATTTATATTTCCATACCAATTAGGAGATAGATAAAAAACTTATTAAACTAGTAAGATTCTTGAATTTCATTATCTATTCACCAAAAAAAATCTGGCATTCTAATTACCGAAATTAGAAAATAGACATAAAAGGACATTTTCCCTTCTACAATAATATAGATTATCAAAAAATCCAAACTTATTGCACTATAAAATGTATTAGCCTATCAATAAAATTTTTTACTTTTACTCTACCTCCCACCACTTAGCTAATCAATGATCTCAGCGTTGCACATGGGGCGTTAGATTTTTTTGTTTCACAAAAATTCAATATTGAAATTTTACTCCCGACGCGCGCAAAGAAGTTTCACTTCAAAAATAAAACTTCAAATGCAGTGCAAAAGAAGGGTTACTAGGGTCACTAATCCTGTTTTCAATTGGATGTCCGGAATCAAAAAGAACTCTACTGAAATTGATAAAAAAGAAGAAAGACTATTGAAAGAAGAGAAATTCGACTTGAAGTCAGAACCCAATCAAAATATATACATTCAAACTCTTTTCTTTTTTTCTTCAACCGCCATATCAAGTTCACTTTCCGTACATAAATTCACAATATATACATAACAAAACATGTCGGCTCCACCAAAAATTAACTCAATCTACAGTCTATAGACATTTGGACCCATTGAAAACATCTTGAGCCCAATATTCATATCTAGGGCACAAAAAATTTGTTTGAAAGTATTGAAGCAAAAATCAATTTTGTTTGGGTTTTTAAATTATTTTTTTACAAATAGGTACATTAATTGCTATTGCAAAATATGACATAGTGTGTAAGCGCGTATCTCAGGTTATTCTGCACATCTCCGGAACAAAGGCCAACCACATAAAATCTATCGAAATCGGTTGAATACTTTTTGAGAAAATGGTACCACACAAATTCCTTAAGCTATTTATATATATAAGACATTAATATTACTTTGTTACCAAATTGATTTCTTTTATTCTATAATCAAGGAAGTTTCAATAAAACATACACACAAAAATTCGCCCATCCCATTCATTCTCGGTAATCAGCTCGATATTTGAATACTGCCGGAAAACGTAGTAATCCTTCATTTCTACCCATTTGAATCGGGTTACGTTCGGGTCAACAGAAGTTCATCGACTCTGTAGAAAACCGAACAACGAAGTAAGAACGAATGAAGAACGTGCAAATTCAAATCAGATCAGAAATTTCGGTGTTCGTGTTACCCGAACAACTTGTGTTTAAATGCGAAATCTGTTTAAATGAACATTGTTTTGGAGCGTCGTGCAACTTGTAGGGTCATTTTCGAAGTTTTTTTAATTACTGAATTCTAAAAGAAGCCTAGTTATATAAATTAACAATTTCGTAAATAGAATTTAACTTTCTAATGTAAATGCTTTCTTCGTTGTTTAGAAAAGAACGAACAACGGACACCGAATGAAGAACGATAGTCTAAAGCCAGCTTTAGATCTGCAAAGTTTGTGTTCGTAAACAAAAATTGAAATCTGACTTCAGCAGGCCTGCAAAACAAATTACGTTCGTAAACATCAAAAGTACGCAGAAATCAAATCGGCGTCGGGCAGTTTGTGCAGAAAAAAAAAATTCTGCTGAAAAAAAGTAATTTCTACTGAAAAAAAAAAAAATAAAACAGGAAAACATGTTAAGGGTGGGCCATCTAGGGGTTTATTTTTGAATCATATGTTTTCATCTCGGCGGCTTCGTTAACAAACGAAATTGCCGCATCTGGGGCTCGGAAAACTCGCACACGTTACTGTCGAGAACCCAAAGCATCCATAGAGAGTGACAGTTTGGTGCGGATTGTGGAGTGGTGGCATCATTGGACCATTTTTCTTCGAAAACAAAGCTGGGAACAACGTTTCGGTCAACAATGGTCGTTACAGAGCATGGATTTGGACAATCTTTGGTTCATGCAGAATGGTGCGCCATGCCACACAGCCCATACCACAATCGATCTTTTGCGCTTGTCTTTGCGATGTCAATGGGCCGCATCGGAGCTGCGATTTGACTCCTTTGCACTTTTTTTTTGTTTGGAACCGTAAAGAACAGATGTTATGCCAAGCAATCCGTGAGCTACAGCCCGAAAACATCAACAAGATTTTGGAAAATTGGAGTGACCGAACTCGCTGCTGCGAAGCCAGCCGGGGCAGCCATTGAGCACTTGAACGACGTTGTGTTCCATAATTAATTGGAATTTTTGGTGTTAGTAATAAAGCCATAATACTTGGACAAAAATTAATTTTGTTCACTTTATTGCATTGTTTGAAAGAAACTTGTGATTGACCCACCCTGTAAATAAAATGCTTCGAAGTACATAAATCATCAGGATATTGTGTTTTTTTGTTTTTTTTGTGCCTTTATCTCCGCTTCCATATCTGCTTAAAAACAATTCCCATGTTAAATTTGGAATTGTCAAAATTGTTGTTGTATTTTACATGGAAATTATTTTTGAGCAGATATGGATATATGGCAGACTTTATATCTGTATGTTTTATGTGACCAATTTTTTGTATATTTATATATTTTTTTTTATGCAGGCTTTTTTGGTCAATTGAATTTAAATGCAAATAAAAAAACTTTATTCCATCTTATCCCAACGTTTCGTCGTTATCCACAAATTCTTCAGGGGTTTTTTTATTGGATCTTTAACATTAAAAAATTATTACAATTTGTATTATGTAGGTACTATTGAATTTAACTTATATATTGAATTTAACTTATATAATAATCGACTTACTTTTTAGTTTTATTGGTTAATTTACATTTTTGTATTAAAATGTTGTCTTTTGTGTTTAAAAATAATAAATAAAATTTTGTTTTAATAAATTAACATTGAAACAATTACGGAGATTAATAAATTAAAAGGACAAACAAAAATTATCACAGTATAGTTGAGCAGGTACTTATGTTACGGCTAAAGCGTAGCTTACGATGGTGTTTTCTCTGTCTTCTTGTATGTTCATCGTTGTTGTCAGTTTTTGTTGAATGCGTAAGCTTTCAAGAGTATATCTCGCGTTCGTTCTCTTTTCTTTGTCCAGTACTCTTACATCATCAAAATTTGATATGTGCCCGGTGTCAATTGTGTGTTGCGATAGACCTGTGGATGGTTTCTTGTTTTTTATATCTGCTTTGTGCTCTGTCATTCTTATACCTAGCAGTCTTTTTGTTGTTCCAATGTATGTCAAATTGCACATCTCCTCCTCTGTTCCTCTACACCTTACTTCATACACTACATTATGTATGTTGGCTCTTGTCCACCGGTGCTTTGGTGTTGGAAAAAATATTCCTAAGTGTTGTATTTGATTTATATGCGTATGATGATGTATACAAAATCAAATAAAACAAATACATAATTTTTTAACGAACAATCTTATACAAAATAAATAACAAATAAATAACCCAACAAATAATACGAAAACCAAAAACAATAATAACAACATCGGTACTACAGCATGCGTTATATACCAAAACTAACTGACGGGAGAACCCTACACTCAACAACAAAACAAGAGAATGCATCATACGCATATAAATCAAACACAACACTTAGGAACATTTTTTCCAACACCAAAGCTCCGGTGGACAAAAGCCAACAGCATAATGTCGTTTATGAAGTAAGGTGTGGAGGAACAGAGGGGGAGATTTGCAATTTGGAACAACAAAAAGACTGCTAGGTATAAGAATGACAGAGCACAAAGCAGATATAAAAAAGAAGAAACCATCCACAGGTCTATCGCAACACATAATTGCCACCGGACACATATCAAAAAGAAAAGAGAACGAACGCGAGATATACTCTTGAAAGCTTACGCATTCAACAAAAACTGACAACAACGATGAACAAACAAGAAGACAGAGAAAACACCATCGTAAGCTACGCTTAAGCCATTACATAAGTACCTGCTCAACTACACTGTGATAATTTTTGTTTGTCCTTTTAATTTATTAATCTCCGTAATTGTTTCAATGTAAATTTATTAAAACAAAACTTTATTTATTATTTTTAAACACAAAAGACAACATTTTAATACAAAAATGTAAGTTAACCAATAAGACTTAAAAGTAAGTCGATTATACAAGTTAAATTCAATAGTACCTACATATATTGTATATAAGGGGCCAGTTATAGCTATCATTGAAAACCATCATTGAAAAAGTTAATTGCTGATTTTGAGACCCTTCGAAAGTATAATCATTGATAATTTTAATGCAGAAAGATAGCTTATGATTTCAAATTATTTCTCCTCCAAAAAAAAATTCATTTTGACCCATATCTTCCCCACAACGTAACTTTTAATTTTTTCAATGATCATTGGTTAGGTAAGGTAAGGTTGTGGATAACGACGAAACGTTGGGATAAGATAGAATAAAGTTTTTTGTATTTGCATTTAAATTCAATTGACCAAAAAAGCCTGCATACAAAAAAAAAAAATATATACTATATACTTTATATTTGCTCAGTTTATACTTCCGACTCTCGAGAAATTAAGAAAATTTGCCAAGTTTTAGATTAGCTTTCTCAGCTCTCTAAAATATAATCAATATTTTGTGGAATTTAGGAGTCAAATTAAAAATAGTAATAAATTACATTATTAAATACACTTTTAACATTTCAATATACAAATTTATGTATTTACTTACAATTATACAAATTATATAAATTTAAGTACTTACAATTAGGGATAACGATTCCAGCTGGCACTATACTACCGGAAAAACTTAATACATCCAAAGAAGTAAAATCTGGTTTTAAATATGAATCTTTTTCATATTCAATTGACCATGGCAAGTTTTCCAATAGTTTTTCAGCTCGTTCAACTAATTTACCTAATTTCGCTGAAGTTTCTTTATTTACCATTGCAACGAACCCCAAGAACTCTGCCCTTGTTTTAGCTGGATCCCTATAATTTGTAATGAAACCAATATGAGTCTCAATAACTGGTCCCTTATCTTTGATCCACCATCTGGAGCCGTTTTTATGTTCTAGCAAACTTCCTTCTTGAAAACTCGCAATATAATGCTGAATCATTTTGATTTCATTTTCATTTGCAGCATATTTTATTGCGTTATCTAGATTTATATTAACTATCTTCAATAGCTTCGCATAGTCACCACGAGTTACACGAAAATTGTTGTTCTCGTAAGTTTCCATATGCAGCGTAATATCCTCTTTGTCATCCGTCGCTATAGATGCTACTTTAATATCATAAATGGTTTTGCCATCTTCGACAACTTTAAAAGTTCGACACATATGGGTCTCGATGCGTTTTTCTTTTAGCCACTTGGAGACAATCTCAGCATCTTCTTTGGTACAATTGTCAGACCAATAGGTGGTGATACCACTTGGTGCAAAGCCCAATACTTCATTTCGTGGTTTCAAATCGTAGATAAGAGATGAAATTTGCTTTAAAATATCCGACACTTTCTTGTCGGCTTTAAAGGCACTTGAAATTTTAACTATTTTCTCAAATTGTGACTGCTTAAGATTTGGAATAATTTTACTATCTCCAACTCCTTTATAGTTCCCAGCGTTAGCAAACACTCCACATGCAAACACAAGAAAAGCCTTTAAAAGCACAAAACTATAAAATGATTCCTATAAGTTAAAGATCTTTCGTGTTTAGAAATTAAACTCACAGTGAACTCATCTTGAGAAACAGCTTCTTCCAACACCTTAGTTTTAAGTGCATCAAGCGGCTCTCGCAGGAAGATCCGATGAAGCAGACTGAAGATTAATGGGCCCTCTGGACTGGACTGCACAAACGAAATAAGGCCACCATTCCAAGAAGCTTTGCTCAAGTAATGTGCATACAGTTTTTCTTTTTCTGTTAGATTTTCAAATGCAGTTTTGCATTCAAGATCTCCGATTGGCTGTGTGTTGGGCAACACGAACTGGGATGCATTGCTAGATGACATGTTGCTATAAAAAAAAAAACGAAAACAAAATTTGTACTGTCTATTTGGAATAAAGTAAGCCTTTTTTCAGACAGGGGTTTGTGATAAACTTTTCCAATTTTTCTCTGTCTTCAAAATATTTACGAAAAGCTAAGGAAGAGGACCCTCTCCGCCTTAAGGTTGCGTTCAATACAAGCAAGCAAAATATGAAAAGTCGTGTCAAGACTTTCCTACCCTTCAAGCAAAATCACGGACCCGATTTCTCGGTTCACTTTAGAATCACTTGGGACTCCAACAAAACTGAGTGTCTCACACACATTAACAAATTTTTTGTGTACGCATGTAAGAATAAAGGTAGAACTATAATAATCGGTGGCTGTCGGAAGCTAATGTCAAAACAGAACGAAAAGTAGCGTTCCGAAACGTCAAATTGACATGTAACCTATAATTCGCTTAAGTGGTTTGAAGTTGTACCAATGATTTCCCCTCCAGTAGCTGATGATCTTCTTGCCATTGCAGCACTCACTTTATTGAGAAATTTAATAAAATTTTAAAGAAAAACTTTGCACACAGCTCGTATAAAATCGAGAATTAATTGGAATAACAAATGTAATTATTTTCAAATTAATTATTGTTCTAATTCGATTGAACAAAAACTTTGCAGCAGAACAAAGATATTTTTGTTTTTGATGCAGTTTAAACTTTGCTTCACAAAAAATTCACAACACAAAACCCGTGCAATTTTTTTTTTTTTATTTTGATTTCTGTTATCTGTCAGTTTACTTTCGCAAGAGCGCTCGATGAGCGCTGTCGCTACCGATAGCGAAAGTTAACGAAAACTTAACGAAAATACCAAATCGCAATTATGGGCGGATCATATCAATTCTTTGTATTCGCTCAGTTTCGTACGACCGCGTAAGCTGACTTCTTTCTATTATAGTTATACCTTAAGAACAAGAACCGAGAGAATTTTTTTATGCACGGAGAAATAGAGAGAATACAGTCATTTTGTTTTAATTTCCACCACCTTTTTTTTAGTTCAGTTTTGTAGATAGCGTGGCGAAGACCATTGCTTTTTTATCTTTTTTTCTTGTGAAAACTTTAAAAAATTTCCAATCAAAAATACAAGTTTACTGTTTGTTATATGTATATGTTAGATTGTGGAAATATATAATGTACCTTTTATAATTGATAAATAAAAATATGTCTTGAAATTAACAAAATTCTGTTTGTTTTTTTTTTGTATGCAATGTAGAAACTCGACTAGATGGGGAAGATTCATTCATTTTTGTTGGTCCGTTTTGGATTCCATTAAAGGCTCTCCCAAACCAATGCGGAACATTCGTTGCGGCGAAAAAACATTCGCATGTCAAAATGTATTTACATGGTGATATATGAGAGTGCCCACACCAACGCGGCGGAGAAACATATGAAATAATTTTGAGTGACGAATGTTTTTTCGCCGCAACGAATGTTTCGCATTGAGCCTTGGCTCCGTTTTCTCGGAGTATGGTGAATGGGGATTTTTACCAAATTGTCAAACTCCAAACTGACAGCCAAAATTTTGGGTTAATGACATTTGTGCGTTCTTTTTATTTCTAACTAGTTAACCTTCATCGTTCTTTTTATTAGAAAAAGTAACTTTGAGTTTTCATTTTGGAGTAAGATTGTGTTTGCTTTTTGTCTTCCGATTTGGAATTGTTTTCAATTTTGTAATAATTTATTATAAATTTAATTGTTTTATTATTGATTTTGATTTATCATCGAAATTTTTGGCTCATAATATGTGTGGCTCATAATATGTGTGGCTCATAAAAAATTAACAACAAAAGCAAAAATAAATTACAAATGTTTTATATTACGATTCCATTTCATGCTAAAATGAAGTTGATAGTGATTTAATTTGTAAGAACCATGCATTTTTGGTACTGAATTATGTATCAATAAATTTAACGCAATCAAAATTTTGTCTTTTGTTTATTATATCTTATTTTTCGATTTTTTTTCAACCCCTTCCCAATTTTTTAACTTTGAACCTTCCTGAAATAAAATTTTTTTTTTAATTTGACATTGAAACTTTTGTTTCTGACCATAGTAACAAAAAAGAACGCACCACTAAAACAAATATCGCAAAGCACTTAAACGTCATTAACCCAAAATTTTGATTTTACGTTTAGAAGCTATGAGACAGAGATATATTGCTTTTTTTCTAAAAAGCCCTATTGGAATTCTCTCTCTCTCTCTCTCGCAATACATTCACATAATGGCTCCGTGGTGATTCTAATTTCCATACTAATTTGATCCGATTTGGAATCGTTTTGGATCCGGTTTTTGATCCGTTTATGAACTGGTTTCGGATCCAAAAGGGACTCGCTTGCTTGAAGGGCATGTATTAACACGTGTCAAATCGTGTGGGATAGAATGTCGGGTTGTGTAGGCTGGGCTTTCATATTTTGTTTCCACACTATTAAAGGCCTTCCACACTATCCCACTGTGTATTAATACATGTCAAAAAAGTGGGAACAAATCATGTAGAATAGTGTGGAAACAAAATATGAAAGCCCAGCCTACACAACCCGACATTCTATCCCACACGATTTGACATGTATTAATACATGAATAATTTTAGGAATGGTTCTATTTCTATCCCACATTCTATCACACATTTTGTAGGTTAAGGTAATGTATTAATACAAGCAATTGTGGAAGTAAAATATGAAAAGTCATTTCTTTCACACAAATTTGGCAGTCGCGTGGAATTCTTTCCCACTTTCAATTTGACATGTATTAATACACAGTGGGGTAGTGTGGAAGGGCTTATACATGATTTTTTCCCACTTTTTTGACATGTATTAATACACAGTGAGCTAGTGTGGAAGGCCTTTAATCCAATCTACAATCCAATCCACAATCTGATTTGTATGGATATGTCACTGCTTGGACATGGATTTTTGCGACTCCATGAGATTTTTTTTAGACATGTGCCATAAAAGGCCTTCCACACTATCCCACTGTCTATTAATACATGTCAAAAAAGTGGAAAACAAATCATGTAGAATAGTGTGGAAACAAAATATAAAATCCCAGCCTACACAACCCGACATTTTATCCCACACGATTTGACATGTGTTAATACATGAATAATTTTAGGAATGGTTTTAATTCTATCCCACATTCTATCACACTTTTTTTTAGGTTATGGTAATGTATTAATACAAGCAATTATGGGAGCAAAATAAAAAAAAATAAATAAATCGGGTGGCACAACGGCTCATGAAGAACCAGGGCCTAGTGACTAACAACTCGCAACCATTCCTGTGTGCGCCTTTCGACAGGAATGGAAGGGACCTACAATTTTATGCCGAATCCGAAAGGCTAGACGAGAAGCACTTATTCGTGACAAGTGATACTCTTGGAGGATTTGTCAATTCCTCGCAAGAGGCAGTAGCCCTGAAAAAAAACTTTTTTTTAGTTTTTAGGTGGACGAGGCTGGGAAGCGATCCCAGACCTCCAGCGTGACAGTCGAACGCACTAACCATTACAAAGCAAAATATGAAAAGTTATTTCTTTCCCACAAATATGGCAGTCGCGTGGAATTCTTTCCCACTTTCAATTTGGCAGTGGGTTAGTGTGGGAGGGCTAATAGTCTGGCCATCGTTCATGGCCTGTGGAGTCGGAGCGTGAGTTTTGGAACTTAAAGGCCTTCCACACTAGCCCACTTTGTATTAATACATGTCAAAAAAGTAGGAACAAATCATGTAGAATAGTGTGGAAACAAAATATGAAAGTCCAGCCTACACAACCCGACATTCTATCCCACACGATTTGACGTGTTAATACATGAATTTATTATTATTATATATTTATTGAACATGTAATTAATTACGGGCTAATAATAAATTTAAAGAGCTACTAGCTGCAAAGGCTTACCGCTCTGTATAATACTTAATTTAATTCTTAATTTAATTTATACATTTATTTCAGTTTCTAATAGGATTTCGTTAATTTTGTAAATGTTAGATGTATTTGGGCATTTTAATATTTCGATTATGTCTTTTCCGCTTAATATTTTGTTGATGGTTGGTCTGGTTCTGTTGCAGTCGTAAAGCAGATGTTGAAGGTTAGACGTAGTGTAGCAGGTAGGACATGATGGTGGGGACTCTTTATTGAGGAGGTGGAGGTGGGTGGCAGAGGTATGGCCAAGTCGAAGTCGGATGAAGTTGGTGAGTTTGGTTTTTGGTATATTTGTGGGGTAGATGGGTGCTGATTTTGTCGGGTTTATTTTGGTGTAATGGTGATTATACAAGCTCCATTCGATTTGTTCAGAGTTTGTGAGTCTTCTTGTTTGGCTTTTAATGAGGTCAGCTTTGGTTAGATGTTATGAAGATAGATTGGTGATTTGCTTGCAAGGCTGGCAGCTTCGTCCGCCAGCTCATTCCCTCGAATGCCAACGTGGCTAGGAGTCCACATTAGTTTAATATGCTGGTTTTTGATTAATAACGAGCGGCTGTTGTTGATGAAATCGGTATGATTGTTGGCATTTAAAATAGCTTTAATTGTAGAGAGGCTGTCTGTACAAATAACTTGTTTTTTGCCAATTTTTATAGCCTCTTGAATAGCGGTAAGAATGGCAAAAGCTTCTGCAGTGAAAATGGAAGCTGTTTGTGGCAGTAATCCAACACGTATCATGTTGCCGTCTTCGTGGGTGATTGCAAAGGTTGTAGCGCTTGAGGTTTTGGATCCGTCCGTAAATATGAATTTCCAATTTCTGGCCTTGAGCTCGGATGAGATGCTAAGGAAGAGCTTGCGGTATATTTCGTTGCTTGTGTTGGTTTTCTCATATGATGCAAGTTTCATTATAAATGAGTTTGAGTCTATGAGCCAAGGTGGTACGAGAGCAGATGAATCTTTAATTTTCAGAAGATTTTGTTTCGGAAATTCGGAGTTACTGGATTGAAGGCTTGTGTAGATGGCAGATGGGATCTTATATTTCCTTTTTTGATTAGCCGTGAGGTAGACTACTTTGTCAATTAATGAGTTGGTTGAAAAAATTAGTTTGGCATATAGTTTACGTATGCTGTTTTCTCTACGTTCTTCAAAAGTAGGTAGGCCCGCCTCTGCTAGGATGTTTTTTATGGGAGTGGAGCGGAAGGCGCCAACACTACATCTTGCTGCTTGGTGGTAAGTTGGTTTTATGATCCCAATTGTAGTTTTCGGTGAGTTGCCATATATACAAATGCCATAATCGATTTTACTTAATATTAATAGTTTAGTTATATTACACAGTGTATTTACATGTACGCTACTTTTTCTACTCGATAAATACTTAACAATATTAGACCTTGCAGCTAGGGATTTCTTAATATCTAAGCAATAGTTACGCCAATTATAGTTTTTATTAAATACTAAACCTAAAATTTTCAAAGTTTTTACATTTTCTATTTCTAAGTTATTAATTTTTATAGTAAGAGGATCGCAGGAATGTTTTCGGCATACGTGCAGAATCTTACATTTAGGTAGTGAGAGTTTGGCACCAGAGGTAATTCCCCAATCTAAAATATCTTTAAGAGCATTTGTAAGCAAAATCTTCATGTCATTTACTTTGTTGCTTTTACACATTATATAAACGTCATCTGCATAAAGGCAGTAATTTAAAAGTTTATGTTTGGATAGTATATCGCATATATATTGAAAAGCAATAGAAAACAAAACGACTGATAGAGGAGATCCTTGGGGGATTCCATTTTCAAGTCGGTGTGTGGAGGAGTAGGAATTATTGGATTTGATACAAAATTTTCTGTTACTAAGAAATGATTTGACATAGTTAAAAATTTTGGGACCGACATCCCATTCTTTGAGCTTATTTAATACAACATGTATTCCAATTCTATCAAACGCCTTTTCGAAGTCTAGGGTAAGAATAGACACATGGTTTTTGCAGCTTACCGCTCTGGAAATATAGCTATCAATGTATAAAAGAGCGTCTGTACATCCTCGATTTGCTTTGAAAGCTACTTGGTGTATACTTAAAAGTTGCTTCGACTCTGCATACCAAAACAAACGCTTGGCAACAATTTTTTCGAGTATTTTTGCAATACATGGTAGGAGAGAAATAGGTCGGTAACCCTCTGGCAATTGTTTGTTCTTTCCGGTCTTTGGGATCGGAAGTATTGAAGCTACTTTCCAGCTTTGGGGATGATACTTGTATTTAGGATGTTATTATAGAGATCAAGAATTCTAACTTTCAACGTATCTGGAAGATTTTTAATCATAGGATATGATATTCGGTCTCTACTGGGGGTTTTACCTTTTAGCATCCAAAGGCAAGATTCAAGTTCTGTTATTGAGATATCTCTTTCAGTTATTAGAGCTTTAGGATCGTTTGTTCGAATGACATATTGGTTGGAAATGGTGTTGTTTTTCAACATTTTGAATACACTTGTAAAGTTGGAGTCGTTTGAATAACTAGACCAACAGTGGGCTATGTAGTTGCCGATTTCAGTTGGATCTGAAATTGGACCATTTGGTGTTATCATGTGATTTATTGAAAGAGAAGTAGGATTACCTGTAAGGCATCTTATACTATTCCAAATTTTACCTGTAGGGGTGTTAGGATTAATGGTAGATGTAAAATCTTCAAAGCTTTTTGCTTTAGCTATTTTGAGTTGTCTTCGGAATATGGCATTTGCTTTTTTGAAGACTATGAGATTGCTTTGGTTTTGGTGTTTTTTAAATCTTTTCCAAGCTGCCATTTTTTCTTTTCGTAGCTCTGCAAGCTCTGTATTCCACCAAGGTGTTACCTTTTGCCGTGGTTTTGGGTGGGTCTGAGGGATAGAAACATTTGCAGCAGACCTAATGACTTTTTGGATGAGTGCCGCTTCCTTATTTGTATTTGTACTTTGGTTTTTATCATAGTGATTTTATAGCTTGAGCTTTAAATGCAGGCCAGTTCGCAAGGTCGGTTTTAAACTTTGGAGTTGGGAGGAAATGTTTACTGAATTGATTTAAATTTATAGTTGTAATGATTGGGAAGTGATCACTATTGTGAAGGTCGTCAATGGTGCCCCAGTCTAATTTTGGTAGTAGTTCAGGTGAAGAGCAGGTAATGTCAATGTGCGTGAGGGTGTTATGTGTGGAGAGATGAGTTGGTGAACCATCGTTCAAAATCGAGAGGTTGGAGTCTAAAAGAAAATTTTCAACTATCTTGCCTCTGTGGTTTGAGATAGGAGATCCCCAAAGTGTGTTCCATGAATTGACATCTCCTGCTAGAATGACTGGGTGGGAGACCTGGTTTAGTATGGATTCAAGGTCGTTTTTGGAAAAACTTTGGCGCGGTGAGATATAGAAAGATACTATACAAAGTTTGGTCGGCAGAGCAATTTCTATTGCGGAGCAGGCTATACTTGAGATGATTGGAATTTCTTTATGTGGTATGTTGTTTTTTACTAGTAGTGCTACGCCTTGCTTCGCAGAAGTGTTGACAGGCAGATTGTTAAAGTAAGCTTTGAATGTCTTAGGCGGAATTAGTGTTGTGTCGCATGGAGAGTGTGTCTCTTGAAGACATATGACAGTTGGATTGTGTTCTTTAATTAATATATTTAGCTCATCGTAATTATTATAGTAACCGTTGAGATTCCACTGGAGAATCTTGAATGGAGATTTGTCTTGAGGAGTGGAGTTATGGGGAGAATGTTGGTGTGCATGAGATATGAAGTTTGTTTGATGAAAAGAGAGAGGTTGTGCGGTATGACCCCGTCGTTCGGAGGCTGGGACAAACGAGCTCGTGTACGAGCTCGGTTGCCCCAGCTCCAGGGCGCCGGGGTCGTTGTTGTTGCAATTATTTGTATTTTTATATGTCATCATCGTCATCATCGTCTATTCGTTCGGGATTTTTAAGAAAGTAGGTGTTTTGAGTTATTTGTTCTTGTGTGATTTTAGTAAGAGGTGAGAGGGAAGAAGCGGTAGTGGAGAGTTGTGAATTTGTTTGTTGTGTTCGTTTAGGTATTTCAGGGGGAGGTTGTTGTACAGGAGTTAGTGGGGTTTTATCTTGTTGATTTGAGATTGAATTTGAAGGAAGCAGATTATTTACAGCTGCGTTTGCATATGTTGACAAGTTTTGATTTGTTGGTTGGGAGTTTTCTTTTTCAAGAGCGGGATTTTAAATGGATGTTGCTTCGTTTGATTGTGATGAGGTGTTGGAGGTAGATGGTGTATTGGTAGAAATAGTATTGTTGTTTGTTGAAGTTATTTGGGTGGTATTTATAGGTTGTGTTTTATTTCTTGTGACGTCTGAGTAAGTTGAGATCGATGTTTCAAGTGGATACTGTTCGTTGAGAACTTTTCTTGCTTCTGCCATTGTGCATTTTTTTATGGTTTTAATTTTTAAAACTTCCTTTTCTCAAGTAAACTTTGGGCATTTTTTAAAGGAGGATGGGTGATTTCCCATACAGTTGGCACATAATACACGTGTACAGTTTTCGGGCGAGTGTGGAGGAAGGTTGCAACCTTCACAGAAGGCAGTGCTATTGCAATATTTGGAGGTGTGACCTAGTTTTTGACAGTTTTTACACCTCATGGGATTGGGGTAGTATTCTTCTACTTTAATGTTGTACCAGCCAACATTTACCGAGGAAGGAGTGCGATAGAGGTCAAACGAAAATAGAATAAAGGTAAGAAGGAGTTTTTTTGCCGTCTACGGTTTTAGTGAATTTATAAACTTCTTTGACACCCTGCGAGCACATTTCATCAACAATTTCTTTCTCTGGTACATTAATCAGACAGGGGGCATATGCTGTTCCCTTGCATGTGTTCAGATGATCATGTAGTTTGACAGAGATATCGCAAAGATTTGAAAGTTTTCTTTTAGATAAGAATATTTTTGCAATTTTTTCAGATTTTGTTAATATAAGAAGGCTACCATCACGCAACTGGCTTATACTCTCGTATAATGTGCTTATACTGTCGATTGCTTTTTTAAGAAGAAATACACTGAAACTGGTTAGGGGTTTGGCAGGATCGGCAGATGAAATTACAATAAATCTTGGGTTGGTATTAGAGTTAGGAGAGGGGGACACTATGTCAAGTCTTTTACGTCTTTTATTTTTGGGTTCAAACAGCATTTCTTCCGAAAGAATGCTGAATTGATTACCCTCAAGTACACCACGTGGCCCGTGGGCCATGCTTTTTTTTTTAACTAGGTATATAAATTGAATTATTTACTGGTAAGAACTAGAAAATTAAACCAGTGGGAGTGAGAGAGAGCACTATAGAAATAGCCGGGAAGGCACCAACGAAAATGAGGCGAGAACTATACTAGAGAAGGATGTTGTCGGCTCGAGTGATAGTCGGTGACATGAATACTTTTAGGAATGGTTCTAATTCTATCCCACAGTCTATCACACTTTTTTTTAGGTTAAGGTAATGTATTAATTAATACAAGCAAGTGTGGAAGCAAAATATGAAAAGTCTTGATTCTTCAATTTTTATTTTTTGTAAACAAACATTCTCACATAATGTGCTTTGACAGAACAACACTTTCAACTCATGTCATGGAGATGAGTTGGAAATAGTTACGGTCTGCGGGTGCGTTTTTTTTTTTGTTGTTGTTATTTTCGCATTTCACACCCGGCAACAAATGAAGTGATGCCACTCATTTCGCACCTGCGCGACATCAGACATCAATGCTGCCACTTATTATCAGCGATGGGGTGGTTTCAAAGAAGGTTCAAATATATTAATCGAACTCGAATATTAAATTAGATTTATTTATTTTGTTTTTTATTTTTTATTAGTTATAATTTCTTTATTTATGTATTAAATATCAGAGCTCAGGTTTCCATCAGGCATATACATACGCCAAAAAATATAAAAAAAAAACATGAAAATAACATTTTTGTATGCGCGGAAATAATTATTAACAAAGTTATAAACAATTTAAGTTTGCACCGAAAGTACTATCTATTACACTTAAACTGATTTGCACAAACACTCATACACTGACAACATAGGCGCCTGAGCATACCCCATACGGCCATACCCTAAGCGGAGTGTAGAAGTCGCGTGAGCGAGACAGAGGACCTAAATGGGTGCCTAATGGAAACGATGGAAACTTTACCCCCAAGGCCTTAATGGGCCTAAAGTTTTTGCCAACTTTATAGTCACAATACGAAACGAAAATAAATATTTTTCGCTATATTAAGCCTAGTAGGTAAGCCCAAGTTTGTTCACCCAAATTTTTTCTTCCATACAAATTTACTGCCAAGATAAATTTCTCGCCCTTAATTCAAACTGTCATCTAGTACTTTAATAAAAAATCTCAAACTAATTTAGAGCATAAAATAATGCTCAAAATATTTTTTCGCTGCTAAATTTTGACACTTATTACTTAATTGAATTTAACAATTATTATTGAATTGTATTTACAAAAACAAACATTAATACTCGTATGCGCAAATTTGTATTTGAATTTGTTAAACAAGTTTCAGCTGGTGTTTTGATTAATCAAATCATAAGAAATATCAAACAAAATTTGAAATGATTTTCTGCCAATTAAATTTATTGTGTTCATACCATAGATTAACGATAAAAATGCACCACTGTACTGGTTTTTACTTTTTTATGCTTGAGAAAAGGCCAATGGGAAGTATTTGCGATCATTTTCGCTGATCTCTTCAAGGACTTCGTCAACATCAGTGCAGGGGAAACGATCAACCCAAGATTTTATGTATCCCTCATGTGAGGCTTCATAGGTAATAAGGTTAACCTTTTCGTTCTTTATTTCAGTATTTGCTTGCACTAGAATAATGCGAGGTTTTTTATGCAACAACACAATATCACGCCATCTAGCCCATGGGTGAGATCCATCAACACACACATCCGAGTAGTGTTCGTACATTTTTGTGGCAGCATTAATATCGGCTGTTGATTTGTAAACTTGCAGTTTTATTAGGAACTCTTCGATAGCCTTCTTGCCAACAGTTTCAATTTTTGTCCGATCAACGGTCAAACGTAGATTCTTTCCGTTCTCTGTTTCTTCAATGGTAACCAAGCCTTCGCCGGCTTCAAGGAGAACACGCATGATAACAAAACGTGCACGACTGTGTGCCTGCATCCATGTCTTTGACTGTGGGTTGAACATTTCCAAGGCAACACCCATTCCATTCCAAATAAGACTAAGCCAATTAATATAGATTATTGTCTCTTGTTCTTTGGGATCGGTGTATCCAAAAATACCAAGAATATCTCTTTGTAAAGACAGATAAAGACCAACAGCTTCGGCACGACATTCCTCATACGACGAACCTAGTGCCCCGAATTTTGAATCGTATGTTTCACCAGGCGTATACCAAGTTGTGATGGGTTCACCGGTAAGAGGGTTTCTATTTACCTCAGCATCAAAGTTGAATTTACCATTTTCGTCAATGCGAAATAGTTTGCCACTTCCATGTCCCAACAACTCATGTAGACCTACTTGAACCTATAAATGGTTATAATTTTAAATGTTTCGTTTCTAAAACATATTTGTATGGAATTACCTCAAACGACTTCACTTTGAATTCTTTGAAAAGTTCTTGATCGTCTTCTGATAAGAAGGGTATGGGGTCTTTACGATTGATATTCGCTAGAACATTTCCAAGAGACACATTTTTAAAGCCTTCGTCCTGACGGATTTCATCGTCTAAAATAAAATATGAAAATATTGAAGAAAAGTTTATTGAGTGTTCATATAAACAAAACGTAAATCAATATCCAGACAATAAAGTTTTGGCGATAATCACGTAACACATTCAAAATCCCCGTTACGTGCGTGGTCGCCTTTAAAATTTAATGTCAACGGCACAAAGTTTGCATGACTATTTTGCATTCAAAAATCGACGATATGCTTTTTCTAAGACAAAGATGAGTTTTTAATCGTAGCTAATTAGATATCACTCACATTTCTGCATGCCAAAGGATCTCATTTTTTGAAGGTTTTTCAATAATTTTAAAAGTAAGATCCTCTTCAGAGCGCTCTTCTGATAAGGGGAAATAATAAATTATTTTTTTTTTTTGTACCAAACTGATCAAAGTGAAGTGATTTAATTTTTCGCAGTCTTTATTTTAAAATGGTGTCAAAAGGCATGAGCAAGCTCATCCAAAATTTGATTGGCTCATATATTGATAAAACTCAAGATAAAAGCTTGGGTTAAAACCTTTTATCTTGAGTTCTATAAATATATGAGCCAACCAAACCACGTCAACATTTTTTGGAAACTTTATTTGGTTGATTTTTTCTTAAAAAAGGCGATAAGCTTCAGTTTAAAGTTAACTCATGCGTTAATTTCTCTAACGCAATACTCAGATAATTGCTAATTTTAAAAATTCGCTGTCGTCCTTTAAACTTTAAGTTTTGTATATATTATTTTTTTCTTTTCTGTGAAATTTAGTGCTAAAGCTGGCCATATTCTATCGAGCCAAACGGTACTGAGCCAATTGGGTTAGTACTGGATAAATTTCAAAAAGATTCGGCGCCGTGCCATTTGAATTTGCAACTGGTTGGAAAACTACGTATCAAATTGGTTGGGAGACGATCGGCTCGCTCGTGACAGCTTTACAGTTTAAATTTTTAACTTGGATTTTTTAATTATAAAAATTTAGACACTTACAATTAGGAATATTGATCCCCGCTGGAACTCCACTACCTGCAAAAGTTAAAACATCTAATGAAGTAAAATCCGGTTTTAAATATGAATCCTTTTCATATTCAACCGACCATGGCAAGTATTCCAACAGTTTTTCAGCTCGATCAACTAACTCAGCGAATTTCGCCGAACTTTCTTTATTTACCATTGCAACGAACCCCTCGAATTCCGCTCTCGATCCAGCTGGATCCCGATAAGTTTCAATGAAACCAATATAAGTCTCAATTACTGGTCCCTTATCTTTGATCCACCATCTAGAACCGTCTTTATGTTCAGGCAAACTTCCCTCTTGAAAACTCGCAATATAATGCTGAATCATTTTTATTTGATTTTCATTTGCAGCATATTTCATTGCGTTCTCTAGGTTTGAATTAACTAGTTTCAATAGCTTCGAATAATCACCACGGGTTACACGAAAATGATTGCCCTTATAAGTTTCTATAGGAAGCGTAATACCATCTTTGTCAACCGTAGCTACAGATGCTAATTTAATATCATAAATAGTTTTTCCATCTTCAACAATTTTAAAAGTTCGGCACATATAGGGCTCGATACGTTTTTCTGTTAGCCAATTAGAGACAATATCAGCATCTTCCTTGTTACAATTGTCAGACCAATAGGTGGTTACACCACTTGGTGCAAGTCCCAAAACTTCATTGTGTGGTTTCAACTCGTAGATAAGTGACGAAATTGTATTTAAAATATCTGACAATTTCTTTTTGGATTTAAAGGCACTTGAAAGTTTAACTATTTTCTCGAATTGCGACTGCTTGAGATTAGGAATGATTTTGCTGTCGCCCATTCCTTTATAGTTTCCAGCGTTGGCAAATACACCACATGCGTATACAAGAAAGGCCTTGACACAAAAGAATACAATGGCATAAGTTATAGATTTGTGTGTTATAAAATACAACTCACAGTGAATTCATCTTGAGATACACCTCCTTCCAACACCTTTGCTTTAAGAGAATCTAGCGGCTCTCCCAGGAAGATACGGTGAAGCAAACTGAATATCAATGGGCCTTCTGGACTGGATTGCACCAACGAAATAAGGCCTCCATTCCAAGAAGCTTTGCTGAAGTAATGCGCGTATAGCTTTTCTTTTGCAGTCAAATTTTCAAATGCATTTTTGCACTCAAGATCGGCAATTGGCTGTGTGTTGGGCAACACAAAATGAGATGCATTGTTGGATGACATGTTTCTGAAATCAAACGAAAATACATATTAATTAATGAAAGGTTTAACTCTTTGCAGTACAGAAATCACAAAACAACATCTTAAGCCGAATTCGTTTCGCACTCATTAATTACTCATTTTAAAATTTTATTATATAAACTACAATAGAAACACTGCGTAGTGTATTTTGTTTTTGCTCTGCATTTAAAAGAATAAGTGAGGCTTAGGTAAATCGAAATTCTTACGGGCTTAAGTAAGCTATGATTGATTGGGGTTGAACTGAATACAATATTGATTAATGTCATCAGTTTCTATCTTGCATTGAATTGTTTACTTAATACATGCATAGTTGCAAAAAAAAACTAAAAAACTTTTTTAAAAAAACATAAAAGCACAAAAAGATCTATCGGAATTCCTTAATACCTCCTTTCGATGTTCAGTGAGTAGAATGAAGCTTGATTACAATTTTTAATCAAATTTTTGTGCAAAATTGAAAAACTTCGAATATTTTGATTTGGATTTTTGTTGAAAAGCTGTTTTCTTGTATTTATCCGAGCAATAGAACGAACTTGACATTCAATGAGCCTACGCACATTAATCATGATATTATTCGTCTGCACTCTGAAATGATAGGTTTAAAAAAAAAATCATGTATTGAATTGTATGGAATGCAAAACCATTAGCTATTTAAAATTTGCGATGATTTTATTTTTGAAGCATTCTGTATAGTAATAATTTAAAAGAAATGCAAAAAATTACTTGTGAAATAAATTTGTGCATCTAGGAGGTAAAGCTTTTAGGGGCAGAACTTATCATTCAAGAAGCATACAAGTCACTTTGTCTCCTACTGTCACCTCCACGCCTTGGCTGTCTTGTGCTTAAATTGAACAAATTGAATAATTCCTGTATTAAATGAATAATTCCTAAAATTGGTAGTGTCGACCAGGTTGGTGGGCACCATTCATACACAATTATATGGGATACGGATACTAGATATATAGAGCATTTTGAGCTGTTTATACCGATAAGGGTAAATAAAGGATCTGGGCCGTAATAATTCAGATGTATCTGAATCTGCCCGAAAAGAAACTAAGATGCCAAGCAAGTACAAGTCTTGAAGACAAGCGGATTTTTATCAATGACCACAGACATAGATGATGGACGAATAACATCTCTTGCCACCAATCGCTGCTTGTTTCGATTAAGAAATTGGCTTTTGAGTGCGATTCTTCAGTTGTGATTATTGGTCAGATCAGTCGAATAAGAGCCCACCTATAGCTTATGTAGAACAGATGGACTCCAATGTTCCAGCCCAAGAAATCTTTCGATGGCTCAAAGCAGGAAGGCGGACCTCAATCCAAATTTATATCTACTATGTACCTACGTGAAACTTGTATTGTTTTTGTGTTAACATCATAGTTTTGAATGCATTTAAAGGTACATTTTTGGAATAAAAAAAAAGTTGAAATATTTTATAAATTTTTATGCAAAATGGAATGGAAATGTTCACCTATCCAACATAGGATAATTGATAAGAATTTTTTTTTTATATTAATGAATTAAATAAAATGTATGTATATTATGTGGTTATAGGTATGTACCTTAACTAAACAAATTAAGAAAATTTCGCAAATCTGGAGAACACGAAAATTATTACAAAAAAATATGAAAAGTTATTTGACTTGATTTCTTTATTGCCGCTGAAGGATTGCAGTTGGTTGTTGGCACTTTGGCAGGTTTGTCCCGGGGCCTATTTCTCAGATCATACACATCATAGTCCCGTCTACATTGAACGATTTTTCCAGTGCCGACAAAAAATTGTTGTTGTAATCGTTTGCGATTGAGAGGTACAACCGACAAGTTCCTTCCAGTTTCAGCCGATTTTTCCATTTAGCACGGGAAAAATCGTTCAATGTCCCGGTCTACATTGAACGATATTTTCAGTGCCGACAAAAAATTGTTGTTGTAATCGTGTGCGATTGAGAGGTACAGCCGACATGATCCTTCCAGTTTCGGCCGATTTTTCCATTCAGCACGGGAAAAATCGTTCAATGTAGACCGGGACAATGTAGACCTGGACTATGTCTATGACTATGTATGAAAATGACAGTTCTGCTGTAAGATTTCTGTTTCTCAAATTTGTTGTACGATCCGCTATTATACAACATCGTATGACCAGGGGAGAATTTCTCAGATAAGTCCCGGTCTACATTGAACGATTTTTTCCGTGCTGAATGGAAAAATCAGCCGAAACTGGAAGGATCATGTCGGCTGTACCTCTCAATCGCACACGATTACAACAACAATTTTTTGTCGGCACTGAAAAAATCGTACAATGTAGACCGGGACTAATACATCACATACATTTCATACAACATAAAACGTTTTCATACATCATACAATATTCTGTTTCTCAAATTTCATTGGAAGTGTTGTATGATATTTTGTTTGTTGTATGATGTGTATGATTTTGACATTACATTATTAGTGACTGTGGGGATAATAGGAATCTCAATTTTGGGGTTTTAACGATTTTAAAAAATTATTTGTTACATAAAATACTACAATTTTAGTAATTTACATAAAAGTGATCATTTATTTACAATACACAAAATGGAATTATTATATGATGGTGAAGACGTCTTGGAACTTCTTGAAATTATTATACATACATACGTGTCAGAAGTCGCCCTAGAATAATAAAAGAACGCATAAATTTTAATCTTGAAGATCCTCATTTTGTTGAAAAATTTATGACTATTAAAAAGAAAACAATGCAAATTGAACATAATTCTAAATTTTTAGAATTAATAAATTCAAAAAATACTTACTTTTGTGAACTTCCTTTTCAGTTTCTTTTAATCTACAACAGTATTTTATGTTGTATGAATTGTATGAACATTTTGTGGTTAGTTTGCTGTATGATGTGTATGAAAAATTTCTCAGAAACAGAATCATACAACATTCCAATATTTCCAGTGTAATCTCCGATCATACATTATTGTATGATAGCGGATGATGTGTATGATTTGAGAAATAGGCCCCAGAGATTACACTGGAAATATTGGAATGTCGTATGATTCTGTTTCTCAAAAATGTATTATACACATCAAACAGCAGTTTAACCTCAAATTTATCATACATTTCAAACAGCAAATAAATTTGCTGTTTTGGCTTTACAGCATTGATAAAAACCCATAAATTTTCAATTTTTTTCTGTTTATGCTTTTTTATTGCGATAGATCTAGCTTATCACTGTTATTTAATACATGTTTAGATTGCAAAATCCGTTTCTGTTTCTTGCATCATTTTGTTTCCTTATAAAGTAGGTACGTGTGGCCCAGTCATGCATTTTATTTGTATTTTCTTAACAAAAACTTGAATCACCGAAAAATTGAACTACAATGAAATATCAAAATCATGCACATTATACAACAAACAAAATATCATACAACACTTCCAATGAAATTTGAGAAACAGAAAATTGTATGATGTATGTAAAACTTTATATGTTGTATGAAATGTATGTGATGTATGATCTGAGAACTTCGCTCCGGTCTACATTGAACGATTTTTCCAGTGCCGACCAAAAATGTTTGTTGTAATCGTGTGCGATTGAGAGGTACAGCCGACATGATCCTTCCAGTTTCGGCCGATTTTTCCATTCAGCACGGGAAAAATCGTTCAATGTAGACCGGGATTTTCAGGTATGCAAAATGCGATGGTGAATAGGAGGGTTTAGATGGAACAACATGTTATAGAAAATGATGCTGTACAACTTGTTGAAAAAAAAATTACTGTAAACGCAACTTTGCGCTTTGTAAAATGATGTTGTACAACATCAATTGCCTTGGAATCTTTGAAGTAGAACGTACGGCGCGGTAAAGGTAAAAATTAATATTAGCCTTGATGAATGAAATCTGTCATGTTTCGATTGAGCAAACATGTTTTTTTTCTATTACTGCGAAGTTTATAATTTGATTCTCTTGTTAATTTAATTAGAAATAAGTAAATATTGACAGCCAGACCAATTCTAAGTCGGCTTTAAAATAATTAATTTATGTAAAACTAAATATTTATGTAATCTATGAAGTCTCAATAAAATACGTACGTACATACTTGATGATGAAAGAAATATTGGACGGTGAAGAGGAGGAAAACAAAATAGCAGAGAAGAAAAAACGTATATGGGTTTTTCAAAAATAAAATATAGGCCGAAATACCTTCGTATCACTTTTTTAATTCCCGCCAGTAACACGGTCGTGAAGCATTTTTTTTTGTTTTCAAATCCTCTATTGAGGTATTCGGTTCAACGTCTTTATATTTATCTAATACAACTTCGTATGCTTTACCTTTTATAACTCCATTTTTATAAATCTCTGGTTTTATCTTCCCCGTTTCCGGTAGACACCAATATAAAGAAAAAAATGACCCTCCAAAACGGAGTATTTTCTAGCCATTTTTCCGCTTTATTTGGTCTACTGTCTTCGTGTTCACAAGACGAGAATTTTGCGGAAATGAAAAATAAAACCAATTTGTACCAACATCTGTTTACATAGGTTGTATGGTTTGACAAGCCAGCAAGTTTTCAAAATATTTTGAAAACCGTACAACAGGCATGTTTTTTAGTACCCTCTATGTTAGCTTACAAAAAATGTCCATGTAAAATACAACAACAAATATGCTTAGTTCGCGGCGATAAACATCTCTGCTTAAGAATTAAGCTAAAATAAAAACATTGCTTCCACACACTATTTTCTAAGTTTATCCGATGAATTCTCAACAAATGTCAAAAATTCATCCGAAAATTCATTGATTTGGCAGATGGATTTGGCACGGGTCGAATGATCGAGAAAAAGATGACAGAAAAAAAGGTAAAAACCGAAAATTGTTTTATTTGTTAAAATATAATTATTAATTTAAAATAAATGTTACTTTCCAATAAATAAAAGAAAGACCTGGTTCAGGGATGATAGGTTTCTTTTAATTTATCAAAATTTTAACGAAATTTAGTTTACATTTTTTTTGTTGACCAACATTTGACAGCCAAAATGTCAGAAAATGTCATTGTTATAGCAGTGCTAACAAACTCTTTTCTCAAGCAATTATGAGCGTTTTTTTGTGCCACTATTTCTCAAGCCAACATAGGGGGCACAAAAAACACGCCTAACATGGTATGTCAAGCAGTTGTTTTTGCGTTTTATTATTCAACATCGATAAATTTACGCGATGTTAGCCGTGTTTTTTTGTGCCTTTATCCCCACTTACATATCTGCTGAAAAATAATTTCCATGTAAAGTACAACAACAATTTTGACAATTCCGAAATTGTTGTTGTATTTAACATGGGAATTATTTTTAAGCAGATATGGAAGCGGAGATACAGGAAAAAAAACATGGCTGTTGTACAACATGCCCCTTAAAGTGGGGTACACATTATCAAACCTGTATGACAAATCTGTTCACGTTTGATAATAGCCGTGGTTTTTTGCAGGTTCAGATAGAATTTGATGAAAAAAACAACATCTGAACTAAGGAATTTACATGTAAAATACAAAAACAACTGAAGTCCATATGAACTTAGCTAAGTCCAGATAATTATCGGTTCTTAACTTAAGTTCAGATAGAAAAAGTACTGCCAGCTCAAATTACTATTTTGCTATCGATGGTTTGTACGAAAACTTCAAAATATCTGAGCCAACGAATGAAAATATTTTTTATAAACAAAAAACAATGAACGACCATTGTTTTGTAGATTAATATTTGTCTGATTTGTGATTTAGAATTTCGTTTTTTTCACATTTTTATACGAGATTTTTTTTTTTATTTGAATGTATTTTGCATGGACGTAAAATACGTCCATGGCATGAATGAAAGAATACAAGATTACGACACTTCCTACGTTTTTGGAGACAAAACATAACAACAGATGTGACAGCCAAGAAAATTTGTACAGAGATGATTTTGTGTTCGCGAATTATTATATGTTTAATATAGTTTTTCATTCTAAAAACACAAAAAATATTACCGAAAAATGTTTTTAATTGTTATTCAATTGTTTTAAATTATGTATATAGTCAAAATATGAAGCAAAAATAGAGAGTGCGATGAAAAAATTCAAATATCAGATATATTCCATTCTTGAATTATTATTTTTATTGTTGGTTATATATCATCAAAATATAGCTCACAACATTAAAAAAAAAATGGTAAAAAATCACTTTTATTACAAGTTAAAGTAATTTAAAGTTTTCGCACCACTATATCTCATACAAATTATACCAAAGTTTAGTCTTTTTTGTCTCCACTTGAGTCACGAAGCGTATTGAAAATTACAATAACAAAGCGAAAAATCCGAAGTGTCGTAATCTTGTATTGCTAAAGTTCGGATGTCGTTTTTTTTCGACAATTTTATCTGAACCTGCAAAAAAACACGGCTAATGTGTACTCTCTGATTGATCGTTTGACAAGCAAATCTGTTGTTCACAAAATTTTTTGATAAATGTTTGACAGTCAGCGGTTTGTTGGTGTGTTTGTTCGATAATGTGTACCCAAGTCATTCATCAAACCATCAAACGTCATTGAAAATACATTTCACAATTCCTGATATCTTTAATTAAATTAAAGTTTGTTCTGTTTTCTTGTTTTAATCTTTGAGTATATATAATAGGGGGTGCGGTAATCTATGCAGTAATTTAATTTTCAATATAGAGGGGGTTTTTACAACAACACCGTCATAGCTGCAGCTGTCAAAATACCCTCTCTATAGTAAAATCCGCCCCCTATCACAGGCTCAAGTACTACAATGCATTAGGGATAGGAACGAGCACTCCATATTATATATACTCAAAGGTTTTTATCCACTCTTTCACACACTTTTTTCTATCAATTTTCTTTTTTTAGCTGACAAAATAACTATGGCCCAAATAGCTGGTAATCTTTTATTTAATCAGGTATATGTAAATATTTTGAATTTGTATATATGAACGCGTATATAAAACTGATAACTGTGTTCCCGAAATATTTTGCGCAAGTTTGATGTCCAACAGGTTTGATAATGTGTACCCCGCTTAATAAAATTGAGACTTCTTTCACACAAGGAAACTGAGTTGCCAAAAACTGGCTAGTTTGTAGGCGAGAAGGGTGTGAAGGGAGATTTTTTGTCTTCCTTTTACGCCGTTCTCGCCTACAAACTAAAAATCGCCGGCAACTCAGTTTCCTTGTCTGAAATGGGTCTGACAGTACCATAAATTAACATAAGGTGCGGTACACATTATGCCACTTTTACACGAGTGACAAAATTCTCATACCAAAAAGAAACAGGGGTGTGATAACTTTTAATTACAATCCACCTAATTTTTGCAAAAAGTATAAAAGTGAGAAGTTAATATCTATGTTAAGGACTGTTGGCAAAAACATAATGGCTAAAATTATTTGCCGGCACAATTTGCGTTTGTTATTTCGTAAGCAGCATACATATTTATTTCTAACTTTTGTTGGTAGGTAGTTTAAAAAAAAAATGCGATTGTAGCTAAGCCTTTATATATACACCTAATTCGCCATCTTGAAATTGCTTTGACGTCACAAACAAGAATTGAGCGTTTAAACGTTTAAACATAATTTCATTTACTTACCAAATAGTGTTTCAGAAGCAACAATGGCGCAAAGTTTTAGTATATTAAGTACGATTTTAAATCATTTTTAATGACACTAAGTTAAAATTGAGTTCAGCTTATTTTAAACGAGCTTAGCATCCTATTATCTCCTAAGGTTTTACTAAATTTGAAAAGACCAAATGGCTATTTTATCTTTTTAGTATCGTACTAAATCCATGACACTTTCACGTTAATAAAGGTCAATTTGTTAATCACCCCCATTACGATTGTCGTTTCACTTAAACGACAATGCTCTCCAATCTCCAACCATCTCATCATTATGACGAAATTAGTTTTAATTAAATATCAATTGCCGCCTCCAGGGACGTGTCGTTTTACTGTCGTTTTAGTGACACGAAAACCGTAATAAGGGGGAATATACTATAATCAGCCCCTTTGTGAGTTTCACCCGGAAAACATTTCGGCCGAAAATGTTTTGTTCGCCCGGATTTTTAAAAGCTATTGTGAGTTTCACCGTCCATTTTACAACAAGTGTGGCCTCGTTCACCACCAAAAATTAAATGGAAATCTTTTCGCCCGAAACTCACAATATGGTGTTTTCGACTGGTAAATTCAGATTTCAATTTTAAAAATTCATTTATTTCGTGGTGAATCGAACGCCAATTCAAATTGATTTATTTTTGTCATTGTATTCCTATAATTGTATGTATGTTTCATAACATCACAAAACTCGTCATCACTTGATGCACTTTCAAAAGAAATCAATGAGCTTCATGAATTTACTAATTAATTTTTAACAGCTTCCATTTTATATCATAAACGCTTCCCTTTTTATTTAGAACACAATTTTCATTAACCGAATTAAACTCAAACAATACAAAAAATTTTGTAAAGTGACAACTTACTTAGGAGGGGTAATTCTGCCGAAAAATCTAGATCTGCAAATTTGATTTAAAATCAAAAAATAAATTAATTTTTTGCCCATATTGGTATGTAAAATCTGCGTTTTGACAGATTTAAATCAAAGATAAATTGATTTATTTAACCAATCGAAAACACCATTAGAAAAACGTTAAGTAGTATTTAAACGTTAAAGGCGGGATCTCCAAAGCAACGCGCATGTTTCGCTTCGGTTTGGGACACCCGTTATATTAGGCTGCTTAAAATTTTGTGCTAATGTGCATACTTTGTTTTTGTTTAACTTGTCCATTACATGCCTCCTCCACTCATGAATAAAAGACTACCTACAAGATAAGGCAAGTTCTTAACGTTTTAAGAGACAAAACGTAACAACTAATGGGACACCCAAGGAAATTTCTATGGAGATACTTTTGTACACCCCGACTCCACAGGCCATGAACGATGTCCATAATCCAATCTGATTTGTATGGATATGTCATTGCTTGGACATGGATTTTTGCGACTCCATGGGATTTTTTTAGACATGTTCCATAGTCCGGCCATCGTTCATGGCTTGGGAGTCGGGGTGTTAGTAGCATAAATGTTACATTCATTTTTTTCTTTTCTTTCTATCACGGCTGTTCTGATTTCCGACCGAATTTAAGAACGAAAACGAAAATTAAATCCGTTCGAATTGAAAAATGTCGTTCTGATTTCCAATCGAATTGAGTTTACAGAGTAGGCAACTTAAAATCAACAAAACGTTTTCGAAATCAGCTGTGAAGATGTCAAACAAGTTATTCAATTTTAAAATTATTAATGTCGAATTCCTTACAACCATTTGAAGTCGACTTCATTAAAAAAAATTTCTTGGTAGATTTTTTTTGTGAGTGTGTGAGTGCAATTTGACAGAAATTTGGTTGCCGCACAAAAACAAAGAAGTGGTGCGCGCTAACCAAATATTAAAGTGTATTTTATTTTTCGCGTTGCTTTGATAATTTAAAACCAAATACATTTTGTCTGATAATTGAAAAACAACAAAAACAATTTTGGGCGTATTCAAGTAAAAAAAATGCAATTCGTGTTTTCTTCGCGAATTGAATGTTATTTTAATGGGATTTTTATTTTTTGAAGATACGCACAATTATCTTAACTTATTTTGATCATTCACTGAAATATTAAACAATTTAGAACACTTTAACATTTGTTTTCTTTTTTAACATCGTCACAAAATTGTAATGAGAACATTTAATTCCATCTTGATGCATGAGAAATGTCAAATCTTGGTAGTGTGCGTGCGATTTGATGTAAAATCTAGCTAAAAACGCAAGATTTGTTTGATAGCATAAAAATCGATTTTGTTTAGAAAAAAATCGATTTGTTCAGAAAAATTTGAATTTTGTTGGTTGTAAGGAATTCGAAATAAATTTCTTTAATTAAATTACCTACCTAATTTTTGTATTATACAAAAAAAAAAACATTTTGGAGCTAATACTACATTTTCATTAGAGCCGAAATGAGGGAATTTTGAAATTTGGCAAAAAAGTGTTTTCACTATCAAATTTGCTTATTTCATTTGAAATCTTATTTCATTTTGAATTTGGAATGGCAGATAGCCGTTTATTTTTGTTGTTTTCTCTTTCTGTTTTATGTTGTTGAGTATATAGTGTATTGATATTTTCATGCAAAAGCTTTTAAGAGCTTTTGAATCTGATTCCCGCTGGATGCATTCACCCAATTTCCAACCTAATTTCGTGCAAATGAGGTTGAAATTACCTCATTTCGAAATGTGATATTGTATGGGAAATGAGGTAATTTGGATCTCATTTGGTAATTTGCAACGAAATTACGTCATTTGACCCAGTGAAAACGCCAGTTGGTTTAAATCGGTTAATTAATCCGTTCCCATTATCTTACACGAAGTTAGAGCATTTTGCAATATTAGAAGATGGATGTACCAGTTTGGATTTTACTGGATGAAGAAACAATAGAAAGGCGAATTGCTCTCCTGCTATTGTGAAATTATTCAGGTGTTCAGATTGAACAAGGAATCATTTTAATACATATTAGATGAATTGCAAAATCGTTGGAACTCTGATGGATCCCTTACCCCAATGGCAAAGTTATCCGCCTGCCTAATGCCGGATTTACACGAATGGCAAAGATGCCAAAGTTTCTGCCAAGAAAATGGTAAAATAATGGCAGATATAATTTTTTTATGACATGCATTTATACGAGTTCAATTCAAATAATGGCAGCTTTCAAAAAACTGGCAACATGCCATAAAAGAATGAGGAACCCTGCAAACCAAAACTCAGTAGTTTGCCTTGAAACACAACCACAAACAAAACGCATTCTATAAATGCATGTGTTACTTTATTTACCAAAAACTCTCTCCTCAAAAAAATACTTTTGTTTCTCCTAAAAAAAATAAAACTCTTCTATCGAAAAAGGGAAGAAAGAGTGCGATGTATACGATGCACAAAGTTTTGTCTCATTTCGAATGTGCACAACATGACAAACAAAAACATTTTATCGGCGAGCGCGAGTTATAAATGGTTGTTTTGTGGTTGTTGTTTATATAAGAAACAAAGAAATTTTGGTATATTTATTTTTTACAAAATTACTGTTTTTATTAACAAATATAATTATTAAGCTTTTAAGCACTTTTATATATCTTGCTTATGTCGTTTTCGATTGGATTTCGGAACAGTACTACTACTCCTTGATTCCAATCGAATTATTTTCTATTGTTCCGAGACTAATTTGCGAAATATTTATGTGTATTTGCGTAAATTGTCTGATATTTATGTATATTTTGCACGTTCAGTCGAGTAAAATTAATTTGCCAAATAATCCGATGAAAGGGTTTATTTGTATATGTGTGCTGGGTCTACTCCTTTATTAATTACGGAACAGAAAAATACTCCGAAAACATTACTCGGGACAGCCAATAGAATTATTTTGGAGTAAGCGGAGTCAAAAAGGAGTAACTCCGAACCTCCAACCGAAAACGAAATTAGACACGTCTGAGAACTAGAATGGACGTTAAAATACAAATTTAAAACTAAGAGCGAGACCAACAACTTTTTGTCTCGTTTCTATGTCTCAGTTTCAGCGTTTCGCGCTCGGTGTGCGACACCTAGCTACGAAACTCTGAAACCTAAACATAAGGGGAATAACACATTATTGCGTGTATTAATTATTTTATACTACAACTCGGCCAATCTGACAATTTGATCGACCACGATTAAATTAAACAAACGAGTCTTAAGTTATAAGTGAGAGATGGCAGGTTTCGCCCTTAATCAACCGAACCTTCAGAGTCTCGATTCTTCCAGAGTCGAATATTTCGAGACTCGACAATGCCATCATATGGCAGCTGTGTGACTTGACAACCTTCAATATCACGTATTACATATCTGCCATTAAGTAGAATCTTGTAAACAACATATGGGCCCCTGAATTATGGAATCAATTTCTTATTTACACCGGTTGTTGTGTCTACATTTTTTATTACCACATAATCACCCTCGTCGTATATACGTGCCGGGTTATTATGCTCTTCAAAATATTTAGCGTTATATTCTTGAATCTTAGTGATTGCCTCTGAAGCCTTTTCTCTTGACAATTCAAGATTTCTTTGTCCCGGTCTACATTGAACGATTTTTCCCGTGCTGAATGGAAAAATCGGCCGAAACTGGAAGGATCATGTCGGCTGTACCTCTCAATCGCACACGATTACAACAACAATTTTTTGTCGGCACTAAAAATATCGTTCAATGTAGACCGGGACTTTCCGGTTGGCTTAATTGCTTATCATCAAGAAATTCTGTTTATTTATTGTCAATTATTACCCCCTTTGGTTAATACCGAATAACAATTGACTTGGTGTATTTTGAACAGCTCGAAGTATAGTGTTATTTAATCCAAATTGAATTTGTGTTAGAGTAACAACCCAATCTGAGTGCTCGATCGGTTCCGAAAGCTTAGCAAGCATACTAGTTAATACCCTATTGACTTGTGGTGAATGAACTGCCACCTTAACATGGTCTATATTCTGGTCTATAACGAATGAACTAAACTCTAGTGATGTAAAACAGGTTCCCCTATCAGTAATTACTCTTGATGGCCTAAAATAATACTCAAAATATTTTCTTAGTGCTGCATATACTTCTTTTGAGCTTGTAGATACTTGTAGCTTGTACAATTGAGTGAACTTTGTAAATGCATCTATCACCACTAAGATATGTTTTCTCTTTGACTTTATTGAAGGGAGAGGAAAGATGATCCAAATGTATTGTATGAAATGGGATTGGCTCCTTAGGGATATTAAACACATAACGTATATTAGATCGACCTGGTGCTGAGTGCATTATGCAACGGATACAATTTTTAATGTATTTTTCAACTTTTTCTTGAACATTCGGAAACCAATAGTGACGGCCAATTTGATCAGAGCTTTTTGTTACACCTAAATGCCCAATTTTCTCATGGATCATTCTTATAACATTATTTTCCATTTCGGATGGGACATAAAATCGAAGTTTACCGTTTTTATTTTTTTTTTTTTGAAGACAATACCATCCTGAACTAAAAACGAATTATTATCTTTTAAATATAGTTTGTTTTTCAATTCCAAAATCTTTACATCTTGATTTTGGGCCACTCTGAGTTGAAAATGAACATCCTCAGAGTCAATAACAGATAGAACATTACATCTGCTTAAAGCATCAACATGGTTCATATTGGCACCACTACGATGTTTAGTCCTCCAGTTCCAAGGCCCATCGACCAATTCTATGATAAACATTCTTTTTGTTCAGTGTCATTGTTAAAGAACTGCAATCAGTTACGATTGTAAAAGGTATGCCTTGCAAATAAACACGGAACCGACGTAAAGCTGAAATTATTGCTAAAGTTTCCAATTCAAAACTATGTTATTTGGCCTGTTGTTCAGTAGTACTTTTAGAGAAGAATGCTACCGGATGCAATTTATCATCCTCTTGTCGTTGAAGTAGAACTGCACCATACCCCAATGAACTTGCATCGCAATGCAGTTGCGTTTCTTTCCTTGAACTATAGATTGCTAACACAGGGGGAGATGTTAATCGTTCCTTTAGAGTCCGAAAAACATCTTCGCATTAGGGAGTAAATCTAAAAGTAGTTTCAGCTCTAAATAAATCATAAAGAGGTTTTGCTATTCTTGAAAACGATTTAACAAACCTACGAAAGTATGAGCAAAGTCCTAAAAATTAATGCAGTTTTTTTTCTGTCTTTAGGCACAGGATATTGAGCAATCGCTCGAATATGGGAATCACTAGGTTGGATGCCGTGTTCCGTTACTTTAAATCCTAAGTAATCAAGTTTCGAATATGCAAAACGACATTTTGATAAGTTAAGCTCTAACCCATTTTTTGCTACACAACATAAAATCTTAGTAAGTATCTCAAAATGTTCAGTAATAGTTTTACTAGCAATTAATGTATCATCTAGGTAGACAACTATATCTCCTCTGTCTATAAATTCGCGAAAAATTTGAATTATGAATCTCTGAAAGACACTGGGCGCATTCTTAAGGCCGAAAGGGATTTTAAGAAATTCCCATTGACCGTTCGGGGTTACAAAAGAAGTTAATTGTGTTGAATCTGCTGCTACCTTTACCTGATAAAACCCACTCTTAAGATCTAATAAGGTCATGACCTTCTTCCCCTCCAGGTATTCAATGCAATCCTCTATCAATGGTATTGGATGAGGATCTCTTACTGTATGTTTGTTTAATGCTCGATAGTCTATACACATTCTGGCTTCACCAGATTTTTTCCTAACCAAAATTATTGGTGCAGCATACGGAGAGCTACTTGGCTGAATAATTCGTTTTTCCAACAGATCTTTTATTATTTCACTCACAATACCTTTCTCTGAGATTGATAGCCTTCGTGGAGCAAAACAAACAGGAATATCAGATGTGAGTCTAATGTGCATTTCAAAATCCTTTGGTGAAACTAATGATTTATCAAAATTCAAATAATTGAAGCGCTTAGAAGATGAAGGACGTAAGCGACATTTTTAAACATTTGAGTTATAAGCATTTAAAGTATATTGCCTATCACTTTTTTTATGCAAATAATAAAAATACTGTATGGATAATTTAAAGTCAATAAAACTCAGGTGAATTCAATTTTAGGAATCTTTTTTATTTAACGCAAATAGTTGTTGAGATATTTACACTTTTGTGCACTTAACACCTTTATCTACGAACTTTTTTGTATTTAATTTAATTTTGTTTTTAAAAAGGTGTTAAGTGACTTTTTGATATGTTGTAATTTACTTATTTTTTGTTTGTTTTTTCTCTTTCCATTCTCCAGGATCTGCTGAAATTGCATTTAAATAACACCAATGATGTTCTACACGAACGAAATTCATCTACTCTTTTAAATTTTTATTTTTTTCTGCAGAAAGTTATTTCAATTTGTTGTCTCTTAGCATAAAATCTTGATTATAATCAGGACGTTTGTTACTTTTGGCTATAATAACCTTACTATAAGGAACATATTCATCATAGCATTCTTTGTAAAGGTAAGAAACATAATCCCTGCGAATCCATTTTATTGCGTCCCTAAGTTGAACCTTGCATTAAAGTAAAAATAAAATTAGTCTGCTGGGGTATTCGTAAAGGAATTTTCGTTTGCTTTTTTGCAGAGTCACTTCTGGTTAGGTTTTGAAACAAAAACATTACACCGAGACCTAGATTTCATTCAAAAACTTCGAATTGCCCGATATTATTTTTAGGCTGTTTCTGATAAGATTTCTGAAGGCTTTGTGGCGTTCTTGGTTGTAGTTCCCAAGTAGTAGATTGGCGTGCCTCAGTTTTGGGAGTTCATTTCAAATTTTGCATCTTTTTGCCTCCTCGTCTAATTTGATCTTGTTTTTGATCACATTTTCACCTAATCCGCAATAGGACTCTGGCCCTGTTAGGGGGGTTGTTGCTCCTATTTTGGCTAGGGAGTCTGCCTCATCTTTACCATCGATTCCCGCGTGACCCGGTACCCAATAGAGTTAGACATTGTTATTTTTGCCCAGTTCATTGAACCCCGCAAGTATTCCCATACCAGTTTTGAGCTAATGGCTAGGAGCTTAACGAATTTCGGTTTGCGTTTTTGAACTTAAGCCTGTGAGAGTGAAGCAAATAACATTGGAGCAAATTCTTCTGTCATTTTTGTCACACCTATAAGGTCAATTTAACACCCATACGTCAAGGGTATCGGCTATGTTTGGCATGGGTTACAACGTTACGCAAATGACTTGACTTTTAAAGTCGTTGGCTCTTAGACTAATAGCTGTGTGTGAAAAATAACGCTTTCAAATTGTGCGTAAGACTATACAAAGTTTAGCCATCATGTTAAGCCACCTGCGTCGGAATATTCAAATTTGAAGTAGTGTGTGTTGGATGGTGCCTCTTGCCTGCACATGCACTGATTTTTGTGGTGTTCACCTACAATGTCTTATCTTAAAGTGCCCACTTAACATCTTTATGCACGAAATGAAAAGTTCAGATAAAATCATTTTTGTATAAAGGACTTAATATAAAGGACTTAAGCGCATTTAACACATTCATCCACAAAGTTAATTATTAAAGTGATTGCATATAACACCTTCATCTTTGGCTAAATATGAATCTAGAGGCGATAGAAGAGTACAGACGAGTTAGAAATTTAAGTTTTCATATAACACTTTCATCTGTAGGTTAAAAGCCAAATTTCAAAAATGTCACTTTACACCTTCATCTTCTAAGCGCTTCAATTGTGAGATACTATATCATTAATGGTTTTCAAATGTCAAAACTAAGATTTGGATCAATATCTATATAATCTTCTTTATCCCATATAATCTCAAAAGCATGGCAACCAAGAAATCACTATCTATCTCAACATTATTATATTCTCTGTTTACATCAAGATCGTCATTAAGCTTAATTTGATTATAATCAAATGTATTCAACTCGTCTTTGAAGCAATCACTAAGTTCATTAGATTGTATCTTAAATTAAGCGGCCAATACACTGCTTACAGAAACATCATTTGTTTGTTCTTACAATTACTACACTCTGAAGGTTCAGTTTTTTCATCAGAATAAGTGCACATATACAATTGGTTAGAAACAAAAGTTTTATTCGAACAAATTTCATTTTGACACTGCTCAGAAGTTATATTAACTTTATTATAGTTCATATTAAGTCTTATATTAAAGATTTCAAGGAGATCACGACCAATAAGTAAAGGTATAGGAGTTACTTCATCTGGAATAACCATAAGGGAAACAAGTTTTAAAGTATCTTTTATATTAATATACCAATTAATCGTACCGTACGTAAAGAGTTTAATGTCTCCTAATCCTATAAGTCTTGAATAAGTTAATGATTCTTGAACGTAAATTTCTTCAGGCAGGATAGACTTTTGTATGAAACTAACCGGACTACCGGTATCCAAAAGAGAATAATAATCGATAAATTTTGTGCACTTATTCTTATTTGTCATAAAGGCGACACTTACCATCTGAACAGCATCCAAACTCTGAGTCAGCTCCTTGGTATCATCATGTAGGGCATCTCGGTTCACAGCTCCAACTCTGGTCTTCATAACATAAGGGCAATTTTTGTAAGTATGCCCCTCGTCAGCACATTAAAAACAGGATCCAGCTGTTCGTTGCTCCTTTGGGCATTTTACTGCATTGTGCCCATACTTTGAACAACCATCTCTTGGGCTGTTCGTTGTCTGACGCTGAAGTTGAGGGAACGATATTTCCTCCAGAAGTTGTTGACCTAGCAACCGTAGTCCTCGGAACTCTTCTCTTTTCATATCGTGGCAAAAGGTTTTTGAACTCTACTATCGTTTTGGCAGCAAATAGAATGGAAACATTTGCTGGTGAATCCCCCAAGCCATCGATAATGAACTCAATCAACTCTGCCTCATCAATTTCAGCATGTGACCCAAGTTCTTACATACATATGACATATCGAAGAAGCGGCTCGCCCTGACGACGCACTCTCTCACTCAGTTGACGACAAACCTGCTGTCTGCTCATCTTATGGTCGAAGTCCACTGCACGCCATGGTGCAACCGAAGATGTTGTGGACGCCTCCATCTGGTCCAAAACTTTCCTCAAATAAAGAATTTTTTTGCGACGCTCAAGTCTGGCCAGCTCTCGTTCTTCCTCCATGTCTTGGCCATCATCAGAAGTTGTAGCACCATGCCTGTTATCGGAAGGGGCCGGTGCTGCAGAAGTATTTTCTTCATTCGGAGGTCCAGAAGGTGGAGTTTCCTCAGTTATTCCAGCAGAAGTTTGTTGGGGTGTTGCAGAAGTATCCACTGTATTCTCATACAATGACCGAAGTTGAGCTAGAGAAGCCGTGCCTGGCACATTTACTCCAGCGCTCTGAAGTGCTTCAGCCAATTGCGCTTTGGTGAGTTTTGTCATGGCTGGTTTTAAATCCGCAAATAAAAGGTAATCCACACGATAATTGTCTTTTGTGAATACCCCACACCTGACGTTGTGGTATATTTATTTTTTACAAAATTACTGTCTTTATTAACAAATATAATTATTTAGCTTTCAAGCACTTTTATATATCTAGCTTAGACACGTCTGAGAACTAGAATGGACGTTAAAATACAAATTTAGAACTAAGTGCGAGACCAACAACTTTTTGTCTCGCTTCTATGTCTCAGTTTCAGGGTTTCGCGGTCGGTGTGCGACACCTAGCTACGAAACTCTGAAACCTAAACATAAGGGGAATAACACATTATTGCGCGTATTAATAATTTTATACTACAAAATTATATTTAATTATTGTCATTAAATTTAAATAGAAAATACAAATGTTTTTATTAGTGTTTTATACTTTGTTATTACTGCATTTCAGATTCATCAGATTCAAGGAAACCATTTTGACGATCGTCGTGTATTTTGAGATTGCAGCAAATTGTTCATTTATTGGAACGGCTCTAAAGTCTGAAGAATTTTTTTATTTATTTTGATAAATCTAGCAATAAACTGGTGACGAAAACTATTCGTAAAATTCAATTTATCATATAAATTATTTCATCTCAGTTTCAGAAGAAACATACTACTTCTTTTACGTACAAGTTTCACCCGTTATATCCGTACTTCTAGATTTGAGAACTCAGTATGTGGTATTACGGATATAACCGTTGAAATGTATACGCATAAAAAGTACTTTTATGCTATGGTTTAAGAAACTACTGGCGAATAAACATTAGAAGTACTTCCAGTAGTGCTTCGTTGATATACATTTGAAGTACCTTTGTCAGTACTTTAATGGAGAGGAAATTCACTACATTTCGCATGCTAGAAAGAGATAGCTGCTTCATGTATTCTCATGTATAGGAGGTATATAACTGAGTTTTTTCCCGAGCCCCTATCTTTTTTCTTTGGAAAAGAAGTACTTCTATTACGTACATATTTCACTGGTTATTTTATGTAGTTCTACGTTGGCTGGGAAGTTCATTCTTATCTAGAATGGCATAATTTCGTAAAATGGCGTCAGTAAAGTGTTTACACATAAACACATAATCATATTAATGGCAGCATTTTATGCCAAATTATCCCTGCCATTTTATTTTGGCAAAAATATTATGCCAGTATTTAGAGCGATTACACGATGAAAAGAAAAATGGCTATAATTTGGCAGATATAATAGCATTTCGCCATTCGTGTAAATGCAGCATAAGGTTTTTCGCTGAAGGTGGATACCATAGTCCCGATCTACATTGCCCGATTTTTCCAGAAATCGTGTGAAATGTGCACACAGAACGATTTTTTCCATAAGATTTTTTCCTTGTCTTCTTCATTTTTTTATTTCTGTGCTCTTTATTTTGCATTGATGTTCACTCACACCATCAAACCAATATATATTTAATATGTCTATGGAAGCATCAAGTGATTATTTTTTTATTCGAAACCATATCTGTGAATTTAAAATGATCTCAACGTGATTTACTTTGAAATATGGCTTCTAGAAAAAAAATTAAATATTGTAACACATATTTAATTCGTTTTGTAGCAACAACAAAGCCTGAAGGAGACAAAAAACATCACCAACCAGAAATCAGCACAAACTATTGGCCTACTTAAATGTTGTAACGAACTAATTCAAATTACCTTTGTCATATTTATGTTTGTATGCACGTATTCTTAATCATGTAATATTTATAACATCATTTTAAACAAAATATTTTTTTTTTATTTTTATTTATTTTTTTTTTTTTCAAAAATGTTTGACCATTTTTGAAGTCGCAATATCTTGCAAATGATACGTTATACGCAAAAACGTCTGATAATGTTTCCTCTAGGGAATATTAAAATCTGCAAAATAGTTATAAATTTTTTTCCGAAAAATTCGTCATTTAAGAGTAAAGAGGCAAAAACCAGTATTTTCGACCTTTGGTGATTTTTTAAAAATAATGATGTCATACAAATTATGGCTTCTAGAAAAAAACTGTTAATGCATGCTGATATAAAGTTACATAATGTATAAATTTTGTTAATACAATTTTTCAATTAAGCTTACAGTTTAAAAGATATATGCGAAAAACCGTTTTTTTTCTGCCAGTTAACACTATTGAAGTCACAATATGTTGTGACTTATGAGTCGTACGATAAAAAGTGACATATTTTTTTTTTTTTAGAGAATATTATGGTCTTTAAACTGAGCGTAAGATTTTTTTCGACAACTTAAGAGTAAAAAGCAAAAAACAAGAAATTTGAATTTTTTGTCAAACTTTAAAAAAAATATATCTTTAAAACGGTTATTTTTAAGAAAAAAATAATAATGTTTTCTGATAGGGATTCACATAATGTACAAGCTTTGTATTCAGATGTATACAAAAATTTGAACTGTTTAGGAGTTATACGTTAAAAACGACAATTTTTGTAATTTTACGTTTTTTGAAATGTCGATATCTTCTGAACGGTGGATCGTAAAAAAAAAAATTGTCACAATTTTTTTTTTTGGGATGACATAATCTACAAGTTTTGCATGAAACACTTTTCGATAGCATTTACCGTTTCCGAGATTTATGCGAAAAACTGATATTTTCGACATTTAAGCTTGGATAACTATTGACGCGCACATGATTTGTAAATAGACTTTCGCGACAGTATTTCTTATGCCAAAATAAAGACAATTGCATTTAAAAACCTTCACTTGGATTTTTTTGGCAGGTTGGCCTTTTTTTGTACATTTTGCCTGGGCTATAACGGGTTTTCAACATTTGTACGGCAGGTACCGTTTATTTTTGGTTTTAGGAACATGATTTTCAATTATCCTAGAAAATGTTACAACAAAACTTTATAGGTACCAAGTTTTGACAAAATTGACCAAGTTTTAAAAATTTTACAAGAAATATTTAATTTTTTTTTCAAATTTCAAAAAGATTTTCAAAATGTTTTTTTTAAATAATAACGAAACGGTTTCGGGAAAATCAAAAACCAAACAAAATGTTTTGCTTGACATACATAACATTTTGTTTATCAAAATCGTAGGAGTCGTTTTTGAGATAAATAACAATTTTTTTTTCCATTTCTATTTCGGGTCCTAAGAAATCAAAAAATATGTGAGCATTTACCAAAAAACATAAGTTTACCAAGTTTGAAACAAAAAAAAAATGAAATATAACCGTTAAGGCTGTAGGCGGGCAGAATTGCGAAGCCTTCTTTTTTTGTCTTCTCAAGTTCAATTTGTTAACGAATTCATAACTTGCCATATATAGCATACCTATGTATATATCGCAATTTAAAATTGTGATGTGTACCAAAGTAAATATTTGTCGTCAAAATTGTACAAACGATTACTTTTCAAATGCCAGTTTCAAGTTCAATATCATGTAAAAAGATACAGATTTTTGGAAACCAAAAGCTGTTAAGTTATGCATTAGATTTATGTTGCATATCAGCAAACGGGCCTAAATCTGCCTTACCATGGGAATGGAACATTCTCCGCAATGCTTACTCCGTCGAAAGTTAAAATTACACTCAAGGTATCCGAATCGGAAAGGCAAAATACAAAATGCCACTATGAATTTTTCTTGTGCACCATAGGGTTTTTCTTGCACTAAGTTCACTATAAGATCGTAGCTTGTTTTTCTCTTGGCCTCGAAACATAAATTCAAGCTATAAACACAACAATTTAACAATTTACTGCTAATCGGGAACGATGGAGAGCAATCATCAAAACACGATTGGTACGATCTGTATAATCTTTCATGTTATGTAGGCCAATTCAATTAAGGACAGTTAACAAATTTTAATTTCATTTATTAAAAACCACTATGTTTAAAATTGGATTTGAATTCATAAAAAAGCTTTTTATTCGAATGTAACGAAACAAAAATAAACATGGAACTTCTATTACTAAAAAAACACAAAATTATGAATTTAAGTTTACCAAAAATAACGGCAAACTCATAATGATGTATGAAAATACAAAAAAAAAAATAAAAGAACATTAATTCATGGGAATGGTTTCTTAAAAATCAACAAATAAAAACTTGAAACATTATTTTTTCTTACGAAAACAATGCAAAGTGTAACATTTTCGCGAAATCCGATATCGATTGTTTTCACCTAAGTATTTGACTTCGATGTTTCGACCAAAACTCTCAAATCTTTATCACTGAGGTAGCTGCATATGTTTTCTGTGCAATTGTATGGTAGCATGATCGAAAGATTTTTCGATAGAAAATCGAAAAACACATATCCCCGGTCTAGAAGATCTTTTCTGATGATACCTCTCATGATTTTTCCATTTATCAAACCAGAATATGTTGGAAATTTTTGTTTATAATTATCTTTCTTGAGAGCTTCGACAATATTTGGATTCCTTGCATAAATAGCAACACTGCTGATGGGCTTTGATAAAATATCATAGAATGTCACGTTAGTATTGGAGCAAATTTTTTCGCACTTTAGTGTCTCGACTTCTTGTTCGCATTTAGTTTTGAAGTCACACAATTTAGTGGAAGTACCATTCGATGTCACATTTTCCTCTTTCACTGGCAAATTCGCAGCCTTCATCATTATGATGTGGTGCTGAAACACCTCATTAGTTTGATTGCTTGTAAAAATGTTACGTCCATGATCCAAATAGTCAACATCCGAGTCATAGTAGTCGTTGTCGGATCCATAGTAAGCATTATAATCGCTATCGCAATCAAAGCAATCGTAGTCATCATATAAGTCATCATAATCATCGTCTTCATCGTCATCTTCATCCGAACCAAAATGATTAAACAAGCCGTCAAACAAATCGCCGGCTAGCATCATAGGCGATTCGGAACTCTTTTTGCTCTGATTTTTTAAATCACATCCGTATTCGAGCAAGGCCTTAACTATGCGTTTATCGCCTTCTTTGGTTGCAATGTTTAGCGCTGTTCTACCACGATGGTCCATGCTATCAATATCCGCACCATAATTTAAGAGAAGCTCAACAAAGTCGAGGTAACCATTTCTAGCTGCTATATGAAGTGCTGTTGCACCATCTTCATCTTTTTCGTCGATGTTGGCACCATGGTTTAAGAGATATTCCAGAAATTCAGTTTGAACTTCATGAGTTGCAGCGTGTACTGCTGTTGATCCAGATTTTGTCTTGGCGTTTACATCGGCTCCTTTGCTAATGAGCATTTTTAGAATATCAACATTGCCGCCATAACCACTAAGATGTATTGGAAGTGCGCCAGTTTCATCAGCAAACATCTTTGCATTGTATTCAAAAAGAACTTCAACCACATTGAAGTAACCTTTGAAACAGGCGCAATGAAGAGGGGATCTGCCATCAAGTGATCGGGTATTACTATCTGCGCCAGCGGCGAGTAGAATTTTTGCAATTTCACCTTTGACAGCGGAAGTTTGCTCTTTGCCGACTTTGATGTATTTACTAATTAATTCCATACATAAATCTGAATCCAAGGAATCATCCAATTCATTAAGAGCACTAAAATGTAGTGCTGTTTTCCCATCAGCACTAACTTCTTTAACATTCACATTATGCTTCAACAGCAAACGCACCATTTCAATGTGTTCTTTCTTAACCGCGTTTATTAGAAGACCGGAACAATTTGTAACTGAAGCTTCTTCTTCCAGCAAAAGCTTTACCATTCTTATATCTCCGTTCTGTGTGGCATAATACATTGGTGTTTTATTCTTATCATCGACTGAGTTAACGTTCGCTCCGTATTCTATTAGCATTTCTGTAATTTCATATTGTTTTTTTTGTACAGCAGCATGTAGCAAGGAAAAGGATTTCTTTGGCAAATTTGTTAAAAAGCTTTTTACATTTGATGAGGTTTTTAGACAACTTTCAACAATTTGTGTATATCCCTTCTCGACAGCTGTTTGCAGCAATTTTATATCGGGTTCATAAGTGAATCCATGTTGCAAGAGTTTTTCAATGATCAATTTGTATTTTCCCTTTACACCGTTAATCGCTGTGTTCAATGAGCTGTTGTTAATTTTGTTGTTTTTATCAGGTCCATGTTTGAGTATGTGCTCCACCATTTTAAGGTTTCCTAGTTCAACGGCCTTGAGGAGTATGGTCTTACCCGATGTATCTTGAGCATCAACATTTGCCCCATGATCTAACAATTGTTTAACCACCTTTTCTTTTCCGTTGAGTGTTGCACAAAAGACCGGTGTTAGACCTTTGGCTTTAGCATCTACAATTGCGCCGTTTTTGAGTAGTAATTCAACAATTTTTTCGTTGCCTTTCTCAGCGGCTAAATGCAATGCTGTTTGACCATTTTTTTTATATGAATTACTAGCGGCATTAACATTTACTTTGTGCTTTAAAAGTATTTCGACAGCTTTAAAATTTCCCCGTTGAACGGCTGTATGAAGGCAAGTTGATCCGTCATTCTTTTTGGCATTAACAGAAGCACCTCGATTGAGAAGCAGCTGAACTATATCTAATTTATTTCGAAAGACCGCAGTTTGGAGTGCTATTGCACCATATTCGTTTCTTGCATTAATATTTGCCCCTTTATCCAGAAGCATTTCCACAATTTCCGGTTGGTCATTAAGGGCAGCAAAATGAAGTGGAGTGTCCTTGCATTTTTTTCGCCTATTATTGTTGTTAACTTTGGCGCCACTCGTAAGAAGTAATTTTGTTATTTCTTTGTGTTTGTTTTTAGTAGATATGCAAAGCAGGACATATCCCATTGCCCATGCTTTGGAGTAGGATAAGCTATATGTTTCAATAATCTCTTTAGCAAGTGTATGATTACCGTCACGGACGGCTTGGAATAAGCTGTTGTTAACATCCATTATCTTCAAATTCTAGTGAAAATTCAAGCAGCGATGCAACATTGGATGATTTAGGGGAAAGAAGATTTTTTGATTATTTTTGTTTGTAGATGTGATTGTGTATCTGTAAATGTTAAAAGATATATTTATTAGTCCAAGTTTCTAGCCTGATGGCATGCTTGTTAAAACATTCGTTAATGTACCTATTCCCTGTCCAATAAATTTGTGCAGTACAGGGAAGATAGGACGTCTGTATCTCACTCTAACTGTAAGAAATAATTGTGCAGGGTTTCCGTGATGCATATTGTAAAATTGTAAAAAGCTCCGATGGGTTGCCATCTATGCTTTATTATTAGTTTAAACTAATGAGAACTTCATTTTACAAAAATCATTAATTGAATTCTTTAAATGCAAATCTCTAAATACAGAATCACATATTATTTCATCTAGGATTATTTCCTAATATCAATACAAATTAAGGACAAAACCGCACGCGCTCTAAATCCATTCAAATAAACCCCTTTTCTTATTTCAATCAGCCAAATATATTTTTGACGCCTAAAAAAAAAAGAAAACGGCAAAATTTTGTCTTCAAGTATCCTTAAACGCTTATGAAAAGCTTCCATTCTTGAAAGTTCCCTTACAAAATCAAAACAAAAAGATTTGTAAGCATTTCAATTGCCACGGTAGCTCCGATTGGATGTGCTTATTTTTGACACACACAAATGATTGTAAACGAGTAGACGATCAGTACGGCTCGTGCAAAAGGCATTTCGTAAGGGCATGTACCCTTGCTGAATAAAAAAAATATTAATAAAACGTTAAATTTAACACGAGCTGTTGCGCTGTTGGGTTAAAAAATAAAAATTAGGTCATAATTTTTTTGTACTTACGATATTATTATTTTGACTGAAACTTATGGGTTTTTGCAGTAAAAAATACAGAATTTGATGCGGAAATTGATTTTTTGTGTGGCAAATGGAATGATATTTAATTACGATCTATTTATTTTAAGCACCTTATCCGGCCAGACCTATGGACTGATTTTAATGCCCAACATCTAGGATGGAACGACAGAACTACATCCGAAGCTGGAAACTTCCTGGTGAATTTGTTGGATGAGCACCATTCATTCATAGGGTGGTTTCATCTAACTTCATCGACATCGTATACGAGTTGCAGAATTACTCATTCAGGACCCTTAGTGGATATACGGACCACGAGCCAGTGGAAGTGCACATCACACTGGGGAAACCGATTAAACATATTCACAACGAAATCGAAGAAGCTATCGAAACAATGGAGCTCACCATAAACATAAACAACGCCGTGAACGAGAAAAAGTGGCGAAGAGGAAGACTTCGAGGGACCAGTACCAGCATTTGCCAGAAGGGAGTCTAAGGCCTTACGATCATCGACTACGAAAGCGACTACAGAGGATCCTTCAAAGGGATTGGAATACGGCCAACAGCTGCTACCAAATGTTAAAGAGCGAATTCAATGTACACCAATTATGTTGAGGAATGCTCTTCAACATTTCAACAACAACCAATTTCAAAAAAGGCTACAATACAACAAAACCTGGACCGAATGATAAATAAAATCCACGGCAAAAGACAACAAATTCCAGAAAAAATCAGTACCAAACAAGGGGACCTCACGGCGGCGACTCTGGACAAAGCGGAAGAATTTGATAAATATTTTGAAGAAAATTTCGTGCCCTGCATTCTTAGAGAAAGTCAAGTCAACAATCCAGCAGCTACAGCAAACTCATTTTCAACTATGATAACCCTGCCAAGGATCCCCAACCGACTGAAAGCTTCACCAACCCCGAAGAAGTGACTGAGTTAATCAACAGTGGACGACCAAAAAAGTCATGCAGGCCAGACATGATTTCCAACTTCATCATAAGTACATTTTCCCAAGTCATGGTACTATTCCTCACGATCTGGGTCAACAACTGCTATTCTCTGATGAGATGGAAGACAGCGAAAATAGTACCGATGCCGAAGAAAGTCGACAGGTGTCCCGTACCGAACAACACCAGCAAAATCCTTGAAGGACTAATATTGTTCGGAGGTTGAACGCATTCTGAACCACTAAGAACATCATTCCGGATATGCAGTTTGGATCTCGGGAGAAACATTCGACTCTACACCCACTCGTGAAGTTCCAGAACGACATTGTTAGCTACCTCAATAACTATCAGGTTGTTGTTGGGTGCCTCATAGTCATGGGTATAGAGAAAGAATTCGACAGCATTTGGATACGGGGGCTAATACACAAGTTACCTATTTTTAATTTTCTCGGTACGCTAATAAAAATAGTTTCCAGTTTTCCAATTCCAGATCGTTTTTCGTTGAGATTGAGAACAAAAATCCAACAACCAATAACATCAGACCAGGAGTTCTCCAAGGACAAAGGTTAGGACCGTTTCTTTGCAATATTTTCACATCGGATCAACCTCATCCCAGCAATTCTATGAATCTACTTTATTAAGATGATTCGCTAACATACGCCAAATCCATGTTTCCAGTCATTGCAGCAAGAATAGTAGAGGAACACGTGAGTCAACTGTGGGAATTCTTCATAAGATGGGGTATCAATGTCAACGCAGCCAAATCTGAGTTGGCTTGCTGACGACGAAATTATGGGTGAAATATCTGGTCATCAACTTCTAGGAGAGTTTACGTTTCAACCCAGACGTTACAGCTACTGTGAAAAATCAAACTTCATTTTCCACCGAATCCAACATCTAATGCGGAAAAGGGATGTACTGAGCCAGATGACAAAGTTGCTTCTCTAAAAGCAACTTCTTAGACCGATGATCCAAATATGGATTTCTTAAATCGTTTACTATTTCCAAATCCAGCATAAAAATGTTTGACTGTTTGAAAGGAAAATATTGCGGATCTGCACGGGACTTCACTTTAATCAACGGCGATGAAAGTATTAAGTAACAAGCGAATCTACGAATCATCCGGAATAACTCCCCTGGAAAAACACATCATAACTGCTGTCGAGCAACATTAGTAGGATGTGAGCACTTCTAGACGAACGAATTATTTCTGACAATGACGATGAGGCAATTCCACGAGTCATTATTGAATTAGTTTTGTCATTTTAATGACAAATTTTATAACACTTTTGTCATTCGTGTAAATCCGGCATAAGGTGTTTGTGGATGAGACAGCTACGATTGAAGCGTTGGAAAATTACCTACGAGATACCGACGAATATCCTCGAACGCGACATCAAAAATTGGAACGTCCGCATGGACGAGATATGGCGCAGTTTCGGCCATCATTTGGAAGGGATTATGTTTAAAAAGTGTCAAGAATGGATCTTTACTTTATGAATTTTACCAATTTTTTGTGTAACTTTTCCACTGTGATTATGTAGGCTCTTTTGGTCTTTTTGTAAAAGATGCGAATAAAAACAATCTTATTCCATTATTTTCCCAACGTTTCGTGAGTATTCCTCACTTCTTCAGGGGTTATATTTATTCAAACTAATAAAACAAAAGATTTTACCCAATATTTGAATTTTTTGTGTTATTTCGCATTAAAAAAAAACATAAAATTAGGTCCTTTATATGCGAAGCAAATTCAAGTTTAATGTTATATCATGTAAGTTAGAAATAAGAGCCAATTGTATACATATACTTCATTTTAATAAATAGTATTATATTAATATATATTTCGATACCTGTCCCTTTCTTTGTCCACAGATATGGTAAGGACAGCTGTTGCAAAAACGATATCGGTCGATACGTAATAACTTGGAAAGCTCAACAGACATCGGCAAACGATCAAATTAGGATACTTATTAAATAAGCGTTTTATCGATATATGAAACGTGGTTTTAGTTCCGATGATCATGGTTTCTTTATTAAGACATTGGGTGGGTGACTGTAAACATAATTAAAACAGAAAACAAAGAGGTTGGTTATTAGCGAATGCAACTATGGTGACTTAACTAAAGCATTTGATAGAGTTTCCCATACAACACTTCTTTATAAAGTAAACCGTTATGTATTTCCTGTTTGGTTAATAAATTGGATAAAATCCTACTTAGAAAACAGAACTCAATTTGTCAAATTGAAAAACTCCATCTCCAGAACAATAAACGTTTTATCTGGAGTTCCTCAAGGCAGTCATATTGGACCTATTCTTTGTATAATCTTCTTCAATGGTATTCACTTGGCTATTCTGTACAGTAAGATTTTAATGTTTGCTGATGATTTTAAACTTATTTATGGTTTTAAAAGCCCTGTTTCTACAACACGATATCGATAATGTGTCGGAATGGTGTTTACAAAACGGAATGGATCTAAACTCTAATAAATGTAAGATAATGACCTACTCTCGGAGACGATATCTGCATGAGTCCTTTTATTTTGTTGACACTGCTCTTGTTTCTAGAGTAGAAATGTTCAACGATCTGGGTGTTCTTTTTGGTGGTAAACTCTCATTTAATCCGCACATCGATACAATAATCAGCAAAGCAAGAGGCCGACTTGGATTAGTAATGAGATTCTCTAAGGAGTTTGGCGAACCTTACATTTTAAAAACACTTTATTGTTAACTTGTTCGGCCAGTGTTAGAATATTGTAGCAGCGTTTGGTGCCCTAGTTATGTCATCCATAAAAAGAAAATTGAAAGTGTTCAAAAACGCTTTCTGTTGTATGCCCTTCGACATCTTCCATGGAACCCAACTCAACACTTACCACCATATGAAAGCCGACTCAGTTTTATAAACTTATCGACACTACAGAAAAGGAGAGAGGTAAATAATGTCATGTTCCTTTTTAAACTTTTGGCAGGATCTATCGACTCATCTTATATAATAAGCCGCCTCAACATCAATACGCATCCAAGACTAACAAGAAATCCAGAATTTTTCTACACATCGTTCTCTAGAGTCAATTATGGTCTAAATGAATCTCTTAATGTTATGAGTAGAAACTTTAATAAATATTTTAGCATAATTGATTTTAATAAATCTGAAACTAGTATTAAACACATTTTATATTCAAGACTATAGGATCATTAATCTATTTAAGGACTATTGGTATCTAATAATTCGTAAAATTAAATGAATTGTTAACATTTAAAATAACTTAGACATAACAGTCTGTAGTTAAAAAAAAAAAAAACTGTACGTCCAAAATTAGCAGATCATTATAAGCCACAAAGCAAATAAATAGTAGTACAGTAACTATATACATTCACGTATGCGTCAAATCTGTGGTATTTCTGATTTTTTGCTGAGTTGTTTAGAACATTGGCCTATTAAATAACCTTAGTTTTCGACCTCGAGCGTGGACCGCGTCATGGTCAAAAATCGAAAAAACCGCGATTTTGTTATTGGCGATTTTAGTCCTAAAGTAATTTTAAATAAAAACCTTGTTCTACGATTTCAAAGTAACCTACTTTGCTCGAATTTGAGCCCAAAACTATCTCTGTAGACCAAATGGTTTCCAAGATACAGCATATCAAAATGTGCTAGAAAAAAAATACAGCAATGTGTTATCAAACAATATAATGGAAAATAAGGAATGGTTGACATTAATGCATCAAAGCACTGGAGCGTGTAGGTTGAGCCAAAATAATAGGACAATCATACTGGAAGGGGGTCGATATACCCCCGTTAAGATGGGAGGGGCAATTAGCTGAAAATATGACTTAAGGTAGAAGCAACACTATCGAAAAACAATGGTATTACCCACAATATTCTCCTATAGATTATCTTGAACCCAGAAACTCATTCTTGAATTTGATTTTTAAATGAAGTTATTTTAATCGATAGTTTTTGAGAAATTAATTCCAAACTCAACATTCTGAAAAATAATTTTCTATTATTTACTTAGTAGACACAGGGTCCTTGGGCAAATTTCTTTTTCAATATTTTAAGTTTGGAAGATAATTTCTCAAAAACTATCGATTAAAATAACTTTATTTAAATGACAAATTCAAGAAGTTTCTTATATTTATTAAACATCATAACACAAAGTAATAATACGTTATGTAGTATCCGTACTTTTGCTTTGTTGTTGTTTACAGCGTAAAATTTTGCTGCGCTGCGTATACACTTACCAATAAAAAAGGCCTATTGATGGCAACAAATTACGTAGACATAATTTGGAGCGGTAGGTATTTAAAATATAATACCTACTTATTTTCTGTTCACATTTTTTTTGCATTTCAAAAGTGCATTTTGGTGATATCGCGATATCGCTGCCAGGTTCATGCAATTAAAAATTGTTTATATGGCTCATTAAGTCAATAAGAACGATCTTTAATTAATATTTATTCATTCCTAGAAATCACTAATGACCCGATTTTGCCATTCATTTAATGATTTTCTAGAGGTATTTTCGTCAATGCTTGGTTTTTGCCCTCCCAATAACACTAAATCAAAATGTTATAGGTAGGTTCTAACAAGGATTTATGATAATCAAATGTCGATTTCGATTCAACAAATTTTTTTTTATCTTTTTCATACTTCACTTTCTATTCAACAAAAAAAATCGATTTTTTTGGTGGTCTAATTCGATTTAGATCAATTTTAAAAATCTTGATTTCAGCAAAGATATACACAGATTTTCACAAACTTGCCCACAAACCAAATCAAAGCGACATTTTTATCCAAATCAATAGAAAATGGCAATCATACAATTTCAAACATAGATCAAATCACGTTTTGAGTTCTTTTTACCACGATTGATATAAAGTCTGACCACCAAATACAAAATTGTTGAATCGAAATCGACAAAAGTGTGAACAAACTGGCCCTCAAATAAAAAAGTATAGAACTAAGTAAGAGGAACCTATGTTGTTTAGCTGGATATAGTAAAGTAAGTACATAGCAACTAAACCGAGGGAACGACGATAGGTAGTTCTGATGGCTAATGCCTCCAATCAAATTTTGGAACTACATTTAATTAGAATCTCTTAATAAAGTTAAAATTGAAAGGAACTATTGCACTTTTTTTTTTTTGTTTGCAGTTTACATTATGTATGTATGTATGTATTCTACATATTTCTGCATAAATTCTATGTAAATATATTTTATTGAAAAACTGTGTTTGCAATTCCTTATAAATATAGGCACAATTTATGAATTTGCATGCCTCATCAAATTTAAACAAAAAAAAATTGGCGGCAGGACTCATAGGACAAGGCGATATGCAGCAAGTTATCACATTCTTTGTGTCGCAAATTACATAGGCAAGACGCAAAAAAAACTTTAACCGGTAAAATTTTTCCATTGAATATGTACATAAGTATATATACTCGAAAATAACGAACTTAACAAATTTGAATAAACTAATGTTTAATTCTTATTTTTAGAAATGTAAAAATAAATAAAACTTACACAGCTTATTGATAAGTTTCCACTTGGGTTAAGTCTTCTTCAATATTCAATTGTTTTAATATAGTATTTTGTTCAAAGAAAACTTAGAAAAAACGTAGCTCTTTTAAGAAAATAGTTTGAAATATTTTGCCGAAAAACCAAAAGCAGCTGCGACCCTACGATTGTTGAATGTTGCACAAATGATAAATGAAGTTAAATTTTGAAAAAAAAAAAAAAATAATAATAATCGAATCAAGTGCGGAATAGAGAAGGAAACGTCAAATTATAAAATATCGATAAGTCCCGGTCTACATTGAACGATATTTTCAGTGCCGACAAAAAATTGTTGTTGTAATCGTGTGCGATTGAGAGGTACAGCCGACATGATCCTTCCAGTTTCGGCCGATTTTTCCATTCAGCACGGGAAAAATCGTTCAATGTAGACCGGGACTAACCGAAGTACATCAATGTCCCGGTCTACATTGAACGATTTTTCCCGTGCTGAATGGAAAAATCGGCCGAAACTGGAAGGATCATGTCGGCTGTACCTCTCAATCGCACACGATTTTTTGTCGGCACTGAAAATATCGTTCAATGTAGACCGGGACAATTAATCGAACTCAAAAAATTTAAAGGCTTAACTACATTCAAAACTTTTGGCAAAAAGTACAAAAGTGAACAACAACATAGTCTCGGTCTACATTGAACGATTTTTCCCGTGCTGAATGGAAAAATCGGCCGAAACTGGAAGGATCTTGTCAGCTGTACCTCTGTTTTTTGTCGGCACTGAAAAAATCGTTCAAATCTAGACCGGGACATACATACTGTAGTGACACCTGCTAACGAGAAAACGAACAAAAATTGTGTTTAATGCCTAAAATTTCTGACATTTAGAAAAAAAAACAATTTACTTCCGCCGTAAATAAAGATATTCGATTTTTATTATGGAAAATATTACATTACTTTAGGGGTATTCACGATCCGATGCAACTGGTCTAGTATCATTGCAAAAGTGTAAAATTGAAAAATTTTCTTCCAAACTGACAACGACACCAGTCAAATTTTACACTCCATGTTGCAATGGGGCTAGGGTATAGCAAAAATGCAAAGCTGTTGCAAGATTTAAGGCAGTTTTGTTGTTATAAAGCAAGAATATTTTTGAATTTTACACTTTTGCAATTATACAAGACCAGTTGCATCGGATCGTGAATACCCCTTTTATATTTTCAGACGTATGTATATACTGATAATGATGGAACTGGTCTGATCCCTGAGGACTTTCCTAGCACAGCGTTGGAAAAATGTAAGTATTCCTTGTAAAGTTTTACAGAAAACATCATTTTCTCTAGCCCGCTGGGATTTTGATTGCTTCCTGTATTGGCGAACGACTTGGAGTTTGGAGCGTGTGTTCTTCTCTTTTCTCTTGAATTGAATACATTTTTGTATCGTCTTTATTTTTGTACTAAACTTGTTTAATTAACTCTATTTATTAAAACACAAATTTTAATTTCTTTCCCGAACCAAAACAAAATCGTCAGCTGCCAAGATAAGGTTTGTTCATAGTTTGTTCCCATAAAATTTCCCCAGAGCAGTAGCATCTATTAGTCGGTTTCATAACTGTTTCTTTTGAATGTGTTGGTATTATACTTTTGCACAAAAGTAAAAGTTAAAAGTGCTCTAACTTTTACTTTTGTAAAATTTGAGATACGAGATAGGATTGGTTAGCATGTTGGAAAAAGACAAAACAATTTTTTCACTTTTGTACAAAAGTGTGTTGAATGTAGTTAAGGCTTAACCCCGTTTAAAGGCCTTCCACACTAGCGCACTGTGTATTAATACATGTCAAAAAAGTGGGAAACAAATCATGTAGAATAGTGTGGAAACAAAATATGGCAGCCCAGCCTACACAACCCGACATTCTATCCCAAACGATTTGACATGTGTTAATACATGAAGAATTTTAGCAATGGTTTTAATTCTATCCCACATTCTATCACACTATTTTTTAGGTTAAGGTAATGTATTAATACAAGTAAGTGTGGAAGCAAAATATGAAAAGCCATTTCTTTCCCACAAATTTGGCAGTCGCGTTGAATTCTTTCCCACTTTCAATTTGACATGTATTAATACAAAGTTGGGTAGTGTGGAAGGGCAATTACAAGCAGCACCGAAAAGTCGAGTTGGATTACAGGCCGACATCACAGGCCGTACCCCGTTTACAAGCAGAATCGAAAGCTCGAGTTGGATTAGGGTCGGGTTTTCGACCCAAGTTTTTCGTCACGTGAGTTGAGACCACCATTTAAAGTTGAGTTGATATGGTGTTCAGATTACAGTTGAAGGAATGGCTTAAATAAAATCATTTCACAGAAAATGAATTTAAGTAATGCTTGGCATAGCTATGAAAAAATAAATAATTTTATAAATAATTTTAAATTGGGAAAGGGACATAATCCCGAATCCCAAAATCCCGAATAGCTGAAATTGGGAATCTCGAATTCAATAATCCCGAATGACCAAAATCCCGAATGCCAAAATCCCTAATGGACAGAATATCGAATAGATAAAATCCCGACTGCCAAAATTCCGAATACATTCGAAATTGACCCCGAATTTCAATACTCTTTAGTACTATTTTAATGATTTTTAGTACTACTTCAGTCTTCCGTCCACTTTTTTTTATGACAAGAAAATATCTCTTCGAGAATCATTTCCGTTCTTAAAAGAACGAATAAACGAAACAAAAATAAACTTAAAAAATCGATAAAAGTAGGTACATTTCACTTTTTGTATATCCACATAAATTTATAAAAAAAGTTTAAAAGGCAAAAAAAAAAACAAACGAAATTTCGGTTTAAGGTTAGACCGCACACAACTGCAGCGGAACTACACTTCACGACGAGACAAAATATTATTTGTATGAAATTGTATGAGCTAGATCGCACTAAGCGGCAACTGAACTTCAAAAAATTACATACAAATTATTGTGAATCGCAGTTCCGCCTTTTTTTTAGTAAAGAACAATGTTTATGGCTATTAGTATACAAGAGCCGACAGCAAATTTTGGGAGTGGATGTATAACCAAAATCTGAGTATGAGGGTTAATAGGTGCATATATCGAAATCAAAAATCTGTCAGGTTTTTTGTTCAGCCTTTGATGAGGGTGGGGATTGAAAACAGAGATTTTCTTAAATTATTATCAGGGGTATTAACACTTCTATCAATTTTTTGAAAATACATTATGATGCTCTGTCATTTTCCCTAAGTCCAAACACCTTAATCTTTATGATATGACCAGTAAAACTCAAGATATAAGCATTTTAAGCGAGCCTAATCGTTTTTTTTTTTGGAGATTTATAAACCGCGAAAAATCAACAAAACTAAGTCACCAAAAAAAGTCGATTAAGGTTCGTTTAAAAAGCTTATATCTTGAGTTCTATTGGTCATATCACATAGGTTAAGGTTTGGACTTAGGGAAAATGATAGAGCATCATAAAGTATTTTCAAAAAATTGATGGAAGTGATAATACGCCGCCTGATAAGAATTTTAGAAAATCTCTATTTTCAACTTGCCAAAGGCTGAACAAAAAACCTGACAGACTTTGGATTTCGATATCACAAAATATGCACCTATTAACCCTCATACTCAGATTTTGGTTATACATCCACTCCCAAAATTTGCTGTCGGCTCTTAGACTATATGTTTTTCAAAAAATCAACCTTTTCGATTTGCAACCTATTTCTTAGAATAGCTTGAATTCTTAGCTTTTTTGTTATTATTTTTGATTTTGGAGGTTGTATTCCACATCTCATCTTTTGATCTTTTCTTGATCTGTTCTTTTGATAAGTTCTGATTTATTTGGTATGTGCCGGCATGGTGCTTTCCAACAACGACTTTTAAGCCTGATCCACATCTGTGTGGTGTGTTGTGTCGTGGAGTCGTGTGTCGCTGTCATTCCATATATTTTATGCGCCACACTGCAACACAACACACGAGACAAATATGGTTCTACGCATATGAAATACATTGTAGCGATAGCGACACACGACTCTACAACACAACACACGACACAGATGTGGATCAGTCTTTAGTCGCCTGTGCCATGCTTCAACACTATTTTGAGTTCGCGGGAAGATCTCCATGGCAGCAGTAGCACCTGTGGTCCAAAAACTGGGATCATATTTAGACAAATGATTGGGATGCTTGCCGTTTACATAGTTTTCTTTAAACCACTTGCCAACGATCTTAAATATCTGAAGAGTGCCGTGAAATATGGTTCAACCTCTTCATGGAGAATAAAAGCCAAGCTTTTTATCATCCTTATTTCAAGACTTTAACTTTCTTTAGTACCGTATTTTTGAGCAAAGCCCAACTTCTGTACCCGTCTCAACAAAATTTGACCAAAGTGGATCAAAAAGCCTTTGAACTCAGCTTGCTGAATTTTTAATTGTTTTTTCAAAATCCGAGATAATTATTTTGGGACTAATAAGGAGCATTGTATTTACAAGCGAACTTGCAGAGCTCCATGAACACGTCATTATACGGTTCTTTGGTACGACGGCTCATCAAGCAAAAGACGAGTGATACAACTGACCCCTCGATGTATCCATGAATGGAAAAAAGTTGCGACATTCTGTGGCACGATAAAAAAAGTGCCGTCCATAAGCCAACAAGTGGATTCACTTAGTAGTTTTAGAGAACTTGGAGTACCAAGAAGAATATTTTTTCCGTTCTCATAGTCAGATTCGGCCAAAACAAAAACTTACCCCATTTTCAGGAATTTGAATTTCTTGAAGTGTTTTTTGTTCCGAAACTGAACCGTTTCTCACGCGTTTTATTGTCTTTTTTAGTGCAAGTTTATTTGGCAAATAAACTCGTGTACTGGGCTCTGCTTCCCAGTGGCGATTCCTGGTCCTTAGTATTGGTTTAGCTAAGTGGTCTAGGGAAGGTTAAAAAAAAATCATATTTTTTTTAATTTTATTGATAACGACAATTAATAAAAAACATTAATAAAATAATATAAAATAAAAGTTTAAAAATGTATCGATATATAAATTCGTTTCATCGTTCGACGGAAACAAAATTATCGATGACTTTATCATAAAAATCGTCACTTTCTATAACAATTATATAAATATAAATATCTACATCCTATATTTATATGATTTTGTGTTGCAACAAATCTTAAATTTAACCTTACCTACCCACATTAATATATGAAGGTATGTATGTACCAGGTACTTATCTATTAAACAATTTAGTTCACGTTCAAAGCTATGTAAACAATTTTCATGTTAACGGTCAGCCGATAAGAGGTAGATACTTCTGGCGACATAATGCCAAAAGACATTTACGATTATTTAACTATGATCTATTTTATTATAATAATATTATTTCTAGGTTCTAGAATAGGTATATGAATTTACTTTCAACTCACTTCTCAAAAAAAAAAAAAAAAAAACAATATCGCGCTCTCATATTTCAAAGCACCACAATCCACAAATATATTTACTCACAATTAAAATTAACTCAAATACAAAATAATTAATTAATTTCGCACTTTTAGGATTCAATACGAATCAACTGTTTATGTATATTTCGCAAATAGCCCAGTCAATTTGACAATAAATTCGCAAAGCGCGATTTAGTTCTGCATTTCTGATATGTTGTTAGGGCATGTTAGAGTAGTCTGTATCTAAGTTTGCAGCTCGAAAAACCTGTGCTCGCTGCAGGAAAAATGCAACAGTGAAAAAAAACGCTAAAATCGGCCCATTTTTTCCGACATTTTTCTTTATAACTTTGGAATATGCAACTAAGGAAAAAACCGTCCATTATAAACTTGTTTGTTATAAAATTTTCTACAAGACCACATCAGTTTTAAATTCATGCATGTAATATTTGTGTTGCTATCTTACCATGAATTAAAACAAAAATCTGAAAAACAAAGTAATTTTGAAACAATCAAAAAATAGGTCAAAAATTGTCCAATTCTGCTTTAAATTTGGAATCAAATAGTCTAGAGTGTAACAAGACGGAATGCAACACGCAATGTTTGCATCATTGTTGTGGTCAAAGTAGGACACTTAAGTTGGCACTGATTTTTGTACACGTACTTGGAACCCTTAACTATCATAAAGTATAGTTATAATATGTTTATCTTTTTTTAAGCAATTTTGGTTAGCGAATTTGAAAGTTTCGAAAATGTTCACGAAATTACATATTTAAATACCAAGTGTACAGTTTTCGGAAGTTTTAAAATCGATACCAAAGTTGCAAAAAAAGATATAAATATCATAACTGTATTTAATTATTGTTAAGGGTTCCAAGTACGTGAACAAAAAAATCAGTGCCAACTTAAGTGTTCTTATTTGACCACAGCAGTGATGCACACTGCTTGTTGCACTTAGTTAACATCATGTTTCTTTCCAAAACTATTTGACCAATTTGGATCGAATTTCATCTTGTAATACTTTAGACTCTTTGATCACAAATTTTTAGCATAATTGGACAATTTTGGACCTATTTTTTGATTGCTTCAAAATTACTTAGTTTTTATGAAATTTTTTTTAAATTCATGGTAAGATAGCAATTTAATTTATTTATTCATCGGTCATTTAATGTGGTCTTGTAGAAAATTTTATAACAAATAAGTTTATAGTTGGACGGTTTTTTCCTTAGTTGCATATTTCCAAAGTTATAAAGGAAAATGTCGGACAAAATGGGATGAATTTAGCGTTTTTTCACTCTTGCATTTTTCCTGTAGCGAGCACAGGTTTTTCGAAGTTGCAAACTTAGATACAGACTACTCTAACATGCCCCAACAATATATCAAATATACAGAACTACATCGCGCTTTGCCAACTGAGCGCTTTTTTTGGAATTATTGACTGTGCTAAAAGAACACTAATAATAAAACAATAAGCACACGCATTCATCCTTCCTACCGCATTTTCCTAGAAACATAATACCAAAAGAAAGAAAGAGATGACAGAAAACGAACCCAAAATGTAACTAGGTACCTGGAGCTGCTTGGTCCCGGTCTACATTGAACGATATTTTCAGTGCCGACAAAAAATTGTTGTTGTAATCGTGTGCGATTGAGAGGTACAGCCGACATGATCCTTCCAGTTTCGGCCGATTTTTCCATTCAGCACGGGAAAAATCGTTCAATGTAGACCGGGACTTGCATAGTCCCGGTCTACATTGAACGATTTTTCCCGTGCTGAATGGAAAAATCGGCCGAAACTGGAAGGATCATGTCGGCTGTACCTCTCAATCGCACACGATTACAACAACAATTTTTTGTCGGCACTAAAAATATCGTTCAATGTAGACCGGGACATACCTGATGTATCGTGCTTTATCGCATCATAGTCCCGGTCTACATTGAACGATTTTTCCCGTGCTGAATGGAAAAATCGGCCGAAACTGGAAGGATCATGTCGGCTGTACCTCTCAATGTCCCGGTCTACATTGAACGATTTTTCCCGTGCTGAATGGAAAAATCGGCCGAAACTGGAAGGATCATGTCGGCTGTACCTCTCAATCGCACACGATTACAACAACAATTTTTTGTCGGCACTGAAAATATCGTTCAATGTAGACCGGGACAATCGCACACGATTACAACAACAATTTTTTGTCGGCACTAAAAATATCGTTCAATGTAGACCGGGACATACTTACGCTTACGCTTTCATTTATTTAGCTGGGCTTTGCTTAGGACATGTGTAGTAAAACGCTCTTGTATTTTAGATTGTATTGTATTTGTGTTTGTATTTGTATTTTGAATAGATATTATTAAAAATTGTATGCAATTTGGTAGCGCGGATATTGTAAGCTTTCAAGGAAAACTTGTTGTATGAGAATTTTGTGTTGTGTGTACTGTGCTGTGTTAGAACAATGTGGGTAGGTTAGGTAGGTATCTATTTTTTTTTTTATTATTATATCAATGCTCTTTGTAGGGAATTTGGTTTTGGTATCGCATATTGTAACGCTGAGGCAGATAGGAAGATGGGAGTTTTGTGTTGTGTGAATGAAAATATGATTTGAAAATAGGTAGGTGGGTAGTTTTTTTCTATTTATGATATTGATTATTGCAATTAAAGGTTAGACCGCACTAGGCGGAACTGCACGGCAGCGGAACTGCGATTCAAAATAATTTGTATGAAATTGTATGAAGTTCAGTTGCCGCTTAGTGCGATATAGCTCATACAATTTCATACAAATAATGTTTTGCCGCGTCGTGAAGTGTAGTTCCGCTGCTGTTATGTGCGGTCTAACCTTAATCATTATCATTAAGGTTAGACCGCACTAGGCAGAACTGCACTGCAGCGGAACTGCGATTCAAAATAATTTGTATGAAATTGTATGAAGTTCAGTTGCCGCTTAGTGCGATATAGCTCATACAATTTCATACAAATAATGTTTTGCCGCGTCGTGAAGTGCAGTTCCGCTGCGGTTGTGTGCGGTCTAACCTTTATTTCAACATTACATTACATAATTTATTCATTTAAATTCTTGGTTTAGCGGCGATAAACCTGCTAACTGAGAGGAATCTGCTTCCACTACACTGTCCCTAATAATTTGTGAAGGGGGAAAAGTTTCCTGCACCTTGGCCTTCACTATCACATTTGTTAAACTTACACTAGTTTGATAAGCTAAAGGATCGTGACTATAAATCGTCGTATTTTTTTTAATCACATATGTTCCTTCTCTTTCATGTGAAGTCACAATACGACACTTGCACTCTAAAGTTTTTCTGTATGCACAACACCAAAAAATTGAATCTTTTACTTTTTTCTTTTAATGAAAAATATAGCCATCAATCGACAATTTAATTTTGCCCTTATTGGATTTGATCACTTGAATATTATTAGCCGTGTTTTTTTGCAGGGTCAAATAAAATTGTCGAAAAAAACGACATCCGAACTTAGCAGTCATCGAAGCAAAAATGCCCAGCACTATCATGAAACTCAGATATCCCCATCACTACCTTTCAGCGCTTGGAAAAGCATGCAAAATAGAAACAAAATAAATTCAAATAAAAAGAAATCTCGTATTGAAAATTATTCCGATCGTTAATAAAACAAAAAAAAGTAAAAAAAACGCAATTTTAAATCACAAATCAGAACCATATTAATTTACAAAACAATGGTCGACCATTGTTTTTCGTTTATAAAAAATATTTTCATTCGTTGGCTCAGATATTTTGACGTTTTTATTCAAACTATCGATAAAAAAATAGTATTTTGAGCTGGCAGTACTTTTTCTATCTGATCTTAAGTTAAGAACCGATAATTATCTGGACTTATATGCCGTTTTCACTGGGCCAAATGAGGTAATTTCGTTGCAAATTTTCCAAATGAGATCCAAATTACCTCATTTCCCATACAAAATCACATTTCAAAATTAGGTAATTTCAACCTTATTTGCACGAAATTAGGTTGGAAATTAGTTGAATGCATCCAGCGGGAATCAGTTTCAAAAGCTCTTGAAAGCTTTTGTATGAAAATATCAAAAGAAAACAACAAAAATAAAATGAGTAAGATGTCAAATGAAATTAGCTAATTTGATAATGAAAACACTTTTTTGCCAAATTTCGAAATTACCTCATTTGGGCTCTAATGAAAACGTAGTATTAGCTAAGTTCATATGGACTTCAGTTGTTTTTGTATTTTACATGTAAATTCCTTAGTTCAGATGTTGTTTTTTTCGTCAAATTCTATCTGAACCTGCAAGAAAACACGGCTATTATTATCCATTTTGTTTACTTCACTAAAATTTCTTTGAATACACTTCACTAACACTGATCACATTTCAAATTTGAAAAGATTTCATTTCAAGTTTGCTTAATAGCAAGTTATGAGAATCAACAAGAACGAACCAAATAATTTAAGAAATTACACCGCCGAATAAGGCAAAAAAAAATTTTTTTGAACAAGAACAACAACTTAAAGGCGCTACCACCAATTGTTTGGATGGAGATATAGCTTTTTCGTGCTTTGCCACTTTTGCACTCACTCATCAGTCTCCTTTTTTGTGGTGCTTTGCTTTAATCCAATTTTATTTGAAAAACTTTTTATGCACACCATAGGATTCGAACCCACGCATATCAGATTTGCTCAGTCTTAGCAGTCGTGTGCACTACGCACTCCACCGCTTTAGACCACTGACATCACAGGTCGAGATGTGTTTTTTGTTTATCAAATGCATTTGGAGCATCAGCATTTTTATAAGTACCTTTAAGTATATTGTCTTGTTCCGCCTCCTTTTTTCTCCATACCTTATTTCGATAGACTACAATTCGCAGTACGTATCAAAGGGGGGAGAGGTTGGAAGATCGGTAACGAACCAGACTATTAAGTTATTATTGTTATTATTGTACTTTTCGTACTAGAATGTCAGCTTATTAGGCTTGACCATTCTTTATTCCGTCAATTTCATTGAGTTTTTGAACAACAACAACACATTGACACTAACATTGATGAAAACCAAATCGATTTTGTTTCTCATCAATGTGGTCAATGTTCATTGAAAATGACATTGAAGAGCATACAAACGATCAATACCCAGCGAAAACAGAAATTTTCACGAACATTGACAATAAACATTGATCGTCTGTAGGCCCTTATAGGGTATAATCCCAAATGATTTGTACTATGCTGAGAGAACATAATACAAAAAAGTATTCCGAATGGCGAGTCGAACGTTCGACTCAAGTCGAACGTTTTTAAAATCAGATGGCTTGGTTTTAAGAATAGCAAACTGCGACGTTCGTAAAGAGCAACATCTCAATTCAACACATTATTGACTTTTTAGCCGAATATAGTTAGGTGAGCCATACACGGTAGTGTCAAAAGTCAGATTCGCCTAATATTTCTTGCGACTCGCGATTGGATTGGGGTCGGATTTTCGAGCCAGGTGTTTCGTCACGTGAGTTGAGACTCCCATTTGAAGTTGAGTTGATACGGTGTTGAGAATACTTTTAATGGAATGGCAACAATATATTTATTTAACACAAGAAAAGTTCAATTTTAATAAGTTTTAGTACATACTTTACATAGCTATCAAAACAAATAAATAAATTTACTCGCACATGTGCAAAAACACTGTGGTGAACACATCCTTAAGACCGACTCTTCGACCCAGGTGTTTTACCAACAATTTCGACTCGACTCCGCTCCTGAAGTGGAATCGAGTCGGTTGAAGCTCATTTCAAGTCAACACAGGTATACAAAGGGCCCAAGCGAGCTTGAAGCTCGCTCAAATACCTCATGTAAACGGGGTATTTGGTGTTTTCAGCAAGTTGAGCAATAGTGAATAAATTGGCTCTTAAATGTATTGGTATTCTCAACTCGCTGATTCTCTAGCAAGCACTTATAGTCGGGAGTACTTAAAGAATATTCGAGTACACTTGAAAGTAGAATAAAGTTACGTATTAGTTGAAGGGCCCCTGGGATTGACCTAATAAAACTGTATAGTGTATACTTAACTGGAAAGACTTGCATAGTCAAGCAAAAACACCTCCATATAGATTATGTATAAAAATTTTAATGATTAATTTTAATCGATACCAACTACATTCAATTGCGTTCATGGACATTTCCGATTGCAAGTAAATGGTACATTTTGGGAACAATTTGAGAAACATCAACACTTTAACCAGTATTATTTGACGCCAAAAGTTGGACTTCAAAATAGCAGGGGTTGAGTTTGTTTACTTTTACGAAATCGGGGCATTTTTAATCTTATCCTATAATATCTTGTTTATGTATGTAAATACCACCTACTTTCATAGGAGTTTCATTTTTTTCTCGGGTGGTGGTTTCATATCGGCGTTTTCGACTTTAATATCGACACCTCCTTGCGCAGGAGTAGGGCTAGCCTCAGAGACATTAGAATTATTCGTACTGGGCTCCTGCTTAATGGCCTGCATATTATCTTGCCCATCGGGTCGCGTGATCTGATTCTGTTGCTGCTGTTGTTGCTGTTGATGGATTTGTGGTGGAATTGGTGGGGGAAATTTCCGAAGAAGTTCCATTAAAAGCATGTCAACGCGCTGCATTTGAAAAATAGTTCCACTTTCGTCTTTCGTTTGTGATGCATCTTTCTTTGTAGCTGCTTTTGATTTGTCGGATACTGTGAACAAAACAATTGATGAAGTGTGCTTGAGTTTTTGAAAGTTTTTTTTTCACGTACAAACTTTATTTGATGCAAAGTCCCATGTGTAACCTTTATTTGGGTGGTAGCGGGAATAGCTACTGGCTTCCTCAAATGCTGATTGCAGGTTAGTCACTGTTGAAAGCTAAAAGAAAAATCGATTTATTTTGTGTTTTATGTACAACTTATTACTCGCAAAAAAAAACACCAATTATTTAAAACACAAATAAATTTATATAATAAAAGACAAGCCAAAAAAATTCTAGTCAGTTAGTAAATCTCAATCACGAGACAATGGATATGCTTCCTTCAAGGAATTATAGGCTAAAATTTGGCATAAATGCAGTAATAAATGCATAAATGCAACTTAGGGCAAAAAACTAAAAACCAAAAATAAAATGATGAAAGTGCTGTGCAGCACAGTAAGTTGGCCTCTGCGACCCTAAACTCCCTTTTGTCAAAAGACAATATAACCATAGCCCTTATTCAGGAGCCATGGGTCAACAGCGGCAATATCTGCGGACTCAGGTCCAAGGATTACTACCTGTACAACAAAAAAGGGCCTCAGAAGGAAGGAAGGAAAGTACATGTATAGTTGCGAAAAAAAATATAAATCTTTTCCTCCTATCTCCTCATTGTAGCTCAGATGAACCGAGGCCAACCTGAACCAACCTTCATTACGAGAAATAGAAGAGAAGTGCTTGACATAACGCTTTCCACGAACTCTGATTCTATTCGAATTAGTGACTGGAAAGTATCAAATAAAGTTACATACTCTGACCATAGAATGATAGCATTCCAAATTGAAAATGATATAGAAACCCCTAACCCCTATAGGAACACTAGGAAAGCAAACTGGGGAGCCTTTAATACGTTAATGGCCTCATCTTGGGGCAGTTATGTGGGTCAACCTTTATTGAACTGTTAAGAGATTGAAAAATGCGTTATTGAACTTACAACATCTATTCATAACTCATACGATAGCTCTTGCCCCATAACCAAAGGAAAAGGTAAAGTCAACCCCATCTGGAGGTCATACGAGCTTTCTGTCCTTAGGAAAAACTCAAGGAAGCTTTTCAACAGAGCAAAACACAGTAATACCAATGGGATCTTTTCAAAATTAGCAAAACCGAATAACCCATGCCAAAAGAGCAGCCTGGCGTAAATTTTGTACAATGATGCTGCTAGGCTTAGGAAAGTCATGTCAAAGGTTAACACTCCTTCGGGCTTCCTAAAAAGACCGGATAAGACCTGGACAGACTCCTGCTCTCAGACTTTGGAGTCACTTATAAGCACTCACTTCCCAGCGTGTGTCAATGACATACCTCTTGGGGACAGAGGCCATCACATAGGTGTAATCTCTCGAATAGGCAATGAAATAGTAGATAGTAAGAAAGTGGCCTGAGCCATTGACTGTTTCTCAGCATACAAGTCCGCAGGGCCCAACGGTATAATTCCAATTATGCTCCAAAGCTATAATGACACAATTGTTGCAATCCTCGTCGGGATGTTTAAATACTACCTATATTCCATCAGGATGGAGAGAGGTCAATGTCATCTTCATTTCAAAAGCTGTCAAGCCCACGCACACTGAACCGAAGGACTTTAGACCAATTAGTTTATCTGCATTTCTTCTCAAGACTTTAGAAAGACTAATAGAGACCCATATTCGCCTTAAACTAAGTGATGATGTTCTCTCACAGGCCCAGCAAGCATATATGAAGGGCAAATCTTTTCAGACAGCTTTCCATGAGGTGGGCGGCACAATTGAAAAATCAATATATTATAAAGAATTCACTGTATGAGCTTTCCTAGACATAGAAGGGGCTTTCAATAATGTCGAAAGTAAATCAATTATTCAAGTCCTAGACTCTACAGGTATTGACCCTTTGTTATCAAACTGGATCGACTCTATGCTTTAAATTAGACTTGTAAATGCGGAATTGGACGATAGCAAGATAAAAGTCAGAACATGTAGGGGTACACCAAGGGGAGGGGTATTATCACCGCTACTCTGACTCATGGTTGTTAATCAGGTTTTGGTCGAACTAAACCAAAGTGGAGTCAAAGTCGTGGCATACGCAGACGACATCGTGATAATGACCTCTGGAAAATTTGTTTTCATACTTTGTGATCTCTTGCAAACCGCCCTTGACAAGCTCAGTAATTGGGCCAATAGCTGGGGACTTAATGTCAACCCACTTAAAACTGAACTAGATTTGTTTACGAGAAAACATAATACTTCAACTATTAACCCTCCCACTATAAATGGGACACCGCTCCATATCACGGGTACGGCAAAATATCTTGGACAGATAATTGATCGTAAACTAAACTGGAAAGAAAACATTAAAGAACGTGAGAAAAAAGCGTTGATAGCATTCTATACTTGCAGTAGAATTTTTGGTAGGAGATGGGGGCCTAGCCCTAAAACCATCCATTGGATGTATACAGCCATCATACGGCCAATATTAACATATGCATGTTTGGTTTGGTGGCCAGAACTCGACAAAGGCACCAATCTCAAGCCATCACAAAAATACAAGGATTCGCGTGTATAGGTACAACAAGTGCCATGAGAACTACACCAATCGCAGCCCTAGAAGCTTTCCTTTCGCTTGTCCCACTTGATCTTTTTACAAAATTCCTAAATTCCTATTCAGTGATACCTATTTTAGTGGATTTGACTATTTTAAGTGAGAAAAAAGGAGTTTGACAACAAAAATTATATATATGAATTTTATGAAACTAGCTTGACAGATTTGTGTTCTCGGTCATGACTTCTTGACTACTTGCTATCCACATAAAATGTTTTTCGAAATTGAATTCGAAGACTCATCAAAAGTTGCTCCACACTTCTTATCCAACAGTTGCCTCGTTTCATATGGCATTGTGTCGTCGTTGATATTCACAATTATATCTATAGTCCAATCAAATTACCAAAAATATCTACAAAAATTCGGGAGGAGAATTTTATTGTTTTATTTTAAAGAGTACTTCTTGGGGATTCTAAAACCGCATTTTTTCAATAAAAAACACCTCTGCGGTGTCCGCCATTTTGAAAAACGTATTTAAAAGTGTTTACTCAATTTTCTCAACCGCTATTAGTCGTAGAGTAGTCGTTTTTACTTATGTAGGTTAACATGTTCTCTACAATTTTTGTCTTAAAATTTGTTTTGATAGCTCCTTTGTCGTGCTATATCTTGAAAGACTTACATGAAATCTAAATACACAGAAATGTAGAAAATGTTTTATAAAAAGTATCACAAGTGATTTTTGGTTCGGATGGACATTGGGTGAGATAAACTTGAAAACCTTGCTGGTTTTTTAACAATAACTTTATATAGGAAGGAGCTATCAAACAAAATTTTAAGACGAAAATTGTAGAGACAATGTTAACCTACAAAAGTAAACAAAAACGACTACTCTACGACTAATAGCGGTTGAGAAAATTGAGTAAACACTTTTAAACACCTTTTTCAAAATGGCGAACGACGCAGAGGGTTATTTTATTGGAAAAATGTGGTTTTAGAATCCCCAAGAAGTACTCTTTAAAATAAAATTCTCCTCTCGAATTTTTGTAGATATTTTCGATTTTTTTTTGATAATTTGATAAGGATTTCATCTTTGTAATGCTTTCTTCACCATCAGTAACTAGATATTTATAATATGAGCCTTGTAGTTTTCAGGTTTTCTACTTGTTCGGGCAGCACCTGCCTTCTTTAGCGGTTACAAATTAAATAGTAATTTTCATGATAAGTCCTAAAATGTGCCAAATATTGCACCCGAAATAAATGAAGACTGGCAGAGCGCAGAGCTGGCAAAATTGAACTAACTTAAATGCATTTCTTCATGCTCTGTGAAATTTTGCGATCACACCATGTATACAAATTAATTTATGACGAGCATATACATACCTACGACTAAATCATTATGAGATTTACTCAGCATTTAAAGTTAAAACTAATTTTACTTACCATTCTAGAATTTATGACGTTAGCTAGATCTGGGGCTTTGTAAATCATTCCAGCTATAATGTAATAATCAGCTAATGGGGTTGCCTCAGTTGGACTATGCCGATGTTGCTTTCGGATGACATACAAAATCGGTTCGGCCACATGTAAAAGAATATATTCCACTCCAATCATGTTGCTAATTTAAAAACCAAAATTGTTAGGTTCTATTATTTTTTAAATACATATTGTAATTTAAAGTCTATATTTATACTTCAATTGATCCAAACTCATGTGTTGCATCCGAACTGTCTCGTTATTGCACACCCGATCGTAGAAAGGGTTTGATTTTCGAGAGAAATAATCCATCACATTGGAAGGATTCAATGATGGAATTAGTTGCGAATCATGCCAGGATACCCACAAGGGATTTTCTTGGGTAAAGGTAACACCTAAACGGTTTTGAAGCATTTTTTATATCTTCTGTACCATGTAAACAGGAAGAGAAAACAAAAATTAAAAATACTATATAAAATCTCACTTTTGAAACGTCGCCGCGTCGTCCGTGAAATCTAATTTTAAATGATGCGACTGCATTTTTACAATTGTTTAATTTAGGGGTCAATGTTTTGTTTTTGCATTTTAGAAAGAGGAAATATCAATAGAAGAATTAAAATAATTACATACATACCTTTTCCTTATTTTTTAATTTGTTGTGTAAGTTTTTTTGGTAGAAGTGGAGTGGTTTAATTTTTTAGATTCGCGGGTGAAATTTAGTGAGAAGGTAAATATGGTAACATTAATTAATAAATCTTGTGAGCATAATACACATCATTATTTATTTATGTACAATAATAATATTATGTTGGGAAAGTTATGCTGAATTGAACTTCAAGACTAATTTTCTTTTTTTTCTCAAAGATAAAATTGTCACAAAAAAATTGTTTATGACGTTTTAAAACCACAAAAGAACTGTCAAAAGCGAGTTTGACTCCCGTTCAGCTTTTAAGTGATTAGGTGTGTTTCAATTTAGGTTCAGACCACACTCGACGGAATTGCATTTCAGCGGAATATGCTCTCCCAAACCAAAGCAAAACATTCGTTGCGGCGAAGAAGCATTCGTCAGTCAAAATTAATTAGTATGTTTCTTCACCGCGTTGGTGGGGCACTCTCATATTATGACCATGTAAATAAATTTTGACATGGGAATGTTTCTTCGCCGCAACGAATGCTCCGCATTGTTTTGACGTGCAGTTCCGCTGGAGTCGATTGCGGTCTTTCAATTTTCGTTTGTTTTTTCAAGCAGGTATCTTTAGCATACATATTTATTTCTCACGTTTGTACTTTTTTACAAAAAGTATCTGCATTGTAGTTATAGGCATTTTTCATACTGTAATGTGTAATGACAGAGCATTAGAAGGCACCATTATTTGATGATAATAATGAGAACTTGTCACAACAGCATTTGTTCTTGAATTCTTAACTATTGGAAAAAAAAAGTAACGCTGAGGTATCAAGGCATGTGTACTTCTGGAAAAACCCAAGTAGGTACACAATGCTACATAACAACAGAAAAATGTCATCAGCGTACGTTTCGCATCGGTTTCGTAGAGCCTAAAGCCCGGGACACACAGAACGTGGTCTGGCGTTCTTTGTAAAAATTTACAAACCAAATTTGACCGCCGTGTTTTTATCTTTGCTGGTGAAGGGTTGACCACACCGCCAGACTGCGTTCTGTGTGTCCGAGGCCTTGAGGATTAACTTCATAGCCCTACTTTTTGCAAAAAAGTATAAAAGTGAGAAATAAAAATCTATGTTAAATACCTGCTTGCAAAAAAAGTTAAGGCTATAGTGTCGAAATACAATTTTAAAACTCCTACCACAAGTTATTTGACAGACCATTTTAGCACAACTTCATGGTATATAGTGAATTTATTTTTTCGAGAATTTGCTTTTCTAGATTTTCTTGATAGAACCAAGTTTTAAAATTACAAGAAATGTGCTTTCATTTCAAATATTGTAATTTAATTTGATTTGTATTAGGTTTGACAGCTTGGTTTTATTCTTTTCATTATATTTTTTTTTTGATTTATTATACGCTTATTAAAAGCCAAAAAAAAACTTAAAACTATAAACATTTTATTTAAATAAAAATAAAATGTGACTATACTTTTTACAATAATAATATACGAAGTATGAATGATGCTACTTAACAAAAATCGTCGGTTTAGCGATGTCCATGATAAGCGACTCAAACTATGAGAACATGATTAAAATTTTTACCAACGTAGGTACAAATTCGATAATTTACCATCTGCAATAAGCATGGACTATATAAGATAAACTGTGAACAAACTGTCTTCTGTCTAGATTGACAAAAAAATAATTTTTAATTTTGTTATTTCAAACTTTTTTGTACGTTTCAACCTTTGAGTATATACATATAATAAGGAGTGCTTGTTCCTATCCCTAATGCATTGCAGTTCTTGAGCCTGTGAAAGGGGGCGTGATTTCAATATAGAGAGGGTATTTTGAAAGCTGGCAGCTATGATGGTGTTGTAAAAACGCTCTCTATATTGAGAATTGAATAACCGCATAGATTACCGCACCCCCTATAATGGTTACATTTCTCCATATTATATTATATACTCAAAGGTTTCAACTGGACTTAATTTATAAAGGGGGTTCACACTTGCGGAAAATTCATCAACTCGACCGTGTTGAATTTGAACTTTATGAATTTGAAAAATAATTCTTTTTCATTTCCTTTGCTTTCAAAATCTAAAAACTAATTGCCTGAACTGTTTTCTTTTGTTTACCCCATAATAATCGAGCTGTGTCACTTATCATTATATGGATTTGCGAATCTATCAAACACATACATATGTGTATAGAAATTGTTGAATGAATTTCGTTATGCCCCCATGAATTTATCATGCTCTTCTTTTAAACCTCAATTTATTTACGAAATTTGAAAGAGGATAAGGAGAAAAATGTTTGACAGTTCTCTATCACACAGACGTTTTGGTTTTTCATTCGCGTTTATTTAATTTAATTTGTTGTTCTTCTGCACAGTGTAATTTTTCAATTCTATTTTTTTAATAATAATTTCTAAATTTAGAAAACCAAAACATACTGTCAGCTTCTGATTGGTATCTTTTCTTTGTTTTGTCGAACGAAACATTTCCAAATATTATTATTAAAAAAAAAATAATACGACAAAAATTTATTTTTCCGTGTCGTGAGATACAATACTACCCAAACAAAAATCGGAGGTTTCAGTTCAGTATTCTCATTCCGTCGTGGCGTACCTAGAGACGAACGCACAAAAATTATGGTAAACACAATTTTTGTTTATTTTGTAAATTAAATAATTTTCTGTAGTTATGTTTTATTTTTGTAATATTTCAACAACTCTAGTAATCTGTTCTGTGTCTTCATAAAGATTCATTGTTATGCAATTTATTATGACCTCGTCGGTTGTTGCCGTCATGGCTATTTCCGCAAAAATGATTAGTTTATTTTTTTTTCTGGATTTTTTCCATGAGTTTTATTTTTGTACAATGCAAATATTGCGATTGGCACGTTCGATGGACCATCAACTCATGTACCTCTGTCCACCTCCACATGCTCTTAGATCTATATTTAAAAGATTTTGATCTAGTTTCAACTTCGTTTGTACAGAATGTGATACATTTCGATCCTTTATGCCAGTGGAATATTTATTTTTATCAAAATTGAGTAAGTTTTATGTATACCTATTGGAAACAACTCTTAACGATTTAGATTCCAGTTAAAAAAGAATGTTTTGTGGAACCATCAGTGAAATAGTTTAAAGTTTTGTGTAAATGTAAATCCTTAAATACCTACGTTATTAGAAAATATTTCGTATAAAAGCCCAAGAAAAAAACAGTTTTGAGTCACGAGAATTTTTTTTTCTGGAAGGTCATTCCGTAAAACGAAACCGATTGAACGATATCGTGACTCCACAGGGTGCTTTCAGGATTGAAGACAAATATAAAGTTCAGGATGAAGACAAAAATACTTTGTTAAATAAAATAAATATAACTGTCAAAGAACATTTTAATCCAAAAATTGTAAAATAATAAATTTCAATAATGGACACCTTTAGTGAGAACTGGTTTAAAGTAGGTGTTTTTGAAAATTTTCAAAAAAATATTCATTAATCAAAAACCGTTATGATTAGGTATGGAAGAGTTATCAAAATCTGAACGGTATCATTACCTAGCCTTTCACAAGATCCAGTTTGTGCTATTTGATATTTGGAAACCCTTTATAAATACATTACGTGGGTTTATTTCTGAAATAGGAAAATTCTCTAAGTTAGGTAAAACTTTGTCAGCAACATTTATTAGCAATAGTCTGAAATGTTTCCATAATTCATTTCATTTACCACCATGCATTTGGAAAGGTAGTGTTGTCCACGAAAACTCTCAACATTAGCGCCTGGCTGATGTCTAAACATACACTCAGCGGAGCAACGGAGTTTCGAAAGCGGGACAGAGGACCCTAAACGGGAGGAAACATCCTTGAAACCCCCGAAGGGAACCACCCAAGGTTCTTAGTTGAAATGTTCTTGTTTATAGGTTTATTCGCATATACAAAACAAAATTAGTCATGTAAGAAAATTGTTTGGGATGGACACTTTGTTTGCCCCCCCTTAAGACAGGTGAAATTTATCTTAAAAATGTATTTATTTATTATTTATTTATTAAAATCCAACGGAAAAATAAATAAATTTATGTTAAACCTTTTTTTTAAAGTCAGAAATGTCAAATGTGTGTATAGCAACTCAGCAAATATTAACACGCCAAACAATATCAAAACAAATGATTAAAAAGAATTTTGTTGTGTTTTCCGTGTAAAAAATTTGCTGATTTGCTATTCACTTTTTCATAAAACACGGCGTTTGTATTTCAATAGGGAGCGGGTCAAAACTAAAGAGTCTTAAGTGTGCGTATATTTCAATTTGCTTGTTTGGTTCTGTTGTTTTTTGTCTCGTAGTCAGCATATTCAAAAACATAATTCCGCATAAACAAAGTAAAAATTAAAGTGTACTACGATTATTTGAATTCGATCCAGTGAGGTCGTATACCTAAATCGAAATTTCAATTGGATTCGAAAAAGCGCGATTATTTTTTAATTTTTGAAACTTTTTTACTAAGAATTTTGTAAAACAGAATTTTAAAGCGCAGAATTTTGTAAATCAGAATTTTGAACAACATGGAATTTTGAAAGCAGAAATTTCAAAGTCAAATTTTAAAAAATTAAAAATTTTGAAAGCAGAATTAAAACAAGAGTATTTTGACCCTGGCAGAATCTCGACCCCAACCCCCAACAAATCAATAGTTTCCGAAAAAGGGTTCTCAAACCTGAAATTTGAAAAATTAGTTTTCAGTTTGTATGTTCTCATTAGTTTTTGCTTCAATGCTGAGAAGCAAATGCTTTTATGTCTTCAAGGATTAGAGAAAATTGAAAATTTAAAAAAATGCTTTTTTGATAGATATGTCATGTATTCTTGTGTCCTTAATCATAATTGACCGACATTTTAAATACAAAAAACTCTTAATATTTTATGGCTTCTTCTGCATACAAGTCAATGGTACCAGTACCAGTTATAGTGATTTTGACTTAATTGCTCCTGATTTGGAGAAACATTTCGAAAATACTTTCAACTTGATACGCACTCTTTTATCCATTAGGTTTAGATGGAAATTTAATACACATAATAAGATATGTACCTAGGTTTAACAAAATGAAAGGGGTGGGTCGAACTTTGTCGATTTTTGTTTTTTTTCTGTTCAGTATATCCATGGATTAGCCTACTGTCCATATGTATACTGGGTGATTCACCTAAGGTGTGACAAAGCGCTTGAGCGTGTAGGTTAAGTCAAGGTAAGAAAAATAGTATGTGAGGGTGGGTTATTCCGCGTCTTTTAGGCGGGAGGGACAATTTTCTTTGACAAATAGTTTTCTGTTTTATAATGCCCTTTTTGTAAACCCAGAAATCCCTTCTTTAATTTAATTTTTAAATACATTTTATTGTATAAAAGTTTTTTCAAAAATTAATTTTTAAACTCAAAATTTAAAAAATAAAGTAAATGTTCAAACTATTTTTTATCAAAATTTCACGTTATTAAGTACTATTTTTGTTTTCAAAATTCAATGCTCTGTATAGTGATTCAAAAAACTCTTTTTTAACATTTCTGGAAATGCCACCAGTTTCAAAGCTCAACTTGAAAGAAAAAAATTCACAAAATTTGAGATTTTTGTTTTCTTGAAAATGCGAAATATTTTGTCAAAATTTGTAGTTCTAAAAAATAAATAAGATCCTGGGATTGTTACCAGTTAACCACGAAACACATTTCAATAGTAAATTTTAGCACGAAGGCCAATTTGGATAAAAAAAAAATAAACAAATAACAAAAAAACATCCAAAAAATTACCTTCTCTTAATGTTGAAAAATTGCAATCATACTACACAGCGTGTGACAAAATGTTATATTTTTTTTATCATTTTCTATTAAGTCTTATGTCCACACTAGACGATCTCCCAAACCAACTCGAATAATCGGTGCCACAACGAAACTTTCCCGTGTAAAGATAAATGCAAGCACCCATAGTGAAGCGATGCGATTTCCCATATGAATCCCACAAAAAGTGATAAATGCATGTAACGTACATTTTTCAATCAAAGAAAATAATATAGATTGTCACAATCTCACCTCCTTCTTTCTGCCTCTAATTGATGTCAATACAAGAAGTCACTCAATTTTTCAAACTTGAAAAGCTATCTTCAATTATATTCCTCTCAAAAACTTCATCCTCACATATGATGGCTATATGATCAGCAAAGAATGTCATTCAGCCAAATTTAAAATTTTAGTCACCTAATTTTTTTAGATCAGATGTCATAAAAGGTTAATTGGCATTAAGTCAAGATTTTTTCAGCCAAAAATTCAAAACTGAGGAATTTAGTTTAGTTTAAGGGTAAATAAATAATGGTATCCACAAATGGCCAGTCATATATGGAGTAGAATCCTGCTACAAAAAAATTGAACTTTGTGTATTTGCATTTGTATTTACTTTTTTATTTTGATCTTAAATGTAACGTAATTTAAGTGCATTCTTCTAGTGAATGTAATTTCTTTTCATCTTTGAGGCCAGTTATAAAAAATCAGACCAGCGTGAGCTGTTTTCGTCTTTTTGAAAAGTTGCATATGGCAATTAGTTAAAATTGCTTAGAGGGAAAAAATCAATTGTTCACACAGAAAACGATTAATTTTAACCACTGGTGTAGCAACATTTAGAATCAGACCCTTGAATTAAATCCATTTGGATCAAGGAAGTAATAAAGTGTTAAAAGAAAAACAAAAGAAAACTTCTTAAAGTAAAAGTACGTACATTTTTTTCTCAAATCTTAATAGGCGTGTACCACAAACTGAGCGCTCATTGAGCGCTCAATGTCAGATTAACGGAGGCAGAATCATTTGGTGGGACAACATTCTCCGCTCTCTTTCAGAAAAAAAAAACATGTGTTATTATTCTCATACAAGTTCGGAAATCAAATTTTAAATTTTCTTTAAATACTTAATTGTTAAAGCAAAAATCTTATTGAAATTAATGAAAATGATTATAGCTTATTCAATTAGTTTGAGTTTTCACCAACATTCCGTCTTTATTTTGTATTTATTTACCACTTTATTATTTGCACACCCTCAAAAAATTATAACTTGGTTGTCAAACAAACAGCTGTTTCGATTGAGAAGAAAAATTGAGCAGTGAATCCAAGAAATTTTTGGATCAGAAATCTCCGCAAAAAATCTCAGTGCTCAGTTGAGATTTTTTGTCTCACTTAAAAAATCCTTGAGCGCTCAGAGCGCTCAGTTGATGGTACACGCCTAATGATTATCAAATGTATTTTATAAAACTGTTATAAAATTAAGAATTCAATTTAACAAAAAAAAAAAACAAATTATAATGTTTAAAATTATTATCAAAGAAAAAATAATATTATAACATTAAGTGCCATTAATATATTTAGTATTCTGTTGAAAGTTTTCAGTATTTTGTATAGCGTATCATTTATTCGCAAGAACTCCAGCTGAATGAATTTGCATATTTATCACAATTTTGGTTGTCTTCCAACGTTTTTTTTTTGTAGTTTCTGGTGAATAGCTAAATATAATGAATGTATGGTATTAGCAGGATTTGGTCCATTTTATCTTGCAGGTTGTCTATGCGGTTCAGTTTAGGGGTTAGGTGCAGAAACTTCGATAAATTTTGGTGGCCATTCGCCGATAGATAGATAAAATAAAATTCAATCTTCTTGGATCCGACGATAGCTATGACACAAACAAAATGTTATGATATTAGACAGATGTTGCAAATTCAGTTTTTATTGATGGAATCCATTATGTGTATGTAACAAAGGATAATTTAATTTGATTTTCGAATGGTAATCCAGAAAAGTTCGGGATTTTTCTGAACCTTGCTGCAAGTTTCCTATTGGCACAAACAAACCTATTTCTTCTTCTTAAAACATTGCCTTCGGATTTTTGCTCAAAATCAAGAACAGAAGCAAGTAATTTTGTTCAACAATTAAATACGTCTGCTCTGATATGCAGCGTGACACAGGCAAAAATAATTGTTATGTTTTTAAATGAAAAATGTTTGCCGAGTCACCTTTTGTTGAAATCGATCACTTGTTATCAATTAGAGTGGTGAGAAAAATATCACATCGATCAACATAATGTATCGCTTAATTATTATTATTAAATACTATTTAATATCGAAAACGTTGCTTAATTTATTCTTTAGTAAAGAGCATAACTACTATTTTAAGAATATTTACAATACCTATACAAAAACATAAATGGATATTGACGCAAAGTGTCTAATTGAAGTGAAATTAAGTGCTTGTTGCCTTGTGACAAATGGTCGAATCGCTCCAACTAAATAGAAGTAATTCTCTTTCTAATTTTCTTTATCGTAATTGTGAAAAATGTTTATACATATTTATTAATTAGCAGACCCGTGTTTGCATTGCTTCGCTTAATTTTTAAAGTCAGAAAATCTAATCGATTAAAGCATGGAACAACCGCTTCAAACTATGTTTAAATACACTTTGTATTTGTGGAAAGTACATTTCATCAAACTGGCAGTATTACCGCATTTTAAAAGTGGAAAACCATGGTTTCACTGATGCAATAACGCGGAAAGGTTAATGACATACTGTTTGCAGGATACATATTGTATGTGAATAATATTTTGAGAGGTATTAAACACTTTGAACAAATCATCGGCAAGCTCAGGGTCTATATTAAAAATAAATGTTCGTTGATAACTGTAACATACATTTTATTTAATCAGATGTACATAATATTTAAATGTTCGTTATATAACCAAACCACACTTCATTTGATCCAAGTGTAGTGAATGTGTTGTCTGTTTCTTTCTTTAAAAATAACGAATAAAATAAAATTTTCTATTTGGATCCCTGCAGATTATGTTAAAAAATATAAACAAAAAATAAGCACAGACAAAATAGAAACGAAATCTTGAACAATTTACTTTACCTGATATGAAATACAGATACAAAAAACCGGAACCATACTATGAGGTATAAATTGTGAGTTTATTTTAATCTTTATATACATATACAATAATAGTAAATCTATTTATATACATAGTTATTTAAAGTTACAATATGTACTTAAGATATAATTTAAATGTATACACATAAAAACTATTCGAAATAAAACTTTATAATTTTCCACAGGGACTTCCACCTTTCAATGTCTCTGGCAGCCCCTTCAATGTCGTCCCAATTCACAAGTATCCAGAGCTCATGCAAGAATGCTGCAATCTCATAAACTCGGAATGGCCACGAAGTGATACGGCTCGAATGCGTTCACTTGTGGCATCCTGCGATACATTGCCAGTTAGTTTAGTTTTAACAACTGATAATCTATGCCGTGTAATTGCGCATTGTAAACTGAGTGCGATACCAAGCAAGAAAATGGCCTGCTTTGTAGAATCCGTTGTGGTTGACAAAATGTACCGAGGCAGAGGTCTTGGAAAACTAATTATGAAATGCGCTGAAGATTACTGTAGAAGTGTGCTGGAATTAAAAGCCATTTACTTATCGACAATCGATCAAGAAGGCTTTTACGAGACAATTGGCTATGAATTTTGTGCACCCGTTTCGATGTACGGTCCGCGTCACTGTGAACTGCCTAGCTTGGAAATTGCCAAAAAGAAATATATGAAAAAAATTCTGTAAAACATACAGAACAATTCGGTGGGGAAACAATAGAAGAAACTTATGCTATTCCATTATGATTTTATTAAGTTGAAAAGTTTAACGGAAAAGAGATCACTTTTTTTTTGTGTTGATTCTTTACAAGTATTGCTGTCGTTTAATCATGATAAACAAAGCATAGCACTATCCATAGGTGATCCTTTTGCTGACAACAAAATAAAGAAGAGACAAATCCTCCACACAGAAATATTGTTAAGTAAATTATTTTTCTATTAAATTTGTTTGTATGTAATTATTATTTTTTTGTATTTTTATTTTGTATAAAATATTATTTTTTTAAAAATGTATGTTTTTGATTTTTTTACTTTTTTTCTTAAATATCATCTTAGTCTTCCCTGAGGTAATTATTTAAAACCAAATACCTACCTAATCCACCATCAAATTAGAGTGTAGTTTAAAGGATATAAAATCATCAGTGTTGAATATTCTTAAAAAAATCATTTTTTTTTTATAATATGGAAGTTAAATTATGTGCATTCAAGGTATGAAGTACATAAAACATTCATGTACCTACATGTATCCGAAAATTCCCACAAATATATTTTATCAATTGACTTTCAGCAACAAATTTAACTCTCCTTTAAAATTTAGTCCTATTTTGAATTTGTCAACAGAAAGCTTCTTCACTAAAAATAATCAATTTAATTTCAAACAAAAGAATAAATCTAAAATGTTAAGTTGAATGCATAGAAGAAAGAACTGCGGATACTACAAATTTTTCAAGTAAAAACATAAACATTAAGGGAACTTTTGCGAGAGTCTTTTGTAAATAGGGGTTTTATTGCGAAAGTCTATTTCGAAAAAGTCTAGTCGAAAAAAGTCGATCCTTCCCAACTAGTGCCGCGCAATTTAGGTTGCATTGAAAAGAAGTTCGGTCTAACAGACATAATAGTTAAAATTATTTAAAAAAAACTATGTAATGTACATACATTTATACTATGAATGAACCATTTCGGGGTTTGTACTAAAAACTATACTATAACTAAAGCATTAATGCAATGAAAGATACATTTTACCTCAATTACCTCACCAACGTATGTACTTTAGACCTGTCTCAGCTGTCTGCGCATTTTTTGATTACAGTTTCAAAATTAATTGGTACCATAAATGAAAACTCACAAATTTATCTCTCTCAAAAAGTGAACAAGCGAATCCAAAATTTTGTTTCCTTAGACAGTGTACAACGATATTTTTTTCCTGAATACATTCCTTGTAGATATTTGCTCAAAAAAAGAATAATTTTTGATCTTCAAGCGTACATACCATATGTATGTGTTTGGCATCAACTGCCTTTCCAATGAATTAAAAGTCATGATTCTTAGAACTCCAGTTCTTGACATAATCAATTAATATCGGAAGTCTTTGAAAGGCCAGAAATTATTTATTTATTATTGTACTCAGATTTAATTTTTACATGAGTTTCATTGATGTACGCTTTTTGCCTAAATACAATGGAAATTATAAAAAAAAACTTTCTTGAGTTTCCGTCAAATTTTTAAGTAGTAATCATTTGAATAAAAATGATTTTACTGTTCAGTTAAGCTCTTCATATTTAAAACATACACTGTATCAACAAAAGTTAAAAGATATTAACATCAATCAAATCCTTTTAAGCTACACCAACAACAAATAAATATAATATCAGAATACAAAAACAAACAAAAAAAAATATAGAGGTACTATGTTAAGATTCATAAAAATATCAAGCTTTTATAGAAGCTCAATTACATATTATAGGTAACGAAGCAGAAAAAATATTTGTGATTTACTAGGCAAATAAACTTTTAATAAAAAATAAATAATGTTCTATACAAATATAAAAATAAAGAAATAAAATATTATACATTAATTAATTGTGTTATTAGAATGTAAAATAAATAAATCTTAGATAATTGTTCGAAATACTTGTCATTCGCGTGTGGTCTTCAATTTATATTGCTCTGTCACTGATGTATTTTGAATAAAATTCTCTTAAGGAAGCAGATGTAAAAGTGCAATGCAGTTTTGTTTATCACATACAATTTACTTTTTGTTCATCTGCTTTCTGCTGCATTTCGTTTTGCAAATGTATGGTTTCTAGGAATTCGATTGCCAAGTTCAAGTTCGAGGCATCAACGAGGATCATCGTACAGCAGCCGAGGTGCACTCTAGATGTGTGGGATTAGATAAATTATAACAAAATGCTCCACTGCGGATAATGGTCTTTGATGCTGTCTGGTCTGGTTTCGACTCATGAAACGAAAACGATGTTTCATTATTATTTTATTTTTAAAACACAAGACAAGCCATTAAATAGTTTACGTTTAAGATTGAAATTCATGTGAACAATTTGTCACGATATATTTAGAATTTTGTTTGGCCATTACCGACAGAACTTTTTTTTTTATTTTGTTGAAACGCTTCGTGTCAAGTGTATAAATTCTTGGCAAACGCTTTTATATCCGGAAATTCCTGCTAGGAAATTCGAAATATATGAATATTATTACAGATTTGTTGAGAACGTACTTCGGTTATACAGAAATAAGAAGAAAATAATAATAAATCAAATGTAAGTATATATGTATATTAAACGGATTCTTTTGTTATATCCCAAATATTTAGTTTTAATTGATACGAATAAAATATTTACTGAAATTAAGAGATGACATTTTTAAAAGGCTATAAGAGTTATGAATAAATCTTATGTTGAATCTTTGTTAATAAATGTGAAAGGACCTTAATATCGTTTATACAAAATTTCAAATTTAAGAGCTGGACTTAAAAAACAAAACATTAGCTTTTAGATTATATCCTTCATTACACATTATGCATTAAGAATATTTTTAAAAGTTTTCTTCCTTGTTTCGATTGACAAAAAAAAACTATTCAAATTCTTTTCGCTTTGAGAAGTCCAGATTCTTCAAATAAGACAACAAAACTCAGGCATTTAAGCATACTAAAATTGTTTTGTTTAAAGTTCCGAAAGTGTTTAGGACTTCTTTTCAATACTGAAAAAAATATTGAAGTCATAAGCAAATTATGATGAAATTTAGCTACTGAAGTCTTGTTTTGTATGACAAGAAAACCGATTTTGACCAACGTGAACAAAATCTGTCGGTTATTTTTGCTTTTTCTCGGAACATTGTTCTCATGAACATTAATCCCCTTATTTATAAAAAAAGTAGTTATTTCTGTTCCCCTGCTTAGGAAAACTACACCACGGAATACGAATTTTCTGGACTCAACTGGAGCAGTAAGCAATTGCCTTTAGTTTGAGTCCGGAAAATTATAATTCCATGGATTAGTTTTCCTAAACTCGGGAGCTGAAATAATTATTTTTTCTTTATAAATACGGGGTAAGAGTTTTTTTTATCGAACAGTTGTTAAAATAAGCATAGCATACTGCATCATGAAAGAATTTCTCCCAATGTGGAATTTTATAATTCAATTTATAATTAATATGATCAAGTTTTCATTAGTATTATGGTCTGTTTTAAATTAAGTTTTAAAATATCGAATTTCAGTATTTATCGAATATCAATTGAAAATTGACAATCGTATTAGTTTACTAAACTAAAACAACGAATTTGCAAATTATAATGGAGATAAGCGTAACATTAATTATTGTTGCCCGAAGTCTACTCAGCCGACCCAGAACTTTAATAAGTTATAGTGTCGCGAGTGACTTCCTTATTTTAACATAATTTATCGTATGTCTGTTTACCCGACATTTTTGTATGCTATCTTACACAACCTGAAATTCAAGACGGTATTTTGTAGAATTTTGTCTTCATTGTATATTTTACTATAGCACCTTATTAACACAATGACAAAGCAATAACACATTTTTATTAAATTCTATAGCTGAAACACAAAGTCCATACTGTCTAAGGCCACTTTCCCCTGATAGCAAGTGTGTGACCCAGACGTGATTTTAATTTTATAAAAATCTAAATTTAGAAAACCAAAAGTAATAATATCAGCTTCTGATTAATATCTCTTCTTCGCGTCATGATATTTCAAGACTACCCCAAACAAAAATTGGAGGTTTCTATTCAGTATTTTCTTCCCGTTGTGGCGTTACCTGTAGTTGAACGTACAAAAATTATGGTAAATACAATTCCGTTTTGTTTTTTTCAATTTGTCGATAGTTATCGATCAACGATCGACAATCGCAATGGGGTACTTTATAGGTAGTTGTCATTTTTTTTTGTAAATTTTCCAAATTCTAAAAATAGGCCAGTAACCTTGTCGTTTGTATGGAAGGCACCGTTTGCGTCAAATCTGGTATTTCTGATTTTTTGCTGAGTTATTCAGGATATTGGCCTAGTAAATAACCTAAGCTTTCGACCTCGAGCGGCGACCGCTTCATGGTCAAAAATAAAAAAAACACAATTTTTTCGCGCTTTTTTCAGTTATTGTTGATTTTAGTGCTTAATAACTAATTTTAAATAAAAGCATTGTTCTACGATTTTAAAGTAACTTAACCATTGTTAACATTAATATTTTGACCATTACGTTCGCCGCTCGAAGTCGAAAACAGAGGTTATTTACTAGGCCATAGGTTATTTACTGAACTTTATACAAATTCATACAAATTTTTGTGAATCGCAGTTCCGCTGCAGTGCAGTTCCGCCTAGTGCGGTCTTACCTTAATAGTTAATGTACTAAAAATCTATTTTGTTTTTTCATAAAGCTTCGTTATTTATGATGACCTCGCCGGTTGTTTTCTTCAAGTCTATTTTTGAGTTTAGCGATTTTTTTGGCGCCCATTGTGGTGCAAGGATACTATTTGACTAAAATTTGTGAAACAATTTAGGCTAGGCGCATATTGAGACGCGTTTGACACGAGTGACGCTACACAGCACAGCACGAACAACGCATATTTATAGAGCGACACGACATGACCTGACGCGCGTTTTCCGAAAATCGCGTGACACAGTGATCGAAACACAGTTTTTCTTGCGCGTGTTTGATTTTTTTTTTCTGTCAAAAAATTAAATAATAAACTGTCGTTGGTTTTGAAAATAAAAAATCGTTTGCTTTTTTTAGAAATAACTTGTTTTTTTTTTAAGTTTATTTCAATTATCAATATATCAGACGATTTTTGCTTCAATTAATATGTATTTTGACACGAGACACGCGAATCAATATGCGGAGAACGGCATGACACGTTTCTATAATCGTGTCGTGCCACACTCGGCAGGTCACGTCACACGCTCGGACGCGGCTCAATATGCGCCTTGCCTAAATCAACAAAAATCAAAACCATACACAAATGTACATATTTCCAATAAAGAGTAATTAGTGATTTTTTTGTCAAAAAACTGACTTACATATATAATATTTAAATGCTTTTTACCAAATTTGATTCATCAGTTCACACGTATAAATAGGTTGTCGCGCAGACGGTCGAGGACGGTAAATATTTACTTTGATCAAAACCTAGAATTCTCGAACCTATTACCAAGCAAAAACGAACACTGACCGAAAGCTTTGGGTCAAACATGAACTCCACATTTATAAATTCAGATCTGTTTTAGTTAGCGCGCGCACTATCTTCTACGATATCATAGTGGTAATAAACTCCACTTTCCAAACTCTTTTATTAGTAAATTTACTTAACATCAAAAAAGGTATAGTACAAAATTTAGGTGCAGATAACAAAGATTTGTAATAAATTCTATAATTTTCCTCACAGGGTCTTTCTTCGTTTAATATCTCTGGCAGCCCTTTCAATTTTGTCCCAATTCATAGGTATCCAGAGCCAATGCAAGAATGCAGCAATCTAATAAACTCGGAATGGCCAGGACGGGCTACCGGCCACTAGTGACATCCTGCGATATATTACCTGTTAGTTTAGTTTTAACAACTGACAATCGAGGCCGTGTACCTAATTGCGCATTGCAAATCGCGTGCGATACCTAGCATGAAAATGACCCTGTTTTTTAGAATGTGTTGTGGTTGTCAAAATAAACTGCGGCAGAGGTCTTGGAAAACTAATCATTAAATGCGCTGAAGATTACTGCCGAAGTGTACTCGAATTAAAAGACATTTACCTATAGACAGATAAAGAAGACTTTTACGTGAGCATTGGGTATGAACTTTGTGCAGCCATTTCCATTAATGGACTGCGTATCTTAATGGTAAATGCAAAAGGGAAATTTATGAAAAAGATTCCGTAAAACAGAGAGTACTGTTCGGTGAGGAAACAAAGAAGAAACTTATGCTATTCAATTATAATTTTGAGTTGAAATGTTTAAAGAAGAGAGATCACTTTTTTTTTTTGTTGATTTATTGCACTTTTTGCTAGCGTTTAAAACAGATTGTTTTGCTGACAAAAACCGTAGAGACAAATCCTCCACAAAGTATATGCGAGTACCTACCTATTTAAATAATTTATTTTTCTATTAATTACCATTTGCATAAAATTATTACCCATAGGTTAAGAGCCAAACTGTTGAACCGAATTTATAAATAAACAAAATTATACTATATTTGATAGAAAGTGAAAAAAAGGTGTATTCGTTAACTTTTACTTTATGAAAGGGTTGCACAACAACGGGGGCAATTGTTGGCATATAATACCCTTAGGCAAAGAGGGAGTGTGGTGTATAAAAAGATTATGAGCTTGGTTGACGTCTGAATCTGAAAGTTAACTCCTACTACATATTCAGTTCGAGTGAAAATTAAATTTTCTTATAGAAGTGAGGGTTACTTCACAGCGATTGAATTCAAAACGAGAGGATAGTATTTACTTAAAATTACATTTAATGTAAAAGCAACAAATTAATCGGTTCGAAAATAATTTCATGCGTAACGTACTATTGCTAGGCAAAAATTATAGAGTGTGGAAAAGTGTGACATTTTAGGCCTTTATGATTAATAGCGAATTGAAAGTAGCAACATTTTAGCTTCAATTGATATTGATATACTAGCGAGTATTTTATGGAACTATGTATCGCTATTCGTATATTGATTTAAAGGGTTATTGGAGATATCGCCCTTATTGCGAAGATCAACTATCAATTAATAATTGAAATTTATCAATCAATTTTATGGAATGGTATTGTGAGTGTCTATCAATGAATTGTTAATACATTCTGCGTTTGAATCAATAACCTACGAGTAATTTGAATGAAAAAAATTGGTATTGCTTAAAAAAATATTTCATCGACTTTCTTGTCATATGGAAATTTTTCTTTCAATAGTAAATTTATAGTTGATGAGTTTGTGCTTGTTTAAAAAAATAACAAGAAAATGTGAGTTACCTCCTTAGTGCATTGGAACTTTATCTATTTTGGACTTCTTTTAGGACATGCGATGCAGTTGGTTTCCCAAACTCGACTGGAACTTTCCATGTACACAGAATCTTAACACTGTTTCTAGTTTCGAAATGTTCGGAACGAATGAAGTGTTTTAGCAGATAAAAAGATAAGATAAAAACTGCATCCTTGGCAGTTAAAAAAAAAAAACTGGAATTTTGTATCTGAAAATTGAAACCTTTTTACTTACTTTTGGCTTTCCAAAGAATTGGATGTATCCCTCAAACTTCTTCGCATTCTAGCAATTTCAATGAATACAGAATCATTTAAATACTCATCTTAATCAAACAAAATTTCAGGGGTGGCGAACAAACGTTTTCGTTTCTGTCCAAGTCATGTTTTGTATTTTGTATGCAATGTTAATTTTGATTTGCTGTTCAAACTTGTGTCAGAAAAAAACTTCCATTCACAATAATACAACTATTTTGAAAGCATTCATAATAGTACAATATTTTATCAAATCATTTTCACATTACCGGTTTCGATTTGAATTGATATATTCCATCAATCGTCAATCGATTGACAGTTGATCTTTGCAATAAGGCTATAAAGCTGGCTTAGACTTTCGTTCTTCATTCGGTGAACGTTGTTCGGTGTTCGTTCTTCTCTCAACAACGAACAACGAAGAAAGCATTTACATTAGAAAGTATACCGTACACCGATGATAACAACGAAAGGCTAAAGGCAACTAAGTAGTATGGAATGGATGTACAAAATAAAATAGTTTAGTATGTTTTACTTAAATGAGGTGCGCTCTGAGGGTTCCTCATTTAGGAAAGCAAAACCAAAATGTCATATGATTTCTTTGAATTTAATAGTTTTTGGACAATTACGCGCTCCTTTCTATAGTAAGAAAGATATTGTCAAGTGTAAGATCCGCACATACATTTGTATTAAACTTCACCCACAAAGACGTAGGTACTCATATTTTTTAATTTGTTAGTTAAAAACATTTGGTCTTTGAAAATTTGAAACTATTTGTTCGGCCTTGCGAAAAATAGTATGGAGAAAAAGAAAGAACCCGAATGAACAATGACCAACTTGTGTGACTAGTAAAAATGCTAGTTGTTTAAAAATGCTGTTTATAAAAACAAAAAACCTTACATTTGAAGAGCATGATCAGGTGACCTCGGTGGCGCAAAGCGCAATGCGTAATGCATCGGCTTGAAGGCTCTCCCAAACCAACGCGGAACATTCGCTATGCAGGGCGAATCATTCACATTGGTAACAAAAATGACAAACATAAATTGCTAAACAACCACAAAAACTGCCGTCGGCAAATGTTCCGCCCCGCTTTCGCGTTGGTTTGGGAGAGCCTTTAGAGGCTCTCTTTGGTCTAGGTTTAATTCCAGTTGACGACAAAATAATTTATAAATTAAAAATGTAACATATAGAATCTGATGATCGGTGTAGAAGCCGTGAAATAGCTATAATTCCGCCTAAAACCAATAGTGGTAGCCTACTCAAGTAGTTGTTGTTAGTTCAAACATTTAATAATACCCCTATTTACACGGTTGGGAAATTTACAGTATTGGCAAAAGAATGAATTTCCTCATTCCTTTGCCAACATACTGACAGAAAATGCCAATCTGTTAGTCGTGTTAATGCAGTGTAAGTGTTCGAGAATAGTCAAAAAATAATAATGAATAAATAATTTATAATAATGCAATTCATTCAGATTATTTTTCTCAGGAGGTCAACACAAATATTTTGTATAATACTTGAAAATTATTAAAATTTGTATGTAGCGATTACCTTGCCTTGTTTCATGCAGTCTACTCATTTTCAATATCCATAATATCTTTTTATACATACTTTCAGATCTCTACTTGTGCACTTTCAAAACAATTCAAATATGTATGGTATAGGTTAGGTTATTTGTGACAAGTTATCATTTGTGTTTTCTTTTATAATCAATCATCCTGTCGTTACTTTGAGCTTTCAGAATAAATATTGTGGTTTAGTTTCTATTTGAATTATGGTCAGCCAGAAACTCTATATTTATAAGGCTTTTGATTTGAATATGACTATGGCATGTGCTGCTATTTATTATCGGTAAAGAAACAAAATATGATAGGTACACATAATGAATGATTTTGTGGTCAGTTTCTCGTTTTAAAATTATCCATGAGTTTTAATAATTGATTTTATTAAGCGCATCTATTGTTTTTTCAAATCATTCGGGGTATTCATGCAAACGCATAAAACCCAGATAAAGCTTAGAAACCACAGAATTGTATACAAGTTTATATAAAAAAATTGTTTATAAGCTTTCTATGGGTTTTATGCGTTTGCATGAATTCCCATATTTTCAGAATACCGATTTCGTATTGTAATATGTATGTAAGTTTTCAAGAATAGTCAAAAAATAATAATAAATAAATAATTTATATGCGGTCTACTCATTTTCAATATCCATAATATATTTTTATCTTTACAGAGTTTCCTCATTTAAAAATAATCTGTACTATGATTGTGCACTTTCAAAACAATTAAAATATGTATGGCATAGGTTAGGTTATTTGTGACAATTTATCTTTCTTGTTTTCTTTTATAATCAATCATTCTGCGGTGACTTTGTGCTTTCAGAATAAATATTGTAGTTCTGTTTCTATTTGAATTGTGGTCAGCCAGAAGTCTATACTTATAAGGCTTTTGATTTGAATATGACTATGGCATGCGCTGCTATTTATTATTTATAAGGAAACAAAAATATGATGGGTACACATAATGAATGTTTTTGTGGTCAGTTTCTTGTTTTAAAATCATGCTTGAGTTTTAATAAATCGATTTTATTAAACCCATTTATTGTTTTTTTTTTTTCAATTCATTAGGGGTATTCATGCAAGCGCGTTAAACCCAGATAAAGCTTACAAACCATAGAATTTTATAGAAGTTTATATAAGAAAATGGTTTATAAGCTCTCTATGGGTTTTATGCGTTTGCATAAATACCCATTTTCACAATTCCGATTTCGTATTGTAATATGTAAGTGTTCGAGAATAATCAAACAATAATAATAAATAAATAATTTATAATAATAACGAAATTCATTCATATTATTTTAATATCTTTTTATCTTTATCTACAAATATTCCTCATTTTTAAATTATCTCAACTATGACTGGGCACTTTCAAACAATTAAAATATGTATGGCATAGGTTAGGTTATTTGTGACAAGTTATCATTTGTTTTTTCTTTTATAATCAATCATTCTGCCGTTACTTCGATCTTTCAGAATAAATATTGTGGTTTTGTTTCTATTTGAATTATGGTCAGCCAGAAGTCTATATTTATAAGGCTTTTGATTTGAATATGACTATGGCATGTGCTGCTATTTATTATCGGTAAGGAAACAAAATATGATAGGTACACATAATGAATGATTTTGTGGCCAGTTTCTCGTTTTAAAATTATCCATGAGTTTTAATAATCGATTTTATTGTTTTTTTCAAATCATTCGCGGTATTCATGCAAACGCATAAAACCCAGATAAAGCTTAGAAACCACAGAATTGTATACAAGTTTATATAAAAAAATTGTTTATAAGCTTTCTATGGGTTTTATGCGTTTGCATGAATTCCCATATTTTCAGAATACCGATTTCGTATTGTTATATGTATGTACGTTTTCAAGAACAGTCAAAAAAATAATAATAAATAAATAATTTATGTATATGCGGTCTACTCATTTTCAATATCCATAAAATATTTTTATCTTTACAGAGCTTCCTCATTTAAAAATAATCTGTACTATGACTGTGCACTTTCAAAACAATTAAAATATGTATGGCATAGGTTAGGCTATTTGTGGCAAATTATCATTCTTGTTTTCTTTTATAATCAGTCATCCTGCGGTGACTTTGCGCTTTCAGAATAAATGTTGTGGTTTAATTCCTATTTGAATTATGGTCAGCCAGAAGTCTATATTTATAAGGCTTTTGATTTGAATAAGACTATGGCATGTGCTGCTATTTATTATCGGTAAAGAAACGACATATGATAGGTACACATAATGAATGTTTTTGTCGTCAGTTTCTTGTTTTAAAATCATGCTTGAGTTTTAATAAATCGATTTTATTAAACCCATTTATTGTTTTTTTTTTTTTCAATTCATTAGGGGTATTCATGCAAACGCGTTAAACCCAGATAAAGCTTAGAAACCATAGAATTTTATACAAGTTTATATAAAAAAATGGTTTATAAGCTCTCTATGGGTTTTATGCGTTTGCATAAATACCCATTTTCACAATTCCGATTTCGTATTGTAATATGTAAGTGTTCGAGAATAGTCAAACAATAATAATAAATAAATAATTTATAATAATACCGAAATTCATTCATATTATTTTAATATCTTTTTATCTTTATCTACAAATTTTCCTCATTTTTAAAACTTTCCAAACAATTAAAATATGTATGGCATAGGTTAGGTTATTTCTATTTGTGACAAGTTATCATTTTTGTTTTCTTTTATAATCAATCATTCTGGGATGACTTTGTCTTTTCAGAGTTAATATTGTGGTTTTGTTCCTATTTGAATTATGGTCAGCCAGAAGTCTATATTTGTATAAGGCTTTTGATTTGAATTTGACTATGTCATGTGCTGCTATTTATTATCGGTAAAGAAACAAAATATGATAGGTACACATAATGAATGTTTTTGTGGGCAGTTTCTCGTTTTAAAATCATCCATGAGTTTTAATAATCGATTTAATTAAGACCATCTATCGTTGGAATGTGTCGTATAAGCTTGTGGGAATTTGGTTCACTCTGAATACCTTAACCATATTAATTTTATTAATTAAAAAATTGTTATAAATTTTCAAGTTCTTTATTAAAATTATCGCAAAGATTAAACAATTCTACTACTGCATAACAACTTAATTAATTTACCTATTATGCTGGTGTTTTCTTTGCAATACCACACACTTTTCCATAGTGCTCTGGTTGGTCCAATGAATCTACAATGAACTTAGCCAAATCGTATTTTGATACCGCTCGACCAGGAGAAGCATCATGAAGAATTGTTACTTCACCGCTAGGTTCATCAGCGATATGGGGTGGAAGGATGGCAATATAGTCAAGTCCAGAGTTTTTAGTTATATCCAACATCCGACGGTGGTCGTCATTGATGTTGTGGAACATTTTAGGAACTTGTTCAGGGTTCATTAACAGAAATGATGACATAATAACTGAGATACGTCGAATGTTAAGTTCTTTCATCGCATCAATAACATTTTTAGTTCCTACCGACATTTCGGTTGTTGGTTCGAGTTTGTTGCGAGTACCAAGCGTTACGCAAACGGCGTCAACGCCTTCAAGGACATTCTTTACATCTTCCAATTTAGTAGCGTCTCCCTTGACCAGATCTACTTTGCCCTTAAAACTTTCGGGAACAGTTTCTTCCGAGCGGTACAGTAGCCGAACATTTAAACCTATACGTTTAATTGATAAAACATCAGTAAAAAAATCTAGTTGCTCCAATTCAACTAACCTTTTTGAAGTGCATGCTCGACGACACATTTGCCGGTCATTCCTGTACCTCCAATGACTGCTATTTTGCCCATGGTGGATTCAATTTTAGATCAGTTAAACTTGGCGTTCTATTTGAAACTGAATAATTCTTAAAAATTATAATATATATTAAATGCACGTATTACTTCTGATTGGAAATAATTATCTTATCCTATCCGGTGCCAAGAGAAGCAAAAGTAAAAGTAATGGAAAAAAACAACAAAACGTCAATTAATTTTTAACCCTACAAGCTTGACACTTCAGACAGGTATGGTATATGGTATACAGCATTGACGGTATTCACATTGAGCCTGATTATACGGTTCGTTTTTTCGTTCGTTTGTCCCCTTTCACACAGGGAAACCAGTTGCTGGAGATTTTTTTGACGTTTTCCTTTAATTGCCTTGTAGCTTTCACACAAGGAAACTTAATTGCCGGAGATGTCTGTTTTTCCATATAAAGTCTATTGGCTGAACGCACATTACGGACAGTGTGAGAAGGAATGTGATAAAAATCTCCTCAATCGTTGACCGGGGAGATTTTTTTCAATCCCCTTACTTCTTGCCCTTCTCGCCTACAAACTCCCAGTTTCCAGCAACTCAGTTTCCTTGTGTGAAAGCAGTCTTTCGTCTTTCATGTTTTTGACAGGCACGAACGATCATGATTACATAATGGTTCGCGAAAATACAGACGTTCTTCCTTTCGTTATTTTGACGTTCATAAAATTTAGGGTTGTTTTGTGTGTTGTGTGAAAATAATCAGTAGTAATAAATAAAAATGTTTTGTAATCACTTCTTTCTCCAACATACTCGTATATTAAGCTGGCCATACACGACCGAACCAACGAGTCGAACGGCCCGTAGCCGAACCAAAATTGCCCGTGAGTGGGAAAGCTCAGATGGCTTCGTTTGGTTCGGTCGAACAATTTGGATTTTCAGCCAGTCCAAAATCCACGAACACGAACCTCCGAATCAATGTTCGGCTCTATCGTGTGTGGGGAATCAGCAAGCCGAGCAGTTCTGTTTGCTTCCAACTTTCCAATCGCTCCACCGTCAATAAATAATAAAGTCCCACTTTCTCACTCTATAGCCTAGTACGCAGATCGCGCTAAATTTTATCTTCCATACAAATTTCCTCGCAAGATAAATTTTAGCGAGGATTTTTAGCTGAGAAGTACGCAGTTCACGTGCTAAATTCAAACTGTCATCTCGTACTGTATCAAAAAGTCTCCACTTAATTTAGCACGCGAAATAATGTTCAAAACATTCTTTCGCTGCTAAATTTTGACACTTTGTGTATATATGTGACAGAGTGTGTATATACATATGTGACAAAGTGAAATCTTTGAAATCGATACAAAATATAAATAATAAATAAATGATATTCACGGCACGGAGTACTTGAATAGTTATCTGTTTGCCGTCGTTTAGTTGAACTTTGTATGTATGTATTATCGTAATGTAAAGAAAATTGAATTATGTACCTATATAAATTTGAACTCGCAGTTGAAGGCATCCCCAAAACAATATAGTAACCACAGCCTTTAGTAAGAAGCCAAATAGGTATTGCTGCAGGAAATCGGCAACAATTTCCAATCCAATTATAATGAGCATTCAACAAACGTCGGATTTTAAAACAAAAAAGCAAGCAGCATATGGGTCATAACAAATAATACGTTTATTTTTAAGTTTGTAGGTAGTATATGTTAAATAAAATGTATGTTCCCAGAGATAAAAACTGATTTGCAGTTAATGGCACTCCAGCAGGAAGTGGGGATGGTGGCTACGTTGTCCCTACTGCTACTACTGGCGACGGTGGTGGAGCTTGTACTTGAATCTTTTGTGGGTGCCTCTACTCTTGGACTGCTTAATACGAAGTTGCCAAAGTATTATACCTGAAATCATATTTATAAAGCACACACTGCACTTGAGCTGTACATATACTTTTGAAGTATTCTTTATTGTAGCACACACAATAACCAAATCTTCAATTTGTCTCGCGTCTATTTTTAATTATTTAAGAAAAATATAATTCACGAATAGAATGTCAGGACTTGAAAATAATCAGCTGCTGTCACTAAGTTGACATTTCAATTTATATCTCCAACTTCAAAATTTATCAAAATTGGTTCGGATCGGCCGTGTATGGTACCCAAATTTGGACCGTGGCCAAACGGACCGGAGCCGAATGGCTCCGACCTGTTCGGGTCGGTCGTGTATAGCCAGCTTTAGGTATATTCAGTCACAAAAAACAATTTTCCCATTCATTAATTTTTGTTCAAATCGTTCTTTGCTTACATCGAGGAGCATTGTAGTTGCCAAATCAGAAACGTCAAAGTTCATCCAGAAAAAGTCTTGAAATTTTCATTCCTGCTTTCGTTATGCTGCATTTACACGAATGGCAAAATGCCAATATATCTGTCAAATTACAGCCATTTTTCTTTTCATCGTGTAAACGCTCTAAATACTGGCAACATTTTTGCCAAAATAAAATGGGAGAGATAATTTGGCATAAAATGCTGCCATTAATATGACTATGTGTTAACACTTTACTGACGCCATTTTCTGAAATTATGCCATTCTAGATAAGAATGAACTTGCTCATTCTTTTATGGCATGTTGCAAGTATTTTGAAATCTGCCATTATTTTACCATTCTTTTGGCAGAAATATTGGCATCTTTGCCGGAATACCATATATTTTTATCTCGGTAGAAATAATGAACTGTCAAAAATTTTATGGGAAAAATAGGCTCAACTTTCATTTGCGGTAGAACGAATTTCAACACGCGAATACTTTTATTCGATAGATTTATCACAAGTAGTAAATCACAATTTTAATGTGAGGAAACTTTTATTTATATTTAAAATTATTTTTTAAAGTTTTAATTTTTCATACAAACTGTATGCAATTGACGATTTGTTTGTTTTGACAGTTCTTTACCATAAAGGTACACACACATAGATGGTAAGTGTTGTGATATGTGAACTTTTTTGGGATTTGTCTGCAACATTTTGATTTATGAGAAAAATTGTTTATTTTTGTTTTGAAAGTTATATCCTTAAACCCAAATAACTGTTTAGTACAAACAACTTTGAAAACAGACCGACTGACAACATAGGCGCCTGTTAGACGACTGAGCATATCCTAAGCGGAGTGACGGAGTCGCGTGAGCGGGACAGAGGACCTGAAAAGGGAGTTAAAATCCCTAAGCCCGCGAAGCGGGCCACCCAAGTACTGTTTACTACAAAAAACTTTGATAACAAATTGACTCACGAAATAGGCGCCTGCCAGTCGACTGAGCATACCCTAAGCGGAGCGACGGAGTCGCGTGAGCGGGACAGAGAAGAACTGTTTACTTAAAAAAAAACTTTGATATAATAGATCGACTGACAACATAGGCGCCTACCAGACTACTGAGCATACCCTAAGCGGAGCGACGGAATCGCTTGAGCGGTACAGACGACCCGAAAATGGAGTGAAAATCCTTGAACCCGCGAAGCGAGCCACACAAAGTACTTTTAATCGAAAAAAAACATCGTAATTCGCAAAATACTTTCCAACAAAAAATCCAAAAATAAAAAGCCAAACAAAATCCACACGCCACACAACACTTATCATAGCGAAGTTAATGACTAGTAGACCTGTCAAAATAATTCTATATTTTTTTTATTTAGTGGCTGCAGACTTCATGCATTTTGAATGTAATTTTCTAACTTTAAATGTTTATTAAAAATTGAAATAAAAGTTTTTTTCATATTTAAATTGTTGAATTGAATTATTTTATTATTAATCTAAATAATGAGAAAATGCGTGGAAAGAAACAAAAATCTCCGGCACACCGGCAAGATAAAGCGACTCTTTTTTTACGTTTCCTCCATTAACTGTTTTCTGTGCTTTCCTGTATAAAAATAATTCAGTTTGAAATTACTTATTTGTGTTTGTAATTCTGCATTTTAATAGCTATTATTTTTTATATCTGTCTCCTTTTAAGAACAATTCATTAAAGAAATAAAAGTTTTTACTTAATGTATTGAAATCTTTTATGATAAAAGTCAAACAAATCTGTCTTTTGTTCTGTTATGGTTTATAACAGATTTTGAACTGCAAAATACCAATAAATAAAAGAATAAAATGTTTTTTGACAGTTCGAAAATTTGTATGGAAAATTGATAAAAGAATAACAGAATAAAAGATTGCGCCGAATAGGTCTAAATATCTCCAGTTCCATTTTGTTTACGAATCCATAACTTTCCATTTTACCTATACCTATATCGCAAGTAAAAATTAAAAATATCAATAGAATCGTTTAAGAGAAAATAAATTCGTTCATAGTTCATTCTACTGTTTTATCATTTACACTTTTGTTGTTATATGTATGACCAAAAACGACTTATGTTAAATAAAGTCTAAGTGCAGCCTTAAACCCATGTCAACGTCAAAAGTTTCACCATGTTTTCCGCTTTGCGCCAATTGTCGCTAGTGTATCAATTTTTTTTTATAAATGTGAAGCTGGCTCCTAGCAGTCCAGATATAATAGGTCCATGTTTTGGCGTCTTCCTAGCCAGCTGCCTATCGTTTCCAATTGGGAATGTTTGGTTGGTTTTTCGAACTTTTGCTCTCATATTTAAACATTGGCTCTCTTTTTCGAACATGGAAAATACTTATGAGTGGTTGGTGAATAGCACAAATAAGTTCCAAGTGAAGAAGCTCATAAAGTAAAGAGCAGTTTTTGAACCATCAGTGAAAGTGAATACCAGCCTAACTGGCCGAACACAATGGTGTAGCTGTAGCTGTTGCAAAGTTGAAAGTTGAAAGATACGAAAATGGTATACATCGACACAATGTGAGCTGTAGCTGTAGTAAGAAAATTGTCTGCCGCGAAAGTTGACTCAACTTTAACTTTTGGCGGCGCTACAAGCTGCATTTGAGATGACATATGGGTTTCCCATGTCATTTTTTGACTTTTCACCTTTTTTTTTTTGGGAACGTTCAATGCATTTGAGAAGTTTTTTTCTGGTTTTTTAACTTCTTTATAGTCAGATATCACACAAATTCAGTTCAAATATTAATTTCATATGCGTTGAACACGTCTCGAATAAATTTACAATTCAAAACAGTTGTGATGCTGCGCTAAATCATTGAAGACGTCCTTTGCTACATAAGTGAGCGTTTTTATTGATAGATTATACTACAGCAATTATTGTAGCTACAGCTGCATCCCATTGTGTTCAAGGGGTAAGTCTGAAGCAGTAGAAAAGCTTAATATTTTCTTGAATCTGGTTGAAAATCAATTTGGAAAAAGAGTCAAAGTGCTAATGTTAGATAATGAGAAAGAAATTAAAAACGCAAAAAGTAAGAAGATTTTCGAAGAACTTTGAATATTTCACGAACGATCAGCTACTTATACTCCACAACAAAATCCCAAAATTGAACGAGATGCGTACCATAGTAGAAGGAGCGTCAAGAGCTGAAATTTATTATGTCAAAGAACTTGGAACATCCTTATGGGCAGAAGCATTCAATTATTCAGTGTTCACAATAAATCAATCTCAAGTCAATGAAATCTTTTCGATGCTAATGTTAAACCGGATCCACATCTGTGTCGTGTGTTGTGTTGTGGAGTTGTGTGTCGCTATCATTCCATATATTTTATGCGCCACCCTGCAACACAACACACGAGACAAATTTGGTTCTACGTATATGAAATACATTGTAGCGATAGCGACACACGACTCCACAACACAACACAAGACACAGGTATGGTTCTGGCTTTACGTTCTAATTCAAAACAAACAACGTCAAAAATTCGATAAGAGCAAGAGAGCAAAATTCGTTGGGTATGATATTGAAGAACATGGCTATAGAATCTATTTTACAAATGAAAGGCATGTCGAAGTCACGTGCAAAGTAATATTTGATGAAAAACTATGTCATGCATGATAATAAAAACAGAGAAAGTCAAGAAAATACGAAAATTAAAAAAAAAAATTCTCAACTGATTTTCTAATTTTGGAAAAAGAACATCAAGAATAAGACAACTTAGAGAATTGTGAAATCAATCAGCCTTATGCTAGTTGCATGCAGTGAGACGGGTAGATTTTATGTGAGTGAAAAAGTGATGGATAGATTCCACCCAAATTGCACCTATGCGTCACTTTCTAACAATATTCTCGGATTCAACATGATAGATTTTTATTGTGTGAGTGAATGATAGATAGATTGCAAGGGTGGGAGATAGGGATGGGTAGATTGAACTGAGAGGATTTAATCTTATTGTATGGACACAACGAACATATTAACACCAAGCATTAAAAATCCAATGAAATTATGCCGGATTTACACGAATGACAAAATGTCATTATTTCTGTCATTTTCTTGTCATTTTCGTGTAAATGGTTTTCATATTTGTCATAATTTTTGTAATAAAAATAATGACATTCCAAACTAGTCATACAAATTGTCATAAAAATGACATCGTGTAAACGCACAATGACACCATTTTCAAAATAATGACAAGCCGGAAGAAAGAATGAACTTGCTCATTCTCTTATGACAGAATTATCATTATCTAAAACAGTCATTATTTTGTCTTCGTGTAAATGCATGTCATAAATTAATTAATTTTGTCATTATTTTGTCATTATAATGACAGATTTTATGACACTTGTCATTCGTGTAAATCCGGTATTATACTTGAAGAAGAACAACAACAATGTCATGAGGAGTTCTTTGAATGTAGTGAAATTAATGAATCAGAGTCTAGTCAAGCAAAATAATCTACGAAATCGGGAAAACATCAAGCCACATCCAAAATAAATGATTATATTTTAATTGGTGACGTTGAAAATATCTCAGCTGAAAATGCAATTAAAGATCCTGGATGGAAAAGAGCGATGCAAGAAGAAATCAAAGCACTGAATGAAATGGAAGTATGGGACTTAGTTAACTTGCCGAAGAATCGAAAGCCACTTACATGTAAATGGGTTTTACGTGAGAAAGAAGATGGACGTCTGAAAGCACGAGTAGTTGCGAGAGGTTTCGATCAAACTCAAGGGATCAACTACAAAGAAACCTTTGCCCCAATTGGAAGATATGCAAGTATTCGTCTAGGCACTATAATGAGTTGCACGCTGCCAACAAAAGGCTTGAAGTGTATACATTTTATACAAATACTGCATTTCTTAACGGAATATTGAGCGAAGAAATTAACATGTTACAACCGGAAGGATTCGATGATAATTCTGGAAGAGTTTGTCGTCTCAAAAGAAGTCTCTATGCACTGAAAGAAGCTCCAAAAGACTGGAATGCCACGTTTACTAAAACCTTGAAAAGACTGCAGCTAAAAGACACTGGTGATGACCCGTGTGTTTTCTATAACGAAGATAAGTTTATGATTCTTGGAATGTTGGTGAATGATGGAATTGTTATCAGTCGTTGTAAAAAAATGATACAAATTATACTGTCGGAGCCAGAAAACAACTTCAAAATGAAATCAACAAAACCAAAAGAAGGACGATTACCTATATTATCTCTTAATGGAAATTCATCAAAAAGAAAATGGAATACTAGTAACCCAGCAGAAATATGCACAAAAAGTACTAGCTCGTTATGGATTTAAAGAAGCATATCCAGTGGCAACACCCATAGAGCCAGGAATTTTAACTGAAAAACAAAATAATTACGGCCCATTAATAAACAAGCCTTATCGTGAGCTTCCTTTATCGTGAGCTTCCTTTACGGATCAATACATACTACTAAGGCATAACACTGGTAGTGTTTTGTATTGTGAAGTTTTATTGGGGCCCAAACTCAATATCAGCATAGATAACTGTCTGATTTGGTTTTTAACGTTTGTTTTTTCGTAATGGTAGGTGAATTTAGGGTCGATATTAGCAACATTCGGGGGCTGAGAAAGAATTTCTGTGCTGTGTACGTACATACTGTAAGAAACAGGCCAGCAGTCTTGGCACGAAGTGAAACCCAGGTAGGTGAAAATTCTGTTTACTCCGAATTAAGCCTACCTGGTTATAGCCATAGATAAACAATATAAAGATACACATCTTTCGCACGTTTTACCCCCCAAAACCCATTTGTTTACATTATTGTTTTTGTAACTTAATTCTGTGTCCATGAATAAATGTGAAATCCAACAACAAAGTTACGGTGGTGGAAATCAGTAAGTTGCACTAGTATGCGTGTTTTAAAGCACACTAGTAAAACTTACTGATTTCCACCACGGTTAAACCCACCTTTTAGCTTGTAGGCAAACCAGATTGACAGCCAAAGATTTGTATCTCTATTTGTTTATCTATGTTATAGCTTATATATGCAATATATGTACGTAATGATGTGGCTTATCAGCTTCAACCACAATATGGCCCTTGTCTAAATACAAACTTTAACTTCATGTGGTTAAAATTCACCGTCAATAAGCACATCATACATACATGTTTCATTTATCGTAGCCCAAGTTTGGATAGTAATTCGACTTCTAACGAATTCGATGCGCTGTCCGATTCAATCCTGAGAATTGTTTCCCATTATCCGCACAGTGAAATCGTTGTTACGGGCGATTTCAATGTACACAATTCTTCGTGGCTACGTTATTCTGGTCAGACAACACCCGAAGGAAGGTATGTCGAGATTTTTGCTGAGTTAAACCACCTGACTCAGCTTGTTGACGAGCCTACTCGGATTCCTGACGTTGCAGGTCAAATCGCCAACACCCTAGACTTGTTCCTTACCTCTGACCCGAATAAATACACTATTAGTGTATTATCTTCTCTAGGCTCATCAGACCATTGTGTCATATCTGCGAATTTCTCGTCCCACCAAATCACAGTTAAAGAAAAAATCCCAAAGAGAACCGTTTGGCAATACGAGAAAGCCAACTGGGACGGTCTCAATAATTTCTTCAAGAGCTTTAACTGGTCACTATGATTCCTCGATAGTGATGTTGACGCCTGTGCAGATATGATTACAAACTTGATTCTTTGTGGAATGAGAAATTTTTACCGAATAGGGTGAAATCTATCAAACCCAAAGAAAACTCATGGTTTGATTCGAGCTGTAAAGAGGTTATTAGGGTTAGAGAAGTAATCTTCCGATGTTATAAAGCCAACCCTACTGAGGAAAACCGGAAAAAGTTTCAACAAGCTAGAAAGACCTGTAACGTTCATATTCGAAGAACCAAATTTTTACATGATCAAAAATTACGGCAAAAAATACTACAATGTCCCAAAGGTAGTAAAAATTTTTGGTCATTTGTAAAAAACATACGAAATACCACCTCGTCCTCGGTTCCAACGCTCGTCTTCAATGATACTCCTTTTGTCAGCTCGCAAGATAAAGCCAATTTGCTTGCAGCACAGTTTGCTGTTAATTCGACGCTGCCAGAAAGTGTTATGACTCCTCCTGTACTTGAGAGCGTAAATGATTTTATGGGACAAATCTTCTTTCGCACTCGTGCAGTTGCTAGAGTTCTAAAGGATCTCTATGTACACAAATCCGCTGGCCCGGATAGTATCCCTCCTATTGTTCTGAAGTGGTGTTCTTCAACGCTGGCAAAACCACTGCCGACGTTTCGGAACGGACATTTTCGTTGTTTGTTGATTTTTGCTGGAATGAATTATGGACCCCAAACAAAAATTATTTTAATAAAGATTTTACTGAGTTCATGTTGCTTTGTTCCATATCTACACTTAATGAAACAAACAAGTCATAGTAGGTACTCTCAGTTTCCCCATTCCTTTGTTTTATTGTTTTAAATGTTAGAAGGTTGCTCCATTTATGAAGCATTTCTTCTTTTGTGAAAGAAAATTGAGGACTGTTTTCTAATATTTCTTTAAGAACATGACCCCGACGCTTTCTTAGCCTTCAGTTTTCAGTTTTCCATACTTTTAAAATTAGTCATACAATAGTTATTTTTTGTCTTTTAGTAAATATAAATTACATTTCTTCAAAAAACAAATAAATTAAGTGTAGCAAAATTCCAGACACAACTAACGCAAAACAATTTCAAATGCAAGTGAAGTGCGCAAGATATTTTTTACATTTGCTCAAATGCTTTTACATTTGCGCAAGTAAAAAAAGGAGACCTCGTTTTGGGACAATCTGCTTTGCAGGGATTTTAATATTTGCATTTAGGAATTATTTGCTTAGCATAATTTGCGCAAGTTTTGCGTTTAGGAATTTGTCCATATACTCACAAAGTGATGAATAAACGCTTGTGAGTAAACAAGGGAGCGAATTTTCCGTGTTGGTTTGAGAGATCCTTTCATCATACTAGTGTAATTTTCTTGTACAGAAAAATCGTGCGATTTTTGTGTACGATTATTCAATCAGATATTTCAAAATTTGAAAGGATCGTAATGTAATTAATCCTAAAAAAAGGGTTGGTCACGCTCCCTAATTGTGACAAACAAACAAAATAATGTATACCTTCTTTGTGAAGTTTACTATTACAAGAAACTATTAAGTTCTTAGCAACTGGTTTATATAATTAGAATATAAAAAAAAACAAAATTAATCCTAAAAAAAATAACAAGATTTTTTTTTGTACCAACGCGAATCATTCGCTCTGCAGGGCATGGTTTGCCCTGATTCACAATGATAACAAAAATAAGAAATAAACAATGCTAAATAACAACAAAAATTACCGTCGGCGAATGTTTCGCGGACTTTTACACTGATTTGGGAGATCCTACAAGAAAACCGCGAGAGAAATTAGTTTTGATTTCATATTTATTATGACCGACAGTAATCAGAATACTAAACCAATAAGTCAAGCGCTTGTTTTTTGTTATTTTTTGAAATGTTTTGAGTAAAGAATATTTGCAGTGCATTCATATTAAAAAACCTTTAGGTATATGAATATATTTTTAAAACAATTGTTGTGAATATTATGTAGCTTATATGTCTACGTTATATAAAATTCTGTATTAAAACTTCGCAAGTTATCTAACATTCGGATTCTGAAGTATATGGGTTATTGTCTAGCTTTTTGGTTCGTTTGAGGGTTGCGTTACGAAGCTCAGCCATAAAGTCAAGTTGTATAGGAACCTGTTTTATTGTAGCCTGAGGATCATTATTTTGCTCAGAGTGTTTAGCTATATTCGGAGATCCGACTTTATTTTTAAGCTGTTTGTCTTGAATCGTGACTTTCTGAAATTATAAACATACAAAGTACGAGTGTCATATGAATTAAATTTTAAATACTTAAAATAAACCCCTTTACCTTTAAGGTTACTCCACCGCGTATACTCTCTAGAAAAGCATTTCGATCGGGTTCAGCTCCAGTTTTCGTTGGTTTAAGTTGTGTGTCTGGTTTTGATCTATTGGTACTTAGAAACGGTTTGGGTGGTGGAAGACCAGAAACTTTAAGTGACTTTGGGGGTGGAGGTGCGGCCAAACCATTTCCAGTTCCTAGAGTTTGTGCAATAGGCATGGGAGGGGGAGGTGGTGGTGGAGGTGGAATACAAGTCTGTTTAATTGATATGGAATGAGGAGGTGGGATTTTTTCAGTCCTTCTTGTACTTTCAACTGGCATAAGAGGAGTTAACGATGATGATGGGTTCACATCTACTGACTTATTTGTTGGCAGCTTAAGAGGTGATTCATGCTGATTTGCTAAATGTTGTGGAAGCACTGAAGTAGCAATTTGAATAGTTTTAACCGAAGCAGGTGGTGGCGGTGGTGGTGCAAGTGGTTTTCTTCGATTTTTTCTGGTTGAAGTCGGCATTCGTATTGGTTGAACAATTTCTTCATACACGGGTTCACGAGATGGAGCAGGGAACACTGGTGGTGAAACTATTATTGCACCTCCTTTAGAAAGATTCATATGCCGTGGAAGTGAAGGCGGTGTCGGTTCTGCAGCCACATACGTTTCAGATGGTGGTGGTGGAATGGTGTTGGGCATATTTTTTGTTTGAGGCGGCTAGATTCAAATTAATTTAAGTTTAAAATAAAAACAAAATATCAAGCTGTATACCATCCAAGTAAAGTTCGACTGTACAATTCTTCTGATCAAATCCTTAGAATCTAAACAACTTACATCTTCTTCAGTGATACCACGCTCAATCATGTATTTTTTCAATGAATTATTATTAAAATTTCCAGACAAATCAAATGTTTTTTTGGTCATATCTCTTGTCATGTCTCCCGCCATGTGCCGGAAATCATTTGGGCCACTGATTTCGATTGTTCGGCCTTTTCTTGTTCTATGTGTTGTTGTTGGTAGAGAGCTTGGAGACGCATTGTTAAGTTTTCTTGAAACAGGCTGTTTTTGACTTAATTGTCTTTCGTAAAGTGTACTTCCAGCATTGGCCTTCTGTTCGTTATTCTGAAAACTAATTTGCTCTTCATTAGAAATGAAATCTGCATTTTTAACTTTTCTAAATGAATCTATGTCAAATGTCGTTGAAGCTGGTGGAATATCATCAATGTCTGCCAATGTTATCGATGATTCTCTTCGTTCTACCGGAGTTTTTTGGAAACGATCTCGAAGAATTGTTGGATTCTGTGGAAGCACACTCGGCTTTAATAAATAAAAAAATTAATTTAATAATTATCAATTTAAAATTATAAACAAAAATCAAACCTTCCAATATCCTGGATTTTTGTTACTCTTAACAATGTCATATATAAAAGCTCTCCTTTGTTCTGAAGTCAGATATTCAATATTATCTGAAAGCCCTGCCTTTCTTAAATAAAATTTGAGCATCTGGTCATTGTCGTTTCCGGTGAGGTCAAATGTTTTTATAAAATCTACATCATTTTCATCATCCATTTTTGAATCGCTGCTGACAACACGCGTTGTTCCACTACCTGCAATAAAGGGATTAAGGTGAAAAGTATGTGCCGAAACTGGTGTCCAAAAATTCTGTATTCCAAAATTCTGTATTTAAACATTTTGTAAATCCAAAATTCTCTTACATATGTAGGTAGGTATATCAACTGAACGCTTTTGCTTCAAATTTAGTACAGAGATATTATTATGTTATTCCTTTCAAGAACAATTTGAATTTTTTTTAAATATGCCTGTAAGACCTAAGGTATTTTAAATGCAATACACGGCACTTTATGAGGAATAGAAGTAATTAAGAATTTTCGCTCACTTGGTGACAAGAATGGCATCACCGAGATCTCGAACTCTCAATTTGGTACAATTTTTTATTTTCATTTTAACAGAACTGAATGAATCCTTCGTTAAAATTGACAAGCGAAAGTTAGCTGGACAATTTTTAAAAAGCCAGACAAACGTTCATCGTACAGCAGTAAATAAAGCAGAAATAATAAATTGAAAAGTTAATCATCTTATTTGTTTAAATCCACATAACGGGCGGTATTCATAGTCACTAATAAACTACAGTTTAAGACATAAATTTGGCTAAATGAATACAGCCTCTTTTTATTAAAAAAAAGTGTTGTATTTATATTTTTAAAGGTTTATTATTTTCAAATAAATTGGCTATAAAAACTGTAATAAACGTTTGAAAATAAATTTATACCTACTTTGGTCAAAGTTTAAAAATGGTTATGAATACGCCCCAATTTTTTTAACGTTGTAAATTTGGCTACATGAAATTTGGCCACAATGAAATATGGCCCCAAACATAAAATGAAAAATGACCCCAAAAGTTTATATGGGAAACAACAAAAACAAAAAAAGTTTTAAATTTGTAAATTGGGCCATTTTTCATTGTTTTGGGGGCCTTTTTACATTTTTAATTTTGGGGTAAAATTTCATTATGAAAAATGGCCCCAAACTTTTATTCTTAAACCAAAATACTTTTACAACAAAATTTTTGATAGCAGACCAACTGACAACATAGGCGCCTGCCAGGCGACTGAGCATACCCTAAGCGGACTCGCGTGATCCGGACAGACGACCCGAAAAGGGAGTTAAAATCCTTGAACCCGCGAAGCGGGTCAGACAACGTACTTTAAAGACTCTCCCAAACCAACGCAAAACATTTTCTGTACGATGCTCTAAACTACGTGGTTCGTGGGGTATTTGGCTTCAAAGCACCAAAAACAACAACAATACAATTCCGCATTAGTAAATGGTCTACCAACTCAACAGTGATGTATGATACGTCAATGAAAAGGTTATTGCGTGTACTTAATTTTTGTTAACAACCGATAAAGTGTAGGTAGTGGGGTTAAGGTGGTATTTGGCAAAAATGCATAAAAAAGCAATAATGCAATTCCGCATTGAAAGCTGCTGCACCTACTCAACAGAAATGTGACGTATATGATTACAAAGTAGAAGTCATGTCCTTTATTTTTTTGAAAGCCTTTAAGATGTAGACCATGGGGTTCGTGGGGTATTTGGCTTCAAAGCACCAAAAACAACAACAATGCAATTTCGCATTGGTAAATGGTCTACCAACTCAACAGTGATGTATGATACGTCAATGAAAAGGTTATTGCGTGTACTTAATTTTTGTAAACAACCGATAAAGTGTAGGTAGTGGGGTTAAGGAGGTATTTGGCAAAAATGCATAAAAAAAGCAATAATGCAATTCCGCATTGGAAGCTGCTGCACCTACTCAACAGAAATGTGATGTATATGATTACAAAGTAGAAGTCATGTCCTTTATTTTTTTGAAAGCCTTATGATGTAGACCATGGGGTTCGAGAGGTATTTGGGCCTAAAAATCGGCAAAAAGAATAACAGTGCAATTCTTCATTGGAACTGGTCTAACGACTCAACAGTAATGCGTCATACGTTTTTGAAAAGGTAATTGCAATTGCATCATTTCATTATATGGCCGATAAGCTCTAAGTCATGGGGTTCAAGAGATATTCGCGTTTAAAGAACCAACAACTTCAAAAATGCATTTCCTCATTGTGTACTCTTCTGACTACTCAACAGCAATAAGTCATACATTTTTGAAAAGGTTATTGCGTTCTCTTTATTTTATTTTTAAGTAATTAAGCTGAACACCATAGGGTTCAAAAGATATTTGAAAAAAAAAACACGGAAATGCGTTATTACCCTTTTCTGCGTTTTTTCCATATTTCTTTTGAACCCATGGTTTGGAGCTTAATGACGAATCACACATCACTGTTCAGTTAGTACACCATTCACCAATGCGGAATTGCATTATTGTTGTTTTTGGTGCTTTGAAGCCAAATTCCCCACGAACCCCATGGTTTAGAGCATAATGGTCATATAATGAAATGAAGCAAATGTAATAACCCTCACAACGATGTATGACAGATTCCTGTTGAGTTGGTAGACCAGTTGCCAATGAAGAATTGCATTATTTGATTTTTGTATTTTTTGATGGCTAACTATCTTTTGAACCTCATTATCTACATCTTAACGGCTCTTTAACAAACTAAAGTACATATAATAATCTTTTCAACGAAGGCGACGTATGGCACTTTACTGTGGGTGGTAAGACAAGCTGCAAATGAAGAGTTGCATTACTATCTTTTTCGGTGCTTTGAAGGGGAATATCTTTCCAACCCCATGGTTTAGCGCTTTACGTCCATATAATTAATTGATGTACACGTTATTTCCTTTTCAACTATGTATGACACATTGGTGTTGAGTAGGTAGACCAGCTCTCATACATTTTTGCCCATTCTCCTTTGTAGTTTCTTACATTTTTTTATAGAGAAAATATGAGTTAACACTGCTTATGTTGAAAATACCACCAAAAAAAAAGCCTATGGTCGTTTGGTGAAGCCTCTCGATACCCCATCTGGTGACAAAATTGTAATACAGTGTTCCTTTACCCGTTGGTAGTTTATAACAATGCTTTCTTTAAAAGATTAGGAGGATTTATCTTATAAAAGCTACCAGAAACATTGTTTAAAACGACTACTATTTGAAAAAATGTATAGAAACATATCCTCAAAACTTTTTGGGAATTCTAATTTAACCTCCATGGATAAAAAGGTTTTTGAATTTCAAGATTATAATTAAAAATATACTTTGGATAGTCCCCCATCACACAAGGAAACTGAGTTGCCGGCAACTGGTAGTTTGTTAGCGAGAAGGGAGTAAGGGGAGATTTAGATAGATAGATAGATATTTGTATTGTTTCCATTTTAAAAATTGACATTTTTTTTACAAATTTAAGTCATTGCACAGTACAGAGATTTGATAAGTTATAATAAATTAATATCTTACTACTACTTCTCACCGCTAAACTCCCAGTTGCTGGCAACTGAGTTTCCTTGTGTAAAAAGGAAATATAATGGATTTTGATGCGAACAAAAATTTTGGATATATGGGGTTTGAAACGAAAACTCGAAAAGGTAAAATGAGTTTTGAAACTACTTCAGATTTTGTAGTCTGATTTCTATAAAATTAGATTTAAGATTCAAAATTGGGACCAAACGTATGTGTTTTAATGATACCAACAAAACCTCATACCTAAGTAAGTTTTGATAATAAAAAGTACAAGTGACCTCAACTCCAGAAATGATTGTGTTTCGCCCAAGGTTTAACAGTGGGCTCTTCAGTAAGTCTATTACACTTGTACTTTTTATTTGAATTATATTCATTCACTCCACTTAAAACCAAAGTAATTTTAATATTTTAATATTTAAATTTCTTTTTCTTTATAAGTAAGTTTTGTTTAAAGTGGATATAATGGGCTTTGGTTATCTGATCCACAAAAATAATATCTAATTTTTTGGAGCAAAAAATTAATTTTCTTGTTGCTTAAGCAACATATAGAATAAAAGTAGTAAATATACAAAATAATTGTGTTTTTTCTTTCAATTTTTATCAAAAATGGCTCTAAGATTTTGACTAAACTTTGGAGTCGCATAATGGATTTTTCAGTTTTTTGTAGACTAAGAGTCGTTCATTTTATTTCGTTATCAAACCAAGTTTTTTTTATCAATTATACAGAATTATAAAAAACCTAATCCTTGGAATAAAGAATATAGAAAAACGTCTATCCAAGATTTTCATTAGAATCGTAAAAGATTTAGATTTGCAGAAAATGTGTTTCCACCTCAATGTAATTAATTTTGTAATCGTTAATTTCGACAGCATTGAGTATCATAGGATATGGCCATGATTAATAGTAACAGTTTTCAATTTGATAACGTTATTTTTTTATTCAATTTATTGAAACTAGTCTCCACACTTATCTAGATTTGTTGTTATTTACATTGCACTATATCCACTTAAAATCAATTTGCATGACAAATACAACAATAATTCCGGAATGTATATCTGCTCTCTAGAACTATTTACTTTAATATTAGTCACCCTGCGGTGTCAAAGTTTGTTAATTAGCGTCTTCCAAGGCCAAAATAAACATATCAGAATTTGTTATTTTTACTGAAATCTTATATTTTGGTCTGGTCACACCAAACTTAAAATAGACTAAAAATTAAGGTTTAGAATAATAACTTACTTATTAAATATAAATTATGTTTTATTAGTTCCAAGAATGTTCTTTGTTATGTCATAAAACAATAATGAATGTGTTAAATTTTTTGTTTAACATTCATATGGCTTTGAGTAAATATGTACAAATTATTAGTCTCTCGGAGAGTCCATCGTGACAGCTAAAATATTTAAGTATATTTTTGACTTTAAAATAACTTTTGAACTAATGGATTCAAATTCAAGGTGCCGTTAAACGAAACCTTTTTTCAACTTAATATTATGTATATATTTTTTTATTTTTACTACTAAAACGTACTTAAATATTTTTCTTATCAAATTTTCATTAATTTCCAGTTTTAGTAACGAAAAAACAAGATAACTTAGACATTATTGGTCATGACATATTGTTTCTCAGTTTATTAATCATGTTTTGTGATTCAAAAGAAAGTTGATTTTATTGTTATGACATGATTCATAGTTTTAAAGAAGATTGGTTTTATTTGGTTGGCTTTCTATTTAAATATCGAATAGATTAGCTCTATAATACATTATGTTCATGTGTGTTAACAATCACATTTATAATCTAAACATGGGTCATACACATTTATTTCATGAATATATAGAACCTTACCTCAATGTCGTTATAACAATTTCCTTACTAGCAATGCGATACATCGAATTGATTAGAAATTTATTTCCCCTTTTGTTTTTATTAAGTAAACGACACAAACTTTGAAAACACCTTAAGGCTTCGTTCGGTTACTATCACAACAAAAAACCAAGTCAACTGATTCATGAACTTGGAGAATAAAAATTAATAATTTGCAAATTTCTGCCAATGAATTTTCTTATCGTTCTATAGTGGTTATGATAAGATAATGCCTTATCGTTTAGGATTCAATGTTTCTATAAATTTTCGCTTGTTAGTATAGTTTTAGGAGAGTGGTTATGTTCATCAATTTACCTATTTTCCAAGCAAACGTACTACTAAAACACACTTTTTTATCGAATAAATATTTAAATTTTGAAATGAACTGTTGATTCGAAATGGAAACTTTAAAATGAATTCTTCGAACTTCCGAGTACAATGTACAACTGGTCAGTTCTGAAATTGTGTATGCACACTTTTTGTCAATATCACAAATATAGTGAACATAATTTTTTGAAGACAATGCGGGACACTTTGAAAAAAAATTTTTTTTTTTAAGTAACATTGTTTCTTTTTTGAATTTTTTAATGGAATTTTAAGTAAGTATATTCTCCATTTTTTGTTTGTTTAAATTTTAATGCATAGGAACATTTGAATCAGCCTATAAGATTAAATTAAGAAATAAGATTAAAAGGGTATCACACAAATTAAAAGTTCATACCATGAATATATTTTCATAAAAAAATAAAGAAAAAAACATTTCTAAATAAACTGCTCATGTCGATTTTCTAATTATATCTTTCAGTTGTGTGAATTTTCTGCAAAACTTTGCTATTATTTTGTATATCGAAAAATATGTTTAACACCACAATAGATTACAATTAACTCCGCTTAATCTCACTGCGCTTAACTGAAATCGTCAGTTATCTGAAACAAGAAACTTATACATGACAATTTTTTACACATACTGCTTCGCATAACTGAACTCCGTTAAATTGCAATTAAAACAATATTGTTTGCCTCAAATGAACATTTTTCACTTATTCAACTCCGCATAATATGTTATAATTATATCCGTTTTGTGATTAAAAATGTAAATACCTTTGTGTTTTTAATAGTTTCATATGAAAATATAACTATTTTGACACAATACAAAAAATCATGCCGTAACTTTTTTTTTTTTCATGCTAAATTAAATTTAATTGGTTTTGACAAAACTCTGCTTATTTGAAACAAGTTTCAGTTATCCGAAGTTCGGTTAATTAAAAGCTCCACAGAACTGAAACCATTGGTCTGCAATAAAGGTGTTCCAGTTAAGGGGCCAGTTATAGCTATCATTGAAAACCATAATGGAAAATATTAATTGTCAATTTTGAGAGATTTTGAAGAAAAAATAAATGATTATTTTGATGTCAAAGTAAAGCTAATTGACTTAATATTTATTCCTTGGTAAAAAAAAAAACAATTTGGCACAACTTTTCTCATAAAATGACTTTTAATTTTTGAAAGATGAACTACCTTACCAATGATCATTGAAATAATTAAAAGTTACGTTATGGGAAAGATATGGGTCAAAATTAATTTTTTTTTGAAGGAGAAATAATTTTGAAGTCGTAAGCTATCTTTCTGCATTAAAATATTCAATGATTAAAATTTCGAAGGGTCTCAAAATCAACAATTAACTTTTTCAATAATGGTTTCTAATGAAAGCTATAACTGGCACCTAACCGGATTCGACTGTATACCGCTTGATCTCTCATCTGGGTTTTCTCTTGCGTCCATAAATTATTTATCATTCAAAATTTTCTTATTTATTCATTTTAAGATAAAATACTTAGGTACTTGAGCACACAAAACGCTGAGCAAAATGAAAATTATTATCCTATAAGCAAGTTTTACATGTGAATGTGCATGACATGCAGATACATTTGCATTATTTTTGTATATTTTTAATTTTGCAGGACTTTGCGGGACAAATCTTTAAATGAGGGACATTTCGCGGGACAGTTTATGACGCGGGACTGGCATGTAAAATGCAGGACTGTCCCGCGAAATGCGGGACGGATGGTCACTATAATCACAAACATATTTGAATATATTAACAGGTACACTAAGATAATTTAAGAGAATTATAAAGTAGGCATACAGTTCAAAGTAAAAAGTTGGTGCACGAGTTTTATTAACTTTTGTTTTTAATCTGAACACAGTCATTTTTATTTATTAAACTCAACCGAATCGCAAAATATATTTAAACTCATTAATTAGTTTTGTGATAGTAAATTATGCTATTGTCAAAGCAATTTGTTCATAAATGTTAGAACAACGTTTAAATGAGGTATTCGAGCGAGCTTCAAGCTCGTTAGGAGCCTTTGTATATACCTTTGTATATAGCTGACGGTCTTTCCACCCACATACAGCCAGCTGACTTTTGTTTTTGCATAATATAAGGTGTTAACTATCATGTAACCAAATTTCAGCTTCGGTGGTATTACCTTTCTAAAGTTATTATGCAAAACGTGTATTATATGAGTGCAGTTTAAATCGTAATCTATAGATTTTGTGTATGACGCATTTTATTTATTGAGCGGAGTTTTTCAGATTTAAACTTTATTTTATTGACTGCACTCAAAAGGGTTTTATAGAAAACATACAAATTAAATGAACAAAAAATAGAAAACCCATTTTATTCATTGAAACTTGAAAAAATTGCGTAGGCAAGACAAAATGGTAAAGCTAAAAACCAATTATTAGTGGGGGCTAGATAGCATTTTAATCAAGAACCCGGGGAACCTGGGGGTCAATTCTCCATCTGTGAAGCTATGTAGTGATAAATGTTCAAAAACTTCAAGCGTTAATATTTCTATCCGGATAAGTGTGAAAAAGTAACATAAAATGTCAAAACTTTGTAATTTTTTATCAAGTTTTGACATTTAATATCGCTTTTACACACTCATCCAGAATCGAATGATTAACGTGTGAAGTTTTGGAAAATTTATCACTTCACAGCTTCACAGATCGAGAATTGATCCCCTGCTCCGATTTGGGTGATTTTTTTTTTTAAATTTAGGAAATAAAACTTAAAAAAAGTTTACAATTCAAAAATTGAAGCTCTCAGCTCAAAATTAGTTAAATTTCAAAAAACAAAGTTATTTTGTAATATTATTTGTAAAAATATATAAATTACAAAACAATTGAAATATTTATAAAATATTTTTGTATTTTGTATTTAATATACATTTCAAAACTTAGTACAGTAAAACCAGCTTATATTCACGGGGAGATGTTAGATTTTTTATTTACAATTAAAATAACAAATAGTAATAATAATATTAATAGTAATATTTAATAATATAAATCTTTTTGATAGTAATATTTAATATAAAAGTTCAAAACTATTTATAGTAAAACCCGCTTATATGCACAGTTTTTTTTAATCAATTTAAAATAATTAATAATACATACATATATATCTACCTATTAATTTAATTTAAAAACTAATGTTATGTATAATAAGAATATCGGACAATTTTTTTTTGTCAAATATTTAAAATTGGTATGGTGGATCTTGTAGAGGATATACAGAAAAGTGACTTTTGTTCTGGGACATTTTTCAAAATTATATTTTTAGATTCTGCAGCTCATTTTTTTTTTCAAAAATTAAACAAATTTTTAAGATATTTCTTTCAGTAAATAGTTACACCCAGTGCTCCCCTAACGGCATTATTAATGCTAGATCTAGCATTATAGAGAAGAGAAAAGCATTATGAAATTATAAAATTATGCTAAATGCTTTTCTGGCATTCTTGTTTTTATTTTTTGCATTCCGAATGCCAAAAATGATTTCGAATCATTGATTTGATGATATAATATTTGGTAAAAAATATTTAAAAAATTAGAAAGCATTGTGATTTAACCTTAATAACGTAAAATCACGAAGATTCACACATACATACGCCCAACTAACAATTTAACTTGTATAAGGTCCAATTTTTAGAATTGGATAGGCTATTGCTTACATAGAATAATTTTAAAGCTTAATAATGCAAGTCAAGCATATAACGATTTATTTATTTCAAAATAGCTTGTTTAGTGCCTTTAAGTTTGTTTCTATATGAGACTTCATGTAATGAGTTCTACGGAGACTTTTTTAAGGCCTGCTGAAATTGCTTGCCTTAGCTAGAAAAATAATAGCTTTTATAGAACATTCAGATGAAAGTCATTACAGACAACTGCTTTACGGCTTGTTTAAGAAAGTAATCGCGCATCATAAAAATGTCAGATAGGTGCTTAAATAGTTTGATTTTAGTGAGTGTTGTTATATCGTTTTGAAGAACGGAATTTTCATAAATTTATAAAGCATATTATAAATGTTTGAACATACGCTTACCTTAATTTGTTAGCATGAAACAAATAATTCTGCAATTTTGTGCATGAAAATATCTTAGTTTGAGTTGCTCAAAAGTGAAGTAATGCAAGACATTTGTTTAATGTATATAAAACTCCAACAAGTTAAAAAAAGTTGTTCTCATATTTTTTTCCTAATAGCCTCAATTCGTTTTTAAGAGTAAACTCTAGTATCCTTCGTTTTCATTCACCACTTCACCAAAATTAAAACAAAAAACAAACGAGATTCATTTTTGAAATCGGTGTATAACAAGACTGATGACGGTAAACAAACATTTTGCACGAGTGGGACTTGCACTTTATTGACTTACGTAAGAGAACATTATAGCTTTTTCATTTTGTTAATAGCAAACTTAAGGAAATCAAAAATTAGTTTAATATAGAGCAGGAATTTCCTTTGGTTGTGACCTCTATATTGGACTTCCGTAATGAAGTTATAGCTTTTGCATTTTGTTAATAGCAAACTTATACAAATCAAGAATTTATATTTGTGACAGATATTGCCATCCCTTTGAAATGTATAGCTTTTGCATTTTGTTAATAGCTTGCTTACAGAAATCAAAAATGAAAGTTAAGAAAAAAGAGGAATTTTGTTTTTTTTTTTTTACATTTATTGCCTCCCCTTATTATATCTTTTGTATTTTGTTAATAAGAAAACAAACTTAGGTATACCGGAAAATGAAATATTATACATACCTAATTGTCCCCTTAGGTGAGACATTGATAGAATTACACTACTGCATCGCACATATCTACTTGCTTGAAAAAAAAACTATATAAGAACTTTTTTCAAACACATGGTACGGTAAAAAAGGTCATGCATACCTTATGTTAATGTGAGTTTAAAATATAATACTTAACTTATGGTATATAATTTTCAAATACTTAAAGAATTTCATGATTGATACTTTAAATTCAATCTTCTAAAACCCTGTTATGGGTACCAATGTTTAATGAAAGCTTGAAGTATCAACTCATTAAAATTTGTACACGCGTATGGTATATGTCCAATTGCCCTGGTGTCTTGCGTGGTGGCCTACTAATAGAGAGGAGCTGAGTTCGATCCCTGGATTCTGAAATTTAATGTGAGTAAAAGTTAGGGCTAACACCCTAAAGTCATGGGAAAATGGAAGGAAAAATAAAAACAATAATAATAATAAAATTTAAAGCAACGATTTTTTTTTAAATAACACACTGTTTTACTAGGCCTTTGTAAGGCCTTACAATGTGAGTCATTTCATTTATGCGACCTGAAAGTGAATGTCTTATAAAAGTCAGACAATTTGTTTAGTAAAGCAATAACACTGTTTTGCTTTGTTTATTTTATCAATAAGACTTTCCATGGAAAACTATTTAATTATATAGAACTTCTGGTCAAACAAAGGTCTTAAAGGAAATGAAATAGCTTGTATAATGTGCGCCAAACTGGTTTGCATAAGGTCTTTATTAGTTACTATACAAACTAGAAAATAGCTTGTGTTGTGTAGACACTTAAACAAGTTAAATTGTTAGTTGGGCGTTCACTTAATTCATGATTTTCTAATAGAAATGAATTAATTAAAGCATCTGTTCCTGTGGAATCTGCAAAGGTAATTATTTGGGCCTATTCAGCGAGGTCTTTTGTTCTGTTATTCTGTTATTCTGACATTCGGTTATCAATTTCAATACAAAATTTTGAGCTGTCAAAAAATCTTTTATGAATTATAATATGATATTCGGCTGCTTAAACTGTTAAGAAATCTGCTATGATATGTCAAAAGTTCGAAATTCACAAAACACAAATGCGTTTTGGATCCAGGTAGGTACTAACTTTTAAAGATGTAGCCGGGGAAAATATGTTTAGGGAATTAGGTCGATTTGTGATTGGCATTGGACTGCTTTCACTTCCCATTTCAAACGCCGAGGTTGAGCGCCTGTTCAGCAAAACAAAAGAAAGTTGGAAAAGAATTATTGAACAGCATTGTCCAAATACGCAAGGGGCTAAAGATAGAAGATAAATGCTACTTTTCTTATAAGGTTTCAAGAAGTGTTATAGAGGAAGTTGGAACCTCGGCGAAGTATGAAAAACCTAAGGGTGAAGAAGATTATTTGTATGAAGAACTTTGGGCTAACTCTGGCTGATTTAAAATTAAATAAATTAACTACTAAAACATGTTCCTACTTAAAAATAGTTTTTTGTAAAAGTTCCTTATACCTATTTACATATAAAGCTTTAGGTTTTCTTATTTTTGAATTAGTTCTGTTTCTTTTTTTTTTTTTGTTATATAGGGATATATTACCTATGTTTGTATGTATGTTAGGTTTTTTTGAGAGAACATATATTTATTTTGCATTAACCATCGATATGAACGTTTTTATATGGATTTTGAAATCTAGCATTTTGTTTTTTGAGCTCCCATACGATCTAGCATTATAAAATCTGAAATCTAGCATTATGAAATTTGAGATTATGACAACACTGGTTACACCTACTTAAAATTATTTGTTTTGTCTCTATAAGGATGCTTATAATAAAGTTGCACAGGTTACTGTTCTTTAAAATGTCATAAAATGCATTTTTAATAGAACAATTACTGCAAATACTCGAACAATCGTTTAATTTTCAGTTTTTGCCATTTGCTCCGATTTTTAAAATATACTTGTAAGAAAATTTGAAAAAAAAGGTTTTTCACTATTTTTGGAGATAAATCGAAAACTAAAAGGGATATTTGAAATATTAAAAGTGAATTTCAAGATGAAGATAAGTAGGTACTTTCAGAAATCGATGCAATTTTTTTGAAAACCAAGCACTTGGAATTTGTATATAACCCAAAAAAAGGGAAAAACGGTTTAACTCCTTCAGATTGGAATATCCCAAAAACTGGAGCAGATAGAAAAAAACAGATGACATATTTAGTAATAATGCCCCAAAAACGACTATTACTTGCTCGTTTTCAAACCCTTGTAGAGCTGTGTAGTTGAAGACAGCTTGAAAGTTAAACGATTGTTCCAGTATTTTCAGTAATTGTTCTTTTTTATGACATCTTAAAGAACAGTTACCTGTGCTACTTTATTATAAGCATCCTCATAGAGACAAAACAAATAATGTTAAGTAGGAAGGAAGGAAATATCTTGAAATTTTGTTTAATTTTTGAAAAAAAAAAAAAAATGAGCTGCAGAATCTAAAAATATAATTTTGAAAAATGTCCCAGAACAAAAGTCACTTTTTTGTATATCCTCTACAAAATCCACCATACCAATTTTAAATATCTGACCAAAAAAATTGTCCGATATTCTTATTATACATAACATTATTTTTTAAATAAAATTAATAGCTATGAATGTATGTATTATTAATTATTTTGAATTGATTAAAAGAAACTGTGCATATAAGCGGGTTTTACTATAAATACTTCCGAAATTTTATATTAAATATTACTATCAAAAAGATATATATTATTAAATATTACTATTAATATTATTATTACTATTGTTATTTTAATTACAAATTAAAAAATAATCTAACATCTCCCCGCGAATATAAGCTGGTTTTACTGTACTTAGTTTTGAAATGTGTATTAAATACAAAAATAATTTATAAATATTTCAATTGTTTTCTACTTAATTTATATATTTTTACAAATAATATTACAAAATAACTTTTTTTTGAAAAATTTTGGTTTTTTGAAATTTAAAAAATTTTGAGCTAAGAGCTTCAATTTTTGAATTGTAAACTTTTTTTTAAGTTTTATTACCTAAATTCAATTTGATGGAAAATCTTTAAATTTTGCACATTTATTAAGCAGCTTCTATAAAATAAAGTGTACAAAAAAATATTCTTTATTTTTTTAAACAGTATCCCAACAAAAAAGTACAGTAAATAAACAAAACCAACATTATTAATTGTTGTATTAAATTTTAAAAAATATTTTGAAAATGAGATTTCAACACCTCAAACATTGCAAAAATAAGCGCCCCTCTAACATCTATCTACATTATTGGTATGTGTTAGTCAAAGTGACATTCCGATACTAAACAACCCTTATGTTGGCTCTATACAACCTCCAAACACGTTTAGCTTATGTTGCTTCTATTCAACGTTGCATAAGTTTATGAATAAAGTTTTTGCGTTCAGAGGCATTATAAAGAGTGCATTGCGCTATGCAATCGCTATAATTCGTTTATGCATAAGGCTGTGTTTTGCCGCGTCGTGAAGTGTAGTTGCGCTGCAGTTGTTTGCGGTCTAACCTTTAATGTGTACTCTCTGTTTGACAAACACGTCCTTTGTTCACAATTTTTTTTGATACTGTATGATGTTTGACGTCAAACAGGTTTGTCAAACAGATCTGATAATGTGTACCCCGCTTAACGTAAGGAACACAACGCTAACCCGAAAGCTTTGAGTATATATAATATGGAGTGCTCGTTCCTATCCCTAATGCATTGTAGTACTTGAGCCTGTGATAGGGGCGTGATTTCAATATAGAGAGGGTTTTTTGACAGCCGCAGCTATGACGGTGTTGTTGTAAAAACCCTCTCTATATTGAAAATTGAATAACCGCATAGATTACCGCGTCCCCTGTGATGGTTACGTTTTACCCTGAGTCTACACGAGCCAGTTGGCTACATAGATTGAGGTTGGTATTCACCGATCGCTCATAAACTGCTCTTAACTTTATGAGCTTCTTAACTTGGAAATTATTCGTGCTATTCACCAACCACTTATAATTGTTCTTCCATATTCGAAAAAGAGAGCCAATTTTCGCATATGAGAGCAAATGTTCGAAAAACCAACCATACATTCCCAATTGGAAATTATAGACAGCTGGCTAGGCAGACGCCAAAAGAATATCAATAAGCTAAACATTTTTTACTTTTGTCTGTAAATATGTATAATCTCTGAACAAAAATAATAGGTAGTAGTTTTTTTTAAGAATTAAACATAATTTAAAATAACTCTTTTGAATGATTTAATTTTGACTTCTTTAAACAAAAAATAATAACAAAAGATGATTGTGAGCTGTGACGTCATAGAAATACCCAGAAATACCATGATGGCGAATTGGGTGTATCAAATGAGCATACTTTTTTCTGTTTATCTTGGGCAGAAGGGACGTTTTATTTGCGATTGTTTTCGGACAACCTTTCGAAGAGAGCGCTCGTAACTTAGGAGTGCTCGAGACCACTCATAACTTTTGCGAGCGCTCGTAAATGACCATTAATATTGCTTGGTGAATAGGTTTATGAGGCTCTTAAGTTATGATCCCTCGGTGAATACTAGCCTGAATGTCAAGTTTGTATACGTGAATATGCTGTGACGTAGGCAGCATGCAACTTGTAAGCAAGTTGCTTTCAAGTATCTGCGGTCACGTTCAGCTTTTACTATGACAGCCCATAGGATTCTAAAAAGGTACACAATTTTATTGAATTTGCTTTGGCATCGGACTTCGATTTTTTCTTACTTAACAAAAAATGACGGCGAGTTCTGCATCAAGTCTTGCAACGCATAATACTGCTTATGCGATGACGGCTGCATTGACAGACTTTTTTGTCGTATCAAAGTAACATGGATTAATTTTCAACTAATTCAAAAATGGACATAAACCAGATTTTGACGGAGTGGAAATCCTGGAAATGGAGAAACATGTCTCCAAGCGGTATACTTTGGAAACACTTCATATCATAAATAACAAAAACAATATGAATCGTAAACAAGACATCCAAAATATTTTATTGGTTTACAATTTAAAGCCGACTAAACTTCATTTGAAGTGTTTTAAATAAAACAAAAAAAAAATTCAAAGTAATTTTATTATTTCACAACAATTTTTTATTTGTTAAGAATTTTCTTTTTCAAATTGTCTTTACAGTTTTCAATACATTGTCATGTATTTATTATTTCTACTTTATTGTTAATTTATCTATGTAATTTGTAAACATCTACCTAATGTAAGTTTGCTTAGGCGTTACACCAAATTTTCTCATGTGTATAATAAATTCAATTTATTTTTGTAAATAAAAGATCCACCGTCGAAACGTCGGGAAAGGAAATGAAATTGTTTCATTAACATATCATTACGACCAAAACAGCCGAAAGAGATGCATTTTTAAATCTCAAACAACTATAATAATTTTACAAATTGGTCAAGAACTCAACAACAAGTTTTTTAATCCATCAACATCTAAGCCAGCCTTTAATGGAATTTGACATTTCATACGTTGACAGATAGGTAAGAAACTAAATTACGTCATACGAGGAATATTTCCTTCCAAAACGTCACCCAATGGCGCTGAAATCGCCTTTTCCTGCGCAAAAAATGTAATCTCAAAAACTTCAGATATCTTTAAGTTTTTTAACGCATCATCTCCGTAGCAATCTTTCAATTTAATTTGACAGTCTATGGCTTGACAAATCGGTAACAGAATGTTCCAAATGTTACCGAAATCCCAAAAACTTTCATTTTTCCTAAGCAAAAAATATACTTTCAAAAAATTAGGATTTTTAAGAGATTTCGTTTATTTCATCATAATCATAGCCATCTTTCAATCATATTTGACAGTTGCCTATTTTGGAAATGTTCAAAATTCTTGGTCCCTGCTCTCATGAAAAGTTGTGGTAGAGAGAATATTTAATTTTGCCTTAAATTTCCAACGAAAAGCTATCTATTACCCCGTTTACAAACAGAATCGAGAGCTCGAGTTGGATTAGGGTCGGATTTTCGACCCATATGTTTCGTCACGTGAGTTGAGAGCCCCATTTGAAGTTGAGTTGATGTGGTATTTTTTTTGTTTTTTTGATATGGTATTGAGATTACATTTAATGGAATGGCAACAATATATTTATTTTACACAAAAACAGTTCAAATTTAATGAATTTTAGTACATACTTCACATAGTTATCAAAACAAATAAATAATTTTACTCGCACATGTGCAAAAACAGTGTGGTGAACAGTGTTGTTCCTCTACGTGTCGACTTTAGTTGTCTACATTTCAACGTAGACAATCGGTCGAAAATGTCGAAAATGTAGACAATGTGTCGACAATGTAAACAATAACTTAAATGTCACAAATAAAATCATTCCAAAAAGTCCTGCTACAACCGATAGACAAGTGGTTGAATAATTTATAATAACAATAAGGGTATTCATGCAACGAGATAATTTTCCGCCTTTCCAGAAAAATATAACTTTCCGCAAGATGTTTACACGAACACTCACTTAAAAATACTTGCGTAAACGTGGGAAATAGTCCAATTAAACGTCACAGATGACTTATCCCAGGTATCAGGTTTATTTCTGCACTTCTCGCAACAAATTTGTGAGATAAAATTATCTGTTTTGCAGAATATTTTCGCCTTACAAGTTTTGACAGTTAATTTCTAACGAGATAAAATTATCTAGTTTACCAGGTATATCTGGTTTTACGCCCGATATTTTTATAATAAGGTTATTCTTGCAACGAGATAATTTTCCACTTTGCAGAAAAATAAACTTTTCCACAAGAACGTGAACGTGGGAAATAATTAAATTAAACATCACAAATGACTTATCCCTGCGTACCAGGTTTATTTCTACACTTTCCGCATCAAATTCGTGAGATAAAATTATCTTTTTTACAGAATATTGTTCCCATCCAAATGTTGACAGTTAATTTCTACCGAGATCAAATTATCTGGTTTACCAAGTTTATCTGGGTTTTAGGCCGTTGCGTTGGTTTAAAATAAAAAATAAAAGTTTGAAACACGTGGGTGGAAATAAAACCGGGAGTTGTTTTCTTCTTCCAACTAATGCTTTTTAAAATCACTCATAGCTTTTTTTGTTATCAAAATGTTTTGTTTCTATGAAACTTTGGAAGTTATTCCATTCTTCAATTAAAAGAGCTCTTCGGACTGCTGTAGGATTATGAATTACGGTAGACCCGTAGGTCTTGAAGTGCATTACACAAAAGAAAAATCGAAAATTTGAGTTCTTCCGGTTATGGGTGTGGTATCCTATCCACCAACTCTCTTAGAATCGTTATCAATTATGAAGCACTTCCGATTTCTGTAAAAAAATGAAATTCGGTAGAGTGATATGATATGGAGTTCATATAGTATAAAGGTAAAAAATGAAAACTGCAGATTTTCCATTCAGGGGAGTGGCACCTTACCTACCCCACCAATTTCTCAGATTTTTGTATCAATTATATGGGTAACGTACTTTGACGTTGAATGATGACCTTTTGACTTTAGAGATGCTCGTGATCATAGTGCATCGAATAAAAACAATGGGGCGTATTCAGTCATTTTAGGGGTGTGTCTAAGTTAAACATAGGTTTAGTTGAATTTTCAGACGTTGATTCTATTTTTAAAGTTTATCATTTCAAAATATTTGAAGCTGTTTGTGTAGTATACCAAGTTAATTATCTTATAAAAATATAAAACCACAGTTTGTAACTAAAATCGGTCTCTATCATTCAGCCAAAATTGCCTTAAACTGTAGTTTAGTTAAACCTGGGTCTATCTGCGACATATTCGCAGTCTATCTGGGGCATATGCCCCAATATCTTAGCAAAAAAGAAGTGAAATCGGATAAAAAAAAAAATAAGTAACTCCAAATTATGTGAGTAATTTTATTACTAAACAAATTCCTCAAACATTGAAAGATTTTTAAAAATTGACCAGTAAACCATAGTAAAGTGATTCAGTGAAAATACTCTAATTAAAAATATATGTATTTGAAACTGGCCAGTTCACAGTGAGCACTTACTAGAATAAGTTACACTTAAGTTTCGCATATTGGTACTTTTTGGTAATTTTCGCAGTCTGAGTTAGTGACACTTAAGTGCAATTTATGCAGGCAAGTGTGCACTGCGACTTTTGGGATTTTGTGTCCTTTATTTCGCACTAAAGTGCTACTGCTGTTACTGTGAAACTGGGCCTAAAGCCTTTATAAACATAGAACTACATAGGTATGCGTTTAGATTTAGATGAAATGATTTTTCACGACTTTCTTGTTGTTACAATTATGGTTTTGTATTATAGAAGAACTTGGTTCTTTTTTTTTAAGATTTTTGGGTTTGGTTTAATAAATTTTAGTAGGAAAAATTATGAATTATAATGGTTTAACGAATTGTCTACATTGTCGACAAATTTATGTCGACAATTGTGATTTGTCTACATTGAATTGTCTACATGTAGACAATCATGTAGTCTACATTTATAGTCTACATGGCACAACACTGGTGGTGAACACATCCTCAAGACCGACTATTCGACCCAGGTTTTTTATCAAGAATTTCGACTCGATTCCGCTCCTGAAATGGAATCGAGTCGGTTGAAGCTCATTTCAAGTCAACGCAGGTATACAAAGGGCCAAGCGAGCTTGAAGCTCGCTCGAATACTTCATGTAAACGGGGTATAATAGCTTTATATACAAGTCTGAACGAGGCCACTGTCTTCTCTATTTGCTTCCCAACTGGCTTCGAAAATGGCAAGCCAGTTGACGAGCAACTTGCTCAGGTTTGTATGTGTTAGTAAGAAAATTAAAATGTATTGTAACTTGTAAGCCAGTACTGGCTCGTGTAGCCTCAGGGTTAGGAATGTAAACGAGCACTCCATTGTCCCGGTCTACATTGAACGATTTTTCCAGTGCCGATCTTTTGTTCGTGGGTGAAGGGAGTGAAAAGTGAGGGGTAGGGATCAAATCGTTTGTACCACAAAACTCGAACGATTTTTCCAGTCTGTTTATGTTCTCTTTCGCCCTCTTTCCAGTTTTTTGTGTGGGTTCGGTGTCAGTGTGCCATTGGGCTGATGGTGTGAGTGAATATCAATGCAAAATGAAGAGCACAGAAATAAAAAAAATGAAGAAGACAAGGAAAAAATCTCATGGAAAAAATCGTTCTGTGTGTACATTTCACACGATTTCTGGAAAAATCTTCGTGGAAATATCGGGCAATGTAGATCGGGACATTACTATATATACTACATAAAGCACGAAAGTAGCTTTGTGTTTTCCGCTTAAAGAACGCGGCGGGCAACGACGCGTTCTGACCGGACCGCGGCCTGTGTGTCCCGGACTTAACGTATTGGAACGTAATGTTATATTAGAAGAAATGTCAATTGCATAATATTTTGACAGATCGAGTTTATCCGACTTTTACGGTATCCTACGAATTCAAAATTCAATCATCTTTTGGCCATTTAACTGACTGGTCGTCCTCAGAATTTACTCCCTAAATTGTACTTTTATTTATTCAATTAAAGCATGAATTGTAGCAATTTTTGTGACGATGACTTCCAAAATTCAGAAGCGTGGCTGGCCGAGAAAATATTTTCACAGCTTAAAGATTTCAATACAACAGCATTAAAAAATGATGCGGGATTAACAAAACAAAATGATGAACAAAAAGCAACTGATTTTTTGGCAGCAATCAATTCAGATGTAATTGATTTGGGGGGATTGAAAGAAGTCGAGATAGCTATCAAAGAACCTCAACAACAAAAACTGCAGCAAGAGCAAGATCTTTTGCCCAACCCTAAAATACTTCAAGAAAAATTCATAGCACCCGATCATATGAATCAAGAAAACAACCATAATTTATTTACTTTTATAGGTAAGTAAATCAAGAAAAAATTATATACAATCTCGTCTTTGAAGATGTAACTTCCTTAGAACCACCACTCTTGTATACACAAATTGTTGAATGTGCCAATTGCAATTGCGTTTTCGATGGCAATTCTTTCCATCAGCACATCTGTGACTATGACGCAGACAACAAGCTGATTGTTCCCGAGCCAGCAGAACATTTTTTGGCCCCATTTGAACCTGGGCCAATCGAACCACCGTGCATGCGTTTGTTACGTGAAAATCAAATCCGGATACGTCGGTTTCTTAAGGATGAATTGAAATACGATCTAAATGCCGCAGCTACTGCCGGGAATACAACTCCAAAGAAGCAAGACGGCCCACATGAATGTAATTTGTGTGAGAGAAAGTTTGTTCATGCTTCGGGTCTCTCACGTCACATGGAGAAGCATGCATTGGATTTAATTCCAACAACAACAACTGCACAGGCATCAACCAGCGGTTATTCTTCATCGAATGGTCTAAAAGTGGTTATCAAATGTACGAGTTGTGGGCGCCTGTTTTTTGAGCCACAAAATGCCTATGAACATTTTTGTATTCATTTTCCTAAAACGAAAGACTTGGAAGGATTATCAGAGGCTGTAGAATTTCCATACGAAAATTATCTTGATGACGCTTTGGAATTGCTTAAGAAAGAAGTGATGAGTGTCTCTAGATCCGCTTCAGATTATCCTAACTCTTTTCTCTTTTAGTCGTCGAATCCTGACAACAAGCCGCCCATTCATTTCAAGATGGTTATTCTCAGCTGTGTTCTGCAATGTGAATTCTGTGACATGATTTTCTCCCAGGTTTCTTATTTGTTCGCACACTCTGCTTGCCACCGTCCAGACCGACATTTTGAGTGTTCCTCATGTGAAATTCAAGTTGGAACTGCAAAAGATATCTGCATGCATTGGCAGGCAGAATGTGTTTTTTCGCGGGAAAATATAAAAAATGGTTGCTCGTCGCAAAGGTTCTACGTTTGCAATGTATGTGAGAATAAATTTGGATCGCTGGAAAGTTTGCATGAACATAGGTATGACAAAATTTTCATTAAATCTTGATTTTTTCTTAACAAGAAAATTCTATTTTAAAGATACGCGGCTTATCATTTCTTTCCAAGGGAAGATAAGAGTTCAAATTTATTATTGCTACCTTGCGAATACTGTGATCAGGTGTTCCAGTCGGCCAGCGAAATAATGGATCACTTTGAAGAGAAACATTATAAGAAGAATAAACGAGATACAACGACGAAATACCGACAGTATTTATGCGATATTTGTGGGAAAACCTACACACAATCGAGTCACTTGTGGCAACATTTGAGATTTCACAAAGGTATGTTATAAAAGCATACAATATTAATGCTATTAGATTCAAATTCAATGCAAATGACAGATGTGTTAATTTTCTGCGATTTTCAAGAATTTTTGTATTTCTCTTTCCAGGTGTGAAGCCTTTTGCATGCAAAGAACCCGGCTGTTTGCGCAAGTTTACCATACGTCCAGATCTGAATGATCACATTCGTAAATGCCACACGGGCGAGCGTCCCTACCATTGCCTCATTTGTGGTAGGCGTTTCTTAACAGGATCTGTGTTCTATCAACATCGTCTTATTCATCGAGGTGAACGCCGCTACGGATGCGATGAGTGTGGCAAACGATTTTATCGCGCCGATGCATTGAAAAATCACCATCGCATTCACACCGGCGAAAAGCCCTTTGGATGTTTGTTTTGCACCAAAAATTTTCGACAAAGAGGTGATCGAGACAAACACATCAGAGCTCGACACTCTAGTTTAGATGCCAATGCTCGTTTGATGATGCAAATGCGCAAGATGCAGTTGGAAGCGTCGGCTAGAGCCAATTCGAATTCAACAACGCCAGCCGAAGAGGTTTTGATGTTGGGGAATATTCCCTTCCCCAGAAGCATGTTCCAGCCGATCTTAGCCGATATCGATGCACCATCAGGTCATGAATGAAGAGCTCAGTATTTTTTTTTTTTGTTTGTTTATGTTTATCAAATATTTCATTTAATTTTATTTACATTATTGCCTTCTGATTAACTTAATTTGTATTCGTTGTTTTAAACACTATTTGCCGTCCAAATGTAACAGACTGTTTGTGCCTTACGTTGCTCCTGCAGAATACCCAAATGTCGAAGCATTGTGATTTTGTTCTGTGACTTCTTGTCGAGCATTTTTTTAATTCTTCGCGATATATCCCCTTGGGTTATGAAATTTTGTCCTGTATCGACGTGATAAATTAATAAATAACTGTTGTGAAACAGAAGATAAAGTTGTTTGGTCTTACCAGGGAAATAAGTAATTTGATCCTTGTATATCTTCCACATGTCTAAGTCAGCGTGGTTGCGGATGCAGTCCCTATGCCTATGGAGGAGCTGGTACTTTTCATTGAAGCAGGGCACCAGAACGGTATCCAAAAATTTTTTAAGTTCTTCTACAGTCTCACGGCCTCGCATGTACCTTTAAATAAGCATAGAGGGAAATCTTATGTACATAGATGAAAAGTGCACTTCACAAACAAAAAAAAAAACAAAAACAATTTTTCTATTGTTATTGTTTATCTTCTTAGATGAAAAGCTTTCGTTACAGGAAAATAAAATATTGATCTTACTTTGGAACAGATTCGAACATTTCGAGAGTAATTTCGGCCTCGAAGTCGATAAATTGAAATGGCACCGGCGGGGCTCTGGACTTCCTTACGAATGGTGATTGCAAATATTCTTCTAGATACATTTTAGCCTGGAAGAGGATGCCTTAAAGAAACTCGAACTTAATGATTTAAACTCACCTCTCCTGCTTCTACTTTTTGAACTGATTTTAGGGAAAGGTGTGATTTTACAGTGCTTTTAGGTTGCTTTTCTTTGAGAATACCAGTTGGAGTCCGACCACCAGCAACAGCAGCAGCTGTAGGACTTGTCACTATATTTTCTTCATCGTTCACAGCTTTTTTGTTTTCTAAGAGAATATTCAAGCATTGAAGCTGCTGTTGTTGCAATTTACGCATTATTAACTTATGTTCATTCATTGCAGTCGTGTATTCAACTTTCATAGCTTGGTTGCATTGCTGGATAAGAGATATGACTTCTTCAGTTTTCTTGGCCAATTCTTGGATGTGAGGTTCGATGTTTTTACGACGCAGGTTCAACGATATGACGGACTCGATGAGTTTGATCTTTTCCCAGGTTTTCTCCGATTCATTAAAAATTTCTTCCATTTCCTTTAAGGACAATTTACTTTAATTAAAAGATATGCAGTTGCAGTATTCTGTGTTTAAAATTTAATTTTAAAACAAAAATTCGTTTTTTTCAATGAAATCATTGTATATAAAATGTCAAGTTAGTTCTCAGAATGGACAGAAAACTGGCGCTCTCGTAGTTAAAGGGATATAAGGCTTTAATACACTGTTTAGAAAAATTTTGTTAAAGCCCGGAACACACAGGACGCGGTCTGGCGGTACGGTAAAAACGCGTCGTTGACCGCCGCGATCTATAACACCCCAACTCCACAGGCCATGAACGATGGCCGGACTATGGAACATGTCTAAAAAAAATCCCATGGAGTCGCAAAATCCATGTCCAAGCAGTGACATATCCATACAAATCAGATTGCGGATTGGATTGTAGATTGGATTATGGACATCGTTCATGTCAGACAGAACGCGGTCAGCTTTCGGCTTTCTAGTTTCGTATGTGTTTTTCTATTGAGCAGTTGGTTGGAGTGCAGCAGTAAAATGAAAACAATAAGAAGTTCTGACGAAGATGACATGCTTCTTCTACTTACACTTGCAACCAGAAAAAAAACGAAAATGGGTTCATGAGATAAACCAAAAAAGAAGCTATTTCTTCCCCATGTCTTCGTCTTTTTATACTACGTTTTCATTGGATCCGAAATGAGGTTATTTCGAAATTAGCTCATTTAGAACGTCAAATTTGTATAGGTAATGGCGTTTCAAATGAACTTATTTCGAAATAACCTCATTTCGGCTCCAATGAAAACGTAGTATAAGCAAGATCTTCATTCTCCGGGAATATATTTATTGAAACTAATTCGATCAGTTCTTCAATGTCACACATATAAGGCGTATTCACGATCCGATGCAACTGGTCTATACTCTGTCCAATGAATATGTGCAGTACAGGCCTTATGGGAGAGCTTTCCTTCTTCAAAGGGTGCCTGCTGCATATACAAATATCTCAAATCCTCTTAAATAACCACTGTCTGTACGTGCATTTTCTCGTATTATCAAGCATACACCCCACTATGACATGCCTTTCGAACGGCTCGAGACGTACTGATCGTATCCTCGTTAACAATCCTCTTTGTGTGTGCCAAAATTAAGCACATCAAATCAGTGTTACCGTGGCAATGGTAATGCTTACAAATGCATATTTTTCTTTGGATTTTATAAGGGAGCATTCAGGATGGAAGCTTTTTCTACGCTTTTAATTATACTTGAAGGCAAAATTGTTACCGTTTGCTTTTTTTTGTTTCATAGATTTGTTTTTTTCTTGGTAGTTTGAAAGAAAATTAAAAGCCATTTTCGAGCGCGTGCGGTTTGGCACATAATTTGTGTTGATGTTAAGTATTAATATAGTCCGTTTACTTATAATCGTTTTGATTTCTGGTTGTGAAGAGACAAAATTAAATGCTCAAGCTTATTTTTTTAGTGCTGTGTAAGATAAACTGTATTTTTGCTTTTACTTTTGAAACTATGCACATACCGACGTATAATAAGTTTAAATGACGAAAGCAACAGCAGTTACTCATCGTCAAATGAAATAACGTGATATGGTGCTGTGTAATTTACATTGAAATTAAGTTCCTTTCTTGTTTATTGGAGAATGAATTTGTTTTTTTTTTTTGTTAAGATATCAGGCCTACTGGGGATACCCTTAAAAATAACGCGCCTATTATCTTACCGCTTGGTGGTGTCGAAAAAGATAAGATCAATTTATTTCAGTTGACATATAAAAACTCTGACTTAGAAAATCTTGACATTTTCCAGATTTTCACATTTAAGATTTTGAATTTCGTAATTTTCATATCGGAGATATATTTATTTTCGATTCTAGATTTTGGAATTTGCATTTTAAGAATTCAATTAATGATTTTTATAAAATGAATTTCTTTGTTTTAACGTAAAAATAAAGCATAGTTGGCAGCCCTTCTGAGCTTCTTGCATTTTTATAATATGCAGAACGGAAACCCTTGACAATTATTTCTTTCACATAACTTAATGGGATTCCTTTGCAGTTAGAGTGACATACAAACGTCCTATCTTCCATACACTGCACATATTCATTGGACAGAGTATAGTATCATTTCAAAAGTGTAAAATTCAAAAATGTTCTTGCTCTATAACAACAACACTGCCTTAAAAATTGCAACAGTTTTGCATTTTTGCTATACCCTAACCCCATTGCAACATGGTGTGTAAAATTTGCCTGGAGGTCAATTCTGGTTCCGGATGGGTTCTGAGCAGCATCAAGGTATTTATCGATGTTTGTGTTGTTTTGTGCAGTTGGATGCAAACAAAAACAAATAAAAAGAAATTTGTGATTTTCGACTTAGTTCTCGCGAATTTAAAAGATAATTTGTTGAATTATTGTCAAAATTCATTGATACATGTGGTTGCAACATTTCATCGATTATTTTTGACAGAAATTATCTTCAATAATTATTGTCAATAAAAAATGATCGTGTGTAGGCCCCTTTAAGGCCAAGCCAAACTTTTCAGTCATTAAGCCGTGTGCATGTTAATGCATTTTCAGTTTTGAAGAAAATCTATTCTAAAATATGTTTGGACATTAAAGGCTCTCCCAAACCAATGCGGAACATTCGTTGCGGCGAAGAAACATTCGCATGTCAAAATTTATTTACATGGTGATATATGAGAGTGCCCACACCAACGCGGTGGCAAAACATATGAATTAATTTTGACCGACGAATGTTATTTCGCCGCAACGAACGTTTCTCATTGGTTTGGGAGAGCCTTAAATGCTGTCCAAAACCAACACCAACGAATGTTGTTTCTTTTTCATATAAATGGCCATGTGCAAATTGAAGTACGTCCATTTGTGAAATAAATAAAATAAATTTTATTCGAAGTTAATATTTTGGCACCATAATGAAAGGTACCGTTTCAATTAAGCCAAATATAACCATCGTTATTTGCATCGCTATTTTGCAGTATTTTGTTGTTTGTTGCAATAAAAAAAGAGAGGAACATTTCTGAGATTCTGTTTAAATTAAAATTACACTATCTGCGAATAGAATTAAAATCGCACACGGCCTTTAAAAGGCTCTCCCAAACTAATGCGGAACATTCGGTGCGGCGGAGAAACATTCGCATGTCAAAATTTATTTACATGGTGATATATATGAGAGTGCCCACACCAACGCGGTGGAGAAAAATATGAATTAATTTTGACTGAAGAATGTTTCTTCGCCGCAACGAATGTTTCGCATTAGTTTGGGAGAGCCTTAAGGCTCTCCCAAACCAATGCGGAACATTCGTTGTGGCGAAGAATCATTCGCATGTCAAAATTTATTTACATGGTGATATATGAGAGTGCCCACACCAACGCGGCGGAGAAACATATGAATTAATTTTGACTGACGACTGTTTCTTCGCCGCAACGAATGTTCCGCGTTGGTTTGGGAGAGCCTTTAAGCCTGATCCACATCAGTGTCGTGTGTTGTGTTGTGGAGTCGTGTATTTCATATGCGTAGCAACCATATTCGTCTCGTGTGTTGAGTTGCAGTGAAGCGCATAAAATATTAAGGGTATTCATGCAACGTCGGAAAACCATCGTAAGCGTCGGAAAGTTTACGACGTCGTAAACGAACTGTCAAAATTTGTATGAAAATTCTTTTACGATAAATCGTAAACTTTCCCACACGAATTTGTGTCGTAAATATTTCAGTAACACAGAGCATTTTTAATTATTTTTTCCAAACGCTTTAACAAAATAAATTAAATTCGCCGAATTTGTTCACCGCATTATAAAGTCCCGGTCTACATTGAACGATTTTTCCAGTGCCGATCTTTTGTTCATAGGTGAAGGGAGTGAAAAGTGAGGGGTAGGGATCAAATCGATTGTACCACAAAACTCGAACGATTTTTCTAGTCTGTTTATGTTCTCTCTCGTCTTCTTTCCATTTTTTTGTGTGTGTTCGGTGTCAGTGTGCCGTTCGTTTGATGGTGTGAGTGCATCTCAATGAAACATGAAGAGCACAGCAATAAAAAAATGAAGAAGACAAGGCAAAAATCTTATGGAAAAAATCGTTCTGTGTGTACATTTCACACGATTTCTGGAAAAATCTTCTTGGAAAAATCGGGCAATGTAGATCGGAACAATGCAATTAGATAAAGGGGCGTTCATGAAACGTGTGTCGGAAACTTTACGATTTCACGACGTCGGAAAGTTTCCGACGTTGCATGAATACTCTTATTATATGGAATGACAGCGACACACGACTACTCAACACAACACACGACACAGATGTGGATCAGGCTTTAATTGCTTGCATTTATGCCAAGTGTTACCAGTCCCTTACTTACCAGTCTGCATTCACCACACACCCACTGAACTGAAAACGGAACTAGAAAATAAAATTCTAAACAATATTTCACCACATCATTGACGGTCGGCCATTTTTGCTCTCTTTTGATTTTCTGAAGTAAAGCAGCCAACATGGGTTTTGCAAATCTCTGGTATTCCCATCCCCGAAAATACGGACAAGGTTCTCGTTGCTGGTAAATATTATTTCTAATTTAATTACAAATATTTTATTATTACATCTATATCAAATTCGAGTTATTCCCCTTTAAAAACTTCTCAAAACTGAAGCAACACGCGGTTTAAATGGCACCCATAATTGGATGCTCTCGTCATCGAGAACTACTGCTACTGTGCATATATATGTAGACATAACTATGCCCCCGGTTGAGTTAGGATGGTAATCATAATTCTTTTTTACTTCTCCTTAATTAAGGGTGGCTACAAAAATTGCTTTCACTTCTTTGAAATGTATTTTGCTTCTAGCAAAATGCGTTCAGAAGGGGAAGCTACATTGCATTATCCCAAGCTGACTGCACAATTTTTTTCACTAATCAAAAATCAATTAATCTAAATATTAAATATGTATTATCTATTACAGCCGGTCATGCTCTAACCGACATGGTCTCATCCGAAAATACGGTCTGAATATCTGCCGTCAGTGCTTCAGGGAGTACGCCAACGATATTGGATTCAAGAAGGTAAATTTCCACATTACACATTTTATAATGGCCCATCTAATTTATATATTCTCATTTTTCACAGCTCGATTAGTCATTCCCTTGGAAGAGAGGGACTCGCCATCCAAGCATCTCTCACCTGACAGATTAAATAAGAACACTACTGTGCTTTAGTTCTCCCTAAAGATATTCTGTGACTATTTTTACGCAATTGAAATGCATCTAAATCTTATTTAAGCTCTCAGGCGAATAAAAATAACATAACAAGATCTAAATTAGTTGTGGTTTTTAATTCAGTTTTGTCTCGTCAGATAAAAGACGCTTTCTTAAGTTCATCTCTTATACTACGTTTCCACCAGACACTAAACCGAGATTTAGCAAGATTATCACAAATCTTGAAATCTACAAGATTTACCATACAAATTTTAATCTCCTCAAATGAAGATTTCAAATAAAACTCATTCAAATCTACTTGGAAACATTAGTTTGTCAAATCAAACGAAACTTTTTTTTCGAAGACTAATTGTGGAACCGACCTATTTTCGTTTATTGACAGATGGAAATGTAAACAAAAACTATCTATCTCACTTCCACGTCATATCAAAAGAATGAAACACCATTTGAATGTTTTGCCATAATCCTCTTTTTGTGCAGTGGAAACACCAAACAAATCTCATTACATAAATCTCGGTTTAGTGGTTGGTGGAAACGTAGTATTATCGTATCTATAGTGTGGATTTGTATTTTCGTTAAAATTGATTGAGAGATTTTTGAGTTGATGTGATTTAATTCGTAGGTTAAGGAAGACATCTCAGCAATCTCATTGTCAAAATACTGAGAATTGGTGATACCAAACATATCAGCCCTATTGTGAGTTTCACCCAGTTTTTAGTTCGCACGGATTTTTAAAAGCTATTGTGAGTTTCACTCCATTTTACAAGTGTAGCCTTGTTCGCCACCAAAAATTAAATGGAAATCATTTCGCCCGAAACTTTTTCACCCGAAACTCACAATAAGGGAAGAATGAAATGTAAATTTTCCGGGTGGAATTTCTTTCACGCGGAACTTACAATAGGGCTGAATATTTAAGTTCAACATAGACGCTTATGTGCTATTTTTTACTTAGCATTAACTGTCACGAAGTTCTTATGTTAAACATAAATAATTGTTTCGTTGAGGGTTGGAGACTTCTTATCCGTTTTTTCTCACATGCGATTTCATTTAGAAATGATTACGTTAATCTATTTTAGATCAATGTTAGAATTAAAACTATTACTATTAATTACTATTATTATATTGTATCTTACTGAGTAATTATAACAATAAACTGAAACTGAATTACAATTTTGTTTTAGCCAAACTCAAAGCTCTAAAAATTCTTTAAAAAAACCTTCAACCCTGACATTGTTGAACAGTTTTTTCCCGAGTTGATATTGCAGTTCCTTATCCACTCCTTTTTTGTTTTAGCTAAACTAAAAGCCAGAAAACCACGTATTAATCTTTTGCTTACAGTATTGTACTTTTCTTTCTTGTAAACTAGAAACTTGTTTTTTTTTTTTTTTTTTTTTTTGAAAGCTCTATTAACGATAAACAATTTTGTTTTAGCTTACCTAAATGCCTGAATCTAAATATTATTTAGCTTTTCTTCTTTATAAATCTAATAAAGTCTCACAAAATTCCTTGTGATTATTATATATTGTTTTTCAGAAATGTTTGTGATTTTAGATACATATAATTACTCTTTTATTTATTTTTCTTTTATTTTTGATTATTTATAAAAAAACTTAATTATTTTATATTTTCTCTCAAATGTTAAAAATAGAAAACTAACCGGCAGACGGTTTCTGAGCCATGCATGTAAATCTTTTATTTAATTTTTGTTTGTATATTTTATAAATAAAAAAAAAACAATAAAGATAATAATAATAATAATAATTATATCCAAAATTTGTAGTAGGTAGTGGTAGGGACAATTTGTGTAGGAAAGTTTGAAAAACAAACGCTTAATGCTTAATTGCCCCATAACCGCGGGAGATGGGATATAGAGCATTTGAGTACCCACAATATATTAAAAAAAGTGAGATTTTTGGTGCTTATGTGCTCTGGACAAAAGTGCAGTCAGCTGGAAAAGTATAAATAAGAAGTAACATTTTCGCCGAGTAAATAGGCGTGTACCACAAACTGGGCGCTCAATGTCAGATTAACGGAGGCAGAATCATTTGGTGGGACAACATTCTCCGCTCTCTTTCAGAAAAAAAAACATGTGTTATTATTCTCATACAAGTTCGGAAATCAAATTTCAACTTTTCTTTAAATATTTAATTGTTAAATCAAAAATTTTATTGAAATTAATGAAAATGATTATAGCTTATTCAATTGAATTGAGTTTTCACCAACATTCCGTCTTTATTTTGTATTTATTTACCACTTTATTATTTGCACACCCTAAAAAAATTATATCTTGGTTGTCAAACAAACAGCTGTTTCGATTGAGAAAAAAAATTGAGCAGTGAATCCAAAAAATTTTTGGATCAGAAATCTCCGCAAAAAATCTCAGTGCTCAGTTGAGATTTTTTGTCTCACTTAAAAAATCCTTGAGCGCTCAGAGCGCTCAGTTGATGGTACACGCCTAATAAATAATATAAAATCCTTAATTTAAACCCAAAAATACTGTGTTTGTTTTAATTCAATATGCAATGATGGTGAACGACAAATCATGTTGCATCCATTACTGGCATAGGGTGTTGGGATATGGAAGCATGAACGCTGTTAAGAAACTGGTGAGTGAATACAAATTATTTGTTAGAAGCTATTGTTCTTCTGATGTCTGCGAAATATGTATGCAAGGCAAAATGACTCGACTGCCTTTTAATTTATATTCGAACAATAAAAGTACTTCAATCCTGAATTCGTCAGAAATAAATTTACGCCCGGGCGTCAAAAACAAAATGACGCCCGGGCGTCGAAAATAAATTTACGCCCGGCCGTCAAAAAAAAAATTGACGCCCGGGCTTCAAAAATAAATTTACACCCGGGTGTCAAAAAAAAAATGACGCCTGGGCGTCAAAATAAAATTACGCCCGGGCGTCAGAAATAAAATAACACCCGGGCGTCAAAAATAAATTTACGCCCGGGCGTGAAAAAAAATTGACGCCCGGGTGTCAAAAAAAAAAAATGACGCCCGGGTGTCAAAAACAAAATGACGCCCGGGCGTCAAAAATACAATAACGCCCGGGCGTCAGAAATAAATGACGCCCGGGCGTCGAAAATAAAATGAGGCCCGGGCTTAAGAAATAAAATGACGCCCGGGCGCAAAAATAAATTGACGCCCGGGCGTCAAAAATAAATTGACACTGGGGCGTTAAAAACAAAATGACGCCCGGGCTAAAAAAATAAAATGACGCCTGGGCGTCAAAATAAAATGACGCCCGGGTGTCAGAAATAAATGACGCCCGGGCGTCAAAAAAAAAAAATGACGCCCGGGCGTCAAAAATAAAATAACGCCCGGGCGTGAGAAAAAAAATTGACGCCCGGGCGTCAAAATGAAATGACGCCCAGGCGTCAAAAATAAAATGACGCCCGGGCGTCAAAAATAAAATGACGCCCGGGCGTCAAAAATAAATTTACGCCCGGGCGTGAGAAAAAAAATTGACGCCCGGGTGTCAACAAAAATTGACGCCCGGGCGTCAAAAACAAAATGACGCCCAGGCGACAAAAATAAAATGACGCCCAGGCGACAAAAATAAAATGACGCCCGGGCGTCAAAAATAAATTTTTTCGCCCGGGCGTCAAAAATAAAATGACGCCCGGGCGTCAAAAATAAATTTACGCCCGGGCGTGAGAAAAAAAATTGACGCCCGGGCGTCAAAAAAAATTGACGCCCGGGTGTCAACAAAAATTGACGCCCGGGCGTAAAAAATAAAATGACAAAAAGACTTAAATAACTTAGACTATTGGTGTAAACAAAATGATTTGCTTCTATCTATCTAAGTGTTCCGTCTTAACGTTTTGTAGAAAGATGAATCCAATATTATTTGACAATAGTATTGATGGAATAAAATTATGTAGGGTTAATGAATCAAAGGATCTAGGTGTTATTTTTGATGATAAACTGTTGTTTGAGTCTCACATTAATTTTATTGTTTCCAAAGCAAATTCTATGCTTGGTTTTATTAAACGAAATTCCTCTGATTTCAAGGATCCGTACACCCTGAAAACTTTATTTTGTTCTATAGTTGGTCCCATACTGGAATATAATTGCATTATTTGGAACCCTGACTCAAAAAAAATTAATTAATAGGATTGAGAAGGTCCAAAAATTTTTTTGAGGTATGCATTGAAGGATTTTCCATTAAACGGTAATAGATACATGCATTATAAAAGTTGATGTTTGTTGCTTGGAATGCATACTCTTGAATCGAGGCGTAGAATGTTTAGTGTAATGTTCGTTCGTGATATTCTTTGTAGTGATATTGATTGTGCTGATTTAATTTCTTTAATTAATATTTATGCTCCAAGCAGAACTTTGAGGATGAGGCAGCTTATTTTCGAGATACCTCACTCTACAAACTATGGAGCAAAGGATTTGCTGTGAGCTTTATTGGAAGCCAATGCACAATAAAAGATCCGGAAGGAGAGCTAGTAGCGGTAGCAGATTTAATTGGAAATCTCTACAGACTTCGAGACTCAACACAATCCCATAAGGCAATGATGGTGAACGACAAATCATGTTGCATCCATTACTGGCATAGGGTGTTTGGACATGGAAGCATGGACGCTGTTAAGAAACTGGTGAGTGAATACAAATTATTTGTTAGAAGCTATTGTTCTTCTGATGTCTGCGAAATATGTATGCAAGGCAAAATGACTCGACTGCCTTTTAATTTATATTCGAACAATAAAAGTACTTCAATCCTGAATTCGTCAGAAATAAATTTACGCCCGGGCGTCAAAAACAAAATGACGCCCGGGCGTCGAAAATAAATTTACGCCCGGCCGTCAAAAAAAAAATTGACGCCCGGGCTTCAAAAATAAATTTACACCCGGGTGTCAAAAAAAAAATGACGCCTGGGCGTCAAAATAAAATTACGCCCGGGCGTCAGAAATAAAATAACACCCGGGCGTCAAAAATAAATTTACGCCCGGGCGTGAAAAAAAATTGACGCCCGGGTGTCAAAAAAAAAAAATGACGCCCGGGTGTCAAAAACAAAATGACGCCCGGGCGTCAAAAAAAATTGACGCCCGGGCTTGAAAAATAAATTTACACCCGGGTGTCAAAAAAAAATGACGCCTGGGCGTCAAAATAAAATTACGCCCGGGCGTCAGAAATAAAATGACACCCGGGCGTCAAAAATAAATTTACGCCCGGGCGTGAAAAAAAATTGACGCCCGTCAAAAATACAATAACGCCCGGGCGTCAGAAATAAATGACGTCCGGGCGTCGAAAATAAAATGAGGCCCGGGCTTGAGAAATAAAATGACGCCCGGGCGCAAAAATAAATTGACGCCCGGGCGTCAAAAATAAATTGACACTGGGGCGTTAAAAACAAAATGACGCCCGGGCTAAAAAAATAAAATGACGCCTGGGCGTCAAAATAAAATGACGCCCGGGCGTCAAAAACAAAATGACGCCCAGGCGACAAATATAAAATGACGCCCGGGCGTCAAAAAAAAAAAAAACGCCCGGGCGTCAAAAAAAAATTGACGCCCGGGCGTCAAAAAAAAATGACGCCCGGGGGTCAAAAATAAAATGACGCCCGGGCGTCAAAAATAAATTTACGCCCGGGCGTGAGAAAAAAAATTGACGCCCGGGCGTCAAAAAAAATTGACGCCCGGGAGTCAACAAAAATTGACGCCCGGGCGTAAAAAATAAAATGACAAAAAGACTTAAATAACTTAGACTATTGGTGTAAACAAAATGATTTGCTTCTATCTATCTAAGTGTTCCGTCTTAACGTTTTGTAGAAAGATGAATCCAATATTATTTGACAATAGTATTGATGGAATAAAATTATGTAGGGTTAATGAATCAAAGGATCTAGGTGTTATTTTTGATGATAAACTGTTGTTTGAGTCTCACATTAATTTTATTGTTTCCAAAGCAAATTCTATGCTTGGTTTTATTAAACGAAATTCCTCTGATTTCAAGGATTCAAAACTTTATTTTGTTCTATAGTTGGTCCCATACTGGAATATAATTGCATTATTTGGAACCCTGACTCAAAAAAATTTATTAATAGGATTGAGAAGGTCCAAAAATTTTTTTGAGGTATGCATTGAAGGATTTTCCATTAAACGGTAATAGATACATGCATTATAAAAGTGGATGTTTGTTGCTTGGAATGCATACTCTTGAATCGAGGCGTAGAATGTTTAGTGTAATGTTCGTTCGTGATATTCTTTGTAGTGATATTGATTGTGCTGATTTAATTTCTTTAATTAATATTTATGCTCCAAGCAGAACTTTGAGGATGAGGCAGCTTATTTTCGAGATACCTCACTCTACAAACTATGGAGCAAAGGATTTGCTGTGAGCTTTATTGGAAGCCAATGCACAATAAAAGATCCGGAAGGAGAGCTAGTAGCGGTAGCAGATTTAATTGGAAATCTCTACAGACTTCGAGACTCAACACAATCCCATAAGGCAATGATGGTGAACGACAAATCATGTTGCATCCATTACTGGCATAGGGTGTTTGGACATGGAAGCATGGACGCTGTTAAGAAACTGGTGAGTGAATACAAATTATTTGTTAGAAGCTATTGTTCTTCTGATGTCTGCGAAATATGTATGCAAGGCAAAATGACTCGACTGCCTTTTAATTTATATTCGAACAATAAAAGTACTTCGATCCTGAATTCGTCAGAAATAAATTTTCGCCCGGGCGTCAAAAACAAAATGACGCCCGGGCGTCAAAAAAAATTGACGCCCGGGCTTCAAAAATAAATTTACACCCGGGTGTCAAAAAAAAATGACGCCTGGGCGTCAAAATAAAATTACGCCCGGGCGTCAGAAATAAAATGACACCCGGGCGTCAAAAATAAATTTACGCCCGGGCGTGAAAAAAAATTGACGCCCGTCAAAAATACAATAACGCCCGGGCGTCAGAAATAAATGACGTCCGGGCGTCGAAAATAAAATGAGGCCCGGGCTTGAGAAATAAAATGACGCCCGGGCGCAAAAATAAATTGACGCCCGGGCGTCAAAAATAAATTGACACTGGGGCGTTAAAAACAAAATGACGCCCGGGCTAAAAAAATAAAATGACGCCTGGGCGTCAAAATAAAATGACGCCCGGGCGTCAAAAACAAAATGACGCCCAGGCGACAAATATAAAATGACGCCCGGGCGTCAAAAAAAAAAAAAACGCCCGGGCGTCAAAAAAAAATTGACGCCCGGGCGTCAAAAAAAAATGACGCCCGGGGGTCAAAAATAAAATGACGCCCGGGCGTCAAAAATAAATTTACGCCCGGGCGTGAGAAAAAAAATTGACGCCCGGGCGTCAAAAAAAATTGACGCCCGGGAGTCAACAAAAATTGACGCCCGGGCGTAAAAAATAAAATGACAAAAAGACTTAAATAACTTAGACTATTGGTGTAAACAAAATGATTTGCTTCTATCTATCTAAGTGTTCCGTCTTAACGTTTTGTAGAAAGATGAATCCAATATTATTTGACAATAGTATTGATGGAATAAAATTATGTAGGGTTAATGAATCAAAGGATCTAGGTGTTATTTTTGATGATAAACTGTTGTTTGAGTCTCACATTAATTTTATTGTTTCCAAAGCAAATTCTATGCTTGGTTTTATTAAACGAAATTCCTCTGATTTCAAGGATTCAAAACTTTATTTTGTTCTATAGTTGGTCCCATACTGGAATATAATTGCATTATTTGGAACCCTGACTCAAAAAAATTTATTAATAGGATTGAGAAGGTCCAAAAATTTTTTTGAGGTATGCATTGAAGGATTTTCCATTAAACGGTAATAGATACATGCATTATAAAAGTGGATGTTTGTTGCTTGGAAGCATACTCTTGAATCGAGGCGTAGAATGTTTAGTGTAAAGTTCGTTCGTGATATTCTTTGTAGTGATATTGATTGTGCTGATTTAATTTCTTTAATTAATATTTATGCTCCAAGCAGAACTTTGAGGATGAGGCAGCTTATTTTCGAGATACCTCACTCTACAAACTATGGACAGCTAGAGCCAATTTCTCATTGTTGTAGATTATTTATTATTTATTATGAAGATTTAGATCTGTTCCTGCCAAGACATCAGTTCAAAATATTTGTTTTAAATTTACTTCAAAACGCTGTATAGTTTTCTTCACTTTGGAATAATAATATTTTTGCATATTATTTACTTTTATTATTATATAAATGTTATTTAAATTATAAATTATTAGTTATAAGCAAAATCTGTGGATTGATTATCGTAAGTTTGAAATAATAAATAAATAAATAAATAAACACTTAAATGACCTATCTTCATGTGCGACATGTGTTATTAACATTAAAAACATTTGCCATCGGATGATAACCGATGGACACCGATTGGCCAGGATTCAGTGCCGCTGAGTATATATTGAAAGGCTTCTTTTAATAAAAGGAATATAAACATTTATTGAGTATTTCTCATATAAAGTCTTGATTAGGAATAATATAAAATTAGAAAATTTTATAAACAAACAAAGTTCAGAATACTTAACAAATATTGAAATGAACAAGTAATAATAAACAGAGTTAGATTGGTATACAAATGAATATCTTAACAATAATATCCCTGATAATAAATTTAGAAATTCTCTATTTTCAACCTCCCACCCTCCCAAAGGCTGAACAAAATGTCGTCATTCACTTGATTGCGCCACCTGTTACGGGTTCTTCCTCTGCTGCGTACCCCATTTTCAACCTCCCACCTCCGCCAAAGGCTGAACAAAATGTCGTCATTCACTTGATTGCGCCACCTGTTACGGGTTCTTCCTCTGCTGCGTACCCCATCGGGGTTGGATTCGAAGACTCGTCGGGCAGGTGCGTTGCTGTCCATACGCTCCACGTGCTCCAGCCATCTCAGCCGCTGTATTTTCAGCTTTTTGACCAGGTCAACGTCGCTGTATAGCCCGTATAGCTCGTCGTTGAATCTTCTCCTCCATACCCCTTCGATACACACCGGACCGAAAATCACACGAAGAATCTTCCTCTCAAAGCACCCTAGCAGATTTGTATCCGAATCTTTCAGTGTCCATGCTTCTGACCCATAAAGCAGGACCAGGATGATTAGGGTCTTGTATAAAGTCTCCTTGGTTCTCTGAGAGAGGGCCTTACTACTTAAATGGCTTCTTAGACCGAAGAAACAGCGGTTGGCAAGAGTAATTCTTCGCTTGATCTCTGCACTGATGTCATTCTGCGATGTAATAGTGGAGTCCAGGTAGACAAAGTCCTTGACAACTTCGAAGTTATATCTGTCCATCGTGATATTTTGCCTGAGTCGACGATGTTGAGATTCCTCTCTCGATGACAGCATATACTTCGTCTTGTCCTCATTAACCGCCAATCCCATTTTAGCCGCCTCCGATTCAATGCTCGCAAATGACCCTGCCACAGCTCGCTTCGTTCTGCCGACAATGTCTATGTCATCCGCATATGCAAGCAATTGAACGGACTTTTGATAGATTGTACCGCTGGTGTTGACATGTGCGTTGCGTACTATGGCTTCAAGAACGATGTTGAATAGGTTGCATGATAACGCGTCGCCTTGCCTCAATCCTTTCTCAACATCAAAGGAATCGGTGGTGTTCTTACCAATTTTGACGGAGCAGCGAGAATTCTCCATCGTCATCCTGCACAGGCGGACGAGTTTGGCAGGGATGCCGAGACTCGACATGGCTCTGTATAATTCGTCCCTTTTCACGCTATCATACGCGACTTTAAAATCGATAAAAAGGTGGTGTGTATCGATCTGGAATTCCCGGGATTTTTCTAAAATCTGTCGGAGTGTGAACATTTGATCGACGGTTGACTTGCCTGGCCCAAAACCGCACTGATAGGGGCCGATCAGATCGTTGACAAAAGGTTTTAAGCGGTCACACAGGATGGCCGACAAGATTTTATAAGCGACGTTTAGGAGACTAATTCCTCTGTAGTTGGTACATTTCAGAACATCTCCCTTTTTATGGATGGGGCACACTATACCGAGGTTCCATTCATCGGGCATACTTTCCTCCGACCAAATTTTGCAGATGAGCTGGTGTATGCTACTAGCCAATTCATCTCCCGCTGATTTAAATAGTTCGACTTGTAAGCCATCCGCACCAGCAGCTTTGTACGACTAAAGTTTGGATATCGCCAGCCACACTTCGGTTCGTCCAAGTTGAATGGAGCGTTCTGCCTATTAGCGGCATCTTGGCTGTCTTCGCCATTAAGCAGTCTAGAGAAGTGTTCTTTCCAGATCCTCAGCACTGACTGTGTGTCTACTACCATATTCCCACTTTCATCTCGGCAGGCTTCCGTTCTAGCCTTGAATCCTTGGGTGGATCGCTTTACCCTCTGATAAAATTTTCGAACATCTCCCCTACCGCTACAACCCTCAATAGACTCTACCGCCCGCTTCTCGTGCTCTCTCTTTTTCCTCCTGAGAAGTCGGCGTTCCTCTTTTCGTTTCAGCCCGTAGAGCTCCCGGGCCACTCTTTTAGCAGCTCTTGTTCGAGTCTGCAGCATTGCCTGGTAGGCCTCGTCCTTAGCTGCATGCGCTAGCCAGCACTCTTCATCGAACCAGGGGTTTCGTTGTTTCGTTGTATTCGCCTAGCGAAACCCAGCACATCAGAGGCGGCACTTCTTATGGCTTGTTGGCAGTGTTCCCACTGGTCCTCTGCACTTGATGCTGGTGGCGGAACTCCTGAGTGATTAAGAGTTACGTGGTCTGCAAAAGTTCTGGCGGTCTCTTGCGATTTAAGCTTCTCGACATCGAATCTTTTCACAGCATCTGCTCTGCGTAATGGATATTCGCATACGTAGTCTAGCTACCACCAGGTAGTGATCCGAGTCAATGTTGGCCCCTCGGAACGTTCGGACGTCCAAGATACTGGAAGCATGTCTCGCGTCTATCGCAACGTGGTCGATTTAGTTGACGGTTAGTTGATCACGCTACCGCCAAGTCCCTTGTGTATATTGAGGTGTGGGAAGTAGGTGCTTGAGATGATGACATTTCGCCCCGCCGCAAAGTCTGCCAGCCTGTGTGCGTTGCCGGAAGTTTCGTCGTGTAGGCTGTGTCCTCCGACTATCGAACCAAAGATGCCCTCCTTTCCGAATCTTGCGTTGAAGCCACCAAGAATGATCTTCACGTCGTACTTCGGGCACATATCATACGTTGTCTCCAGGAGATCGTAGAATGCTTCTTTGGTTGAGTCCTATCTCCTTTCATGGGGGGCGTGAACACAGATCAGCGAAATGTTCTTAAATTTGCCTTTGATGCGGATTGTCTTCTTGCCCAAGTCTTCGCCTTATCACAAAACCACAACCAAAGAGCACCTGACCCTGTTCCTTCAAGCACCCGCCGTAGTAGATGTCACACGATTTCAGTCTCCGTATGCCCCCTCCATCCCATCGCACTTCCTGGATGGCTGTTACGTCAGCCTTTAGCCTGTCCAGGTTCTCCACTAATTGTTCGGCTGCACGTGTTCTGTATAAAGACAGGACGTTCCACGTGCAGATCCGAAATTCATTGTCCTTGTTTCAACTTTAAAATCATCCATTCAACTTTAAAATCATCCATATCCGAGGCTTGTTGTTGTTTCGGAACAACTTTTTTTTACGTGGTAGGGAAGTTACCCCGACGCACAACCCCCGACCCGGAGGACAGGAGCCGGATAAACCGCTCCTTATAGGCCTGAGCTACAAATATGTCGTAGTAGCCCATATAAGGTGTTCACTAAGTAGTTCAACCTAACTGGAATTGTAGACGCCACCGTTGATTCCATCTAGAGAATTCGTCCGCTGCCGCCTCGATGAAAGTAGAAGTGCCTTAGTGGAACACTCCTCACCCCCCTCTCTCGTTGGCTGTCCCAAACAGCTTTCCACGGGGATTTAAACCCCGTCTCCAGCTGAGGTACTAGACACCCGATGTTCACCACTAGAAGGTGAGAGTAGGAGTTGGTAGACAGAGTTGGGTTTTGAGAAAAACCTGTGGACGTTTGTGTTCTTTTGAATGCACATAACTACCCTTTTGAACATCAATGAAAAAAAAAAAATGATAATCAAATCAGCTAGCTCTGGCTAATGCTAGGCTTTCACTTGTCATTGAAAAGACGCAAATTGACAAACTTTCCAGGACAGGGTGGCTTTTACCAATACAAAAAGAAAAGAAATTAGTAGTAGCAAGCAAGTATAACTCACCCTGTCTTGGAAAATTTGTCAATTTGCGTCTTTTCAATGACAAGTGGAAACCTAGCATAACTCATTCCATTTTGTATGAAGAGAAAGTGAATCATTGCGCCCATTTTGTTTGAGGCAAAAACGTGGGAGAACAAAAGAGACATAAAGAAGAAATATAAGGAGATAGACAAGTTGTATGAAATTTGGCCTCATCAAAATGGCCGATGTGCTTCAATTTTCACAGCGAATTTAGCCATTTAGTTGTTATATAAAAATCTATGAGCTCATTCCATATTCTAGTGGTAGCATATAATCTGTGATCGTAGGCAAAAATACAAAAAATTCTACACAAGTATACGTACTTAATGTATGTACCTATACCTACATATGTATGTATGAACACATTATTTTCAAAATAATTAAAATATTTTATTAAACATAAAAGTATAATTTTAAAAACAAAAATAACTGTTATCACATTAATGTCACCCGCTGATTGAACTTTCCAAAGAACTTATTTAATAACTAAATTTTTTGTTAACCTTTGGACAAGACCAAGATTCAAAAAATTTGCCATAAAAGTTAATACAGACTTCTTTGGTGGACGACAATGCTTTCTACCAGCTTCTTGGCAGCAAATATTAGGAAAACAATCGACTGTTGAATTACAAGACTTTGGATGAAGATCAAAAATAGGTGGTGGTGCAGGTGTGCACTCTAGATATTCTGACACTAAAAATAAAATAAGATTAAGTGGATGTTTTTTAATTATATTTTGTTTTAAATGACTCACAATAGTTAATAGATCTTTTTACTGGAACTGGAACAATATCTAATTCGGGTTTTGATGATCTGCAATATCTTCTCTGGCCATCTGGGCAGCATACTCGCGGCCAACAATCCATATCTGTTTCGCAGGTCTTAACATCCCACCAAAGCTCGGCTAGTGGCCGTTGTGGGCAATGTCTGGGAATAATTCCAAAGATAGCTGATTCAAAAATAAAAATAAACAAAACTAATTAAGATCGGTCTACTTTCAAGGTCATTTTAAAACTAACGACTATGTGTGGATTCCTCCAAAGGTTTTGGTAATCCACCGACACAACTCTTAGCTCCGAAAATACTGCAACATATTTCGTTGGATGTCCTTGAGTTGCAATCTTTATTTCTTTCACATTTTCGGGGAAATAAATCAAATTTCACTTCGTTTTCTCGCGGACATTTGAGTTGTTTTTTTGAATTTTTTGAAGACCGTTTTTTAGGCATAGAAAATGTTGGCTTAGGAAAATCAACTTTTGTTGGTCCACCAGTACTCTGAAGAAATGTTAATTTTCCTTCTGTTGTGTATTTTTTTGGAATTGAACTTTTGTTTCGATCTGGAGGAATATCCAACTGCCGGACAACTAATGTCTTTGAGTCTGAAAGCAAAAATATCTTTTAACCAAAAAAGGCAAAAGTACTAAGGAATCATAAAAGAATATTTTAAAAGTTTGTTTGCATTTTTGTCTGTTTTTGTCTGCATTTCTATCTGTGCTTAATTCCGTGTTAAATATTAGAACTCTACGATACATGGGAATTTTTTAAGCGCTGATAAAGACGTGCAAAAAGCACGCCTATTAATAAAGAGAAAAGGAAGCAGATTAGAATGAACGTGTCCAATATTGATTTTATTCAACTTTGTAGTAAATGAATGCAAATTTTACCGGAAAGAATACGAAATCAACAGAATATAGTTTATCCCTTGAATAAATAAACGCGAAAAACTTACATATTTCGAACATTTTGAATGCTCAGAAGCAGAATGAATAAAAAAAACACACTCTATACTCGTACCGGTACGGTACTTATAAAATACAATATCCATACATATACTATATATGTACGTGAGTCGTGAATACTGTTATTCTTAGGTCAAGTTATTTATTTTTAACTTGTCTATTGATATTCCAGAGGGGTTTGAAACCCCATCCCGCTGCGTCTGTCACTGAAAGGCACCTTAGCTTCTTATCATAGACTGCTTTAATTCCCTACCTTAATTAATAATTTGTGCCATAAGATTCTGGGATTAATTTATGGACATTTAAGAAAACTTTTTTTTTCGCAACCTTTACAGGATGTATTTATTAGCGGGTTTTAATAAGAAAGTATTTTGAAAAAAAAAATATACTTTCGACAGTGGGGATTTGTAGATAAAATTAATTTAATTTAATACTTAATTTACATACTTAACGGAAAACTATTCCATTATGTGGGTGGATTTGTTTTTTTTTCTTTTCTGAAGAAAAAGCACTAATGCCAGAGTGAATATTTCCAAACATTAACGTAGAATCGTAAATATACAACATTTAGTAAAGCAGTTCATAAATTAAATGTTTGGATTCAACAAAAAGGAAAAATCATTATAAAAGTAGAAGAAAAAGTGCAAATAAATTGATATTTGATTGAAAATCAAAATGCTAGACAAATCGAACCAAAAATAGTAAAATCACAAAACGTGATGTAGTTCTGATTTTTTGATATGTTGATAGGACCAGATAGAGGGCGTAGTCTTGTATCCAACTTTAAGCCTTTAAAAACCAAGAAAAATAGGAAAGTGAAAAAACGCTTAAAGTCACACCTATTTTTAATTATAACTTTGGAAATTATGCAGTTGATACAAGAAACACAAAAATTACATTGGTTTAAATCCATGCATGCTAATTAAATTATTGTTTCTGGTCTTATCAAAAGCCAAACTCTAAACTATTATACATGGCGATTCGCATAAGGTATGATAAAAAGCTAGAGCGGGTAGGTTGGGTCGGGACAATAAAAAATCACATGGGAGGTAGTGGTCTATTTACCCCGTTTAGGCGGGATGGGCAATTTTCTAAAAAAATACTTTAAACTAAAATTTTTGGCAGATAGGTATAACTAATAATTTTTTTTTATACAATAGACAGTGTGTTCACATTGGACTGACTCTTCTGACTATTTTTGACTTCTCTAAAATTTATCTCACTATCACCTCTTGGTCGAAAGAGAGAAAAGTAGTAAATAAAGAAAAAATAATTAAAATTTGTGTTTTTTTTTTTTCAAAATCGGAGGAGTCAGTTCAATGTGAACTCCGTCATAAATTTCAAAAGAACGTCACACTGATTTATAGTTCATTTTTGCTCAAACATCTATTTCGCCATTTCTGATTTTCAAACGTTCATATCTCGTTCATATATTTAACAAAATCTATCGATTCCAAAAAAAATCATTTCTCTTTGGCTTACTATTTAGAAAATAAGTTTTCGACCTCTTAATACGTTCACCCTAACTTACCCTACTAAAATTTAAATTTTCAAAAAATTCCGTATTTGAAAATTTTAAGATTAAATTTCCTTTCATATTATATTTTTTGTATATCTTTATGGCTTACAAGCTCAATCAGATAATTGAATAAATGCAATAATTGAACTTTAAAGCGTGTAACCCTATGAAGTCCCACCATTTTCTATAGGCAACCCGTGCGCAAACCGTTTGTTTGGACACTTTCTAAAACACTGTACCTCTCATCTGGTCAAGAGATGAGGGTAGGTCGTCCTATGGCGGGCTCTCAGACCATATACAGGGTGATTGGTATAAGGTGCACCAAAAAGCTGTAACGAGTAGGTTGGGTTAAGATAAGAAAAAAATCGTATGGGATGGGAGGTCTATTTCCCTCCGTTTAGGCGGAAGGGGTAATTTTCTAAAAAATATTTAAAAACAATGGTAAAGCTTGCAACGCCCTGCTATACATTTTTGGAAAGCCAGAAATCTCTTCTTTAATTTCCATTTTAAATTAATTTGCATTTGTGAATAGTTTTAAAAATTTTTTTTTTTTCAAAATTGTATGTAATTAAGCATAACTTTTATTTTGAAAACTTAACACTCTCGTCAATTTTTAGTCAAACAAGAAAAAACGAGGTTGATGATAATCGACTGGTTGCTGAAATGATCATTCAGTTTTATCAGAAAATTGCTTCTTTATTTTTTCATATCTTGAAAAGTAAAAGTCCTAGATCCTTGTGGTTTGACTAAAAATTAACAAGAGCATTGAGTTTTGAAAATAAAACTAGTACTTTATAACGTAATTTTGAAAAAAAATAGTTTGAATTTTTTTTTTAAATTTTGTTTTTCAAAATTTTGAGTTTGAAAATTAATTTTTTAAAAACCATTCCCAAACGCAACTTAATTTAAAATGAAAATTAAAGAAGAGATTTCTGGCTTTCCAAAAAGGTATGGCATGGTATTGCAAATTTTACCGTTCTTTTTAAATAATTTTGTTTCTGTTTTAAGTCAATTTTTTAGAAAATTTCCCCTCCCGCCTAAATGGATGGAAATAGAACCCCCTCCTATCGGATTGTTTTCTTGTTTTAACCCAACCTATTCGTTACAGCTTTTTGGTGCACCTTATACTAATCACCCTGTATAAGAAGCATGCTTCTTTATTTTTTAATATCTTAAAAAGTAAAAGTCCTAGAATCATCCGGTTTCCAGTGTGTTCGACTACAAATTTATAAGAGCATTGAATTTTGAAAACAATTTTAGAACTTATGTAACTTAGTACTATATTGAACAAAATTTTACCATTATTAGATTTTTTTTCAAACTGTTGAACTTTTTAAAAATAGGGTAGCAGTTAGTAACAAAAAAAATATAAGTAGTTGCACAAAGTTTAATGTGTAACCTATGCTTTTCAATCAAAATTTAAGGATATTTTAAGACTTTTTTTTAATACTAAATTGTTTGATTGGACTAAAAAGTATAGTGAATATTCAAGGATAACATACTATCTTCAGAATTCATTATAATATTTGCTTAAATTTTTGTTCACACTAAAATATAAAAAATAAAATAGACTAATTTCAAGATGAGCTCGACCAAACTTAATTTTAATTCTAAATCTATGGGTACTATAGGGTAAGATTCAATTAAAAAGTACAAGTGACCTCAACTCCAGAAATAATTGTGTTTCGCCCAAGGTATAACAGTGGGCTCTTCAGTCAGTCTGTTATACCCTACTAAGACACAAATTTTGGTCGATGTTTACCGACTCTTATAAAAATCACAGCAAAAAGATACTGTGAATTTTATTATTTTAGGGGAATTTGTTTAAATTCGTGCACCCAGAAAATAAATACCCGTGGTCAGGTTTTTTATAATAAGAAGATGAAGAAATTTAAATATTAAAATATTGAAATTACTTCTCTTTTGTGTCTTAGTAGGGTATAACAGACTGACTGAAGAGCCCACTGTTATACCTTGGGCGAAACACAATTATTTCTGGAGTTGAGGTCACTTGTACTTTTTAATTGAATTTTATTCATTCACTCCACTTAAAACAGAAGTAATTTCAATATTTTAATATTTAAATTTCTTCATCTTCTTACTATGGGGTAAGTTTTGGATTCCTAAAAAAATTTAACTTGAAATAATATTTTTCCCTAGCATTATGATGATAGAGAACGCGGAAGTCCCGCTATTCTGTCTGTATATCTTTCTGTCTGTTTGTCTGTCGACCTGTGGCTTAAACTAATATAAACCATAATATTTTCGACTTGAGTTACTCAAAGCTAACACTTAAGCAAAAGCTGTATGGACGTCCTTGATATTCGCCAGCATCAAAGTGCCACTATTATCCATTTTGTTATGCATCGTAAAAGTGTTGCCACGCTTAATTTATTATTTGTTTGTTTAATGTTTAACTTGTAATTATGTATAAGTATTTTTGTATGATCTATGTTGTCTTTACTAGTGTGTTAGGCTTTATGTATTTTTTAATTAACAACTAACACCACGTTAAATGATGACTGTGACAAGTTGCTATTTTTTAGTATCTGAAGGTGAAAAAACCCGATGAGAAATTAAATATGTAATGTTACAAATGCTTGTAATAAACTGTACTGATAGCGTGTTAAACCGCTGAAGCGATTTTCTTCAAATTTCGGACATAAGGGTTTTAGATGATTACATAAATTGAAATCTAATGTTTTGTTGAAAAAAAAAATGTTACCAGAACGGGTCATATGACCTGTACCCTCTTTCATATAGAACCGATGTTTTGTAACGGCTATACAAAATAAAATTTTTATACCAGAGGTCGTTCACAATTTTATAAAAATTGTGGATATACAAATTTTCAAAACAAAAAAAATTAATATCTTGCAAACAACTTGATTTTTTTTAATTTTGTACAAAATTGTATTTTATTAAGTATAGTAGTTAGCATAAAATGTTAATTTTTAATAAAACCGCTCTAACGATTTTTGATTTTATTTTCATAAATTCATAATCATCAAACGAAGCAAAAGTCCTAGTTTATTTTGAACTTTAGCTTTTTTTTAGCAATTAAAATAACAATTTTTTATTAATTTAAAGTAATAATATATAATTTAACTTGTTTTTAATTTTTTAACTATTATGGAATGGATTCATTATGTACACCGTCAATTTCGAGCTACGTTAAAGTTGTTAGCTACGAGAGCAAGTTTGTGTGATTCAGTCGTGCAGTTTATTTATTTAAGAAATTGTAGTAGATTTTTTACGAGTATCGTTTGTACAATGAGGAAAAGTGTTCTGTGTTTATAGCTTGGTAATTTATCTTAACAGAAAACTGCGTGTTTTTCTAATTTTGTCCAAGGGCAGCCATACTATGGTTGATTAACTTACAGATGAATGCATAGAAGTACAGAATGATGAGATGTAGACAAAAACCTCTTTTTTTAACACTTCTCCATCATATTAACATAAGGTTCGATTAAAACGTCACGTCACCCTCGTTCTGTCATAAATACTTATTTTTTTGTTGAGTTTATGCATAATATGTTTTTCTAAGATTTATATGGAGTCAAAACATAATAGTTATTACTAAATTTCTATCGCATTGAAAAGCATATAAGCAAGATTAATTGAGTTTACCCTCAGTTGTTATAAAGTGTACGCAGACAAAAATAACGAAATGGTAACTAATTGTTAACAGTTCCACTTAAAAGCAACACAAATTTATCTTCTTCGACCTTAATTTTGGCATAGATATTTATATTTGTATGCGGGTTTATACAGATATATAACATAAACCAATTTGGAGTAAAGTTCAAGGCATTAACTTAAGTACAACAATCATTGAAGCATCGAAACAACATTCACTATTTTGCTTATGTACATAGCTACCACACATTGCGATCATTTATTCGCATTAACTACTCAAACCGGGCTTACAACAATGGTTTCAAGTTTCCATATCGTACAATCATAATTCTGCAATAGTGCAGTAGTTGTTGCATTTATAAATATTTCTTATAGCTTCATGTTAAGTAACACAAGGTTTATATCATATAAAATAATTAAAGATAAAAGAACAACTTGATAGAAGGTGTGGTGGAACAATCTATCGTCTGTCGTCTCTATATCTCTCATAAGTTATCTGGGTCATGGACAAGTCTTGAACTTATCTCAGTTCATATTCTAAATTATAGTTAGAAACAAACAAGTTTGTTTCTTTTTGGCCAAAAGCATAGGCCTCAAGTGGCCAGCGGCCCTACGTATTGTTTCACGTTTAAGATCAAATCTTAGTCATCAACACTTTTGACTATAATCAGCTAACTTCCTATACTTACCACCAGTGCCATCGAGCGTTGGTGTTGTTGGCCTACTGAGACCAGTTGTTCTACTTGAACCAATATTTCTTCGTACTATGCCCTCGGGAGTGTTGTTTCTATCGCCGCTTTTGTAGATTTTTGATTGCTTTCGGCTGCTTCTTGTATTGGCAGGGGTTGCTGATGTTGTAGTTGAAGTAGGTGGTCGCCCAACAGATGTCGTTGCAGAGCCTCCGAATTCAAAAATACACAAAAATACTACACTCAATGCATACAGCCATAACACACTGTTTACTTTCATTTTCTTTGGCAAGATCGAGATTTCATTGACCTTTCTTGGTTTGGTGATTCGAACGCGGAAAAGCCAAACGCGAGATACAGAGAGACTAGATTAATCTTGTTTTGTTTTATTTTGGCAATTGTGAAATACAAAGTCTTATAGATTTTGGCTCACCAAGCAAGAAGTAGAGAGGTATCGACTAATGGTTAATATTTTATTTTTTTTTTCAACCGAGACTAGCGCAGAGCTCTGCTGCACAATACAACACTCATTGAACTGTTTATTTCTATTGAAGTTGATGCCAAAGTTGCCCAACTGATCTGGCTATAATCAAGAGTGTTGTTTTTATTTTTGCAAGTATGTTAGTGGTATGATGATGGTGTTCGAAGTGCTGTGGAGTCATTACACCTCTGTGAGACTTTGGCAAGACCTCATGAGGAGCATAACTTGCCGCTAGCACAGTCAAACTACTTTGGCTTAACTATGTACCTTGGTCCGAAAGTATTTTGAGCTTTTTTTTTGTATTGGTTGCACTCTTGAAGCTTTGCGATTTACTCACTGCATGCCACAAAGTTATAGGTTAATAAAAAAAAGTGAAGCAACTTAATCCGAGAGTGTGGATAGAAGGAGTTTCAAAAATATCAATCTTTCTTTGAAACAATAGACAAGAAAGTACTTGTATGGTTTAATCGCAATAACAGTAGTTTACCATGCAACTATTGAAATCGAAGTCTCGTTTATATCACTCTCTGTGGTTGACCATGCAGCTTGGTTGATGTTATGTAATGCAAATTTTAAGAACGAGGATGTTAGATGCTCGATATCGAACAGGGTAATGTGGTTTACATTTATTTGTGTAATAAGATGAGAGCATGAAGAAGAGCATAAATAAGCCTTATATAAGGCCTTGAAGATTTAAATTTATAAAATGTTATTTTGAATGTAATTGTTTTGTTTGACAGATTAAGAGCTTCTGTTAGAAGGAACATTAAGGCAAGTATATATTATTTATTGATTTATATGTGCGTTCATTCACAAATATTATTTTATAACAAAAAATAAATAAATAAAAAATCCATCTTTGGTTGGTACGTACCTTTTTGTTCACACTTTTTCATTCAATAGTAATGTCTGCATAATTAAGTCTTTAGCATACATCGTCAATATGTTATAGCAGCTTAAAATCACAAGAGCAAGTTTGCGATCTTGTATTTTCGTTTTTTTTTTTTTTGTCAGCCGATGTACCTATTTGCTTATAATTTATACAAAATAAAAACACTTAACAAAGTAGGTATACGCCAGAGTGAACCGAAAAAACTGCTCTTTGGTTTTGTGACCGCTTTGCCAAGCTATTTGTATAAATGGGGTTTTATTTGTTACATATAATCATATGTAAACGATCATAGTAATTTGACAAGCATACCCCTTATGCTCAGTGCATATATTCTTAGTCAATTATCTTAGTATAATACAATAAATGTAAATCGAATATGTTTGTCTATATTTATTTGCTTCGATTACAGAATTCGATGAAGTTGTTGTGGAGGGATTCGGAATCAATTTTGACAGTTTTATCACAGTAGAAATTTCAAAATTTAGTTCGAATCCCTTCGCAGAGCCTACACTCCACACATGGATTCTGTAACACTGATGGTGAATATATGTATTTTTCTGATATTCAAAAGTAGAGGGCTATAGGATTTTCATGCTCTCAAAAATTTGAAATGTGCACTTAAAATATCGTGGGTGTACTTGCAGAAGGCACTTTTTTAAAAAACATAGTTTTTAGTAAATTGATATTTTATATTTGTTTACTCGTGACAATTCAATATCCATGGTAATTTTTCAACCGAACACATAAAAGGCTCTATTGACATTATGACTTAAGTTTTCAATTGAAAATTTTAGGTTTTCCCTATCCAAAATACTGGAGCAGAACTAAAAGATATGGTCAGAATTGATATTGCAATAATTTGTGAACTAAGCAATCGTAATAGAAAACTGAAATTTGAAAAAAAACATGATTGTTTTTTTAAATTAATTTAACAGGTTGATTATAAAGGGGATTCCCAATCCAGTGCAACGAAAAAGTGTAAAATTGCGAAATTTTATCACTACAAATTTTACACCATTGTGTTTGTCTGTTGCGATAGGGTTATGGTATAGCAAAAATGCAAAACTATTGCAAGATTTTTGTCAGTGTAATTTGTTGTTTTAGTAAATGGTTTTCCAATAAGATATTTTGATATTTAAAGAAAAATGGCATTTTTTGAGATAAATGATCGGATGTTTATTTCAATGTAAATAGTAAAATATGCCATTAATAAATGGCCGCCCCGGCTACGCTTACACACCAATATCCTTTTCATGAAATTTTCCATCACCAAATCGCAAAGTGGCTGCCATATCTGTATGCCTCCAATAGCTTCATGAATTCCATCTTTGAGGTCTTGAATCCACGCTGGGCTGTTGGCGTAGACCTAATCTTTCACGTGGCTCCAAAGGAGGAAGTAGCAAGGCGTTAAATTACAAGATCTCGGTGGCCAATAACACGATCCGGAAAATTTTCCCGTAAAAGATCGATGGTTTCGTTGCTTGTGTGGCACGTAGCCCCGCCGCCGCCGTCTTGTTGAAAGTAAACGTTGTCCAGATACTATCATCCAATTCCGGCCATACAAAATTATGATTCATCTCTCGATAGCGCAATCCATTCAGCGTAGCTATTGCTCCAGCCTAATTTTCGAAAAAGTAAGGTCCAATGACCCCGCCGCACCATAAACCGCACCAAACAGTTACTTGTTGAGGATGGAGAGGCTTTTCAAAAATAAATCTTGCGTTTTCAGATACGACAATTTTGCTTGTTGACGTAGCCACCGAGGTGGAAATGGGCCTCATCAGTCAAGATGATTTGTGATAAAATTTCGGACTATTTTCATGCATTTTTTATAGTGAATTTTAATAATTTCAATGTGTTGTTGAAGCGTGTATTGTAACATTTTTATTAATGGCGTAATTTCTACTTGTTAAATGTCAAAAAATTACAGCTTCAAAAGTAACAACTACTATTCAAAATAACACCTCTTATTGGAAAATCCCATACAAGTAGTTTTTGCACTTTTACACTTTTGCAATGATATAAAACGAACTCTTTAAAAGTATTTGAAAGTTTATAAAAGATTGTTTTTTTTTATTAATAATTATTATAAATAGACTAGTTGGTACAGTTTCGATACATTCTTATAAATTAAAACTCATTAAACAATATTATTTGTTATTGCTAAGTATCAATGGCAATTTCCCTTTCCCTTGCAACAGCTCCCTTTGTTTTCCGTTTCAGGTTTTTTGTTGCACTTGCAATCTTGACCCTTGCCGCAGGCCTCTCCACACTTTTGACCGGCACATTTGCAATCTATAGAAACGGAAAAACAGAAACAATAAAATTAACTTTTTACGAACTGATTAAGCTTTCACATATAATTTTCATTTAAATCACAACACTTGTAGAGGGTAGACTGAAATTATTACACTTACCAGTTTTACAATCTCCGCAAGGCATTTTGATTAGCTTGTTAATATTTTTAATATATTTTTATATTTGGAGCTTTTGGAACGCTTGATCAATCCACGATCGCACTTTGTCTGAATGATGTCACAATTAAGCGGGTGTCAGGTTTTATACAAAACAAACTTTTACGTGCGGTGTGCAATATTCATTTGTTAGTAATCCAGTAACTACGAGTATAGCAACCATTTCCACCATCAACTTAACGATTGTTTTTTTGTATTAGATTTTATGCCATGCTTTCGTTTAAGATATGATTCATGGTGATGATGACGTTGAGGCCGTGTGCAGCTATTTAATATCTGGTTTATAAAAGTTTAAAGCGTAAAATTGTTGCTTTGTTGATGATCGTTGATGTAGATAGTATCGCACGAAACCACAATTAGCCCTTTTTGATAGGAAATAATATAATCTCAGTCAAGAAGTTTATCATTTATGAGAAATGAGCTTTTTTTAAAAAGATTTAAACCAAAATATTGGATTTTGTATATTTACACGTACACGTATCTCATAACATTTTAGGTACACAGAGGAAAGAAATATTTATAAGCAACTTTATACATTTATACCCTCATTAGTTGCTTATTATGTGACAAGAGAGGTTTAGTTTTTCACATTATTCAACTTTTTAAATGCAAATTATGTGGACTATTTAGAAGTACCAGCATAAATAAGAACATACCTGTAGTGTTTGGTATAAACAAGATAACTCCATAAATATATTTTTAAAGTAAAAACATTCAAAACTGTTTTAAAATGCTGGTAAATCTATTTCAAAAATAAGGGAATAATTATTTTTCAATTCAATGCATATTTGTACCAAACTTGCAGCAATTTGGCAACTCGTTTAGGCTCTAGCTCAATGTAAAGTGGGCGTCAAAAGTGGATTTTAGTGTAGAGTTATCAAGTTCATACCAAAAACCACAGAGTATGTATGTACATAATTCAACAAAAAAAAGGAAATTTTATCAAAAAAAAAAAAAAAAAAAAAAAAAAAAAAAAAAAATACCATCAACCTATAAATACGAACTTTTCGACAAAATACTGAAGCACAGAATTGTTCGATTTTTTTTCAAATCAAAGTCTTTAGAGCCTTTCTTGAGAAAATATTAAAAAAATCATTATGAAAGCTACACGATCTAGATGTGCTAAAATATCCAAAAATAACAATAACAGATTGGTACAAACCACAGACAAATTTATTTCTAAAATCTTAAGATTGTAAATCTTGCCTAATTTTACCATTAACAAGTTCTACTTCATCCCCATTTTTCTATGGTTGCTTTCAAAGAGGTGAAGTACTGTGCAAGGCTGCTGAAATAGAAATATTTATTTTGGTACCATCTAAGCCTAGAGAGCCTGATTCTAGGATTATTTTTAATTTTTGAACTAAGTGAGATCAAAAATGACGATTAGTCCCAAAAAAGCTATATTAATTTTTATGTAATGTAAGGGACATACAATTTTACACCGAATCCGAACGGCTAGACGTGAATCACTTATTCATGACAAGTGATACTCTTGGAGGATTTGTCAATTCCTCGCAAGGGGCAGTAGCCCTGAAAAAAACTTTTTAGTTTTTAGGTGGACGAGGCTGGGAACTGAACCCAACCCTTAAGTGTAACAGTTCAACGCACTAACCATTAAGCTACGGACTACTTATTTTAGTTTTACTAATTTTAATTTATCATTACAACCCACAATAAAAAGAGATCGTACAAAATATTTGTTGTTGCCAAATGTGGCAGTTATACCACATCACACATAAAAAAAATTCTTACACATGCCATTTGTCAAAAATATTTAAACTTTGTAGTGGCCAATAGCGTGCAGTTTATTGAATTTTTCTTTAACTTCTCCTGCTTTAATTAAAAAAAATACCAGGCACTAATTTCTGAAAAATATAATTAGCCAAACTATTTTACTTTACCCTAACAGCCGAGATACCCACAATTTACTAACAAATATATCCTAAAAATATGCAATCTAAAAACCATCAAAAGGGAAAAAATACAGCTTTATTTTCTTTGCATAGGTTTTGTAGTTGGAAACTGAAAGAATGTTTTTTCTTGCATACTGATATGTACTTGTACCTACATAACGTTCAAATAAGTAAGATTCAAAACACAGTAAATCTGAACCGTTTTTTTCTTCTAGCAGCAGTGCTCCAAGGATCCTGTTTCTACTAAGTAAATAGTTGAAAATTCTTTTTCAGAATGTTGAGTTTGGAAATTTATTTAAAAAAAAAACAATCAATTAAAATAAAATTATTTAAAAAGAAAATTCAAGAATGGGTTCCTGGGATCAAGATAAACTATAGGAGAATATTGCGGGTGTTACCAATGTTTTTCAATAGATGTTGTTTCTGCCTTAAGTCATTTTTTTTAGATAACTGCCCCTCCCATCTTAATGGGGGTGTATAGACCCCCCTTCCGGTATGATTGCCTTATTATTTTGGCGCAACCTACACGCTCCAGTGCTTTGATGCATTTATGTACCTATATTTCAACCATTCTTTACTTTCCATTATGCTAGGTTTCCACTTGTCGTTGAATTGACACATTTTGACAGCTGTCAATTTGGTCTTTGCACGATACGAATGCCAGTTCATTTCCACTTGTGTCTTTTATTGACACAAATTAGTTTGTCTTTTCAAAGACAAAGAATTTTTGAGAGATGACTTTGTCAGTTCATTGACATGTATTTCCACTTGCATGAGATCTTCGATGAAATTTGTGTATATGTGAGCAGATTGAGTTTTTTTTTATAAAACAGATAAAGAATTCGTAAAGAAAAAAAAAGTTATTTACAGTTTTGTAAAAGCTTGCTATCTCATAAGTGCCTACCTACTACACCTATATTAAAACAAAAATTATTTTGTTATCAAAAATAAAAAATGGAAGCGCAAATTATTCTTCGAATTTTGATTTATTTCTGCTAACCGCATTCATTTAAACAAATAAATATGTAGTAAAAAAAACTTTTCAACTATGTTCTATTTCAATAATTCCGTGCACAGAAAATTGATGCAAAATCAAAAACTATAGTGTAAGACACCTGAAATTTATATTCGTCTGTTTTTCAACCATTTCCAATTAACATTTCTTATTTATTGGACTGCAGCATTTTTACATTAACGATCGGGTAATCTCCATTGTCCACTCCGTTGTAGACTCCCTAATTTTTTTTAAGCTTCTGCAAAATGTTATCATCATCTGAATTAGGATAACTTATATTGTTGTCACTCATTTTAGGGAATTAATTTTCTTTTACTCGCCAAATTACAAAAAATAACTTCAATTTGCAAAAAAACATTCACTTCTTTTTAAACTTTATAGCTGTCAAATCAGTGTATTTCATTGACAAAGGATAAATCAAGTTGGACAAAAATGTTCATTCTTTTAAAGACAAAGTGACATTTCGTTAGTCAATTCAATTATTTCCACTTGTCTTTGAAATACGTTGTCTTTCATTGACAAACAGAGTTTGCCAGTTCAAAGACAAGCAATGTTAGGGTTTTTCCACTTGTCATTTTGTTAAAAGACGCAAAAATAGGTCTTTCGTCAGTTGGTAAATGGCAAGTGGAAACCTAGCATTATACTGTTTGATAATACTACTTGTTATATTTTGTTTGTATTGCTAAATTTTGAAATGCTGTAGTTTGGAACCTATTCGGTCTACAGAGATGGTTTTGGGATTAAATTGGAGCAAAGTACACTCCCTGTCACTTGTTTTAGGCCACCATTTTCACAACAGTTTTTTCTGTTTTTACCTGTATATATATATTTTGCAATAAAAAGATATTAATTTAAAGGGGTAACTTGGAAATTCCATAGGAATTTCACAAATAATAAGAATGGACTGCAAAAATGGGTATACAAAAATGCGTCACTTGATTGAGGCCACTTGAAAAATCTTATAAAAAATGAAGAAAACTATAAAAATGTTTACTTTTTTTTGTTTTTAAACATTAATATATTGTAATGAATATGCCCAGTTATGTAAACAACGACACATTATTACAACTTGGCGCGCCATCTATGAATGAAATAAATAATTAAATCCATCACGGTTGGTGTCCAGCCTCGTTCGTACTGGAATAATTGACGAAACCTTTTAGGAAAGCACCATCTAGCAGACCCTTGAAAATTCTAGAACCCTTTATTTTCGGATATAAATACAGGGCTACCAGTCCAAAAGCGGCAGTTTGATTTTGAAAGTGAATGAATAAATCTCAGTGTGAATAAAGAGTTGCATACTTGTGCTTGGTTATAATAAAAGTATTAGAAATAATAGTTTTATTTTGTGAAGTAATTGTTGTTTCAGTTTGAATAAAGGAAATAAGTTTTATATGCGTACCCTTAGTAAAATATTACAATATTATATTTTTGTCAATTAATAATGAGCCATTTTTTGAAATTAGCTCTATTAGACGTTTTGGAATTAAATCATACAGTTTTTTGGAATAATCCAGTGAAATCTGGCTCCAAACATCGCAGTGTTTCGACCAGAAACTTTTCGAGATAGCCAGGCCCAAACGTTTTCGATGATGTTTGAGTCCGGTGAATAGGGTGGCTATGGTAGAAGTCCAACGTTTTCCAACTGAATCCAGCTACTAGCTATCCAGGAAGTATGGATAGGGGCGTTGTCTTGTTGGAATATCCAAGATAGAGGTTCCAGAATATTCATTAGCTTTGGAAACACCCATTACAGCAGTCATTTATAACTATTTCCGTTCATTGTTGTAGTTATAAATTCCAATTCACATGTTCCATAAAATGTGATAGCTCCCCACACCATAACACCTGAAGTATGACTGTGATGTCTTGACAAAATAAGTTCTTCTTTTCTTTAATCGTGAAAATAAAACTTGTAACCATCGAGTCCGTCAAGATTAAACTTTTTTTCACCTGAAAAGACAACCTTTTCCCATGCGTTTTTACAGGCAACATGCTCCCTGGCAAAATTCATCCGTAGTTCCTTATGTAGCTGCCGTAGAACTGGTTTCATTTTGATTTTCATTCTCTTGGTGTACCACTGGTTTTAATTATCCTTAAAACCGTCGAAATACTGGCTGATACCCCACTTTTTGCCTTTATTTTAGGCTCTGATAGTGTGGAATTTGAAGCTAGCCGCTGAATGAGTCGCTTTTATCGGATTGTTGTTGCTTGAGCTGTGCGTCGTTTTTGTTTTTTCCACAGTTTTCAGTATCTGCTAGATAGTTGTTGACAATGGTCTTACTTCTGTTCGGTCTCCTAGCTTTTTCTCGGCCTGAGATTCCCAGTTCCTTGAAAGCATGTATTGATCCTCTTTCTGCTATTGTCGACGTGTTTCCAGAGCCCATTTTAACTTGAAATTAAATATGAAATATCCTTTCTTAAATATTTTAAACTTTTGTTTGAACAAATCGGCGATGTTAACTTTAGCCAAGCTACTTTTGGAATGGCCTAAATCAAGTGACGCAACTTTTTATATCAATTTTTTGCAGTACATTCACATAATTTGGGAAATTTCTGTGAATTTTCCGAGTTAAGTCTTTCACTTTATCCTTTTTTATTGCAAAATATATGTACCTACTCACACGTATCAAAAATTTCCAGGAAAAATATTGCTTACATGTATTTATCGAGAAAAAACTTTTATGAAAATAGTGGCCTCAAACAAGTGACAGGGAGTGTAGGTTACTTTGAAATCGTAGAACAATGCTTTTATTTAAAATTACTTCTTAAGGACTTAAATCGCCAATAAGTGAAAAAAGTGTGAACAAATCGCGTTTTTTTTTATATTTGACCGCCGCTCGAGCGACAAGCTCAGTGAGTGGTCAATTAAAATAGTACAATGTATATAGTCAACTAAAATAGTACAATGTACAAGAAATTGTCGATTCCAAGTTATGCTCTCAAGCTTTTTTGGTGATTGAGTGATTTATCATCGTCGCTCGGGATTAAAGCATCTCCCAATCCCAAACCGACGCGAAACATTCACTGACAGCAGTTTTTTATTTTTGCCCTTCAAGCAAAATCACGGACCCGAATTTCTCGGTTCATTTTGGAATCACTTGGGAATCCAAAAAAACTGAGTGTCTTACACTCCCTAACAAATTTTTTGTCTACGCATGTAAAAAGAAGAACAAAAATCGAGAGAATTTTTTTATGCATGGAGAAATAGAGAGAGTACATACCGCGTTTACATGAGGTATTCGAGCGAGCTTCAAGCTCGCTTGGCCCCTTGAAATGAGCTTCAACCGACTCGATTCTACGTCAGGAGCGGAATCGAGTCGAAATTGTTGATAAAAAACCTGGGTCGAATAGTCGGTCTTGAGGATGTGTTCACCACAGTGTTTTGCACATGTGCGAGTAAAATTATTTATTTGTTTTGATAGCTATGTGAAGTATGTACTAAAATTCATTTAATTTGAACTATTTTCGTGTAAAATAAATATGTTGTTGCCATTCCATTAAATGTAATCTCAACACCATATCAAATCAATTTCAAATGGGGCTCTCAACTCACGTGACGAAACACCTGGGTCGAAAATCCGACCCTAATCCAACTCGAGCTCGCGATTTTGTTTGTAAACGGGGTAACAGTCATTTTGTTTTAATTTCCACCACTTTTTTTTTAGTTCAGTTTGAGTTTTGTAGGTAGCGTGGCGAAGACTAATTGCTTTTTTATCTTTTTTTCTTGTGAAAATTTTAAGAAATATTCAATCAAAAATACAAGTTTATTATATGTTTATGTTTAGTTGTGGAAATATATAATGTACCTTTTATAATTGATAAATAAAAATAAAGTCTTGAAACCAACAAAATTCTGATTGTTTTTTTTTTCTTGTATGCAATGTAGAAACTCGACTAGATGGGGAAGTTTCTTTTTTATGCGATACATTTGGGTATGCCTCGATTTATTCATTTTTGTTGGTCTGTTTTGGATTCCATTTAGGCTCCCTTTTCTCTGAGTATGGTGAATTGGAATACTCTCTCTCTCTCGCAATACATTCACATAATGGCTCCGTGGTGATTCTAATTTCCATACTAATTTGATCCGATTTGGAATCGTTTTGGATCCGGTTTTGGATCCGTTTATGAACTGGTTTCGGATCCTAAACGGACTCGCTTGCTTGAAGGGCGTTGCGGCTGTTTCGATCCGCTTTGTCCCGATCTACATTGCCCGATTTTTCCACGAAGATTTTTCCAGAAATCGTGTGAAATGTACACACAGAACGATTTTGTCCATAAGATTTTTTCCTTTTCTTCTTCCTTGTTGTATTGCTGTGCTCTTCATTTTTCATTGATATTCACTCACACCATCAAACGAACGGCACACTGACACCGAACACACTCAAAAAACTGGAAAGGAGAAGAGAGAGAACATAAACAGACTGGAAAAATCGTTCGAGTTTTCTGGTACAAACGATTTGATCCCTACCCCTCACTTTTCACTCCCTTCACCAACGAACAAAAGATCGGCACTGGAAAAATCGTTCAATGTAGACCGGGACTTTCGGGCTGCTTTGGAAACATTCAGTGCGACAAGGAAATTTTCTCCTGTCAGCATTAATTAACATTGCGATAAACGAGAGTGTCCACACCAAAGCGACGACCGATGATATAATTGGTGTCAACAACGAATGTTTCGCGTCGGTCTATCACCAGCCTTTAAAGTTGTCATTAGAAAATTGAAAAATTTGTGTGAAAATGAGGAATAGTTTCAAGAAGGTGGCGACAAATTTTTCAAGCGAAAACTTGGAGTTCGATGATAGTTAATTACCAAATGATCACTAAGAAACTGACTATAATGTCCGAGCCTGAAAATGTGTATGCACTATGGTAGGACCTCCCCAAAATGACGAAGAGGAGTCTCTAGAACAAGGTGATGAAATATCAGCTCTGAATGGAGAATAATTAACTTCGAACGCTGTACGGAGTTTTCTACTTGTCAAAAAAGCTTTCCTTTAAATAAAATGTCTATAGATTCGTAACAGAAGCCCCCGAACTATCAGCTGCCTGAAAACTTTAAATCTTTTTGTTGATATGCGATGGTTAGACATCTTATATTATCTGAAAACAAATTAATAAAACAAATAATCTTACTGCCTGTCAGAATAGAAGTAGGGCTGGCCACGAGACGAGAAAAATCTCTGTCTTGGTCTCGGTCTTCCATGACGAGAGACCGAGACTAGACGAGGCCTTTCAAGCATCCGAGAAGATACCGAGACGACACTGTATATTTTTACCGAAATTTACAGAGTCTTATAAATTAAAAATCCAATTTCAGTTGAATATTTATTTTCCTCTGCACATATTTAAACTATAATGGAAAATACTTCGTTCCAATAATCAACAGGTTGTCCGGAAATCATATTTGTCAGAGACGAGACCGAGACAAGACTGAAAATTTTCGATTTTACGAGACCGAGACGAGACTCGGCGAGACTTTTGTAAGTCTCGTCGCGGTCTTGTAAACCGAAAATTTTCAGACTCGTCTCGGCCAGCTCTAAAAGGAAGCGCTGATTGAAGTGCGTCATCGTAGCCCTTCAAGCAAGCGAGCTCCTTTTTGGTCCGCAAACGTATCAAACAACGTATGGACGACTTCGCATTCGGATCCAAATACGGATCGAAAAACTGCGTTTTGTGGCTCAAATTAGTATGAAAAATAGAATCACCACGGAGCCATTATGTGAATGTATTGTGAGAGAGAGAGTTTTTCAATTCACCATACTCGGAGAACCGAAACCAAATGGAATCTAAAACGGATCCAAAAAAAATGAATGAATTGAGGCATACCCAAAACCCAACCCAAATGTATTAAAAAAAACTTCCCATCTAGTCCAGTTTCTCCATTGCCTACAAAAATAAAACACACAGATTTTTTTCATTTCAAGAGTTGTTTTTATTTATGATTCATAAAAGGTTTTCTAAAGACTATTTCGCACTAATAAACATGACATATAAATAGAAAATTGCATTTCTGATTAGAAATTTTTCAAAGTTTTACCAAGAAGAAAGAGATACAAAAGCAACCGTCTTCGCCACGCTACCTACAAAACTGAACTAAAAAAAAGTGGTGGGAATTAAGGCAAAATGATTGTATACTTCACCTATACTCTCTCTATTTCTCGGTGCTTAAAAAAAAAAACTCTCGATTCTCGTTCTTTTTACATGCGTACACAGAAAATTTGTTAATATGTGTGAGACACTCATTTTTTGTGGAGTCCCAAGTGAACCGAGAAATTTGGGTCCGTGATTTTGCTTGAAGGGAGGGAGTTATGAGCTGTCGCATAAATTAGTTCTCTTATTGAGCCAGTTCATGTTTCTGAGATCTCCGAATTCGAATTGACGCCTCAAAGACCACAATATTTTCTTTGGCGGTAGCTCTGGAGGTGGTTTGCTGCTATTCCTAGATCTTTCTTTTATCTTTTAACAGGCATTGTTGGATGATGGAGTCAAAGTAATTATTGGTAATAAGAGCACTTCCATCCCGACCCAAGAATATTCATGTTAATATTGTAGGCATACAATCTTTTGTTTGTGTAGAAAAAGAATATTTAAAATTTTTTTGATAACTGGCATAATGGTGGATTTACATGTATCTTCGTCTGACTTCTGCAAAAAAAGGGGATGCAAAATTAAAATTTACATTTGTTGGATAGAGAGGGAACACCAAAATGCAGAAGATTTTCATACATGCAGATTATAGGAAAAGCCATTATGCAGATAAGACGAAAAATTTCATCTTTTTGATGGTTCTCTTTCACACGCTCAGAGTTTTGGCATACATCTGTCCCGCTCTACTTTTCTTCATATTTGCAGACGAAGATACATATAAATCCAGCATAAATCCTCTCTTGTTTTGCCAAAAAAAAAGAGTTTATATAATCCCACAAAGCCACAGAACACCAAACACGACTAAGTTCGGTTTCCATTTAGAATTGTAATAAATATAAACAAACAAACATTGTGTTCACATTCCGTCACTTCTAAACCCAAACCCATTCTAAGTCAAGCAGTTAAAAGGGTCATCTAATAAATTCTTTGGCCAAGCTTCGTGGGAATTGATACCTCCAGTTAAATTCAAGTCTATGCCGAAGACAATTTAAACAAGCTGCGTGGCAGGATGATGGATAATGTGTATTCTAGGACACATTCATTCCACGCGATCATCAAAAGGATCGCTGTGAACGCACTGAGAGAGACGAGGGTCATTTTATATGTGTCAGTGACACAGTATGGAAGTCTGATGTGTTGTAGCTCTATCAGTATAATGGCAGGTGAATTGTGTTATCTTCTGCAACACCTGATGTCCCTGGCAATAATATAAATACAATAATAAAACGGAGTTCAACAGTGCACAGCACATGCTCAAAACGCATGTTGCCGATGCACATTTGTTTCGATTACGATAAAGGATCAAGATTCGGGATGTTTATTTTGTTGGTATGGCTTCGGAAGAATAGCAAAGAATAATATGTGTCAACCGAAGAAATATTGTGATGCAAAAGTATTTAGACGGAGAATGCTTTAAAAGTAAAATGTTTTATTGAAGACAGTGGAATGGAAACAATGATGGCGATTCGTCATGCTGACTGTTGGCATTGTATAAGAGATAAACACATGCTTTGGGATCGAATCGAACGATAAAAGGCTGATTTAACATTAAGAACTTAAGTTTTCTTAAAACTTCATTAAAAGGTATTCCCAGTTAAAACACTTATGGAAATATAGGGTATTATTTTATTTTAAGGCCTGGGTTTTCGACGAGCTGACATGACTATATTTATGCCCTATTTTTGCAGTTCTCTTACAAGGCACGTAAAATTGGATAGCTTTTTCTGGTTATCTGTTCAATATTATCAAATTGTCCTTGCAAAATATGTGCTAATCACAGCTAGTTAACATTTCCGGGAATAAGTACCTTAGGGGTGTCTAATAATTTTTTTTTGTCAGATATTCAAAATGGGTATCGTGGATCTTGTAGAGGATACCCACACAAGTATTTCTACGCCCTGTAAATTTTTTAAAATGGTACTTCCAGACCCCGCGGCCGTTTTTTATGTAAAAAACACGTTTTTTTTTCAAAGTCAACAAATGATCAAGAATTTCGCGTATCAAACGTGGTTTCACCGACTTTAAAAGATTTCTTTTGACTTTCTAGGGATGCTAATAATAAAATAGCACAAGTGACTGCCCCTTAAAATTTCAAAATATGCCTTTTTTACTCGATAAATGGCTGAAAACCTCCCAAAAATCGGTTGATTTTTAAGCTTTTCTCGATTTTTAAGACCTACATGAGTTCAGGAACGAGCAAGTAAGACTCGTATGATAGGTAATTTCGTGTGCTGAACTCAAATCTATCAGCTGTTTTTCGCTTTCAGCTCTAGTTTTTGAGATATGTAATAGTAGCTCAAAACGCATGTTGCCGATGCACATATGTTTCGATTACGATAAAGGATCAAGATTCGGGATGTTTGTTTTGTTGGTATGGCTTCGGAAGAATAGCAAAGAATAATATGTGTCAACCGAAGAAATATTGTGATGCAAAAGTATTTAGACGGGGAATGCTTTAAAAGTAAAATGTTTTATTGAAGACAGTGGAATGGAAACAATGATGGCGATTCGTCATGCTGACTGTTGGCATTGTATAAGAGATAAACACATGCTTTGGGATCGAATCGAACGATAAAAGGCTGATTTAACATTAAGAACTTAAGTTTTCTTAAAACTTCATTAAAAGGTATTCCCAGTTAAAACACTTATGGAAATATAGGGTATTATTTTATTTTAAGGCCTGGGTTTTCGACGAGCTGACATGACTATATTTATGCCCTATTTTTGCAGTTCTCTTACAAGGCACGTAAAATTGGATAGCTTTTTCTGGTTATCTGTTCAATATTATCAAATTGTCCTTGCAAAATATGTGCTAATCACAGCTAGTTAACATTTCCGGGAATAAGTACCTTAGGGGTGTCTAATAATTTTTTTTTGTCAGATATTCAAAATGGGTATCGTGGATCTTGTAGAGGATACCCACACAAGTATTTCTACGCCCTGTAAATTTTTTAAAATGGTACTTCCAGACCCCGCGGCCGTTTTTTATGTAAAAAACACGTTTTTTTTTCAAAGTCAACAAATGATCAAGAATTTCGCGTATCAAACGTGGTTTCACCGACTTTAAAAGATTTCTTTTGACTTTCTAGGGATGCTAATAATAAAACAGCACAAGTGACTGCCCCTTAAAATTTCAAAATATGCCTTTTTTACTCGATAAATGGCTGAAAACCTCCCAAAAATCGGTTGATTTTTAAGCTTTTCTCGATTTTTAAGACCTACATGAGTTCAGGAACGAGCAAGTAAGACTCGTATGATAGGTAATTTCGTGTGCTGAACTCAAATCTATCAGCTGTTTTTCGCTTTCAGCTCTAGTTTTTGAGATATTATAGTCTGAAAATGGAATATAACTATTTTTGTACCTACTTTTGAGATTTTATAAAAATTCGAAATGCTTTATTTCAAAAAAAAAATGCACTGATTCATACATAAACATGAGTCATAGTGCAGAACTTTGATGAATCGGTGCATTTTTTTGCAAAAAAGCATTTCGAATTTTTATTAAATCTCAAAAGTAGGTACAAAAATAGTTATATTCCATTTTCAGACTATAATATCTCAAAAACTAGAGCTGAAAGCGAAAAACAGCTGATAGATTTGAGTTCAGCACACGAAATTACAGACTGTAATATCTCAAAAACTAGAGCTGAAAGCGAAAAACAGCTGATAGATTTGAGTTCAGCACACGAAATTACCTATCATACGAGTCTTACTTGCTCGTTTCTGAACTCATGTAGGTCTTAAAAATCAAGAAAAGCTTAAAAATCAACCGATTTTTGGGGGGTTTTCAGCCTTTTGTCGAGTAAAAAAGGCATATTTTGAAATTTTAAGGGGCAGTTACTTGTGCTATTTTATTATTAGCATCCCTAGAGAGTCAAAAGAAATCTTTTAAAGTCGGTGAAACCACACTTGATACGCGAAATTCTTGATCATTTATTGAATTTGAAAAAAAACGTGTTTTTTACATACAAAACGGCCGCGGGGTCTGGAAGTTCCATTTTCAAAAATTTCCGGGACGTTGAAATACTTGTGTGGGTATCCTCTACAAGATCCACGATACCCATTTTGAATATCTGACAAACAAAAATTATTAGACACCCCTAAAGTACCTATTCCAACAAAAAATAAAAAATGTTTGTGAAAAGAGTGGCCTCAACAAAATGTACGTTATTTTATCATGCCCATAATTTTTACTTGCGATAAACGTAGTATAGGACAAGTTAAGGATTCGTAAAAAAAAAATTGGAGATAATAATTTTCCCTAACATTACGATGATAGAGAACGCGAAAAAAGTGGGTCTCGCAATTCTGTCTGTCTATCTGTCTGTCCGTCTGTTCGTCTGTCGGTACCTCGACCTGCAGCCTAAACGGCTGAAGCGATTTTCTTCAAACTTTGGACTTAAGGTTCTTATGTCTTCAGCTCAAAAACTAAAGGTATTTGTCATACAGCCAATATACAAAAATTGATTCATTTCAAAAACGGCTCTAACGATTTTCAAAAAAAAATTACGAAGTACTTAAATAAATATTTTAGTAGAAAAAAGAATTTGTATAACGGTACCTGTCATACAACCCTTTTTTTGGTTTTCAAATTTCTCGTTAAATACTACAACGATTTCAACCAAAATTTTTATACAAAAGGTCGCTTACAATTTTAACAATTTTGCATATAAAAATTTTTGAAAAAATAATTTTTGGATATTTTTTTTGAAAATTCAATATCTTGAAAAAAAAAATTGTATTTTATTAAATACTATAAGTTGGCATACCAAATTTAATTTTAAAAATGTTCAAGAATTTTTATATATAAAAAATTAATTTAAAAAAAAACCGCTCTAACGATTTTTAATTTTTTTTTTCATAAATTTAAAACAAATCAGATGGCAGACTTTTTTTTGAGCTCTGTCTGTTTTAGTTATACAAATATCTAATTTATAATAATTCATAGTAATCATTTATATTTTAAATTGTTTTTAAATTTTTTTTTAATGATATCATAATGTTATGGAACCAATAAATATGTACATTGTCTATTTCAAGCTACGTTAAAGTTGTTAGCTACGAGAGCAAGTTTTGTGCGATCCAGTCGTGCCCATTTTGTCTGTAAACATACATAATCTACTATGGTAGGAAATAACAAATGAATACTAAGAATCTGGGACAATAAGTTCTTAAAGTTACAAGTTAATACTGCAACATTACGTTGTTTTATCAAAACTAATTTTTTGTTGTTTTAGGCTTGGTATGGGTGTCAATAACTTTCATGACACTTGACACCTTGTGAGACACCTACAGTGGAGCAAAATGTCAGCCAGACAACTTAAATGTTTTAAACTAATTGTTTGATTTATGTAATAGTAGCAAAGCTAATTTTTATATGTTCTTTGGGTAATTATTTAACAGTCCTTCGCAATCAACCAGCATCTACAGTGGGGTCTAACACCATCATCTTAAAGCTGTCAAAATAATTAGTTACTTTGATTATTTTATCAATTTGAGATTTACATTCTCTTTAAGATTACATACATAATAATAATAAATAAAATAAAATAATATACATAATCAGCCTTATGCATAAACGAATTATAGCGAGTGCATAATGCTATGCACTCTTTATAATGCCTCTGAACGCAAAAACCTTATTCATAAACTTATGCAACGTTGAATAGAAGCAACATAAGCTAAACGCGTTTGTAGGTTGTATAGAGCCAACATAAGGGTTGTTAAGTATCGGAATGTCACTTTGACTCACACATAGCAATAATGTAGATAGATGTTAGGGGGCGCTTTCAAAATATTTTATAAAATTTAATACAGCAATTAATAATGTTGGTTTTGTTAATTTAATGTACATTTTTATTGGGATATTGTTTAAAAAAATAAAGAATATTTTTTTGTACACTTTATTTTATAGAAGCTGCTTAACAAATGTGCAAAATTTAAAGATTTTCCATCTAATCTTACAACTTTTGCAAATGCTCGACGGCATGCGTGATTTAAATAAAATTATACAAAGATTCACCTTCATCACTTTTACGGAAAAAAACAAATGAATTTTAAGCATTACAAAATAAGCACCACCCTTTTATTTTTCGCCTCAACAAAAACATCACGATGTGAGTGAATGGAACAATTCATGGAATAAATCAAAAACGACGTATTTTTTGTTTCAAATATTTTAAATTTTATTTGCGAACACAAAAAAACAACAAAGTAACTGTATAATTATAATAATATTAAAAGAAATGAATAAGAAACCAAAAAGTATCCAATCTCCAGCAGAATTACTTCTATTGATTTTTCACACAGCACACTCACAGCTGGGTCTCCTTTGTCAGTTTTGAAAGTAAAACATACTAGATTCCTCCTTTATGGTACTAATTTTGACACAAGCTCATTATAACTATAATGGGTTGAAAAATATTTTATGCATAACAATTTATGCAACGTTGAATAGTGGCTACATAAATCCTTATGCAGTGCATAACTATTCATCTGTTCAGCGGATTCTAATGAATACGGCTGAATATGCACAGTAGCAGTAGCGGATCTAGGATTTGGCTGTGGGGGGAGCTTGGAGTTTGGAGATCCAATTGGTTCATATGAAAACATATGAATCAGAAAACGAATTTTGACATTATCACTTTTCCTTTAATAATAGCCGTGTTTTGTTTGCCTTATATCCGCTCCTATCGCGCTTTAATGTATTTTTAATAAAGTTCAATAACAAGAATTTGGAATTGATATTGTGTTAAACATGGGAATTATTTTTTACCGGAGCTAGAAGCCAATATAATTGCTCAACAACTTAAATTTTCAGCCACGTTACAGCCTCAAATCACACGAGCAAATTAGTTTATTGATATTGCTTAATAATTGATTAGGTACCAGGTACCTACCTACATTAAGTACATAACTATTTGTTTAAATTAGATGAAGGTATGCTTTCAACTTCACCTTTTTGAAAAAAAATTTAAAACTGTTTGTAGTTGGCTAACTCAGAAAAATGATATTTAAGTGGTCTTGCTGGAAAAAGCTCATTTGTGCTTTGAGAGTATCAGTCTTCTGAGATCTCATTTTCTTGAATTAGAAAGAAACAGCTGCTCTAAAAAACAACCAGGACGGCCCATTTCTGCAAGTGTGAATGAATTTCACTTTCTATGCCTGTTCAAAAAATGTCTAATAGGGATTGTAAATATTCAAGAGTTTCATACGCTTTAGGAATTTGGCTCCTTGACTAGAGAATTTGTATTTAATTGCTTAGCCCAAAAATGTTTTGTATGTACAATTGCCTTTGACCTTTGCAAGTTTGAAAACTAAGCCCCAAAATTCTCAAAGCCCAGACAAGGCAATAAGAAACAATTGTTGTTGTATTAAACATTTACACTAAATAAACACCCCGTTGTTTTCCAATTGTTTTAGCCCCAATTTCGTTTATTTCCTTAAATTAACTAATATTTTAGTCTAATCAGTTGTTGCTTTTGACATGTTAATGTTAAACCCCGATTAATTATATCTTCAAGCATTATCCCCAAATTTGGACTTTGACAGTCCTTTGACTTAAGCCCCAAAAGCTCTCTGGAATAAGGTTGGTTTTTAAGGAGTTAGTTGTTTAATTTTGATGACGTTTTTGTCAAATTTCTCCCAAGCTGTTTTTTTTCCAATTTTCTGGATTGTTTTTACGGAAAATTGTCGTTGCATAAAACATGTCCATGGTTTTTTGTCCAATTCGTTACATGCTTTAGTTCCAACCTTAGGGCTTACAAAAAAAGTTACATTGCATGTACTTTGTTCAGCCCCAACCACGTTTGTTGTCCAACAAATTTCACATCTTAACAATATTTTAGACGAATATAAAACTCTACACTTTGTAATGTATTGCTTTCTATATCTGAAATTATTTTAGGAATCGACTGTGGGTGGGGCTTTCGCCCCTAAAGCCACCCCCCTGCATCCGCCACTCGATATATACATGGGTATATAATGTAAATACATATATTTTATATATAAATGGTTTATTTTATAATATAATATTTTGTAAATAATGTTATTAAATTTAATTATTATTAAGTATTATTATTATAAATTCATTAATTAATGTCCATTAAATAATGCCACCACAAGGCTTAATTTTCTAAAAGATGTTAATCTTAATATTAAGTTCTTTTTCAACAATAAATCTAAATCTAAATTTAAGACAAAAATGAGCACTTGCTAAGTTTAAAAATATAATTTTCTCTATAACGAATTTTATATAAAACTTCTTTATAACGAAGCAATTTGCTATTCCCTTGAATGTTCGTTATAAAGGAGTTTGACTGTAAATCTTTTTTGATAGCCAATACTCTGTTTTATTAGCCAGTTTTTAAATCAAGTGAAATATATCCATATGTTTTGAAAAAAATAACTTTCAAACTCGAAATTTGGGAAAAAAAAAAAACATAAAAAATGTTTAAAGTGTAATTTGTTCAAAACTTTGAAATTTCATTATATTTTTTTTTTAAGAAATCGTTGCTCATATTAATTCTTAATCAGAAACCGAAGACAAAATGATTTTATGTCTTCAAGTTTTCGAGAAAACTAAAAATTACCAAAACTACTATTTTAATTCAATTAATTTTTTTTTGGCTTGAGTATTTTACGTGGTCTTATTTTGATAGTAAAAATAGAATATATTAATTCTTACACAAATTGACTATAAATTATAATACTTTCCCAACACCCAGTCTTACGGCGTATAAACAGTGAGGTATGTTTGGGGGGCCATGCTGCCCTCTGCAACCCCCCTGCTAGGGCTCACTATAGGATTTGGGGTATGTGCTTCTAGTAATTTTTAATTTTCTCAAAAACTAGAGGACATAAAAGCTTTCGGTTTCTTGTGTTCGATTCAGAATTGTTATGAGCATTGACCACAAGAAGAAAATTTGGTTTCTCATTACACAATTTTGAGCAAAATTGATACAATCATTTCGTTTTGCGTTTTTTTTATCAAAATTTTGAGTTTGAATGCAAATTTTTTGAAAACTGTTGACACAAATAATTTAATTTAAATGTAGGATTAAAGATCAGACTTTTAAAACCTTTATTGTTTTGCAATTTAAGTATTGTCGTTGCTTTTTAATATTTGTTTTTCCATTTAAGTCGTTTTTATCGAAAATCACCCCTACCTCCTAAACGGGTCGAGATAGACCCCCTCCTCCCATAGTAAAAAATGCTTGTATTTAACCCTTCTACAAAAATCCGTTATCAATTTATATTCTCCCCATTTTTTTTTAATAGGTATCTACAACCAGTAGTTGATCTAGGATTTGGCTGTACGGGGGGCTTGGAAATCCAGTTTGAGACAGACTGAAATCTCATTGGCAAAAGCTTATTGTTGAAGGTTTTGAATGAACAACAACCACTTGTGTTGGCTACCACCGAGTATTACATTTGGCTGGAATTATTTTGTTTCGGCAGTATGAGCCCTCAGGAGATCTCATTTTCTTGAACTACTCAAATCAACAAGTAGAGCAGGTACCAGTTTTGTTCGAACTGACACTGGAGAGCACAGAAAACAATATTTTGCTGATACACTTATATTCCTGCTCAAAAAATATGTCGATAAATTTGCACATCACTCTAGAGTCTAGAAAAATTGCAAATATTCATTTTCTTCTGCATGATTTTCTGAGTACACAGAGAAAACTCACGCTTGTGGAATTTGGCTCCTTGCCTAGATTTCTTGTAGGTAATTGCTTAGTCTAAAAATATTTTTTTTAATTTTTAATGAATTCGACCATTGAAATATAAACCCAAAGATTCTCCAAGCCGTGGCTGACAGTAAGAAACAATTCCTTTTGTATTAAACAATTACGCTAAAATTGACACGTCGTTTTTCTCCAATTCTGCATTTTTGTTAAATAAGCTTAGTTTTAAGGTAAATTGTTGTTGCATTTGACATGTTAATTGTACGGCCCGACCCCGTTTTTTTCAATTATCTCTTCAAGCTTCAGCCCCAACTTCGGAATTTTACAGTCCCTAGAGTTAAGACACAAAAACCCTCTGAAACAAATTATGTTTTATAGAATTAGTTGTTTAACCCCGACCACTTTTTTTCGTCCAATTCTTCCCGAGCTATTTTTTTGGTCTCAATTTTCTGGGCTTTGTTTTTAGGGAATAATTGTCTGTTCATTAAACATGTCCATTATTCGTAGCCCCGAACTTGATTTATCTCAAATTTCCTTGAGGATTTAGCCCCAATCAAATAATTTTGGGACTAAGAAAAAAAGTACATAACATGTAAATTGTTCAGCCCCAACCTTGTTATTTTGTCTGAATACATTAAATTTCACAGCTTAACACTATTAGAGACCAATTAAAAAAACTACATGGTATGTTATCTATTGCTTTCTTTATTTCAATTAATTTAAGGAATCGGTTGTGGGGGGGGGGGGCTTTAGCCCCTATAGCCACCCCCCTGGATCCGCCACTGTACAGTAGGTATATATAAAATAGAAATGTCATCCGTGGTGTGCACGGAAAACTGGAGAACGAATCGTTCGATTTTCACGGCTTTGGGCTTGATGAATTTGTATCGGCCCAAGCTACTAGAATCTTCTAGGGGTTCTGGAATGTGCTTCTGCTCCACAAGTTTCAACAAGTATAGCTCAAAAGCTTTCGACCAATTAATTATAGCAGTTCCAGTGGTTTAGGTATTGGAAAACGATGCGAGTGGTTTAGGTATGGGAATACATTAGTTAATCTTTTGTTCACAGATGGTGCGGAACTCATTACTAATTTATACTGTTATAGAATAATAAAAGATGTCGTTGTTTGCATAAATGGGTATATTCACCACAATACATATTAAAAACCTTTAAATGTTGTGTAATTTTGAGACTTTATACCACTCTACGCTTTGAAAAGATTAAAATTAAAATGTTGCCAAAGCGACTTTTCAAAAATGTATTTATTCGAAAAATTCGTACACTCAAAATCAAAATTTGGCATCTGAATTTTAGTTTGTCTTTTTATATTCATTGCAACCATGTATTATAGTCTGTTTTCAAAGAATTGACTTAAATAAATTAATACCTCCATTCCGAGAATAGTAAGGAAAACAAAAATTAAAACTGTACTATTATAATTAGCTAAATTGGTTGCGTCAAGAGCACCAATGGGAAGTTCCTAGTGTGGGTCACACCCAGGCTCTTTTTTTTTGGCACGTAACCCTACAGAGCCAGTAAAAACTTTGTTATTCAAAAAAAACTTGATATCTTCTTGCTTAAATGCTTTTACTCGTGAGAAAATTGCCAAATATCGCCAAATATATACAAATATACTATACATACTTATATGCATGATCGTAATCTTAGCAGACATTTTTATTATTTCCCTGATCAGTATCCAATTACTCCAAGTTGACAGCCTGCCTGTCCACTTCCTCAGACATCATCAACATAACAAGTAGGTATTTTGGTGTCTTAATGACGATCACTAGAATTCAACAGAAAATCCCACATCGATAAGGCATAACGACACCTTACACCACCACCGCATCAAGTCACAGGACACATTCGAAAGACACTTTGACTAATTAATAAAATTTTATCCTTCCGAAAACATCTTCGTTCATTTTTCAAACAAATTATTATCTGAATTTGAAGAGATCTTACTACAAGATTAACGGATACATGATGCATGATCCATTGCAAAAAAAAAAAAAAAAACAGCTACACAAAACCAAAAATCGCATATTATCGCGAATAAAGGACCAAGACCAAAAAAGCACCTGGAAAGCATTTCAAAAACAGATCCACCAGGAGAATCTCAGTTTACACCATCGTCTTGTTATTTTCGACAGAAAACATGTTCGGTTCGTTTCTCTTCTTTGTTGATTCCTCATCAGGGTCATTGCCGCTGATGCTACTCTGCTGCTGCTGCCGCCCGCCAGTCGTACAAGGTGCCAACCTTGTACCTTGATGGTCCGTCCAGTCAGCCTGATGAGCATAGTGGAGGCTCAAGTACGAGTACGTGCGTTACTCCGAGACGCGCCAACTCTGGGCCATATGTAAAGGGCAACATATTAAGAAACACACAATCCCCAGTTGAAATTTGCCTCCATGTTTACATATTGTGAGGCCAAGAGGACAAGATACCTAACACGAATGTGGAAAATCTCTGCCGCGGAGCTGAAATTCCAAGTGCAGCAATGACTGGCAGTGGCAGCTACTGCAACGCAGCGCCCTTCAGACCAGGGCACAACCCAACTACAAAAAGTTACCTACCACACAAAAAAAGGCCAACAACCAAATTGGATGAACAACAAATTAGGAGGCGAAGACCTCCTGATTAAATCCTTCTTCTTAGCTTGGAGTCATCATTAACAAAAAGAAGAAGAGACAAAACACCAATCCTGATTTCTCCTGCGTTTTCCTATGCCATGCTGTCCTTTGGGGACAAATCCTTTTCGGCAACCTACATAATTGTATAGATCTCTGTGGGGAAACAAATAAAAAATGGCGATGCGGCTGCGCGACGGATCCCTATTGCGCGGTGAAGCAGCAAACGTATTCTTCCGAAGCCTATTGGATTGGATTGAAAGACAGACCTCTGGCCTGCCACCAGAGTTATCCACTGCCCAGTGGGATGCACTTGGACAGCAACTCTGTGCGGTGGGGTGGTGTAAGTGGAACAGCGCAACAACAACCTTTACAATGAAAGAAGCACAGAGAGCATCATCAATGGCATCGATATGCTTCAAAGGAGGGACAATGGTTTGCGGTTATGGTAGATCCATGGTCGGCCTCTGTGTGTGTGAAGAATGGCAAAACAGTAACAAACCGTTTTATAATCAGATAATTTTTATGTCCACCCTTCTCCTCCTTTATTTGGCGGCATTTTGATCCTGTACTCAAAGTTCCACATAAAGGAAGATGATTAAACATTGAAGACATTGGAAATGTGCACAACTGCAACTGGAACTGATCGAGAAGATCGAGGTGGTTATACTTACCGACCAGACTAAAACAGCAACCATGAGACAGAGAACCCTGGGAATACACCAGCAACATTATAGGTATAAGTTCCGACTGGCCGAGTGTGGAACAAGAACAGGAGCAATGGCAACATCACAGAAGCAGCATTAATTATATCATTATCCTTCATCTAGCGATTCATCTTGGTTTGGAGTTGTTTTTGTTGTTGGTGTGCTTGTTATCCTTTTGTGTGGATAAGTATTTGAAGACGTTTAGTATTTTGTAAAGATGAAACTTGTAAGCTTCAAGGAAAAACATGAAAATATAGATGGAATATAATAGTTGGCTTTGGGCTTTGGCTGTGAAGGAGAGTGAGAGGTTGAGATTTTAAAAAAAATTTCTGGAAGCTTCTGCTTTGCTGGAAACATTGACTTTTATACTAAATAGTTTAGGAGAAGTTTTTAATATGTGCAGACCTTTATCAAGATCTCGAAAAATCCATTATACTTTTTTATATTTCACCCACACAAAAGGGGTTTTGACTACCCTTAAAATGTTTTCAAAACAGCACGATGGATTAGGTAAGTAGGAAAGGATTTAGAAGGAGAAAACGATGCACATTGGTTTTGAATATCGAAATGAGGGGGAAAGTTGCGCCGGCCAAAGCATTCCACATTCGTGTTGTGCAAATGAAGAAAGCATCTCTGTACTTAACAGTACGTCCGAAGTTGGGCTTGAGGGTAAACTCAAACTAATGGGAATAACTAGAAACACGACTATTACGGTTGAATTGTTAAAGGGGAGGAATACAACTGGCTATGTCACTTACCCAGAAAAACCATCAGAGGATTGGGCATAAGTACAAAAAAGTGCCTGACAAGGAAATTGTTTAAATATTTCCCAACCGCTGTTTCTTCGGTCTAAGACCCTACCTAACTAAGTATAGTAAGATCCTCTCTCAGAGAACCAATAAGACTTGATACAAGGCCGTAGTCATCCTGCTCTGTGGGGCAGAAGCATGGACATTGAAAAAATCGGATGAAACTCTGCCAGGGTGGCTTTGAGAGGAAGATTCTTCGTGTGATTTGCGGTCCGCTGTGTATAGAAGAAGTATGTGGAGGAGAAGATTTAAAGACGAGCTGTACGCGCTATACAGCGACGTTGACCTGGTCAAAAAGCTGAAAATACAGCTGCTGAGATGGTTGGGGCACGTGGATCGTATAGATACCAACGCACCTGCCCGACGAGTCTTCAAATCCATCCCGTATAGTGTGCGTAGCCAGAGGAAGAACCCTTACTAGGTGGCGCGAACAAGAGGAAAATGACCTCAAGGAACTTGGTGTGTGCAACTGGAAGCGGCTAGCTAGGGACAGAGTACAATTCTCAAATTTGACCACTGGCAATACGGCGAAGCTAGACATTCCTCATAACACTCACTGTCTTAGTTGAAGTGGGAACCGATAGAAAGAGGAAACGGTCATTCATTTCCTATGTAAATGTCTTGCTCTGGCCAAAATGAGAACACAATCTTTAGGAAGTCCCTTTCTTGAAGACCTTAACGAACTTTCTGAATCAAAGACACGACGAAATGGCTTTAGAAAGAGCTATGGAACTTCTGAACCGTGTTATCCTTCATACTTTAGGACCGTAAGCTAGCTAGATTTAGTGTTAACATGCTCTAAACCACAATTATATACCCGTCAACAATAACCCAATGCATATGCCTGGTTAAATGTGAGGATAGAGACCGCCATCGGTGAACATACGTCAAGCTGAGTCAGCAGACGAAGGCTCACTGGAGTTACACGTCCGGCCATGTAACAAACACACTTAAACACATCTTTATCTTAAAATTTGTCAGCATTATACCATAAAATAACCAAAGTAAACCAAAACACTTAGTTACTTAATACTAAAAACACCTCTTCCTTTTCACAACCAATGTATGTTTATTTTCAAAAATCAACCACGTCAACAATTGAATTTTCAAAGACCAACAAAAATCAAATTGAATAACTTGAGCATGAAATTTGACTTGGTAATTGGGGCTTTAGATTTGTCAATCGCGCTGAATCAGAGAAATCTTCTTCACCATCATCAAAAATGGGTAAAGTGAGTGGCATGCGTTTTAGGTACTACCATCTGATGTGGAATTTGGTGGTCCCCCAGCGATAAATTGTCATCTTGAATCCAATCAAATCGTCCACCGTCGTTGTGTATATGTATGTATATTGGTATTGTCATTTTCGGCAAAAGCGGTCTACGGCAGGGAAATTTGTTAAATCGATTAGACAGATGATGTCTGGATGATGTTCTTCTTCGTCTTCAAGTTAAATGGATGTCTTTTTTTAGGTGATGGATTGATGGCTGCGGTGACAAAAGCCAAACGAATATCAGAAGGGTATTTCTCATTCAAAAACCACCTCCCTTATCTTAAAAATAAAAAAGAAAACGATTTTTAGTTGAGTTTGTGTCACCTTATGCTGAATATTGTCGAAATCACTCAGGGGAACTCAAATTGATAATGTCGGTTGGTCGACATCCCAATTTGAATTTGGAAAAGCCAGTGAGTATATGCTGTGCGATAAGTTTCCGAAATTTCAATTTTTCCAATGTCCAATGCTCCAATAAATTGGGAGCATTCCCTCCCTTTCCCATAAGTAGGTATATACTTATGTGCTATGTATATAATTCGAGTTTGTGTGCTCAGCGGGCTACGACCTGTGTGAGTCACATTTACATTTGTCAGCTCACTCGCATGATGGCTTAAGTGATTCTTTGATTGACTCACGTCATTTTGCCTTATTTGTCAGGTAAATGTGCTGCTAAAGGACGATCGACTTCGACTGCAGAACGATTGGGCAAAGGAATGACAACATGGAACGCAACGTATAAACGAAGGGCATGTGGCTGTGCTGTGGATGGATATACGGATGTGACGATGATAATGAGGTTACAAGGTGTCATGTCTGTTTTTGTCTTGTTCAATGTCTCCACGATCTGGTGTCAATTGGAGATGATTTAATTACAAGTAAGAGCATTTGTATAATGAAAGTTTACACGCAAATTAACTTGAAATATTTTATGAAATTTCGTTTACCACTTACAGGATATCCGGTAATTTTACAGGCAATATTTAGAATTGAAATTTGATTTAATTGGATTTAATATTACTGTTATTGGCATTTAATGCGCAAAAAGTAAAATCGTATAAGGTAAGCATGATAACGTTCGAATAAAAATAAAATTTGAATACGTCAGTTATTGCAGCAAATCAAAAACGGTTGTCATGTTGACTTTAAAAAGATACATTAAGGCCTAGAGTTTTTCAGTGTTGAGTAAAACCCGACATAGTTAACTCTAGAAATAGATCTGTCTACAGTTAAGTCAAAAAGTTGTTTTTAAATTGAGGAATGTAAATGTCGTCTTAAAAATGACGGAAGATAAAATATCAAAAGCTTTTTTTGAGTAAATCCACCAGAGTTTATTGAATAAATTAAGTGAGTAAACTAGGGTTTAACTTTAACTCCGCACTGAAAAACAGGTCCTTAATTATGACTGAATAAAGAATGACGAGTTTCTTTTTTAATCAAATATGTAGGTATAGTTTTTGACTAACTCAGAATAAGTGCCATTTAGTTTTCCCAAAAATATGTTATAATCATAATGTTGTACATACATATGTATACCACATATATATATACTATGTGTAAAATATGTATGACACTCTAAGACCCTGAAATTGTGAAACTCTAAAATGCACCTCTTTTACATTTCTCTCAGAAAGGGGCTTTATACTTAAATGCCTTCTTAGACGAAGAAATAGCGGTTGGCCAAGAGTAATTCTTTGTTTGATCTCTCTCTATACACTGATGTCATTTTGCGAGGTTATAGTGGAACCCAGATCCAGGTCCATCGTGATATTTTGTCCGAGTCGGCGATGTTGAGATTTATTTATCGATGACAGCATAAACTTCGTCCATTCCTTACCAGCAATCCCATTTAAGCCAATTCCTATTCAATGCTCGCAAATGCACCAGTCACAGCTCGCTTCGTTCTGCCGACAATATGTCGTCTGCATACGCAAGTAATTGAAATAATTGTTGGCCACCAAATTACTTTTTGTAGGTAAGCTCCTAGGGGAATAAAAAACAACACCAAGTAAACCCCTATTGCGATTGTCAATAATTGTTGATTGGTAGTTGATAAATATTGATATTTTGGATTTTTGAACTCAATTTACTGAAAATCTGATCAACTATTCATTGATATTTGTCATTTTTTTTTATAATTCACAACGGTATGCATCATTCCCAATGACCAAAGCTTTTCAGTTGGGTGGTTTAATATCGAATTTCAATATTTATCAAATACCAATCAACGAAAGACAATCGCAATAGGGGTCTTTATATACGGATAAAATATTAAACACTTCCCTAAATAAACACAATAGCACAAAACAATCACTTGCATATGCAATTCTTGCAAACAAAAACAAAAGGAAAGCCCACGTTGGGCGCCAAATGTTGTGAAATAAAGGTAACCTTAATATACAAATGTATAAGGTAGGATGGCGGAATTGTAGTCCGGAAACTGAACTGAATTCTTTATTCGATTAATAAGAAAAATAATAACATTTTTGTACATAAATAAAATGATAAGTTGATGTACAGGGCAGTGGATGGCGTGGCGTGAGTTATTTGAATTGGGAAGGCGAAGCTTAATCAATCAAATTAGTCGCAAATTTAAGAGCCTTAATTTTCTGGCCATGTTCTTGTGCGTTTATCAATACTAATTTTGTAAAGTTCCAATCATTATCACATTAAATAAATATATTTTTGTGCATAATCCGAAACTTTGTTGAATATATGGAAATATCAATGGTTTGATATGTGTTTAATCTAATTTCAAACATCTTATATGTTAGATTTGTCAGTATAAAATTTTTCTCTTAAAAACTTTTTCAATAAATTTGTTTTAGGTAGATATAAAATTGTCTATGAATTATGTTAACATATATTTGTAGATTATTATTTTCCTGAGATTTTAAGATCCTAATCTTGAAGATCGGACCATTAGAACACAAGTTATACTCTTTTTACTCGAGCCACATAACTCTTTTGTAACATTTTGAACAAAGTTAAAATAAATAAGCCGAGAAAAAGCGTCTTGTTCACTTCTCGCAAAATGATCTCGCCATATACATTTATTGTGTGTATGTATCTCTTGTCATCGAGACATCGACCAGCGCTCCAGCGCGGCTGGCAGCGAAAGCGGTTGTCGCTGTTAGTCTTTGTCTTCGTCACCCATACACATTTTCTTTTCATTAGTGTTTATGGCGTTTGACGGACTTTTTGAAAGGGAAGACGGTAGGAATCGTGTTATATGGACGCCACGCCACTGGTACAGGGTGTATTTGAACTTAAAATAGGCGCCAGGAATTTTATTTTGGATAAAACTTAGTAATATTGATAATCTAAGTTTAGTATATAATAAATTAGGAAAAACGCACAAAAAAAAAAAAAAAACAAAATGGAACACAGATTTTATGTACCCAAATAGGGATTTCGAATTAGTTTATTTGGGAAACCTTTGGGTTGAAGACACAGGATTAAAACCCAAAATTAGTTCAACAAAAAATAAGAACAGCAATGAATTTTAAAAAGTCTAACGGGGAACCGTTGAGCCGCAAGCAAAAAGTAAATGGGCCGTTAACGAACAAATTAAAAGTTAAAGTACCGTGTCCCGCAATTAACTGAAATACTAATTCGAAAATTAATAATGCAAAATAGAAATCTATCTGAATTAGCAGTGACGAGTTAAAATACAATTATTATTAGAAAAAAAAACTACTTATCTTTTGTAGGTAAATGCTTCTGCGGATTTCCTATCCACCCCTTCTCCTCTATCACCTCGATTTTCCAAAGTCTTCATAAGTCCCTTCTCCACCTCGAAACAGTTCTTTTTTTTTCTCAAAGAAACAACTTCAACTCCAATCAAAAAAATTAATCCTCGATTTTATTATTTTCTTCTCAAACTGTCCCGAATTTTCAAAAACCACTTATCGCTAGAATAGCTCTCACAAGAGTAATATTTCCAGCTAAAACCAATTTCTGAACCAGCCATTCCATTCACCCACACGTTCATTCATTCAACCAGTCGTTGTCGTGATCAACGGTCACGGGATCACGGCTCTCGAAATTACTCCTCGCTTCCAGAAACCTCCGTTGTTGAATCTTAGTGAAACACATTCACGAAATCAGCTAGTTGTTGGGTGTCGTCCTAAAATTTGTCGAATCTGAATGGCTGAGTTCAGACGCAGACCCCTCCCAAATAAATTTTTCAAGAAAATCTTAAAGAACCAAAATCGAGAAGAACTTTCTGCTAGGCATTCTCCTAGTAGATAACTATACAAAATTCGCGAGTGATTCAAAGCGTGAAGCAATTTTCTCAAAACTAATTCTATCAAGACGAGAGAGGTAGGCATATCATTTAAAGACGTTATCCATTCAATTCTTTTTATTTGTCAATTCCGATAGACCTATTATGATATCATAAAAGAAACTAAAAATTAAAAGGAACGTTAACCACCCATCTTGATAACTGTACAGAACAATTTAAATTACGTTATAATTTAGGATGTTCGTTTAAATTGTAAGTTAGACTACGCCTGGCTCGCTTACTTCTTTAGCTCATCCACAGGCCGGCACACCAACATGAGACCTAATGAACTGTTACACTCGTTTTTAGAGTCGCTCGAATACCTGTGTTTGTTGCTTTTCCAAATACTTTAAGAAAGCCTAAAATGAATTTGGATAGTAAATAGGCCAGTAAAACTTGTTGTGGCAAAATTTACCGCAACAGTGCGTTCCAGCGCTGCCGCTGAAAAAAAAATCTTTGTGCCACCAATTATTTTTTTGAGTGCCAAAAAGTGCCACATAGTGCCAAAGTAAAAAAAAATCACATATTCAAACAAAAACAATAAATATTCTTTGTTTACATTTATTTTCCCTTTTAACAAAATAAAATTATAAAATTAAAAAAAAACAATAGCAAAATTCATTTGCATATTTTATATATAATATGTTAGGTATCAAAGGGCACGGTAGTGCCCAGCCAAGTTCTGCACCACACCCTTTTTACAGGATCAAACTCAGGCGATTTTCGACCCTCCTTTAACTTATGTACCAATAAAGTCAGAAACTTAAAATTCGCAGTAGATATATATTAAGCTCACCAGGTTCGGGCAACTCACCAAGTTTAAATTTCGTAGCATAAGTGGTTCCTGAGATATAAGACTGCAAAAATCGCAAAACCCGTAACTGACTGACTTACTCACGGAGAGCCCATCAAAATTATGGAGCACTTCCCAAAATTGTAGAATCATTTAATTTCAAACAACGGTAGGCCTTGTGGTGCATACAAAGGAACAATTCGAAAATTTAAGATTTTTCATTCAGGGGGCGTGGTATCCGCTCATTTTTATAGAGTTGATATAAATAACTTGGAGCACTTCTGAGCATCGCAGAAAAATGAAATTAAGAGCGGTAGGACCTGAAGGGAAAGCAATGTCAAAATTTTAAAATTTGAGGTCTTATGTTCATTCAGAGGGCGTGGCATCCGCCTATTTTCACAGAATTGATATCATTAATATGGGCTAGTTATTAATATTTGACTGTCGTACACTGATGAAATTTGGTAGACTCGTAGATCATGGGATCAATACAAAGGAAATATTGGAAAATTTGAAATTAGCCATTAAGGGGAGTGGCACCAGACCATTTTCTCAGAATTGATATCAATTATTATGTGGAGCACTTTTGACCGTCGTAGAATGATGAAAATTGGTAGAGCGATACAACTTGACATGCAAGAGAGGGGAAAATTGAAAATTTGAGATTTTACATTCAGTGGGTGTGTCAACTACCTATTTTCGAAGAATCAATATATATTTTATAGAGACCACTTCCGCTTGGTGCAGAATTATGAAATTTAATAGAGCGGTTGGTTTTCAGGTGTATTTATACAAAACAAATTGATATTAGGAAATTTTTCAAGCAGTGACGTAGCATCTTTACATTAAATACTTAATTTTTCTTATGAGGCTTTCGGAGGCCGTTTATTGTACCCACTTTTCCTGATTAAAATATCTTTGAAAAAGAAGGAAAATCACACCAAAAACATAAATGTTAAAAAAGAAGCCAAGTTCTTCTATAGGTATAAAAAACCTTTGCGTATCAAGTAAGCCGTAAAAAGTAGTGAGATCTAAAGTACGCCAAGTTCTAAGTTTATTAAAATTTTTAAATATTAAATATTTTAATTACCGAAGCACCTCAAAATTATGTATTCGTTTCTTACTCATTTCTTTTTGAATTTTAATTCAAATTAGTTTTAATTTTAAGTTTCTCTTCTACTTGATGTAACATGCAACCAGTGTTGCCGCAAGCTGTAATGAAAAGTCGCTAGCCGAACCTCAAAAAGTCGCTAGATTGGTTGAAATTTGGGAGACAAAAAGTCGCTAAATGAAAATTGGTTAATAAATGTTAAAAAAAAAATGTTTTCTTTGAACAACTTTTTTTTTCAAAATTTTAAAAAAACTTTGGTCTTTCAGAAATTGGAAACTGACGAATTTCTTGAATAAAACTACTGCGCTCACTCCTCACTCGCACTATGTGTCTGTGTCTGGTGAATCTTAGTTTCTAGTATATAATTATTGTTCAAATTAATTTAATGCCAGCATTGTAAAATTAGCAGGGCTGGAAATCACAGATGCTTTCCTCCAAATATTAAATATTTTCATTTAAAAAAAAGAGTGCCAAATTTTGAACTTTGAGTGCCAATGGGTGCACTTTTGAGTGCCAATGGGTGCCAAAGTGCCAAACTCATTTGCAAGTGCCAATTCGGCACTAAAGTGCCACTTTTGGCAGCGCTGGTGCGTTCCGTACAATTGATGCAAGAACGATGGATTTGGTGGTGTTCTTACCACTTTTGACGAAACAGCGAGATTTGCCCATCGTCTTCCTGCACAAGCGGAGCCACTGCTCTTTGAAGCACCCGCCATAGGAGATGTCACACTATTTCACTCTCCGTATGCCCTCTCCAACCCATCGTACCTTGTTGCGTCCTTCTGGCCGCTCATTTTCTTACCTTTAAACCACGGCCGACTAGAGCTATTGTTTATGTTGAGACTAAAGCTATGTCTTTATGAGTTGGGGCCATTTTTTTCAACAGGCACGATAAGATACGTAAACCTACGATCGCCTCCCGTTCCCGTACTATAAGCTTTCGAAAAAAAAAAACAATATTTCAGATTCAATTTCAGAGTTCTCTGAGAAATTGCCCAGTTTTGCTGTCAAATCCTAACAAAATGGATTAGCTTTCTCAAAGATATCTAAGCAAATAAGAATTTCTTTGAATTATGTTTTCATTTTCTTTAGATATTAATTGCATAAAATTGAAAATAGAGAAGGCAACTTTTACCGCTTGATGCTAGTTATTTGAATTCGTTGCTTTGCTCATACCTTTTCGCCATTATTTCATAGCCCAAGAACTTTCCATTTAAAGCCACCTGCAGATCATATTTGCAATTGGTTATTTCAAACTAACGACTTCTCTTGTAAGTCCTGCCAGACCGCCCGTAAATCCTCATTAAATCCTTTTCAAAAAAGTCACATTTGCACAATTTATTGCTGCAATAACAATATTAAAGTCACATTTCAATCACATGCAAAGTGCGCACACGATTCACAGATGAAAATTTATGAAAACCTCCGAATCATGTAATAAATTTATTTAGCGATTCTCCATCTCCAGCTCTGCGACCATGGGGTGCGCGCTGTTCCAGCCGGGCAGAGAGTCAATTTTTTTTTGTTTGACAGAAAAACCTTCTATGGTGATCCTGGTATGAATCTATGTGCAGTTCCAGAGAAGAAATGGACTTGTGGATTGAATTCTGCGAATTCTGTGATGGTGCAGTAGGACGAGGACGACTTCAACGACGAAGACGACGACGAAAGCGGGCACACATAGCGATGAACGCCTCTTTCACGTTCGATGGGTAGCTATGATCTGTAAAAGATCTACCAACTTGAAAGGAAGCGCCTCTCGTTTTCTATGCGCAGAAGCTGGAACATCCTTAAAATCGATCGATGTACGATATGAATGTTGAGCCACAAACACCGACCATCACCATGGAGTGAATTTATGTATTTAGTTCTGTCGGCTGCTGTTTCACCTTTTATTCTTCTTCTGTTGGCCAAAGAGAGATCAATCTGTCCGTGTCTGTGTATATGTAGGTAGGTATGTCTTTCTGCCTAAGTCCAAAGAATCGGTAGACCGACCTAATTTGCATGCCACAACCGATGCGATGTTCAAGAAAAGGTGCATTTTTCGGATTTAACGCACCAAAACGCTGCCTATAATACTGATTCCACGAAAATTTTGCGATTGCTTCTTAATAATGACGCAGTTTTTGGCAAAATAGTATTTTAGGTTTGTCCCCGAAAAAATGTCTGCGCTGCTGAAACATTATAAAAATGTTTTGGTATCCAATTTTCTGCATCATTTGAATATTTCAACAGAAAATAGTCACCGATGAGGACAACAAGACCGACCGACGACGACGCGACGACCGTTCAGCGTTCATCGTCTTCGGTCAAAAGCAGTAGCAAAGTTGTAATTCACATTGCCAACGAAATTCAATCATAAAAGTGGGGTTTCTTGATCCCGCGCGTTCCTCGTCCCCCCAAATGACATGGCGGCTGCTATATTAAAGTTGCCAGAAGGATAAGAGAAGCAAAAAGGACTATTGTATGCTAATTCCAGAAATGAAATTACTTTGGAACGCGCGAGGATAGTGTACATACTATATGCAAGTGTATATAAGTATATGCAATGCAAGAAGCCTTTGACGGCAAAAAGTTGATATGCAAATAAATTTTCTGCTGCTTGAGGTTTGGATTTATTTGAAGTCTATGTAAAGAGTGCAATGCAAGCGGAATGGTAAGAGCTAGAGAGCTATAATATCTATCTCTTCGACTAGGAAGCAAAATGCACAGTTTTGCCTTGCAAATATGCATAGCCTTTGTATCACAACAATTCAATGCATGAATAGATGGTTTATTTTTGAGGGAACTTATATTTTTGTGACAGGACCATACGAATAGAAGTTGAATTGAATGACATAGAGGATAGTTTTAGCTTTTCAAAGTCATGGGAACTACTTAGGTATACATCAGCCTTTTTTAACAAAATATTTTTTAAATGACTATGCCAATCTACTTACAAAGGTATGTTGAAAAAAATAATAGTTAGTTATTTGCTCTAAAAGAAAATTTTGAAAACAAGTAAATTATGCAGAACATTGGAAGAAAATTGATGACAGCGTTTAAGAAGAGTTGAAATTTTAACGGTCGGATAACGCGAGTAGAAACATGAAGCACCCGTTGTTGCTATATTTAAATTAGAACAGTTAATTTATATTTCTTCATTTTTCTTTTGAGTTTGTTACAATATCACATAGGAAGCTTAAATCCAAATCTTAATTTAAATAAAGAGTTTGCTTTTTAAGGAAATTTTTGACTATCGAAAAAATAAAAATACGGTTTTAACATACAAACAAAAATTGATGGTTAGATCCACTATTAAGTACCTTCAATTTTTGTTTTAACATTTTAAATGACAAAAAACATATTAAAACTAAAATTGTAGGATATAGTGGATCTAGCAGCTTTAAGGAATCAATCTTTGTGAAGTACTTGTTAAGCAATTGTTTACTTAATGAAGCGCCTGAAAGCGAAACTGTCAAGAGAAACTGAAAATTGAATTAGAAGATTCTTTGTTAGGAAATAATAACAGATGAACTGATAGCAACTACAAAAATATTGAATGGTTGTTTAAAGACTAATTCTTCAGTTATGATGACATGTTGCCGTTTATTGTACTTTGTTGACATATTTGGCAATGTTGCATTCGACTCTAGGAGTCGAAAGCTTGGATTATTATTCATTAGGCTGACGGCTGCATCATACAAAAAGGCAATACTTATATCAAAAGTCTCCCATGTTCGCCGCAGGGATTTATTTTCACGCTTACTACGAAAATAATTTTTGAAACAGTGACAGTTTAACACAAAGGAGAATGGGCAAAAATGTATGGGAGCTGGTCTACCCACTCAACAGCAATGTGTTGTATGTCGTTGAAAAGGTAGTTTTACGTACTTCATTTCATTGTATGACCATTAAGCTCTAAACTATGGGGTTCGTGAGATATTCGGAATCAAAGCACCGAAAAAGACAATAATGCATTTCTTCATTGGTAGTGTGTCCTCATACCTACATTAATCTGTGATACATCGTTGAAAAGATAATTGTGTGTATTTTATCTTTGTATATAGCCGTGAAGACGTAGATCATAGGGTGCAAGAGATATGTGGGTATACAAATCGGCAAATATAACAACAATGCAGTTCTTCATTTGGTACTGGTCTACCGACTCAACAGAAATGAGTCATACGTCGTTGAAAAGCTTATGGCATCTACTTCATTTCATTATTTGGCAGTTAAGCTCTAAACCATGGGGTTCGTAAGATATTCGGCTCCTCAGCACAAAAAACAGCAATAATGCAATTCTGCATTGGTAACTTATCAACCAAGTCAACAACTATGAGTCATGTGTCGTTGAAAAGGCTGTTGCGTGTACTTCTTTTAATTATATGACCGTTAAAGTGTAAATAATGGGATTCGAGAGATATGTGCCAAAAACGCTGAAAAGTGCAGTAATGCAATTCCGCACTGGTAGCTGGTCTTTCAACTCAACAGAAATCTCTCTTATATCTTTGAAAACGCTATTGCATGTACTTCATTTTGCAATATGCCGTTTAGCTGTAGACCGTGGGGTTCAAGAGGTATTTGGCCTTCAAAATAGGCAAATATAACAAAAATGCACATCTTCATTAGGTACTGGTCTACCAACTCAACAGTAATGAGTCATAGGTCGTTGAAAAGCTTATGGCATCTGCTTCATTTCATTATATGGCAGTTAAGCTCTAAACCATGGGGTTCGTAAGATATTCGGCTCTTAAGCACAAAAAACAGCAATAATGCAATTCGGCATTGGTAACTTATCAACCAAGTCAACAACTATGAGTCATGTGTCGTTGAAAAGGCTGTTGCGTGTACTTCTTTTAATTATATGACCGTTAAAGTGTAAATAATGGGATTCGAGAGATATGTGCCAAAAACGCTGAAAAGTGCAGTAATGCAATTCCGCACTGGTAGCTGGTCTTTCAACTCAACAGAAATCTCTCTTATATCTTTGAAAACACTATTGCATGTACTTCATTTTGCAATATGCCGTTTAGCTGTAGACCGTGGGGTTCAAGAGGTATTTGGCCATCAAAATAGGCAAATATAACAAAAATGCACATCTTCATTGGGTACTGGTCTACCAACTCAACAGTGATGAGTCATAGGTCGTTGAAAAGCTTATGGCATCTGCTTCATTTCATTATATGGCAGTTAAGCTCTAAACCATGGGGTTCGTAAGATATTCGGCAAACATGGCCGAATTTGAAGATTTACCTCGGATGCAAGAAGAAGATCTTATACTCATTGCATTGGGCACATACCATATAAAATTAGCCAGGTCATACTGTGCTGAGCATCTAAATGAAGATGGAATCTATACAATAGATGTTTATAGAGACAACAACCTTCAAGATCTAAACGAATACATAGTAGAAGCGGAACCTGGTTATATGTTCCTATTGAGGGGACGAATACAATCGTGTCATAGTAGAGCCAAGAAATACTACTACTAGGGAAGGACGAGAGGCTTTTAAACACTTTTATTGTTCATGCTTGACGGGGCGCCGAACTGTCGGTACATGTGCACATGTTGTATCAATTTTGTGGTATATGTGCATAGCCTGGCATCAAAATGGGTTTACACCACCTGCGGACCGCCTTAGTAATGTCATCCTGGACGAAAGTATGACATAAATGTAAAAAAAAATTCAAATAAAATTTTATAAGTGTGTTTTTTTATTTATGTTTATATTTTGTATCCAAATACCTCTTAAACCCCACGGTCTACAGCTTAACGGCATATTGCAAAATGAAGTACATGCAATAGCGTTTCCAAAGATATAAGAGAGATTTCTGTTGAGTTGAAAGACCAGCTACCAGTGCGGAATTGCATTGCATTGCTTAACTGCCATATAATGAAATGAAGCAGATGCCATAAGCTTTTCAACGACCTATGACTCATCACTGTTGAGTTGGTAGACCAGTACCCAATGAAGATGTGCATTTTTGTTATATTTGCCTATTTTGATGGCCAAATACCTCTTGAACCCCACGGTCTATAGCTAAACGGCATATTGCAAAATGAAGTACATGCAATAGCGTTTTCAAAGATATTAGAGAGATTTCTGTTGAGTTGAAAGACCAGCTACCAGTGCGGAATTGCATTACTGCACTTTTCAGCGTTTTTGGCACATATCTCTTGAATCCCATTTTTTACACTTTAACGGTCATATAATTAAAAGAAGTACACGCAACAGCCTTTTCAACGACACATGACTCATAGTTGTTGACTTGGTTGATAAGTTACCAATGCAGAATTGCATTATTGCTGTTTTTTGTGCTGAGGAGCCGAATATCTTACGAACCCCATGGTTTAGAGCTTAACTGCCAAATAATGAAATGAAGTAGATGCCATAAGCTTTTCAACGACGTATGACTCATTTCTGTTGAGTCGGTAGACCAGTACCAAATGAAGAACTGCATTGTTGTTATATTTGCCGATTTGTATACCCACATATCTCTTGCACCCTATGATCTACGTCTTCACGGCTATATACAAAGATAAAGTACACACAATTATCTTTTCAACGATGTATCACAGATTAATGTAGGTATGAGGACACACTACCAATGAAGAAATGCATTATTGTCTTTTTCGGTGCTTTGATTCCGAATATCTCACGAACCCCATAGTTTAGAGATTAATGGTCATACAATGAAATGAAGTCAGTAAAATTACCTTTTCAACGACATACAACACATTACTGTTGAGTGGGTAGACCACTTTGCCCATTCTCCTTTCATTGACAACTACTTTAAAAAAATTGTGTGTTAAATGCAGATTTCAAAATGCGGTATTATTTATTATTGTATCATGAGCCAATAGGATATATTCGCTAGTAAATATTCGCTATACAAGAGTCCATTAAAGTAAATTCAAGAATGGGTTTCTGGGTTCAAGATCAGCTATAGGAAAATATTGTGGGTGTTACCATTGTTTTTCAACAGTGTTGTTTTTACTTTAAGTCATTTTTTTTATATAATTTCCCCTCCCATCTTAACGGGGGTATATATACCCACCTTCGCGTATGATTGTCCTATTATTTTAGCTCAACCTACACGCTCCAGTGCTTTGATGTTTTTATGCCAACCATTCTTTGTTTTCCATTATACTGTTTGATAATACTACTTGTTATATTTTATTTTTTATTGCTAAATTTTGAAATGCTGTATTTTGGAAACAATTGGGTCTACGGAAATGGTTTTGGACTCAAAATGGAGCAAAGAAGAATGGTTTGAAATCGTTGAACAATGTTTTTATTCAAAATTGCTTCTTCAGGACTAAATTCGGCTATAAATTTTTGAAAATGAAGCGGTCGCCACTCGAGGTCGAAAACTTATAGGTTATTAACTAGACCAATATCCTGAACAACTCAGCGATAAACCAGAAATACCTATTTACGCAAACGGTGCCTTCCATACAAACGATTTGTCGTTAATTTAGTTGTGACATTTTTGAGTTTTCTATGTTTTTTGTGTTGCTTTGCTAAGTTGATTAAAGTGAACAAAGCGCCCTCTATGAAAATTGTTCAAAACTCTTCACGATAGATAGATAGATAGATAGATAGAAAGATAGATAGATAGATAGATAGATAGATAGATAGATAGATAGATAGATAGATAGATAGATAGATAGATAGATAGATAGATAGATAGATAGATAGATAGATAGATAGATAGATAGATAGATAGATAGATAGATAGATAGATAGATAGATAGATAGATAGATAGATAGATAGATAGATAGATAGATAGATATATAATTTTACTTCTTTAAAAAGGTTTAACAAAAACATTTTATATGCTGGTATAAAATTAATTATGACAATAACAAAAGGTTGTCTGTCAGGTTTAAAATTTGATGATAAACAATTAAGCTTAGTGATTTTAACAAAAATTATTATGAAAATTCATTTAAAATAAGATAGCGATATTTTAGTGATGCTTTTAAAAACTTATAGAGATTAAAGTAGTAGCTGCCATTTACAACGTGCGCGTAAAAGTACATAATTTCCAAGAAATATCTTTCTATACATTTTGAAGATTGGGGAAATTCCAACGAGGTGATAAGTATTCTCTGAGGCGTCTAAATTGCAAAGTGTGCATAAACCATTTGTATCTTTTTGGAAGGCTCTTCCATTCAGATTGAGAAGTCCACAGCAAGTTTTTAGGATGGGGGAAATCCTATATCGAGGGTTTGAGTCATCAAAGTAGTTTGACACTTCAGAATATAGCAGATTGCAGTAATCATCGTGGAATTTTGACTGATTGGCGTTGCTGATAAAATCATCCCAATGTTTTTCCTTCAGCTTACATAAGAGAATTTTATGCAAACCTTGCCATTCGTTTAAATTTGTGGTGAAAGAAAAGTCCATTGACGTGACATGAAAAAGATCCAGCCATTCCTTAGCCCAAAATATCTTCTTACTAATTATAGCTTCTGACAAGATTCTGGGTAGCCTACCGTTTCGAATATGCAGTGTTTTCCGTATAAAAGAAAATACAAGTCTAGGGTCGTTAAAAAAGCTTTAGGAAGCCCAGTATGAATATGTAAGGCATAGTTGGGTTTAGTTTCTGGTAGGAGAAAACATCTTTTAATAAAAAATCGTTGCAACTTTTCAACTTGTGTGTATTCTCTATATCCTCACACTTGAGCACAGTACAACATTAGAGATCTCGTAGCAGCATCGTGAATTTTAAATTTTGTTGAGTGTTGAGATTTGTTTCTAAGCAGCTTGGACCATGTAGCATTTATGGAATTTTCTGAGGATGCAAGTCTATTGTTTAAGTGATCGTTCCAGGACATTATTGTAGTTGAAAACAACTCCCAGATACTTATACTGGTTTAATAATGTAATCTCCGTGCCGTTGAAAAACCATTTATGACAAGCAGCTCTACGTCCTCCGCAGTGCAGTCGTTTCACTAATTCCGAGAGCAGCTCTTTTCATAAAATTTGGGGAGCATTTTGGGAAATTGGGGAGCCTAGTTTAAAGGCCCTCCCAATCCAATGCGAAAGCGGCGCAGAACCTTCGCTCTGCAGGGCGAATCATTCACAATGATAACAAAAATAAGAAATGCTAAATAACAACAAAAACTGTTTTGGCCAAGTTCCGTGCTGACTTCACGTTGGTTTGACATACCACTAAACCAATAGCAATACAATGTCTTCGGCATATAAAAGGCCATTAATTCCGAGACCTTTAAAAGTAAACCCAAAGGGTAGATTAACGTGATCGTTTAAATACAGAATGAAAAGCAGTGCACTCAAGACACATCCTTGTTTATTTCCTTTTTCGGTGCAAAAGAAATCCGACAAGCCTTTATCATCCCAAACAGCAGCAGACGTGTCCATGTAAAGTGATTTGATAATAGTAATCATTTTCGAAGAGATTCCCAAAGAGAAAGTTTGTAAAATAATGCATTTCTATTAATATTATCAAATGCAGCTTTAAAATCGATAAAAACGTATAAAGTTTCTGTTTTTGATTGAGTTAAAGTTGTACGAGGCAAGATAGGTTATAAACTTGATCAACAGTAGAATAGCTAGATCTATAAGCAGCCTGAAATTCATTTATTATTTTATTTTCTTCTAACCATGTCGTTAGTCTGCTAAGAAGAACAGTGGTGAATAACTTATGTTATAAAGCGTGTAAAGGAAGGACAGTCCCCTATAATTCGACACCAAGTTTGCATCTCCTTTCTTAAACAGGGCATATATAATTGATTTTTTGAAGGAGCCTGGAACGGTTGCAGTTTCAAATATTTCAACGAATATTTTATGAATTTTAGTGACTAGAGACGCGCATGCATTTTTATAAAATTCGAATGGTATTCCATCCATACCTGGGGCATTATGATCTTTTGACGACGATACCGAATAATAAATTTCTTCAAGCTCTATTGTACGGTCCAACTGAATGTTGAATTAAACTTGCAATTTTGGACAGGACGATTGTTTTTGATAGCGTGGCAAATGTGAAATATCGCCCCAATTTTGGTGACGATAGCCCCCCCCCTCACCATCTTGAAATAGATATAAAATAAATAAATAAATCGGGTGGCACAACGGCTCGTGAAGAACCTGGGCCTAGTGACTAACAACTCGCAATTCCTGTGTGCGCCTGTCGACAGGAATGGAAGGGACCTACAATTTTGTGCCGAATCTGAACGGCTAGACAAGTAGCACTTCGTACAATATGCAAACATGTAAGGATCTTGAAATTTCAATTAAAATATATATATGTATAACTTCGGACACAGACATGCAAAATTTTAAATTCAATCATTTGAAAAATGTTTACTGTCAATGCCCTGCCACAGTCGAAGCTTAACCTGTGGCGTTAAATATTTGAAATATCTTTTAATTATCAAAACAAACTCAATGAAAAAGTTAAAAGCACTTCCCCACCATTATTATTATGCAGAATGGTAAATCAGTGCCGACATTGTATACCTCTACCACTTTAAATAAAAATACACATATAAAAAAAAACTTCAGCAAAACCATTGCTCGCCCCATTCCACTCATGTATCACACGACACCAGTGACACTCATTATCCCAAACAAACCCCTTTTAACATTGGCCAAGAGGCTGTAATTAAAACCACCAACAATCTATCTATTTCCTTCCCACTAGGACATGTCCATAAATCTTCCGATCGAGCCTTAAAAGCCAAGTTAATCGCATCATTTACGGATTTTGTCCTCTCTTATACAGACACACACATACTCAGTCTTTAAAATACATATATTCACGGGTAGAACGCGTTTTCATGTAGAATTTGCGCAACGTTTAATAAACAAGATCTCATGTCGATTGGCTCAAATTAGCCAAATAAATTATAAAAATTCCGCACAGATCCGCAAATCGAACGAATTTACGCCAGGAGAGGAGACGCAGGACCAACTCCTTGCAGCAGTACTGCGCCTGCCCTGAGACATTGCAATTCCGACTACAGCCTCTCGCTCGAGGCCATTCTGATTAATTTATTACATTGCGTTAATTGCCTGCAATGTTTCTTTCATGTTGCCAATGCCAGTTATAGCGAAAGGAGTCGCTTGTAGACTGCCTCCTCATTGCCACAGCCTCATCACCATCACCGCCATTCCCATCATCATCATCATCAGCGGCCGCGTCATCATCGGTCCTCATTTAAGGAAAGAGGAGGCCGAAAAGCAAAGTCGAGACATCGACGAGAGCCTTGGCAATTGGATTCCTATTTGGCTAAGACAACAAACTCGCTCATCGTATGCGTAGTCGGTCGGTAGTTCAAATCGATTCGATTCGCTTCTAGGATTTGCACTTTTGCCAGGCGATGTTCAACGTGTCCTATGCGCGCCTCGTTCGTCTGAGCCTAGTATCGCTGATCCGCTGGACTAAGATTAATATCCGAGTGTCAAATGAGTCTAGTTGCGCACGATGCCTAAAGTGGTCTCTGGCAATTATACGCATTCAATCCGCATTTAGATACACGACATAATATCGAATATTTATGCGCCGTGTTAAAAGGAATGCACGCCGCCGCTCCTGATTACTGAGTTCTTCGTCTTGACGGTTCTACGTACAATGACGACGATGACCGACCAAGCGACTGAAGCTTGGATGGCCACTTGGTCTTGCTGATGGTCTGGTCATCCTCTCATACCTCATACAGTGCTAGAGCCTTTGTTGTTATTTCTTTCGGTGGACCACTTTGGTAGGCTTTCTTGATGATGGTTTCGATTTCCAGTATTTAAGCCACTTTTTTTTTTGTTTTTCATCGAAATTAAGTCGAAGAATAATTCTTCAGATATAAGGTGCTTTGTCGAGCTGAGTGTAGATATAGCCAAACCATTAAATGTGTCCTTTCAAGCGATTCCATTAAGCGAATCGAGCGATTAGTTTGGTATCATTAGCAACCAAGTGACCATTTGTTTGGCAATTTAATTGGAATGACTTTGTGGTACTCTGACTGTGTGCTATCTTTAAATGGACAAGTGTGCATGCTTTCGACACTCGTGTGGATGAACAAAAACAAACGACTTAAATTGATAGATGAGGTTATTGACGTAAGCTATATGTATACCGACATATGTGTGCCTGTTTCGGAGATCAGAAATAATGGAAAAGAAAAATATAGGGTTTTGATTCCTAGCTATGAATTAAGCAAAACTGTAAGCAAATAGGGGTGTTCACACTCAGTGGCGGATCCAGGGGGGTGGCTATAGGGGCTAAAGCCCCCCCCCATAGCCGATTGTTAAAATAATTTGAAATATAGAAATCAATACATTACAACGTGTAAAGTTTTATATTCGTCTAAAATATTGTTAAGATGAGAATTTTGATGGACAAAATAACGTGGTTGGGGCTGAACAATTGACATGTTCTGCAACTTATTTTCTTATCCCCTAGGTCGGGGCTAAAGCCTGAAGTGAATTGGAAAAAAAAAATTGGGGGCTATGAATAATGGACATGTTTCATACAACGACAATTTTCCCTTAAAACAAAACCCAGAAAATTGGAAAAAAAAAACAACTTGGGGCTAATAAGGTCTGAGAATATTGGACAAAAAACGTAGTCAGAGTTAACAACTAACTCCCTTAAAACTAACCTAATTCCAGAGAGCTTTTGGGCATGAGTCTAAGAATTTTCAAAGTCCGAAGTTGGGGCTAAGGCTTGAAGGTATAATTTAAAAAAAACGTGGTCGGGGCTTAACATTTACATGTCAAAAAACAACTGTTTACACTAAAAACTTAGCTAATTTAACGAAAGAAACGCAATTGAGGCTAAAACAATAAGAGAACACCGGGGTGTAAAGCTTAGTGTAAATGTTTTTATACAACAGGAATTGTTTCTTACGGCCTTGGCTGGGCTTTGAGCACTTTGGGGCTTAGGTTATAAAATTTCAAAGGTCCAAGGGAATACATACAAAACATTTTTGGGCTTAGCATTTCAATACAAATTCTTTAGTCGAGGAGCCAAATTCCAAAAGCGTGAGAAACTCTGTGAACTCAGAAAAATTTTGCAGGTGGACATGAAAATTTACAATCTCTATAGACTCTTGAGTGACTTATAAATTTATCGACACATTTTTTGAGCAGGAATAGAAAGTGTATGTAGGTGCAGTGTAAACGAAAATTCATTGACACTAACTTGCAGAATTGGGCCGTGCAGCTTATTTTTAAGAGCTGCTGTTTCTTAGGCCCGACTAAAAGTCTTGAAATTTTGATATTTTATTTTTTGATCCACAAAATATTATTTTCGTGCTTTCCAGTGACAATTTGAAGATTTGGCTAATTAAAGAAAATGAGATATGAGCTTTTGCCAGTAAGACTACCTTAATATCATTTTTCTGAACTAGCATTACAAACAGTTTTCAAATTTTGTTAAAAAGGTGAAGTTCAAAGCATACCTTCAGCTAATTTTAACAAACACTTACATAATGTACATATGTAGGTGGGCACTTGATACCTAATCAATTATTAAGCAATAAACCTATAAATAAACGAATTTGTTCGTATGGTTTGAGGCTGTAACGTGGCTAGAACTTAAAGTTCTAAAATTATTTATACTACCATGTTTTGCTAAGCCTTAAAATTGGCTTTTAAAAATAATTCCTATGCTTAACACATCAATCCCAAATTCTTGTTATTGTGCTTTATTTTGAAAAATTTTTAAAGCGCGGTAGGAGCGGATATAAAGGCACACAAAACACGGCTGTTATTAAAGGAAAAGTGTTGTCAAAATTCGTTTTCTGTGATATAACTTCATATGTAGGTACAAACTGGATTTCCAAACTCCAAGCCCCCCCCACAGCCAAATCCTAGATCCGCTACTGTTCACACTCAAAAACAAGCTTTTCAGCTCATGTCGCAAATGTGAACAACAGATAGATATTTTAGATGGTCATACGACCCTATGTACTATGTAGTTAATCTACCCTATTGTTGGTTCCGCATGAAAGAAAATCCGGCCGGAAAAATTACATTTCACTCTTCCCTTATTGTGAGTTTCGGGCGAAAAATGTTTTCTGTTCGTAAAAATTCTATTGATAGCATTTTTTTCGTGTGTATGTCATGTCATTTACAGCAAGATTTCCATTTAATTTTTGGTGGCGAACGAGGCCACACTTTTTGTTAAATGGAGCGTGAAACCAGCGATAGCTTTTAAAAATCCGGGCGAAAAAAATATTTTCGGGCGAAATGTTTTACTGGTGAAACTTACAAAAGTGCTGAATGTGATGACGAGTTGAACGAATAATAAGGCTATTCATGCAACGCCGCGCCGTAGGTTTAGAAATGATAAGTTTACACAAAAGTTTGCATGAACGACCATTTTATTCATTTAGTTAAATGCTATGTGATTGAATCAGCTTTTCTTTAAACGGCAAATATTCAAAGTCAAACAAAATTTATTTGACAGATCAGGTGTGTGACAGATTAGACATCTTCAGATTTCAAAGTTATTTCTAAATAGAGAAACTCTTCCGAACCAGCGCAAATCGGAGCCGAATGTATTGGTTATGCGTTTTAAGCGTAGGTCACATTTTAAGGTAGATCCATAATAGTCAAGGCACGCTCACGGTAGTGGGCGAACGAAAATTAGCGAACACAAAAAATCGTGTGTCGGTTTCTAGATTTTCATTAACTTTTGACTTCGGAAGTAAAGAGCGCCCCCAAGTGCACCTCACGGAAAAAGAGAAAGAGTGAATTATTGCTCAACTCTGCGGTTTCGATTGTTTATAATAAAGCTAGTTTTCATTGGTTTATGACATCTGCTATCGATAGCTTCCGACTATTTAAGGATCTCCCAAGCCAATGCTATTCATTTGTTGCCTACGAAGAAAACAACAATAACAAAATGTTGTTGATGTAGTTTCGTCGTCGTCAACGAATGATTGACAATGGTTTGGGAGAACCTTTATAGTTAACTTATTCTGATTTAACGAAAAGAAGCATTCTTAATCGTTGAGTAAACGTAGACGTCCGGACCAGAGTTTTCCAAATGAAATGAAATTTTTACCAAATTGTGTGAGCTTCCCATACAAAATTTGATAGAAGTACATTAGCCAAATGATAAATTTAACCAAATTGTAAACTTATCTAGTGTCCCCCATGCAGAGGTTCTAATTTTCGATGACACGCTCGAGCATTTTGGTCAGTACTTCGCGAACAACACGGGTAATGTTGGCTGGTTTATCCACAAATACCTTAGACTTTACGTAGCCCCAAAGGAAACATTCTAACGGTGTGATATCGCATGATATTGCTGGCCAATTTACTGGTCCGAAGCGTGAAAATAATTGTTCACCGAAGCGCTCTCTCAATATGTCCATTGTTTCACGGGCTGTGTGCAAGTAACGCCTTCTTATTGCAACCAAATGTTGTTGAGATCTAGAGCTTACATTTCAGGCAAAAAATAGTCAATTGTCATGGCGTAATAACGAGCCCCATTTACAGTAATGTTGGCACCAGCCTCATTTTTGAAGAAATACAGACCGATGATTCCACTGGCTCATAAACCACATCACCACACGGTTGTTTTGAGGGGATGTTACTGCAGCTCTTGAACATCTTTTGTTTCTTTGGCTATTATACGGTAATTTGGCTGAATATTACTGAACAAAATGTTGGTCGAAAACAGTAGATCTTCAGAAAGTCTCTCGAGAACCCATTCTTAAACGTTTTGCAAACGTTGTTCGGGTGTAAGTCTATCCATGATGAAGTGCCAATGAGTAATGAATAAAAAAGAAATGCCAACTTGACACGACTAACGCACCATCTGTCAAAAAAACCCCTTAAAAAAAACCTCTTGATTGATCACCCAAAATAAGCAGTACTGCCACCTGCGGCCTGTCACTGTCATCAGCTATTCCTTCCCAGACTGGTTCTCAAAGACGGCCAAGAATGACCTTCAAATTCTCTAGAGAAAGGCGGCAATGAATGAAACATCAAAGTAACGAGAATTTTTATACGGAGGGTACATACTGCTTTTTGCTAATAAGCTAGAAGGACACACCAACAGTCACCCAAATCCATGGTAATCACTCCCACAAAATTGCTTCTGATTTCAGTATTTTAAGTGTCATTCATTGACATCGCACCCCTGCAGTCCTTCTGAGGGAAAGCCAACATTTTATAGAAGTCAAAGCTGATATATGGTGGATTTACATATATATGCATCTCCATAATGCAAAAAAGTAGAGCAGGACAGATGTATACAAAATATCTGAACGAGTGAAAGAGAACCATCAAGAAGATGAACATGTTCGTCTTCATATCTGCATTATCGCACCTTCCAATAATGCAGAAACGCAGTTTTTCTGCATTTTGATCTTTTCTCTCTATCTTACAAATATACATTTTGTATTTGGCATCCCATTTTTTTGCAGAAACCAAATGCAGATACATGTAAATCCACCAATAACTCGCCCATTAGAAGAATTTTCTAGAGTCTACAGCAATTATATGTAGAAGTGAATGCTTTGAGAAGCTAATAAAGATCGTCATTTATTTTTTAACCAGAAATCTTATAATTTAGGTATTTTTTTTATTTCAATAAATTTCAAATGTCCTCATTTTCATTTCAAAAAAAAAAAGAATTACCTGTCACTTTATTTCAAATGATTCTCAATTCCACACTTGCGCCTTTTTCACAGAGTTGTCAAGTTAAAACTCTGTCGTAATTAAAATAAAAATAATCAAAGCCAAATATAGGAAGGCATCCCAGATGAAAAAGAAGAAGAAGAAAAAGAAGAAGAAGAAGAAGAAAAAGTCGAAAGAACACGAACCAAGTCAAGAAGACCTGCAAAACAAAATTGACCCTTGTTAATTATCAATCAATTGCTAATTACCGATAGTAACGCGATTGTCGTCGTCGTTCGTCCCATCATGTTATTTCTGCGGCACAATCAGCCCACAACTCCCAGGCTTCGTTTAATCTTGACAATCGGGATTGGTACCGCGTCGTCGACATTTTATATACTTTTTGGAAATCCAAAAGCTACCGGTACACTACTCTGCCTACGGTAACGATAGTCACAGATAAATCCATACGACAGACGCATCTGAGGTCTGAGGAGCCCTACGAAGGCCACAAGTGAGGTTGCTGAGGCACCATAACACGGTCGCATATCTTAACTCAATGCGAAAAAGGAATCGCAGGAGCCTGTCGCCAAACAACACTAACCGCACCTGCAAATAAAAATTTTTCGATTTGTCCATCTTTCTTCTCTCAGTTCAAAATAATTAGTGGCCAAGTCCTTCTTAATTAGCTTGACGAGCGCCATATATGTCTAAGTTTATATGTATTAAGTATATAAATTGGAAGGAAGATAACGAACGAATCGCAATATTCTGTTAGTTTGTGGTTTTATTTATTGTTTAGTCATTTGCAACGATGCAAAGCCAATTCGTTAAAGTGAATTCGGGTTGGGCTGCTATAATTGAAGCGGATGTATGAGACCGTTTAAGAAAGTAATGTCAGGGGAAATACGCTTTATTTCCTCAGGCAAAAGTGGATGCAGGAAGTGAAGCTAATACTTATGCCACTCACAGGATTGAAAAACAATTTAGTTTGGAAGATCTTATATATTAGACATTGGCACAGCATCCGACAATGATAAAAAATGTTACAGCTTGATGTGTGAAAAAAACGCTTACCGCAATTAGGGACGAATTTGTAATCTGCGAGTTAATACAGATTTTCAGCACCGTGAGCATCAAGTGGTAATTTTCTCGTTTTCGCTTCCTTTTTGTCTTTTGACGGTGTTTATGATTTTTGGTCTCGTTTCTTAACTTTACCAAAATACAACCGATTCTGAAATTTTGAAGAGTTACCATTTTTGAAAACAATTAAAAAAAAGGATTTTCACCTCCACCCAATAACATCTTAAGCTCATTGCAAACTCTCTGAATTTTGTCCAAAGTCTGCACTGCCATTGAAATAATTCCATCTGTAGTTTTAGAGTTTCGACGTGGGGTTGGGGTTGAAATTCTGACTGGGCCAAAATTATTCTTTCGAAACCAGTGGCGTAGCTAGCCCTCGAGGGGCCCCGTATCAAGAATTAGTTGGGCCCCCCTACAAAAATTACAACTTAAACAAAAAACAATTTTTACAAAACAAACAAAAACACTCACAATAACAAATCCAGTATATTTAATGGTACATAGATATGGTCTTTAAATAGGTACATACATAAATGTAGGTGCTATAAAACTTAAACTAAGTAACAGTAAAAAAAACTCAAATAATAACTTTTCTTGCCTTTGTTTCCGCAAATTTATTAATTAAATCATCCATTTCTTACGATGATTTTAATTTTTTTAGCTTTTAAACTTCTATGGACATGATCGCTATGTCCGACAACCGTTCTTGTCCCATAAAAGTTCTTTTATATTTTTTTACTATTTTAAGTTTAGAGAATGTTCTCTCAGCTGTTGCTGACGTTTTGTTACCGGAAGCATAAAAAATAAAGGGCATGTCGTTGTCGTTATTACTTCCGGAAAACTGGATGCAAGGCTATTGTTTTGAATTAGCAATAACTCTTTGAGTTCTTTAGGTGCCTGGATTTTTTGATTTCAAACAGGATTTTAAAGCAATTAGTTGTTCAAAAACATCAACTGCCAGGTCCTCATTGTATTAAGCAACCAGTTTTCCTGCTTCCTTATCAATGTTTCATTTGAAAAGGAAAAATGTTTTCCTGGTTGTAAGACTTCAAATAAATTACTAAGATCATAGAGCCTCTGAAATATTTGTTCAGTTTGATAAATCAATAAATCTAAGCAGCAACAGTAAACATTGACTTTGAAGTAAGAGTCCGGGTCTGATATTCTCTCATCTTCAGATAATTCGTCAAAAAAGCGTTTCGTTATTTTCCTTCTTTTATTTTTAAAAACAGTTTCTACCCCCCCCCCCCTCTTTTCCTAGATCGAATGATTTCTACTTCTTTGGGCGCGTTGAGAGTGAAATTTCGAGGTTGAATTTTTGTGAAACCAAAAAATGTAACGCCACATGTGCAACGCTGACATCGTTGATTAGCTAAGTTGTGGGAGGTAGGGTAAAAGTAAAAATTTGTATTGATAGGCTAATATATTTAATGTGCAATAAGTTCTTCTATGTCTTTTTTCTAATTTCTTAATTTAGAATGCTGGATTTTTTTTTTTGGTAAATAGATAATGAAATCTTACTAGTTTAAAATTTCTATCTATCTCCTACTGGTATGTAGATATAAATTATTTTAAACATTTTATATCCAAATAGACTTATTTCAAAAAATTGAATTAAATCAGGAGAGTCCGCTAAAAGTTTGAATTATATCTGGTTGCCAAATCAATGAAACAAAATTAAAGTTGGCATATACAAATTTTTGATTTTACAGAGATTTTGAGTGTAGGAATTTTGGGAAATAGTCGGAAAACCTACTCAAATAAACTGATTTATATTTTTTAAATTTTCACCCTTTTTACTTTAAATTTTCACCATTATTATTTAATTTTCAAGTTTACAACCCCAACCCATCGATTATTTTGATATAGAACACATAGCTGCGTCTTAGTCATGTAAGCTTAATATCCCTATACATATCGAGATTTTTGGATCGCCAAAGAAGTCTCACTTCTGTCACGAGTACTGAGTTACACGCGCGCTTAGTAAACTACTTGCTTTTTGTAAATAATTGTCTTCATGCTCTAAAGCTTTTGACACAGGGTTAATGATTTCGAATAAACAAGAAAAAAATGACCCCAATACAATGAATTCGCTGCTCTCTAAAATGTTAATTATATTTTTTGCTTTTATCAGGTTCATCTTTTTTTTTGAAACTAATTAAGTTGGTGAAATGCTTTCATTATTAATGAATAATTTTTCCGTACAGCGAATAAATGTCATTTCTTGATGACCATCTAGTAGGGCAAACCCTTTTTAAGTGTAATTTTATATTCCTCAGATGACTCGTTATTCAACATTGATCACCATTTTATGCTATTCCAAAAAAAGTATATATTTTTTCCAAATTGTCAGAAAAATTTGACACTTCTCAACGACTAGTGCAGTGCATCGTAGTCTGTAGATTCGTGTACCTATGAGAATTTCATGAAGAAAATTTTCACTTGCGTTGCCTTAAGTAGGTAGGTATATGAAAAAAAAAGAAAACAAATTTTTTGTATATGGTTTAGCAAAAAATACCTACCAAGAAAAGAAATTTTGTATTTATTAATTTTTTTCAAATGTATTTCAGTTTCTTAAAAACATATCTCGGTTCTGGGGCCCCTGTATCTCTGATACCGCGGTCGCTACGCCCCTGTTCGAAATTCTCTTTTCAAAATTCTCCGGTTCACATAATTCGGGTTTTCCAAAATTCTGCAATAAATTACAGATAATGTTTCTTATTTCTTTTATTATTTGCTGAATTGTATAAAACCAAATTTTGTTGAACATAATTTCGCCACTCTTTTCTTCAAGCATATACCCGAATGACTTTGTTGAATCTTAAAATGGAAATATTAGTTTTGAATACGTTCCCACAGTGCAATATCCTGAACGTTTCACAAAAGACGTTAATACATCTGCCTGAATTTTCATCTCAAACGCCAAACAAGTTTCGGTAGTATTTTTTTTTTTCACAAGGTTTAGGTTAGTGCGTGACAGCTAAAGGTCTGGGTCTGGCATCGTCCAGCAAAAAAAAAAAGTAAAACGTTTTTTTTTCAGGGTTACTGCCTTTTGCGAGGAATTGACAAATCCTCCAAAAGCATCAATTGTCATGAATAAGTTCTTGTCTGGCCATTCGGATTCGGCATACAATTGTAGGTTTCTTCCATTCCTGTCGACACGCGCACACAGAAATGGTTGTGAGTTGTTAGCCACTAGGCCCTGGTTCTTCACGAGCCGTTGCACCACCCCGTTGATTTATTTATTTATTTGGGGTATAGTCCGTCACTTTTCACTTCCCCTCCGAAAAGCAAACTTTTAAAATAGATATTTTGATGGACTCCTCTTATTTTTGTTTTTCATAAGAAAAAAAATAAAATCGGGTGGCACAACGGCTCATGAAGAACCAGGGCCTAGTGACTAACAACTCGCAACCATTCCTGTGTGCGCCTGTCGACAGGAATGGAAGGGACCAACAATTTTATGCCGAATCCGAACGGCTAGACGAGAAGCACTTATTCGTGACAAGTGATACTCTTGGAGGATTTGTCAATTCCTCGCAAGAGGCAGTAGCCCTGAAAAAAACTTTTTAGTTTTTAGGTGAACGAGGCCGGGAAGCGAACCCAGACCTCCAGCGTGACAGTCGAACGCACTTACCATTACGCCACCGGCTACTACTTCATAAGAAATGGAATATTTATACCAAGTTTCATCAACGTGCCATTATTTTGAAGGGTGGTCGGCAATATATACCTATCGTACTGAAATTATAGTCACACCTACATAAAAATGACTATAACTTTTTTCCGGTTGTCGTATCGTCTTAGTTTAAATGCCATTAGATTCACCATTAAAAAGTACCTTGAAATCATGTGCCATATGCATAGATTGTGCCAAAGTCAGTTTTTCCTTTTGCACATACTACTCCCCCCCTCTACCCCTCAAAAAAACAACCTTCCCTACAAGTTAAATATCTTGTAAGGTAGGTAGTTTTTTAAGGGGTATATAGACTCTTTTGATTCTCCATTCTTATGGTAAAAGTAAAGTTTTCATCAAATTTCATGAAGGTAGGAAATTTTGTGTTTTATATGTCCTATTTTACCTGTACTATTAATTTTGCTGTCATTAGATTCAGAATTGAAAAAAAACCTAAATTTATGTATCATGTGTTCAAATTGTATCAATATAAAGTTTTAATTTCGATAAGTTTATACCTCCCCCTTCCAAAAAACACCCGTGGAACAGAGATATTCTAATGGACTCTTTTGATTCTTGATTCTTATCCGACGTTTTCACCAAGTTTCAAAAATGTAAAATTTTTTTCCACATGTACCTACATATGGATAATTTTTTAGCCGGATTCTTCTTAGTTTTATGAGAAAACTGGTTCATTTATTTTTTAATATCTTAAAGTGAAAGTCCTAGAACCATCCGTTTTTCAGTGTTTCACTACAAATTGATAAGAGTATTGAATTTCGGAAACAAAAACAGTACTTAATGACGTGAAATCTAGCAAACAAAATATTTTGAAACTGTTTTTGTTTTTTTTTTTTTATTTAAGTTTGTGTTTGAACATTAATATTTCAAAAAACTGTTCATTAAAAGAACCTTTGTTTTTTAATATTTTGTTTTCTGTTTTAATTCATTTTTTTTTAGAAAATTGCCCCTCCCACTTAAAAGCCGCCAAAAGGAACTGCAATATTTGTATATCTTTTATATGTCTTAACACACCTTTTGACTCATATCATTTTTTTTTGGTTCACTTTCACACCCCAAAATTTGCTGTGGGCTCTTAGACTAAAACAGAACTGCCTACAGTGAGGTCAAGAAGAGGAAGACGAATACAAAAAGACTTTAAAGATCTCGGAGGATAAAATATCAAACGTATATTTTGATTTAATCTAGAGTTATCGCACAAAACTACGGGTTTAACTTTAATCTAGCACTGAAGAACAACAACATGAAAACTATAATGTGACAGATTATGCTGAGGAAAAAGTAGAACAAGAGCGTTTATGTTTCGTATTACGGGCCTAAGTAGTTCAAATAACATTGCATTTATTCAGTTTGCAAATATTTTTTCTTTGTAACCCCTTCACAAAATCCTTTTTTAAATACTCTTGATTTTTTATAATTTATATAACGATCTGATATTTTTTTGAACCACCCATTACTATGTAATTTATTTCCCATGTTTAGCCACACTATACTTAAACCTTCACCAAGAGCAAGTTTCTAAGAGCTAGTCGTGAATTTTTTGTAATTAATTTTAATCAAAATTTACACCCAGAAACTACCCCACCGCTCACAATAACTTACAAAAAAAAAAAAAAAAACTTTTTTACCCAAAAGAAAAGGAACCAAACCATCATCAAATAAAAAATCGATTAAGCTGCTCAAAACGTTACCAAACAATCCAAACATAAACTTTGACCGACACATCCGAAAGTTGTTTATTTATCCTGCAGCACACAAAGAAGTAAGGTCCCTCTACCATCATACTCATTCAAAGTGGTGGCGCCAAAATTCAAAATAATTAATGCTCCCTGGGAGCACTCAAACCAAAACCCAATCGATTTCATATTCCAGCCCCTAAAATTTAGAAACCGATTGAAACATATCGAAAGCATAAATTTCTCATTTTTGGCCTCCAATTAAAGTTTCTTCTTACATAATCGTATATAAAATAATACACCCCAACACCCCGGTATGCGCCACTGACGAACAGTGGAATAGTTTGTGTGGCAGAGTTGGAATTTATTCAAACAAATATTTGCAAAATTAAAATACCTTACTAAAATTACAAGTTTTTAAATGATAACACTGGTATGTGCTTTTATCAATATTTGGTAAGACCTTTGTATATGAAGTGCTATTCATATAAGCTGCGAACTGTGTCTGCGAATAATTCTTTTAAAGCTATTTCTGAAGCAAATATAAACTTATTCTTATTTTAGTTGTTTAACAAATGGAATAAATGATCATATTTAAAAATTTAAATAGAAAATATTGCGTTAAACTAGTTAAAATTAAAAAAAACACATTTTAACATTTCTACGCGACCAACAACTGCCCCCTGCGAACTACTGTCAAATGAAAATTCACAGTCCACAAATACAAGACACATTCCACAAAGCTGCGATCAAATAATTCTGTCGAATTTTACCTCAAAAATAAACTGTCTGCTGTTGCTCGTGTTTGGTTTGGTTGCTAAAAAAAATGAGTGACTCCACAGAAAAAAGGGTAAAATTATTTGCAAATAATTAAATATCTTTGTTTATTGCTTTCTAAAAACAGACAACTAATTTTTTTATTATTTGAAACTTCACTTTTTTATGACAGTTCGCAGCTCTCTGCGACCACTCATATGAATGAAATGTCAAATTCTGCGACGCAGGTCGCGGCATCATATGAATGATACATAAAACCTATAGTAGTATCATCATAAGCTAGCTTTTCGTTACGCCATGCGGATCCATTAGCGGCACTAGCGTTCTTTTTGATTTGACATACCAGCTAGAAAAGCTATTTGTGGAAGCACCAGGCGTCATCGCCGGCACACATTTTCTTTTATTTTATTATTTCCATGACAAACTTTCTTACTAATTTTTTTTAGACTTAGGTCACATCGTATATACAAAGATTTATGTCAAATATTGATTTGATTTTATTCCAGGTGTGTAGCTAGTTTGTCCTATAGTGTTCTATCAAGCCACAACACCGCCTGAACAGCCAAAACAATCTAAACAAAGTTCCATAGTCCTCGTGTTGATGTTAATAATTTATCGAATCATAAATAAAATACGTCGATGAGGTGCAGAAGGAGGACGCGACTCCGGTCTTGGTCTATTTGCCTCTTACTCCGCTTGCACTTTGCCATCAGCATCAGCAGTGCGTCCAGGCAAATATAGCTTTGCATGAATTGTTTTGAATGTTTAGAATAAATTCCGAACACGATTGAGGAATTAATTATTTTTTGGCCGCTGGCAATTAGTGTGACGTGGTGGGGAGTCATTAGACAGGTGTTTACGTGTCCCGCTTTTGCTTTGAATTTCGATTGTTGCTTATGGTGTATTATTGGACACTAAGAGTCGCGTCACTGGAGTCGTTGTTTTTGAGCACAATGCGTGTTGTTTGTTCTATGTGTGTTTTTCTCCCCAATGTTACTCTGGATATTTTGTTGGAGGTTGAAAAAACAGCAAAAAAAAAAAAAAACACCAACACCCACTGGAATCGTATTTGCGGTGAGATTAATTCACTCAAAGTGCATACATGATCAAAGTGGTTTCATTGCGCGCACCTATTTTCGGGACTGCCTGGCGCTGTGATGAGATCTCAATTGCCAACTTTTTGTAAAAAGATTGAGGAAGGCTTCGGGCTGTTGATTGTTGTCTCATGATGGTGATGATGCTACATCAAGCGGCCAAAACCAGATGATCAAAATCATCATTTTTCTTCATGTTGTGAATGCGCGCCAAACTGGGCCGGGACTTATTATTATTATTTATTTCTCAATCGATAGGCGATGCAAATTTTCAATCAACGATCTTAAGAAAAACTTAAAAGTATCATGCCGCCGGCATGGCAGCATCATGATGCTTTTTAGCGATTTCTGGTGAACGCGACTATATCTATACATAAGTTGATGATGGTGTAAGGCAAATAGCTCACCATTAAGTGATTGTTGTCGGACCTCGTCATTAACGACACGGCGGCAAAAGGAAGAGTTATTACCACGCTTTGAGTGAACGAGCCGCTTAAAGAGCTGTTGGGGTTATGGAATATTTCAATTTGGCTGACAGGCGTGAGTGGGATATGAAACTCATCATAGCAATATGATCGGGGCATTATGTATTTTTAAGTGATTCGTGACACGCGATTTTGTTTATATAAATGAATTAAAAATACCTGTTTTGTACAACTTTTTGATCAACAATTAGGTACTTACCTAAATAATTTTCAACTTTTAAATCCAAGGCTATATGGAAACCATCGAACAATATTGATTTTACCAGTCCCGTCCACAGAAATTGTAGAGGGGGAAAGGGTTGGGTGTTCCATTTTGAATAAATTCTGCTTTTTTCCCACACCAGTGGCATCAGTACTAACGATTCGGGTAGACTCGGATCCATTGATTACACGTATTTTGACAGTTCGTCGGCAATTTCATTCCCATATACATATGTCTCGGTGTCCTGGGGCCACTGATCTCTATAATACTGTATTATAGAGATCAGTGCCTCGGACCCATATCGTAGGGTAACTGTGTTTGTTGCGCTAAGTAATCTCAACTCACTATACGACATAACAATCCACCACAAATGAGGATATGGCTTTAATTGCCGTCTGACTGTCAATGAAAGTGTCAATAATCTTGTTAACTAGTTCGCATATGGCAAGATATTTTGCGGCCTGGCAGACTGCAAATAACTCCGCTTGAAAGACACTGTAAAAGTTCGGAAGCTTTATTGGTCTATTTAACGGTGGGTTTTCGGCAAAGATGCCTGACCCTAAAAAATCGTCCGTCTTGGAACCGTCTGTAAAAACCAATACATGATTTGTATTTATGACTCGGTTTACCCTCCATAAATCCCTCGCAGGAATATCTATTAGGGTCACCGGATTCAAATCATTGTGTGATGTCATATAGTGTGTTTGAATGTCTATTTCAGTAAAATTCATAATCGTTCTATGACCAAAGAGCAGAGGCCCCTTTTCCAATAATTGCACTGTCTAAGTCGCAAAGAAATATTGTCCGCAATTTCTCTTGTAATAATATCAATGGAGGCATACGGAAGAAAAGTTTCTAGGGCTGCCGTCGCGTGCGTGCGTCGGTCGGTTTGGTTTGGTGGTACCTATACTAGTTATGCTAGTCTTTGAATCTTAGTCATGGTTTTGAGATTGGTTGTATACTAGAAGTATATATAATCCTATTGAAGCTTTCTTCTCTCTTTCTTTGATGTATTCTTTTCAATTTAGTTAACGATCAATTACCAGACCAAGATATCTTGCCGTACCTTTGACATGCAATGGTGGCCCATTTATGGTGGGATGTTTTAAGTTTGGAAAGTTTCCTTTTCTCGCAAATAAAACCAGATCTGGCTTGAGTGGGTTGGCATTAAGTCCGCAGCTTTCGACCCGATTTCTGAGCTCGTCAAGAGATGTTTGCAGGAGCTCACAAAATACGGGGGCCAAATCACGATGTCATCAGCGTACGCAACGACTTTGACACCAATTACATCCCTATTCTGCACAATTTTTTTGTGAGGTTGTTTTTGTGAGGTTTTTTTATAAGGCGGTCACAATTTCGTATTCTGTGAAAGCCCTTATAAGAAACCTCACAAGAAGAACGTGAGTTGTGATCTACCAAGGAGCAGAGTTCACCACAACTTATGACGTTATTGTGACTTGTGAGGATTCAGTGATGTTGCCAATTTAAGGCTTTGAACAGTGAGGTTTCCAGTTTAAGGTTGTTGAGTCCGTTTAACCAAAAACTAGTTGACGACTAGAAGCCAAAGCAGTGGTGATAAGACTACCCCTGCTGGCTCAACAGATTTGCCCCTCATATATGCATGTTGGCCCTGTGAGAGAACACTATCATGTACTTTTAGGTGAATGTACGTTTCTATTAGTCTTCTAATGCCTTGACAAGAAAGGAAGATAGCATTATTGACCTGAATTTTTTCAGCTCAATGTGGCTGGGCTTGCCAGCTTTTGGTATGAAAATGATATTGACTGCTCTCCAACTAGAGGGAATGTAGAGGTGGAGTTAAAACACTCCCTTTAAATTTCCACTATAGAACTGCAACAATTATGACTGTAAAGCTTTGGAGCATAATTGGAATAAGCATGAATCTGTCCAGGTTTTATTCGGTCCTTATAAGAAGCCTGTGGAGGAATTTGGACCTTTGATATTCAATAGAAGCTAGACCATTCAGACAACCTTCAGACATTGTCGATCGGAGGTAAGTTTTGCTATGGTGCGGCGCAGTATTTAAAAGGACCGTGTTTTGACAACCGCAACAAATCAATGAACAAACGAGAAAGGTAAGCATCCTTTTGTCCTGAAGGAACTCTTTTAGAATTCTTTAAACAAGCTTATAAAAATATAAACTGGGCAGAGCGATGCGGTTTGGGCTTCAACCCTCACAAAACCGAACTTGTCCTCTTTTCTAGGAAATATAAAATTCCTAATATAGATCCTCCCACTATTAAAGGTATTCCATTAACATTCTCTGACGAAGCAAAATATCTGTTTCTTATTTTAGATAAAAAGTTAATCTGGAAACCTAATATACAAGAAAGAGTCAATAAGGCCACTGAAGCCCTTTTCTCCTGCAAAAAAGCTATTGGGAATAAATGGGATCTACAACCCCGCATTACTCACTGGCTTTACATATCAGTAATAAGACCAATTCTCACCTATGGGGTGGCAGTATGGTGGACCGCTTTGGATAAAGCGATTAACCGCGATAAACTAAGTAAAGTCCAAAGATCAGCTTCTATGTGCATAAGTGGAGCACTTCGCTCTACTCCCTCCGCTGCACTGGACACTCTTCTCTATCTAACACCTCTAGATATATTCAGTAAGCAAACGTCAGCATGTACGGCAATCCGTCTTAAAGCCTCCTCACAGTGGATCAATAATGATATAGGCCACTCATATATTCTGAACTCACACGGTTGACTCCCAGGTATCATTGACTACACCATCCAATTCCGCTTCGACAAGAACTTTCAAGTTGTCATACCTTCCCGATCCACATGGGAGGATGTGACATTCTTGGAAGACGAATCGATTCACTTTTATACGGAAGGTTCAAAAACCGATGATGGGGTTGGTGGAGGCGTGTACTCAGACAGACTAAATCTTAGTCTCTCATTTCGTCTTCCTGACCATTGTAGCGTGTTCCAGGCGGAACTTTTGGCGATCAAGGAAGTTTTATCGTGGCTCAAAGAAAACGTGGTATCGACCTCGGATATCCGTATCTTCTCAGATAGCCAAGCTGCTTTAAAATCTCTGGACTCTGTCTCTACAAACTCTAAAACGGCCATAAACTGTCGCTCATCTCTTACAGAGCTGGCACAACAGTTCAATATTCACCTTTGTTGGGTGCCAGGCCATAGGGACATTCTGGGAAATTGCAAGGCTGACGAACTCGCCAAAAGTGGAACAACACTACGTATTTTACCAGACAAGGTAGATATAGGTAAACCTATCGCTACTTGCAAACTTTTGCTGAAGCAAGATGCTATAAGGAGAACAAGCCTGAGGTGGAATAACATCACCACTTGCCTGGCAACTAAAAAAATCTGGCCAGTGTTGAACACAAGGCGCTCTAAGTGTTTCCTATCTTTTAGCAGATTGCAGATCAGCTCCAAAATTGGTGTCATTACTGGACACTGCCTCATAGGAAATCACGCAATGCGGCTTGGAGTATTCGCAAATGATTTTTGTAGAAGCTGTATGGATGAAGAGGAAGAAGAATCTATTCCTCATCTTCTCAGTACATGTCCCGCCCTATCTCAAAGACGTAAACTCCATCTTGGGGATTTCTTCTTCGATGATCCAACAGACCTAGCAAGCTCGGACATTAACAGTCTCATGCGCTTTGTAAAAAGCTCCAATTGGTTTTAGCGAGTGAGGAGAAAATCTTAGATTCATCTGGTATCACAATGGACCAATTGATGTGTGTCGGCTTCTTTGCTGGCAGCCACTATAACCTAACCTAAAGTATTTGATGGACATTTATAAATGAATCTTCATTGCAAATGTCGAGTGCTTCAAGTGTATTTTCATATCCTGCCCGGAGCTCTATATGATGGTGATAGCCGAACTCAGAATCTCTGGAAAAATTCCAGTTGTGCAGCGTGACATGAGAAAAAAGATGAAGCAATGTATAACTTTAGGGTAATAGTACTTCCGAATTGTTTCAAACATGCACCTCACCCTCGCCTTGTAACAATATCTGCTATAATGTTATGAATTTTTCAACAGTTAGTGCGCAGGGCTAGAGGAAAGAAAGAAGAAAATATCTTCAATAATCCCATTCAGCTACGAAGTTGGGTTTGTGAGGAATATATTGACACCATTTGCCATTCCTTATCTGTTGTTACCCGGCCATTCAATTCATGTTGATAAAAGAACATATGGAACTTATAGTCCAGTCGAATCGTCATTTGACCTTGCGTTGATCGGCACTTTGTTCATGAATCGAGCTTAACCCTAGATTTGCACCACCTGACAACTTTTTTTTACCAAAGTTTATTCGTAAAAACGTTCTTTTTGATTTTTTTTTGATTTTTGCAAATATCTCGGCTCCAGTACATTGCACAGTAAAAAAATTTAAAGCGTATTGTTTGTAATAAAATTATATAGCATTTGATGTTAAGTTTTTTTTGTTTAAACAAATAAGTAAAAAGTTACCGTTAGTTTTGTTAATTTTCTTTTGGTTTTAGACGGTTTTTCATTATTATTTTGAAAAAAGCTTATATTTTGGTTAGTTTTTTATTTGATTTTTTGACTAGCTGTTTCTATTCCCTACAATTTAAAAAATAATGAGCTCTTAACTCAAAACGGGAGCCGAGAAATCTATGAATGACAATGAACACAGCCAAGTCGGAGCCCCCAAAAAAGACATTTTCAGTTTTTTACGAATATTTTGGCTCCAGTATATCGCAAAGGAAAAAATGAAAAAAAATTATTACTGATAAGAATATCACCTATTGTTTAAAGACATAAATATATTTTTTTCTAAACAAATAAATCAAAATTAACAGCTAGTTTTAGTCAGTTTTGTTGAGTTTTTTTGTTGGTCAAATACTTTTGAGTTATAATTTTGATAAAGGCTTGTGAACCGGTTTAATTATTAATTGATTTTTAGTCCTTTTAATTTCTTAAAATTAAAAAAAAATAGCTCCCCTCGACAAACTAGAGCCGAGCAACGAATGAATGAATAAAGGAAAGTCATACAAAAAAACATTTTCTGTATGATAAATAAACAAGTTACAGACTGACTGAAGAGCCCACTGTTATACCTTGGGCGAAACACAATAATTTCTGGAGTTGAGGTCACTTGTACTTTTTAATTGAAAGTTACAGTTTATTTAAATTATTATATTTGAGTGTACTTTTGTTTGTTATTATTTCGAAAAAAGGATAACGTAACGGTTAATTTTTATATTTTTGTATTCCTCTTGATTCCCTATTAATGAATGATGTGGCAAGTCAATGCACCCTCACTCTTTTCCTCAGCGAGGTAGAGTACCTATCTGGCGCATGTTTGTTTATCCCTTGATCGTTTGGGGCATTTGGTTTTCGCTTTCGTTTTAGGTGTCTGGGGCGGCAAAATCAGCGACAAGAAATTAAAAAAAAATCCTTTATTCTTCAAATTAATTAATTAATTGAAATTAAATAATTAATTTAATTTCAAGAAGCAAGAAATGACTGAGGCTATTGATATCTAGTCAGTTATATAAGACTTAGCTGTAATTAAAAGCAGGAGACTTCAGATGTAAAGAAGTTCTCTTTTATTAAAATATATTTTTAAAAAATTAATTAAATAGGTTCCTACACACAAAGACACCTTTTTAAACTTAATTTCTTTTTCTTTTACATCAAAATTCTTTATTTAATTTATTTATTTTATTTAAAAATATATTTATTTAATTTTATTTATTTATTTAACTCAGAAAAACAGTAATGAAAGAAAATATAAAATTCAATGGAAACAATTACTAAAAATAAAATAAATTAGAAAAATGTGGTATTCTGTCTCTTTTAGAATTTCAATTTAAATATTATTCAATTTATTATGAAGTAGCGTTGTTTCGCTATTTTTTAAAGTGGGTCGTTTATAGGAAACTGATCAATAAATGTATGTGCCAAATAAATTACATGTTCTCAAAAAATGCAGGATATAAATTTCTCGCTCTCGAAAATTTAAAAGGTTAAAAGGTGTTATACAATTCAATTAAAAGACGATGATGTTAAAATTTAAGGTTGCACTTGGCCTTTCAACTAATTGATGTATTGAAAAAAAGCTAATTAATATAATTTGTTTTAAAATGTGTTTATTGGCTGCTCTTCCATGCAAATGGTTCAAGATAATTCTTTATTATGTACCTGTTTATGTAGCAACTTTGCATCCGTGGTAATGGAATCACTTTATTACGATTTGTTTCATATTTTATCATTAATTTCTTTTTTTATTCAATCAAATACACATTAATATCATTTTCTTGCCATGGTAGGTAGTTAGTTACTGCTTTTTTAAAGCTGGACAAAATTCAAGGGGGCGGCAAAAATTGGGTCTGCCCCGGGCGGCAAAAACCCACGCTACGCCATCGCCACTGCGATCGAGGATTAGAAACCAATAAAAGGATTTTGAAGTGGGTTAGGCCTGCAGGGGATACCACGATAAAAAAAACGCGCCAGATACTCTACCTCTTAGGTGGTGAGGAAAAGAGTGTGGGTGCATTGACTTGCCACATCCATTCATTAATAAGGAAACAAGAGGAATACAAAAATATAAAAATTACCCGTAACGTAATTCTTTTTTTGAAATAATAACAAACAAAAGTACATTGAAATATAATAATTTAAATAAACTGTAACTTGATTATTTATCATACAGAAAAGGTTTTTTTTGTATGACTTGCCTTTATTCATTCATTTATTGCTCGGCTCTAGTTTGTCGTAGAGAGCTATTTTTTTTTAATTTTAAGAAATTAAAAGGACTAAAAATCAATTATTAATTAAACCGGTTCAAAAGCCTTTATCAAAATTATAACTCAAAAGTATTTGACCAACAAAAAAAAAAAACTAGCTGTTAATTTTTATTTATTTGTTTAAAAAAAAAATATTTATTTCTATAAACAATAGCTAATATTCTTATCAGTAATAATTTTTTTCATTTTTTCCTTTGCGTTATACTGGAGCCAAAATATTCGTAAAAAACTGAAAATGTCTTTTTTGGGGGCTCCGACTTGTCTGTGTTTATTGTCATTCATAGATTTCTCGGCTCCCGTTTGGAGTTAAGAGCTCATTGTTTTTATTTTTAATTGTAGGGAATAGAAACAGCTAGACAAAAAAATAACCAAAATATAAGCTTTTTTCAAAATAATAATGAAAAAACGTCTAAAAACCAAAAGAAAATTACTAAAACTAACAGTAACTTTTAACATATTTGTTTAAACAAAAAAAAATTTAATATCAAATGCTAAATAATTTTATTACAAACACTACGTATTAAAATGTTTTACTGTGCAATGGTCTGGAGCCGTCATATTTGCAAAAATCGAAAAAAAGTCAAAAAGTTCGTTTTTACGAATAACTTTGTTAAAAAAAGTTGTCAGGTGGTGCAAATCTAGGGTTAAGCTTTTCTTGTAAGCCCTTATCAATTCATTAAAAAAAAAAAACAGACCCTGTCGATCAACACAAGGTCAAGCCCTTTTTTACGACGCGACCGACGGACGTGACGCACGGTTCGACTGGACTATTATTAGTCTTCAAGTTAACAAGAATAATATCAAGTTAAGCTTTAAATAAACAAGCCTGATATCCACTTGGTAGGGCAAAACGCCACTACTAATAGCAGAATCTTCAAAGTTGCTAGTTCTTCAAAACTACTTAGACATTTTTTTCCGAAAGTGGTAACGCTGATTAGAGCATGAACACAATCCAACGTTCCCCATTTTATTTCTTCACAGTAGTGGCACGCGAACTTGTGTTTGATGAACCTTTCTGATAAAAAAAAATAAATCGGGTGGCACAACAGCTCATGAAGAACCAGGGCCTAGTGACTAACAACTCGCAACCATTCCTGTGTGCGCCTTTCGACAAGAATGGAAGGGACCTACAATTTTATGCCGAATCCGAACGGCTGACGAAAAGCACTTATTCGTGACAAGTGATACTCTTGGAGGATTTGTCAATTCCTCGCAAGAGGCCCTGAAAAAAAACTTTTTAGTTTTTTAGGTGGACGAGGCTGGGAAGCGATCCCAGACCTCCAGCGTGACAGTCGAACGCACTAACCATTACGCTACGGGCTACTGAACCTTTCTGATTCTACTTATTATTTGAGACAAGAGGATTTGTCAATAAAAAAAAAAGTTTGGCAACATTGAACACAGTGCTTAGACAGGAAATTTCAGACATTTCAGTGTACCACATTTATATTCAATTTATTATTATTAACTAAATACATATTTTTTTGAATCAAAAATGTATTTTCAATATTATAATAATTCTTATGGATAAACCTGTAGATATACCACTACCACTTTATTCATGATGATGCAAAAAAAAGAAGGAAAAAACTTACTTCGGCCTGCTTACGTTAGCAAGAAGCGCCTGATTCAACATTCCGACACTTTTAAAAATCTCCATCTAGTACTGGATCATAATCCCTTTAAAAAAAAACATAACATTCTTTTGAAACACATAACATCCCGTCCAGGATATCCTTTCCAAACTCATACTGCTTGCTGACTTACTCGGATAAAAGCAAAAGAAAAGCTTCCACCGCACCAGAAATTCAAATTCTGTCACTCATCGCACATAAATCCAGGACATTCAAAGTGGACCATCCCAGTTTGGCGTTATGCCATCATCAGATTACCTCATTCAATCTCCCATTGGATTTGAATTCAAGTCTCGTCGTCATCGTACTTTTGCATACTTACATATAATTTCCTGATGCGAGATTTGTATCTTGTCGACACAAATGAATTGTAAAATGACTCAGGATTTGCATTTGTACCATGCCACATGGTTGACTGGCGATTTGATGGTTTTAAAGGACCACCGCCATGCAGTGTCAGAAAATGAAAAGGCATCATGATGAAAGTTTTTGTGTGTGTGTGTGGTTTTTTTTTATTCTTTTGAGGCAGATATCCTAACGGAAGTGTCCGCCCACAAAATCGGAGATATATTTTTAATTTCCGTTCTTTACTTGGTGGCAATATGACAACGATGCAAGTTTGTACATCCAGAGACTTTTGGGTGCTAAGCCAACAAAAAATTAATATTTTGAATAGATTCAGTCAATCACTTTATCGGAATTTTGTTGGTCTTTTTGATTCGAAATGGTGGAGCGAGAACAAGGAGACATCGAGAAATGAACGAAATGTGTGGCCCAATTATTTTGCTATGTTGATATTCAATATTAATTTATCTAAGAAATTAATAGTAGCCATAATGAAGATAGAAAAGATCGACCTAGTTTTAAGAGTCATGATAGTCATGATTTATTTTTATTTAATTTATTTGATATTATTATGTTTCCTTAAAATGATGCTAGTATTTGTATGTAATGATATGATATACGGTTTTAATCATCAACGATAAACACAAGTGATGTTATTGCTGAATGTTAACATTTACCGCTGGCAAACTTTTTGGGAGCGGGTCAGAATTCTGGTTTTAAAATTCAGCTTTTCAAAATTATGCATATCGGTTTAAAAATTTAGCTTTTTTCGTTAATATTTTACAATATTCTGCTTATTTTTTTTTTTCAAGGAATGTTTGGTAACGATCTAACAGCAAACATAAAAACAATTGGTAAACCATAGTCTATAATGAAAAATGTAAGAACCACTTCTTACTCGCTTGAGAAACCAAATATGGCTTAAGTCTGTTTTCATTTTTAAAATTCTTTGTAGATAGATAGATATGTAGATAGATTCTTTATTTTTTTTCTTTCATCAGATTTATAAATTTTTATTCTACCATTTAAAATTTCATACAGAGTATTAACGGGCAAGTCACTTTCATAGAAACACAAACGTCGTAATTCTTTCAAGATTGGACATACTGCAACAAAATCGTAAATATCTTCTAATTCTCTTCTGTTGCACAGGTTACATATTTGCGGAAGATCTGGTCTATGAGGAATGAAATTAAGGTTGAGAATTTCAACTCTTGCTCGGAAAATCGTGATTATGACCTCCGATGAATATCTTATATTGAAATAGCTTTCTTCAGTAAACATATGCACCCTTATTCATAAAGAAAAAATAGGTATTTTAGCTCCAGTGTTTAGGAAAACTACAACATGGAATAAGAATGTTCCGGACTCAAATGGAGCAGTAAGCAACTGCATTTAGTTTGAGCCCAGAAAGTTCTTTTTCCATGGTGTATTTTTCCTAAACACGGGAGCTAAAATTATTTTTTTTTCTTTATGAATAAGGGTGATGATGATTAAGGTCTCTGTATACATTTTTTGAGGTCGATGAAGATGCTCTGGTAAGGTGTTGATTAAATAGTTTATCATCTAATTCTTGCAATGAAAAATTTTCCCCCACTCGTTAACGTTGCTTTTTATTAAAGACAGTGCATCATCTGATAATAAGGCCAGCTGGTACCATTCTCTGATAGGAGAGGCATGCATCTGCAGTAATCTTACCAATAGCAATTTATGGAGATTGGTGTCACTTCTCCTCAGCACCCTTATCAAGTAATCTGATCTAGCTTTAAGGTTTCGTATATACTCGTAGATAGGTGGTAATCCAGATTCCACATGTATCGCATACGTTGGCGTTGAGTTTGGTAGTCGGAAAACACGTTTGAAGAAAATTCGATGAACTGCTTCAAATTCTTCGAAATGTTTAACTCCGAAAGCTTGTACTCCATAGCACATGCAGGTGTTGACAGTTGCATTAAACACTTGATACTTGGACAAATGGTAAATATGTTGGTTCGCGGACAATTTTGGCCACATTATGTTGAGTGCCAACTTGGCTTCCCTGATTTTTTCCTTCACCTGCCTTCCAAGGTTTGTAAGTTAAAAGCACTCCTAAATACTTAAATTCACGCACAGTTTCAATTCGCTCGTTCCTGAGTCGCCAGGTTTCTTCCGGTTTTGTTCTTCCTTGTCTGCTCTGAAAAACCATAGCCTTCGTTTTTTGGTAGTTTATTTGAAGATCCCATGCTTCACAATAGGACTGTAGATTGTGGATTTGGAGTTGAAGTGAAAACGGTTGTCTGCAAGCAGGACCAGGTCATCAGCGTAGAGAAGCACCTTAATAAGATTTTCCGCAAAGATTATGCCACGAGGAAGAATATCACAGGTATCATCAATGAATAATGCAAACAATAAAGGACTTAGAATGCATCCTTGGGGGACACCTCTGCAGAAGTTGAAAACCACTCGGACAAATTGGACACGTCCCAAACTGTTGCACTAGATGTCGTCAAAAAATTGAGATAGAGCATCAAAAACTTACGAGATACTACTCCAAGTGATGCCAATTTGTAAATGTAAGCTTGTCTGTTCACTCAAAACGTCAAACGCAGCTTTGAAATCAACAAAGCATACGTTTAGTTTCTTCTTTTGTTCCATTCGATATCTTGAAATGTTTATCAGGGCAATATTGTGATCTTCTGTGGCAAATCCAGAACGAAAACCAGCATGAAATATACTGAGACGATTAGTACTTTCAATCCAGTTAGAAAGTCTTCCTCAGTGAATTGAGAATAGAAATTCCCCAATTGTTCTCAACTTGATTCGGATCTCCTTTTTTGTATATTGCAAAAATAAGGGCTTCCGTTAAACTAGACGAAACACAGACACAGGCACTATCGTTAACCCGGTTAAAAAACTCAAAAGGTATAGACTTTGAGTTGGTCATTGCAGTTTTTGAAAAATTCAACTGGGATACCGTCACTTCCTGGGGCTTTGTTGTTTTACATTTGCTTGATAGTTTTTTTCCAATTCACTTAAAACTACGGGTGCATTCAGTTCCGAAACCTTCGTGTCCTGTAGTGCGAAGCTGTAGACATGAAGATTCTCTTGAGCCGACAATAGAGTTTTAAAATGAGCTGCTAGAGTCTGAGCTTCAAGAGAAAACTTCATACCTTGTTGCCATCCTCCAAGTTCACGTACGTTGGCCCAGAAATCCTTAGAATTTTTATTGAGATGTAACTGCACATCAAGATTTCTAAGGTAAGCCGTTTTTTTTTTTGACGGAGCAAAGTTGTTTAAAATCCTTGTTAGCACGCAGGTACAGGTTTTTAAAAGCAGTAGCATTCGTGGATCCAAATAGTTTTAAATACTTGAACGAAAGCTTGCGGAGCTTGCTACAGTCCTTATCAACCCGTTTGCATTTAGGAATGATAGTGGAATATGTACTGTTAACTGCTGGTGCCGAAGCGAAAATTACTCTCGAAATGTTTTCCTCTATCTCTTCCATTGTGCATGTTGATTGGTGAGGGAGTCGATTACAGTGGTGATCCAGTGGTGCTCTGTAACGAGGAGCATTGTTCTCAATCCATTTAAGTTTACGGAAATTGTTTGGGTTCTTTGACTGCACTGAAGTTCCATGAAGACACCTTCACCTTCTTTTAAGCCCGTTGCATGTTTGTTTTGCTAGATCAACAGCATTGGTTTCTCTGTCTAGAGGAAGGTGTACCACCAGACAGTTTTCGTTGTACTTACGCGATATCATTTCGAGTTGAGACTCCAAAAGAATGTAAAATTCTTTGTACATATTTGTTTATCTATATATATAAAAGAGAAATGTCGTCCGTGTGTGCGCGCATAACTGGAGAACGGATAGTTCGATTTTAACGATTTTAGACTTGCTGAATTCGTATTGACCCAAGGAAGGACATAGGGCACTGTAGAAAAATCCAGAAAAATTTTCAAGAAAATTGGAATTCAGGGATCATTCTCTTTTTAATGCATATCTCGAGAACGGTTACTTTGATTTTGACGATTTAGGGCTTGATAAATTCGTATTAGTTCAAGGAAGGGCATTGGACACTGGAGGAAAATCCCGGAAAATTTCCAGGAAAATTGGAAAACATGGAACATCTAGTTTTTAATGCATAACTCGAGAACGGTTACTTTGATTTTGACGATTTAGGGCTTGTATTCGGCCCTCTCTGGGCTCGAATTGGCCCCGGGAAGGGCCTGAGAACATCGGTTTTATTGCAATACGTTGAGAAATTGCAATTGAAAACAAATAAGCGAGTCGCTTTATGAAATTACCAGTTCGCTGCAGATTTCTCCAGTCAATTTATTGACGATGGGCAATGGCGTGATACCAGTGGACTTTGTCACCGGCCTTATTGAATTTCCAGTTTCCACCGAATATTTGCTACTTTACAACACCGCCGGAAGAGCTCATCCCAATGTTTTTCCGAATTTCACTCAAAATTATGTTAACCATGATTGGCTGGGTTCACGCGCGATTTTGGTTGCCAAAAACAAGAATGTCGATCATTTGAACTTTGTCATTTAAAGTCAAATCGTCGGTGAGTTAATTTATTCAAATCCGTGGACTCCGTGATGGATGAAAACGAAGCCACCAACTATCCCACGGAATTTTTGAATTCTTTGGATGTTCCGGGCTTTTCACCACACAATTTAAAATTGAAAATCGGCTCAGTTATAATTTTGCTGCGCAACCTCAATGCACCAAAACATTGTTTGAAAAAACGCGTTTGATTGTGAAGTGCATCAAATCAAATCTTATATTCAAGCCACGATTTCGAGGGAAAAATTTAAAGTCGAAGATGTTCTCATTCCACGGATTCCGCTTATTCTGAACGATTTGCCATTCGTATTTAAGCGTCTTCAATTTCCAGTGCGTCCCGCTTTTGCTATGCCAATTGACAATCAAGTCGTAAGGACAATCGCTGGATGTTTGTGGCATCAATCTTGAATTTCCATGTTTCTTACATGGTCAGATTTATGTGGCATGCTCACGTATCTTCAAACCTACCGCTTTGTACGGGTACGTGCCTGAATATAAAACGAAAAATGTTTTTTACCATTAAAGCTCTTCAGTAAAGAAGCAGAACGTTGGCCGACACGCCAATCTTTTTGGTTTCATTGAAACACATCGACATGTTAATTTAGTTATTTTATTGTAGTTAATAAAACTTTAGAATAAAGAATTTCAATTGACCGAATTGCATGAAACATCAATGTATATCATGCTCGGAATTATTATTTTCTTTACATAAATGAATTTAGGCGGAACGAAGTTCGCCGGGTCAGCTAGTTTTTTTATAATAATAGGTAATAATAATTTTTTATTCTTAATCCATTTTGGCCCTTTCGGCTTCAACTTTCGCAGTGTACTTTAAATTCTGAGACCATTTTATGGGTTTGTAGTATAGGCCGGCCCTCCTTCTCCTTCAAACTAACACTTTAAGTCGACGATGTCATACACTTCAATATTGTTCTGTATTATCTCGAGTTCGCGACTGATGGAACGCACGAACTTGCTCTCGTAGCTCGTAGCTTAAACTAGAATGTAGATAAACTTTGACGGTGTAGATATTAGGCGTGTTTTGTTGAGTTCCTAATGTGATCATTAAGAAATGTTTCACATTAGGCCAAACAACAAGTTAACACAACAATTTTTTTATACGAAGATTTAAAACAAATTATTTCATGAAAAAATAACAAAATACATATGCGATGATATAAAAAGAAACAATTTTTTATTAAAAATTATTCTCCCCAATTGCTTAGAAATTATATGACGACATTCTTACAGAATAAAAGAAGAATTAGTTGATAACCATTTTTAATGAACAGAGCTTGAAGAAAATATTATTTCTTTGTAAGAAATAGCCAGTTCTCTATTAATTTATACAAAATAGCATTATAATAGATAAATTTACTTAAAATAATTGCATTTAAACCTTTTCTGAGATGGCGTCCATTTCGTTTGAGAAAAAAAAACACGTCTTTATGACTGGCCGCGTTCGGATACGCAACCAAAAGTATTTGGATTTGTTCGTGTTGTTGTAATGCCCAGTGTTGTTGTAAAAACCAGCTGACGAATCAAACAGCTGATGTCAAAAAGAAATCTAAAGCTATCCCAAACATTTTCGGATTTGTTTGGATTAAACTAACAGCTGACATCTCATCTGTTCATTTTCTTGGTTTTGTTAGGTTTGGTTACGTATCCGGTTTTGGTCGTTCGAAAACATATGAGATTCTAACGTATCTCAGATACGTATCTGCTTACCACCCGAACGTGGCCACTTTTTATGTAAACACAAGTTGTGCCAACATTCAAAATCAAAATTCCTTAATGTGACTGCAAAGTCAGGGTTGTTTTCTTGAACCAGTTCCTAATGTTCACATTAGGGAGCTCAACAAAACACACCTAATGTGAATTGTGATGGTTTACTAATATTCTAACATATATCGTTACTGAAAACATATTATCAATAGATTCATCAGAAAATTGCTAATTATCTCTTGGTAGCTTGCTGTGTGCTTAAAAATTACGATTTTATATTTCGAGGTGTTAAATTTTTAGTACGAAAAATGATGAAACCCAAATAAATATAAATGGGTATCTATCTTCAAATATTCACTCATGCATAAAATGTCTTGGTTAAGTTAACTGATATAACCAAACGGACTGACTGTTTACATTCCCGGTTTTAGAAGTAGATCCATGTTTTTCTCGGCTTCTCTTTTATCGAAACGTTGTGCAGACTATAAACTCACACTACGTCACATAATCACTTGTAGTACTTTCCTTATAAATCAAGTAAAAAACTAAACCAATCCAAAAGCAATTCGTTAAAATATTTATAAATAAGATCAAAAGATTTATATATATGGATGGAAAAGTGATAAATTACGGTATAATTTCAAACAATGAATCCAAAGGAATTCAAAAAAAAAAACACATGTCTTTAGCAAGTCTTATTAAAAAAAAAATAAGAATATTATTCCTGCAACCTCCCAGCTAGATAACAGTCTATAACTATTAAAAACGATTTATGCACGCACAAAAAGTAAACACAGTAATTAATATCCCGCCTGTGTAAACATCCTTCTGAAGAAGTTGTGTTCAAAGACCACACATTGTGTTGCCAGAGACTTCAAGTGGTGTGCGCGTTACACTCGCGGTCATAACATCCGCTACGCACTAATAAGGATAATTCATATTTCTTACGAATGTAACTACCTAACCTATCGAAAAGGACATGTTTTTTGTTTGTTTTGTCTCAAAACTAAAAACATCCTGCTGAGCCAAAGTGAATATACCAATGCGACATCGAAACAAAATTCAAAGAGAAAGGTGGCGGCCTTGTTGTGATGTTTTGGCAATCACTTCGTTTTTCAATTGCATATCAGGTACCTTACATCGGAAATGGACACAGGAACCATTGTTTGATGTAAAATTAACCTAAATGTACGCAGATTTGCATACGACCATTCTGCCATTCAGTCAGCTAAGGACAATGAGTTTTCTCTGGTTTTTGTCCACAAAAAAAGGTCATTTCTGCCATCAAGCATGATATTTAAGAACAAACAGCCATTCTTGATCCTCGATGGGATACGCCATGCAGCAAGAAATCAAGAAAACGTATTCAAGAAGCATGCAGCCGGTGTCGTTTGTGTCGCTGTCCGACCATTGTATATTATGGTGGTGATCTGCATGTCGCAAATCTCAAAAAGTCAAGCACCCCCGAGGGCAGACGTGGGCCTCTTGTTTTGCTATATTGAGATAACTACCTTTTTTGCCCCGTAGCAGGCAAGATCATCATTTTGTATATGTATGCAATAAATAAGAAGTTTGGTCATATAAATCATTTGGACACGCTTGTCTTCTGTTCGATTTCACCGTCAATTTTGGTTTTTAAATTTTGTTTTTACTTTGCTGGAAACTGCTGCTGGAAACTTCAATAGGAAAATGATGTTTTTCAAGATGTGTTATCCCTTTCCAACTCAACGATGGCGTGAACCTTTGAATTCTGCTATTCGCCAGAGGGAAGAAATAGTTCCAAAATCTCTATAAATTGTTATCAAAATAAAACTGAAACAATTATACATATTCTCTTGAGAATTAAAAAAAAAAATATGGGTAAAGTTTTGCACTCAAAGAAGAATAAGAGGAATTAAGAGAAATTATTTGAAACAAAGTCCCATAGCTACAAACATTTGAAGTCAGAATCCCGACCTCAAAATTTCTGGGTGGGTTTAACAGGATCGTTTATCCCATCGTTCGTCTAAACAAAAAAATCGTTCGTCCATCCTTTTTCCCTTCAAACTCGGGAATGAAAATTTTGTACGTTCGAAACAGCTGTTTCGGTGTATTTGACACAAGAATGTAAACAAAAGTTTCAGAAAAGGAAAACAATCATTTTGAAATTGATATTTATGCATAAATAAATGCATATGTTAAGTAGATTAAATTAAAAAAATGTTCAGTATTGAAGCAAGAATTTTGTTTGAAGAGGAGTTGGAAGAACATCAAACCCAAGGGCTGTTAAAAGATCCTTGAGGGACAGTTCAAACCCTCTGGAGTTGCCTCAATGGTTGTAAGTACTCGTAAATTCATAAATGTATATTCTTAATTTGTTTTTCTTGTTTCATTAAAAAATTTGATTCTTAGGTTTCAAAAATATTATAGAGTTAACAAGGTTGCCTTCAAGTATTTGCTGGATATTCTCTCTAGGGCCTGTGATCCAGCTAAAAAGAGTTTTGTAATTCCACCAATAATAAAATTGATTGCTTGTTTGCGTTTCTTCGCTGAAGGAGGATACCAAACGGGGCTGGGAACAGAATTCAGTGTTAGACTTTTCCTTGCATCCAGCCCAAACGTTGTTGCAGGAACACCTTCTACGGACTCTTTCATCCCAATCAAAAGATAGATGGCCTGTTCGTAGTCCGAAAATGGTTGTTCCTTATTTGGTCCATCGCCATCGCCAGTCCCATTCCTTGCTTTCAGGTTCGCAGCCGCATTTGACCGAACATATTTTTTCTGATCACCCCAAACCTATGATTATATTATATGTACATGTAAACATATATGTTAATAAAAATAAATCTACTGAATTTTTGTTTAAATGTTTACTTTTTTCCATTCTGTAGCTGTTTTTCTTGGTGATCCACATACACGAATTCAACTCATTTTCTACCGTTTGCCAAAACAATGCCACTTCTTCCTTTGTTTTCTTGTGGAAGCGACACGCAATATCGCGCTGATTCTCCATCAAATTTAAAAGCATTTGCAGCTGACCCTTGTTTGTTGTTTTTGACCTAAAAAATAATTGAAAGGTTATCAATAATAATTGCAAAAAAAGAAAACCTTACATTTTATTTTCGTAACTCTCCAGCTAAAGTGTCGGGAACAAACTCGCGCCAAATGAATTTGTATTTTCCCTTTTTTTGACATTTAGAATAGCTACTTTTTCCCGGAGTATTTTTTCACATTTCCGAGCTTGTTTAGAATAAGAGAGAAGGGAAATGGGAAATATTTCCCCGGGAATTATCATTTAGAATTGGGCTGATTAAGATTTTCTTTTTTATAGCCACTCGCGAAATAAACAAAAAAAAGTCATATACAGCCCCTAATATTAAGCTTTTATTTTTTATAGCAACAAACTCCATCTATACAAAAAAAAAAAGAATCATCTATCGTCCCCAATCAAAAACTTGGATTATAACTGCCCACCAAAAATAATTCTTTGTTAGCCCTTAGTTCAAAAAATGTTCATCATTTCTTGTTTATAGCAAGTATCACAAATAAAAAACGCCGTCTACTGCCTCTAATTTACAACTTAGAAGATTGAAAATTATTATATTCGCTTGCCGACGTCTTTTGTATGTTTAAATTATTTTTCCACCCTTAGTTGAAAAGTTTTTCGACGTTTTTTTTAAAGCAACACCCCCAAAAGCGAAAAAAAAACTCGGTATAAAAAATGGACCTAAATTTGTTTGTTTGTCCACCAAAAATATTTATATTTATGTTGAATAAAGGTTGAGATGAATTTTGGGTTTTAAGATATGCTATACAAACAAAATGCTGAATATTTCTTAAACTAAGGCCAGATAAACGATTACTTTTGGGCGGACAGTCATAACCAATAAATTGGTGGATAACGAACGCATTTAGTTCATTCTCTTAAAGTTATCATATCGGATGGCACACAAGTTTTTTGGTTTTGGAGAAGTCGCTATAAAAAAAGAAATGTTGTTAAACTTTTGAACTAAGGGTGGAAAAATAATTTTGATTGCTGGACTTATATGGACAAACAGTGCACAAACGATTGTGACCATTTTTTCTAAGTGTCTTTTAAGTTTTTGTTGACTGCTATAAAAAGAAATGTCGAAAATATTTTTAACTAATTGTGGAAAAACGACTATTTTAAATGGAAAACGTTTTATATTTTATTTCTGGGGTGGACCAATGATTGATTTTTCTGAACAAATATAAAAAAGACGTTGAAGCACGAACACAATTAGTTTTATTTTTCTTAGTTATAAATTGGGGCAGTAGCGGACGTTTTTAATCTGTGATACTTGCTATAAAAACGAAATGTTAAATATTTTTTGAACGAAAGGTGGATAGCAAATAGGAAATAGGAAATGCGAAGTGGGCAGTCATAAACAAGAGGTGCAATAAGGAACCCGCAGGGTCCCATTTATCCAAGTTATGAAATAGCGTGTTGATATAACAAAGAAAAGCTTAATATTTGGTTTTCTTAAGTGTGGACGAGAATTTATTTTTTTTTGGAATATAAAAATATCATTAACTATAGCCATGGACAAACAAACACACTTTGTCTGATCCTCCTAAGTCATGAATTGGGGATTGGAGACGAGTTTTTTTTTGAGGGGTTGCTATAAAAAATAAAATTTTAATATTTTTTGTGAAAACCTGAACAAAAGATGGGCAAACGATTCTGATAAACCCCACACAGAAACATATAAATGGAGTCAAAAGACCACCCTATGCATTTTTCCAGAATAGAAGACATTGAAACTTTATAATAACTTTAAGCTACAATCCAAGGCTTTTGTTAACTTCTATGTCCATTGTCCATACAGACAAACAACCAAAAAAAAAATCTCGTTTTGAATTTACATAGGTACTGAAATTACTTTCAAAAAATGCAATTTAGCTCTTCGTTATACAGCACAGCAGCTAAAATGGGCAAACAAAAACAAAACATATTCATATATCTACCTATATACCCAAATGAACACTGACTGAACTCTCACAAGCGAGAGATGCATGGCCCACTGTCAATATTATTCAAAATCTACTTCTATGAGAACTAGAAACCGCTTTAAGATTAAACTTCTCCATAGCTCCAACCAAGCCATGTTTCCCCGAAATGACTGACGGGTCTATGCAAATTCACGATGCGGTTCGCTTTTACGTCCCGTTTATGCACAGTTTGACATACAATAGAGTCCTGCCATGTCATGATTGAGTCTAGTGTAGTGAACAAAACACCGGTAGCCGGCGCAGGCCAAAGCCGAAGTCGAGGATGCTTATTGCTAAGTCAAATGAAATTGAATGGATTTGGATTTGGCAAGATGGTGCTGGTGCTTCTGTGAACATTGCAGCAAGCAATTCCAATTGTATGGTTTACCTACCTACCTATAATGTGTGTATATACTCCCGCCAATCGTCTGGTTGGTTTTCTCTGCTTGCTCCTTTGGGTATAGGTAACTAAACAACAAATGCAGTCAGTGAGTGGTGACTCGCAAAGCCACTGTTTAATGGCACTTTGTATCTGTCTCGGGCTATTAACATTGCCATATATATGCATAATAATATCTTGCATTTGGTTAACGTCAATTTTTATACCTACATCAAAAGCAAGCGCAATGTCTTCAGATTGACTCTAAATATAACGGATAAATATTTTCCATCGAACGAACGATGGTGTTCAATGAGCTGTATTAATATCTGGCTAAAGCTTAATTTGGTAATTGGGCCACAAGGTGTTTTTTTCAGTACGTAGGTAATGTTTATTTGCGTTTTAAATGAAAAATTATGCACTCTATTGAAATACTTATCTAATAAAACAAATATGTCAGATAACATCATAACGAATGCTACTGATACAGAAGCCACAAATTCGAACTTCGATTCCGTCGGCGATAATGTATACGTGTCACGTGTCATTTAAAATCTAATTGTATGAAACAAAAGTACCAAACAACACAAACCTTTTTATGTATTTACTTATTCGTACATGTACATACTTCAAAATTACAACTCCAGAATTGTGTTTCGCCTATCAAGTATGACAGTGGACTCATCAGTTAGATACTGTCATAAGCCTTCAAGGACGCAATTTTTTTGTCGGTGTTTACCGGTACAACAGCCTTGATAAATACACACTGTGAATTTTATATATGAATGGAATTATAATGCACTTAAGAAGGAGTTAATTTGCATTCTTCATTTATCTACTTATGTTCTTACCTAAGATTGCTCTACAGTTCGGTGTGGACTCAACCAACAAGCTTCTTCCTCCCAGCTCGGGTTCTAGAGAGCGTCTTACAGTTTCACACGACAATTTTGTTAAAATTCTCTTCCACTGGCATCCTTTCTTTCGGAGTTTTATTTAAAGGCTTTGCGGCCCAGAGCGTCAGATACAGAAAGTGTTTATGTTGATTTTATCGGTGTGTCTGTATAGCCGGTATTTCATCATCTACTCCACCTCTATGTAGACAGGACGAAAAATTGCCCGGAGAATTTTGCTCTTAAAACATCACTAAGCATTTTAATCTATTGCTTTGACAAGGTAGATGATCAGCAGAACTGCGATGAACATAAGAGTCTTAAAGATTCACATTGGGTGCTCTAAAGAGGTCTTTGCTACTCAATTGGATTTTTAGCCCAAATTATCAGCGATTGGCTGTTACTCTTCGTTAAATCTCAACGCTGGTATTGTTTTATAAGATAATAGCGAAGTCTAGGTTTAGAAGAGTTCTGGAATTATACCTTAAAGTTAAAATCTATAGAAACATTCTGTCCAATGCATCAGTCGGTATTGGGTGTCCTTTATTGGTGACAGCCTCGTCACTGGAGCTTTTCCTTTGTTCTTCTAATTTTGTCAACATGGTACAAATATATGTGAGTTATTGGACAGATTTTAAATTAAGATCTAGTGCGAGGGTTTTGCTTTTTTTTTCAGGAACTATATTAAGGCATACTATAATAAGAAGTTCAAGAAATTGATTTACCTACGCCAAGACGTCTGTGGGTCTGTTTATCTGTACGTCCTGATGTACAACGAGCTAGAGCATTAACGGCTGAACGGATTTGCTTCAAATTCGGTGTGAATCATTTGTATGGGATTCCCTCCCGAACAAATTCAATTTTGTTAGCTTATCTAGAGGGGGTAGCTGCCATGCAACGATTTTATGGTCTTATCAAGTTTTTCTCGAAAAATGCTCAAACGATTTTGATCAAACTTTGTACATGCAATCTCTAGAGCAGTTGCAAAAATATACTGAATAGATATTAGGCGTGTTTTTTAGTGCCTTCTATGTTAGCTTAAAAAAAATTTCCATGTAAAATACAACAACAAATGTGCTTAGTTCGTGGCGATAAACATATCTGCTTAAGAATAAAGCTAAAATAAAAACAGTTCTTCCATACACTATTTTCTACATTTATCCGATGAATTCTCAACAAATGTCAAAAATTCATCCATAAATTCCATAATTTGGCAGATGAATCTTGAATCACGTCTCGACTGATTTTAATAAAGATGACAGAAAATAGTTAAAAGCCAAAGTTTTTTTTATTTGTTAAAATATAATTTATTAATTTGAAAAAAATGTTACTCTCTATTCCAATAAATAAAAGAAAGATTTGTACCAGTCGTTTCTTTTACGGCCAATTTCTTGACAAATTTCTAACTCCTAAAACTCGGTTTATCAAAAAATTTAAACTAAATTGAGTTCTGACTCATTTCTTCACTAAGTTCTTACAAATTTGAGGGTCTAGGAACTTAGAACTCGGTTTAAGAATGTTTTCATTTCTTCAAAAAATTGATATTGATAGAAATTTAGGTAAACAAAAAAAAAGAATGCAGGTAAAATCAGTTTGGGATAAATTTGGGAAGAACACAAGTACCGTTACGGTGCATTATTTATAAATGCCCAAAAATCAATTATACGCAAAATTTTAGGAGAACACATTCACCCGTTTGATAGTCCTAGAGATCATTTTTATACATTCAAGACGGGGTGGCGGGTGGTGCCCTTAACAGTTATCGCATTCAGATTGCAACACAAATATTGTTTTTAATTCAGCCAAGTTCGATGAACTTGAAGATATATTGGATTGGAGGTAGTGCTACTTAAGGTGGCAATGCATGTATACCACTATATTTTTAAATTCAATTTGTGAGGGCAATCATTTCAAATGCATCACCTCACGCCTTGACATTACGCCACACAATTCTAAGTTTAAAGATAACATCCTGCATCTCGCTTGACAATTAATTTTTATATGCAAACAGCATCAAACGTATACCATTTTTGCTTACCATGTTCTAAAACCTATCCGCATACTCATAAATTACCCATCCCACACTTATTCTATATTCTGTAAGTTTGCACTTTTGGTGCACTTAGCACATGCACACTTAATATTTGTAAGCTCCTGGCCTTAAAACATTTTCTTGCGCACATTCAAAAATTAACACACGCAAAATAACACAATCACACAAATGCATTTTTAAAATACCGAAAATAACACTAAACTTAACTACAACAGCGAAAATTCCTTATTTATTTCAAATGAATAACAGAAATATGTGCCAAAAAAGGTTACCGCCAAAACAAACTGATAGATATTTTTTAATTTGTCAATAGAATGTCAGATATTTGTGTCAAAACAAGCTACCGGGTGCTTCGAAAATTGTAAAAAACACGTTAGAACTTAGTTTCCCTAAACCGAGATCTATTGATTTAAAACTCTATAATGATTTTAGACCGAGTTTTAGGAAAATGATTTAAAGTGAAGAAATGTTCGAGTTCTAGATATTTTAAAAACTTAGTTCCAAAAATAAACCGAGAATTACTAGATCGAGTTTTAAATTGATTTTAGAACTTTGTTAAGAAATTGGACGTTAATTTATCAAAATTGTAACGATATTTTGTTCAATTTTTTTGTTCACAAACAGTTGACAGCCAAAATATCAGAAAATGGCCGCGATCAAGAATCGATTCGATCGGATAGTTTCGTATCCATATTTTATTATATTATTTTAATTATTTTTCTGAAAAAATCAAAAATACAACTCGACGACAGGGAAAAAATACAAAAAATCAGGGAAGTGTACTTAAAAAAAAACATGGTTTCGAAGAATATAAAAAGGTTAATTAAGTGTCATATGCAAAATTTCGATTTTGAAGCGATTTTAAGTGTAAGAATTTTTCGAATTAAAACATTTTTGAAAAGTTTTTTTTGTAAAATTTTGATTTTTAGATTTTTAAAGGGTGGTTTTAAAAATCTCAAAATTACACAACATTTATATATTCATTTTTATATATTTTTGGTAGAAATTTGAGATCGATATTATTGTTTTTTTTTTTTTTTTTAATATTTGAGTTGAAAAACATTTGTTAAGAATTTTTAATAGTTTTTTTTTACAAAAATTATAAGTTGTTGACTACGTCATTATATGTAAAAAAAAAACTAGACTGGGTTTGGAATAATTTTTTGTTCTTGAAATATTTGAGGCGAAAATTATTTTTCACTGTTTTTCTTAGTTTAAAAAAAAAAGATTCTGTTGAATTTTTTTTTTAATATTTACCAATTTGGTATTGTGTAATTATGTGTAAACTAAAATTAGTCTGAAGTGAATATCTTATTCCGATCTCGAGATGTTTCAGATAAATGACATTTTAAAGCTCCTTTTTTAATTGATGTAGTAGAAAAAAAACGGTTTATTGAAATTGTTAGAGAACCTTTTCAGCACGTTATGACAATATTATCTGTAAAATAAATTTTATCCGAGGTCGATTTCTTTATACGTTCTCGAGATTTGGTCGACGAAAAAAGTACCTCGAACGTACGTACAAACACACATCTTGTTAAGAACGACAGATTCTAATTCTAGAATTTTCAATTCGACAAATCGCACCAGTTACAATAACTTGCAATGGGAAGTTAAAAATACTGCCTCTTATGGAAATAACCAAAAAGGAATGACCAAAACAGCTTTGACACCCCAAGAAAAAGGAAAAAATAATAAGAATGTCATCGAATTGGACTCATTCCACGAGCAAAATCAAGAAATTGGCGAGGGTTACTGCTAGTAAACCTACAGTTCATCGGGCTATTTTAAGGCTCAGCATCTGCAATTAGAAAAGCTACAAAAAAGCCACCACCTAACACGGCCAGGAAGCAACAGCGCTTGGAATTCGCGCGCCTTCATATGAAATGGCCCCCCACACCATTACTCGCCCTTGCCTCGATTGATGCCAGTTTAAATGCAATTATTCTTCTTTTCGGAGATCGTAGAAATAGTAGTTGTGTCCATCTGGGCCCCCCTTTACACCAACTTGAATCGCTTCCAACTTGTCCCAACTAACAAAATTGCTTCCTATTTCAGACATTAAAGTGTACTTCGTTTCTTTAGTGACCCAGAAATCCTTCTGACTGGATGCCAAATCGGTACAGGAGTCAAAGGTGATTTAACTGATCCATTAGACTTTCAATTACCAATTACATCAGCGTCACAATGCGATGAACTGATCTTTCTTTATTCATATCCAATAGTTATCCAAAGAAATATTAATGCAATCCTTAAAGTCAGTATCTTGCTCGGGTCGCTATAATGTTTATATAAGCAAATATGGAAAGTCTTATATTACGTTTTCATTAGAGCCAAAATTTATTTCATATAAGAGATTGGCCGAACGGTTAGCGAGCTCGACAAGTAGTGCGAGGTATCCAGAGTTCGATCCTTCTCTGGGCTTACCTGCATGATTTTTTTTTTTATTTTTCTTCACACTCTATACTTTACTCCTTTAGCCTTTCTATAGAACTCTCTTAGAATGTTCTTCATAGCAATTGAATCTCCTTCATTAAGGTGCTATAGGAGTTAAAAAGTTCTCCTTTTTAACTCTACTACATACTAAAGTGAGATTAAATGAGTGCAATAAACGATTATAAATAGCTTCTTTGGATGAGTATAGGAGTAAAATTATTAGTTGGGGTGTATCCCATTTCATATGAAGGTGCTACTACTAAGGTACTACTTATAGTCTAGGAAAGATAGGAAATTTAATATAGGCAACCGGGGGGCAGAATATATCCAAAGTCCTTCAAAATCCCCGAATTGGCTTTTTGTATACACGCATTTAAAGAGGTGGAGAGGGGAGGGAGGTGGGAGTTTGTCAAGCTGAAAAATGTGTTGTAACACAATCTTATCATATGACACATGTTCTTAGGATGCTTTTCAACGCTGATTCTAAAGAGACCAAAACTAATCCTATCTAATGATCTTATGATCACTTTTTTAGTACAACATGTAATATATTACTCAAAACCATTTTAAAATAATGGGATTTTAATGAAATTCAGTATAAATGTTTCATTTGGCATGTTTACTAAGAATCAAAAGAGTCCCAAAAAATATCTGTTGTGAAAGGGTATTTTTGAGGGCGAGATGTTAGTGCGTCATTATTTCCATAACATATATGGATAAGTTTTGACACTGATGAAATTTGCGAAAAATATTTAATATTTCATGGTTTCAAAGTATCAAAAGAGTCCATTAAAATAACTTGATCCGTTTTTTTAGAGAGTTTATGTTTGACCTGCCTTATATGTGCAAAATGTTATATTACGAAAAATTGTATTTTCGTGTTATCGAGATAGAACATATGATATATGATTTAAAGGTATTTTCTAACGGCGAATCTAATAAAAGAAAAACTAATATGATAGAAGCACCCTAAAAAAAGTAAAATTAATTTTGAAGCAGATAATACTGTTTTTTCCGTTAAGCACGTCAAACATTACACCCACAAAAAACACACTTGGACTTTAGATATTTGTACGGACTCTTTTGATCCTTGGGTACCAATATAAATTTAATATTTTTAGCAAAGTTCATAAGTGTCAGAATTTGTTCAAAGGTGTTCTGGTAATAATCACTCACTTGCATCTCTCCGTCAAAAAACACCCTTTAACCACAAATATTCTCCTTTGATTCTTGGTAAGCATGGCAAATGAAACATTTATACTAAATTTCATTAATATTCCATAATTTTAAAATGGTTTTGGGTAATATATTACTTGTTGTACTTTAAAAAAAGTGATCATTCCATAAAAATGAAATTAACTTTCCACAGGATACATGTATCTTTTCAGTTTTGGTCTCTTTAGAATCAGCGTTGAAAAGCACCCTAAAAACATGTGTCATATCATAAGATTGTATTACAACACATTTTTCAGCTTGACAAACTCCCGCCTCCCTCCCCTCTCCACCTCTTAAAATGCGCCTATACAAAAAGCCAATGTGGAGATTTTGGGGGACTTTGGATATGTTGTTGAGGATAAAATTCTGCGTCGATACCAGCAAAAAAATTTCATTAATTAATATGTCCCTGGTCTCAAAAACAGCTCATTCGATTCGGTCTGTATTCG